>OZ010737.1:30798265-32020765 GCA_963932295.1 Tipula lateralis
AACTGGTGACAACAATTCATTTTAAATGCGCGAGAACACTTTATGAAATGTGTGTGAGTTGCTCACAACAGTCATACCAACCTTCTTCATAAATATTGTAAAAATATTCAATCTTATTACTTTTTTCCATATAAAACGCGCTGAGACTAACAACAATTCTTCTAAGAGTTAAATTAGTACATGCTTTATATCGCTGATGGTAGCTTAATGGTTAAGAAAGTTTCTCATCACGCCGCGGACCGAGTTTTATTCCTGCCATTGACAAAAAATTAACATGCACCGTATTACATAAAATACGATTGTGTGTAAACACATTCGTTGGGTTGACCACCTACAATGTGCACCAATCGTTAAAATGGTTCGTAAGGTCCAAGTTGAGACGTGGTAAGGACCGATTACGGCCTTCTAAACAATAAATTATTAAATGCTTAGTATGGTAATATGGAAAATATAAATAACCTATATCTAAAATTGGTTGGAACCGAAGAAGGTTCCACAAATGTGCCTATAGTTCTAGGTCTATAAAAATATAAGGTAAACTCTTTCCCGCATCACAAAGTTCCGAAATCTGTGTCATTCTTTATATAAACAAGACTGCAGAAAAGATCCCACGTCTAAATACTTTATGGTTATTCTGAATTAAACCTGTGAATGAAACTGTGAATGAATTCTGAATTAAAACTGATGAGCTACAAATGTTAATGAAATCAAAGCCATATTGTTTTACCATAGAATTTAATAAATGGTTTCTAAACGTTGTTTTATTTGACGTGATTTCAAACACGACCTCCAACTTATTTCACATGATTCCATAAGTGAACAACTCACAGGACCTTAATATGACTTTAGTAAACATTGATAGTGTATTAGGAATCTAGATGGGCATAATACAGCCGCAGAATATTATACCTCGGTCTCCAGTTCAATTCTCAGTGTTGACCAAAAATCTCTGAATGACATGTAAAGCGGATGCGTGTCAAAGCATTCGTTAAACTGAGAATTTACAATGTGCAGCAATACGTATAATTCGTAAGGTCTCAGTTGAGACGTGAGTAACACTGTTTATGGTTTTTCAAACCGATTTTACCTCAAAATTAATAAATCAATCTTACGATTTGGGATATAATTCCATTTGTTTAATCTTGATTGAGTAACAATTCGGCAAATAAATCCAATATTATTTGAAAGATTTTCTCCTATCTACCTTAAATTTAAAAATCTTTGCGTATCGTATTTTGAAAATTAGGAAAACTTGCAAGAAATTTGGCAACGTAAGTAACTTTATGCCATATTTTTTCGGATATTTCCAAAACTACATAATTAAAGTCGATCATCAAATTTCAATTAATCTAATTATTGTACAAATGTCTTCGTTCACAATTAATGGGTGATTTTATTAAGTTTAATATAACAATAACCGAAATGAGGTTTAAATGTATATAACAACCGTATTGGGGCTCTATGTTTTTAATTTTTTGCACGTTGACGTGTTCACCAATACGTTGTCGTGCTTTTACCGATTTAACGCTTTTCCTCATCATCATAATGTTTCATTATATTCCTGACCAAATTTTTGATATTGGGGTCACCACATCATTTTGTGTATCCATGTTGCATTCAGTACATGACAATTATGGTAGCCCAATCAAAAAATGTTAACTGTATATACCTATTATAAAAAAAATGTTCTTCATAATATTCTTAAATTTTGAAGACAAATAACGTGTCTCGAATACAAATTACAAATAAATATTAAACGATTTGTTGCGATTGTCATACATATTAATGATTTGGCAAAGTGCAGTTAAGAGTGTTTTATTTTTGCTTAGTTGCAGACTGCCATACAAACTTAAACGAACATTGTTTATCAATCTAATGTTCATACCATTACATCTAACATTTCAACACCTTCGTTAAACCTTCAGCAAATTAAAATTCCGTACTGTGCCAACGCACATTCTATATAAACAATATACATTTATGAAATATGTAATGTCTAGCAACTAAAAACCTAATTGATCGGCTAATCTCATCAATTTGTATTGTATGTATCTATTTGGCATCCACCTTCGAATACTTGTTTATATATAAACCAATTTAAGAAATAGATAAGATTTTGGTCGAATGAGTCAGGCCTGTTGATATTATATATATATGTATATATATATATATATATATATATATATATATATATATATATATATATATATATATATATATATATATATATATTGTGGAATTAATTATTTTGATCTGGTGCAGTGAGCAGTAATACGAGTACATGAAACAAACACAAATTTATTGAAGCTGGACGATGCGGAAATTTAATCTTTTCGAATTGATCACTTTATATACGTATACGTTTACGGTCTAATTGCGATGGTGGGTATATTTCAATGTGACAATTTGATTAGATGATTGTTCTTGTATATTTAAGTATATGTACATTATGTAACATCACACATATACATCCGTATATGGATTATTAATTTTATGATTTAGTTGGTATTTATAATTAGACAATAATTGTGTGTCTTGAACATAAAAGGCAGGTCTTATGCTCAAAACTCCAATTAAACTAAAACCAGATATGCATAACTAATTGATTCTATATATGATTATTTACATACAATTTGTACATATATCTTTGTCGGATCTTATTTATATTTTCTTGGTGTGTCGATCCCTCTCAATTCATGAAAATACATTTTCTTTATTTTCTTTACGATGCACTTTGATTTTTATCTATTTTTATCCAGTTTCTTGTGTTATAATTTTGGCTTGAATTTTATTTCATCTCGACGTCGAAATCTAATTTTATTTTTGTGTGATATGCAAACTAATTTATATAAGTTTTCTGTTAACAGGGTGATACATAATACATAGTGTTGTGTTGATATTTAGGTCATAATATATTTATATACAACACTCAGTAATAAATTTTAAGTACATATATGACGTTTATATATATATATATATATATATATATATATATATATATATATATATATATATATATATATATATTATATATATATTATATACAAATAATAAAATTATTTTATGACTAATTTTTAGAATTCGATGGATCTACATATAGGTCGAATTTAAGTAGCTAGCTCATTTTATATAAATAATATACAACTCTGTCTAGGGTGATCTCAGGCTCGATAATTTACGAGCACGCGCGCTTATACGAGATGTAAACAGTTAAATTATTTCACAGTCTAAATGGAGTGTTTGGAATCAGTTTTACGTTACCAAACAATTATATGCATTAAGTCGACGAGCCGCTCTCATATTAGTGTCACACAAAATATTAGATTTTAAGAACTAATAAATCACTCAAGACCGGGATTTCATATATGTACATATATAAGACAACAAACAATATACGAGTATAAACATCTCGAAATATTAAAAGAAAAGGTGAAGATGGAAGAAAATTATATATGTAAATCTTAAATGCGACTAAAAACAAAGTATAAATAAATAAATAAACATTAGTTGGAAAAAAAAAATACTTCCGGTTTTTACTTTTATTTTGGTGTGATCTCCGAAATTTTCCTGGAAATTATGTATATACGGGGAAGCAATTATAGCTCGTCTTTATACTTTATGGGTGTATTGTATTCAATTCGAGAATATCATATTGAGTTATTATATTCACATAAATTTTAGTATATTTTTGGAAAATCACACGGTAGTTTAATTAAAATTAATTATGCTGTGGAAGACATTTGTTAACAAATTATACACAAATTGTCGACATTGATAATATTTATGATACATAAATTTGTACAATTTACATAAAATTAGAAGTTCTTACCAAAAACTATTACCAAGAGATGTGGAAAGATTGATTGAAGGCATAGGTTAAGGCGAAAGTAAAATTTACAATCTATTGAGGGATGGCGTACGAATTGTGAGATCAAATGTATCGGGAAAACGATGTATCAATTGTGGAACGTAATTCAAAATTCAGAAGTTTATCGTCAGAATACAGGTGGTCACAAACTTTGACTTGATGATTGTCTTGTATAAAGAAGGTGTTTTTTCAGTAATCTGCTAATCGAAAAAGCTCAGTGGTGATTGTTAATTGTATAATATTTTAACTGTTTAAATATTATGTATGATTGCCTTGGATTATGTCAGATAATTCTATCGGTAATTATCTTCCAACCTAGATAAATTTTATCTCGTATTATAAAAGCTACAAATAATACTGAATCTTTATAATGTAATGTTACTTATAAAGGGTGTTTTATATAGAGTTAAATCATAATAAAACAAACAAATATATTTTTTATATCAATGAAACGGGATTTATTGGATAGAAAATTGTATGACATTAATGTTTAAATATGATTTCGATCATGTGGCCACCTTCAATGGCGCGTACAAGCATAGCCAACTTAAATTAAAGATGGCTGTAGTTCAAGTCGCAATCTAGAACACCTATTTTCACAAACTGTTCGCAGGATTTGCGACCGTAGTTCGCCTCTAACTCTTTTCCAGGTGTTCAATTATCTCTAGTTTATCGACGTATACGGGGTTAAATCACACAATCTTGGTAGCCAATTGATTGGACTATTAATATTAATAAAATCATGAATAAAAGATTTTATATAAAGGGATAATTTTGTGACCCTAATTAGTATTATACTGTCTTGTATTTAGTAACACACAAAAGTGCGTTAAGCTATAAAGGTCACCGTTATAGATAATAGCATGAATAGGCACAGGTCACTATTAAACACTCCTTATTCTTATTTTTATGACATGAAAAGCTTTAAGTCCTACATTTTAATAATTATAATTTGTTGCAAATTTCACATTTTAGTTGATTGGCCAATCTCTGTAACGGTTTAAAAATATTTAGCTAATATTCTGTTCAAACATAAGCACATAATCTGCACTTAGCAGCAGGAGAGTTTGGATTGAAGCATAATTATTTACTTTGGATATATAAAGAAAGCTTATGCAAACTTTCAGTATTTATTGATAAACAATGAATATCTTGAAATATCATCACTGCTTAATCTTAAAAATTAACCCAACTCTTTGCAGTAACAAAACTCAAACTAGACGATCAACAACTCGCGATCTGATAAAGTATTATTTTGTTCACACTTTATTTATATAGTTTCTTCTAAGTATAATCCAACACATGATATATAAATCATAAATATTAAATTGCGTCTATTAGTAAAAACCGCAAAATCTTTAAATTGTTTATTAAAAACTCATTTATCTTGCTTTTGAATATAATACTCGACCACCTGTTTAATTAAATATTATAATGTACTCATACCTGCGTGTGGTGATGTATATATGGTTTGTATCGATAGATGAAGAAAAAAAAAAACTACGGTATTAAGAATTTCATATTTGTAAACACATGTGTACAATAATACTACAAATGTTCAATGCTAAGCTATATAAGAGAATATGTTAATTGATTCATTACTGTATTACTGTATTGTGGGAGCACAAAATGTCAGAAGGTGTTTCTAATTTAATATAAATTTGTTATTAATCATAATCCGTTTCGTAATTTGATATTTACATACGGGCCAGCTTAATCTTAATTCACACATTTAGTTAGTGGTAAACTTTATCGATTAAACATGACAAGAACACCTCTTTCTGTTTTACCCCAGGTCGAACTATTTCCGTGAGGAAATAAATGTAAACAATCATATATAGTTTACGCTTTATTTATTCAAACAAAAACTTTTTACAAACTTTTCTATTAAACATACATACAACCATAAACTAGTCACGTACATATTACGAGTATAATATACAGATAATTATTTTGTTTAGTTTTGTATAATTCGATTATAATTAATTGATAAAAATTGCCGCAATCATAATAAACACGAATACCAGTTTTCCAAAAGAAAACATTTTATTTTTTAAATTTATAAATTGACTAGTAAATGGATTAATCAAAAGACACAAACAACAACAAAAATTATTAAAGCTACAATTTATCGCGAGATCGAGTTGTCTGGTACATGATTTTAATAAATCACATCCATTAATAATTTACGCGTTTTTGTTTGCTGTTATATGTCATACATTTAGGTGAGGTTATATGCGTTTCATTATTATATGCTATATGATTGACGTTAGTTAGTTTTGGCGTTATTTTATAGGATGCAAAATACAAGATTTATTGATTGAGATATATAATTATGCCATTATTCAAGGAATTGTCAATGAACTTTTAAATAGATAAAATTTTTTTAATAATTAAGCTACTGATAGTCAAGCTTGTATACAAAGCAATTGTAAAACTATTAATATATGAGTATGTTGGATGTTATATTTATAAGACAAAGTGAATATAAAATGTAGGCGATGACATTTGATTTCCGTACTCCAGGTCTTATCTTCCGAACGATGATTGCTTTACATATAGTGAAAATTGTTTTGATAGAATTCTCATAAAATCCACCATAAAACACTCAAGTGTATTTGGGATGTGATAAACTAAGCACAGAAATATAGAAAGTTGATAATGATATTCAAACTTATAGACTACATAGCCATTCTGAACTATTAATATTTTTATGACCAAATACTTTATAAATATAAAGTGTTACTTCCGAATTACTAACGTAACATATTAATTTCTGGTTGCCTTATTAACCTTTCGTTTACAATATAATGGAATAAGGATAAATCATTCTGACACTTCTATTTAAGTAATAATTTGACATTCATAAACATATAGTTGAAAATTGCTCACAATCCTAGCTAATGTTTTCTTGACCTTGGCAAATAGCATTGCCCCAGTGCACCTGTTTAATTTGCACAAACACTGACTATAATATTATATACGTGCACAAACATATGTAGAGATGAAAAAACCAAAAAGCATATATACAAATTAGATTGAAAATGTTTTACAACTTTTCTTCCGATATGCACATCAAGATGAAAATCCCGACACAAATCTGTTGACAAAATATATAAATTCCAATTTAAAATAAACCACAGATGTCTAACAAAAACTAAATTAATGAGTTCATTAATAAGATTTATTCAGATCATAAAAATTATAATGTATACATAGCTATTATACGAAAAAAAGATCAACATACACGAACTATAATATGTAGAAATATGAGAATCGTATATATACATATTTGATTTTGATGAAGGGAAAATTATAATTTCATTTCCTCACGAGTCACCGCGACAAAACCAAAAATAAAACAAAACAATTTTTCTGAGATGATGACAAAAAGATCAAACAGACAATTTTTATAAAAAACCAAAATTTTTAATTAATTCTTGTTGATGATGGTGAACATAAACATATCGGTTATTCACATAACATTTAAAAATGTTATTACATTTTGATTACATATTATTTATATATATATATATATATATATATATATATATATATATATATATATATATATATATATATATATATATATATATATATATATATATTTATATTATATATATATATATTCGCGGTCCAGAAAATAATGTCGTAGTCTCCGATCTGTACCTATCATATACATAGGATACCTATATATGTGTCGCTAAAATCATAATTTATTGCATCCGGACCAACTTATAAACTTAGAACTACTCCAAATCATTACAGAGCAGACGCCGTATTGAGTTATTGTTATAATACATTCTTCTAAATAGTATTCCCTATTTCGACGGCTTACAAATATTAGAGCAATGCTCTGATTTTTTGCCTTCCGAAACCACTACACTAAGTTTTGCACTACGACAAGGTTAATCATTTATCTGTGATATCCATAGATCAACTCATATATTTAAGATTTAGTAACAGTTTTAATAGAATAGAATATATTTATTATTATTATATAAAATTAGGTATTTTCAAGTGAATAGCTTCAAAACTAAACGAAAATAAATCGATGCGGCCAATCACTTTCTGAGAATATGTATGTACAAATAAATATATTGGGTCATTTAAAAAGTCTCCGCGGTTTTTGCAACTGGAGGGTGTTGATGCCTACATATATCGGGCAACAGTCAACCGATGGAAATATAAAACAATCTTCGCAAACATTGGAAAAAGAAATGTCACCTTTTAAGCACTTGGGGACATTTGATGTCCAAGTGCTTAAAAGGTGACATTTCCTTTTCCATTGTTTGCGAAGATTGTTTTATATTACCATGTTTGTGTAAAAAAATATATTGATTGAAAATATCTGAAAAATTGTGTGAAATATCTGAAAAAATACTTTTACTATAAAAATGGTAAAAACACTGCAAAAACATGTCGAAACATTTGGGAAGTGTACGGTTAGAATGCTGTGAATAAACGAAAAACCCAGGAGTGGTTGGTTCGATTCTGTTCCAGAAAATTGGATATCAACGATGCATATCGTCCTGGTTGATCAATCACGGTTGGGAAACTTTCACCGTCTTTCTACTTTTGTTTTAGTCTCTGTAAACTCTCTTAATGGTACAAAATTGGCAGGTCAAAGACCACTGAAACCACTTGGCTACCACTTGTTTTTCGACGGTAGAAATTTCACACCGATGGAATATATAATAATGGTTAATATGTACTTGATTAAAATTTATTTTCAATAAAGAAAATTTTTGTTCAAAAATGCACCAAAAACAGCGGAAACTTTTTATATGACCTATTATATCTATATATCTTTACTTAGTTAAAACCGTTTAAAAATTTGTCGTTTAGTTGAACAGACATCCATCCATACACAAATATAAGTGTTATTTAATTGGACATCAGCTTTTTACGATTCTCGCATATAATTTGCGTCTATATACGATCTAAATTAAGGCAATAAAACATAAATATTTTTTATAAGAATTTTTATTGATCGTAAAATGTGCTGCTAATTTACCTTTAACTAACAATAATAAATTCTACATTTATTTTTGTTCTAAGCGAATCATAAACTATTGTTATAGTAGTTAACGATAAGCTATAATTAAAGTTATCGCAAGACAAAACAATATTTAAATTTACAAGATAAATGACGTCATATTTGAGAAATATTTCATTGGGTTATGTATGAATTTGTGTGTCGTAATCCGTTTAATACTAGAATCGATTCTGAATAGCATCGTGAGTATAATGATAAGAGAGAAATGGACTATCTTAGTAATATGTATTGCCTAAAATAGGTTTTATTTGCCAAAGTACATACAGATCGCTAAAGTAAATAACTATGAAGATGGTATCTTATAATATTAACATTGAACCAAAAATAATGGTAGAAACTTTTATTATAGTGGTGCCTCACTCTTAAAATGTATTACCGAAAAAATTATGAATTTAAAAGGTAAGGCCATAAGTCTCTAACAGTCTTCTGAAACTCCGAGCTCGATGAATTAGTCAAAAACCAATAAAGTAAACAATTAGTTACATAATTTTTCTTGATTTACATATACATAATTATTATTTGTTATGCATAATAACACTCTATGATTTATTTAACCGTGTCCCAAGAAACAACGTTTTAACTAAATTTGAATTTGATTTTCGAAAATCCGCGTTTCAAAAAAAAGAAAGAATATTTTCTCTTTCTCTGTTACACACACTAAATACTTTTTGTTTGCTCCCATTAATTTTTAACAATATCGCCTCCATAGTTATTAACCTCAGTGATACAAATAGATATTTCGTTTGTCGATATTAAGAATTGAGGTGAGTAAGATTGCTTATATCTGATGTTGAGTAAATAGCAGTAGCACTGTATGGCTTTTCTCGTTCTACATGTTTTCCCGGTTTGATTTTGTCTGTTACAGCAATTACAGAGAATCGGGTTTGCTTTTGTTACGAAATTTTGTTGGTTGTTGTTTGGTTCATGAGTATTGCTCCATTTGGTAGTTCTTGTGTAGACGTTAATACTATTCGTTCTAGGTATTCTTGAATAACTCATATACACATCTATGATTTATGTGTATATTATGTGTAAAATGATCATTACATTGAAATGGCTAAGTCATAGGTTGTCATGTATTTTAATTAAGTCTTTTATTTGTAATAGTACTTAAATCAATATATTCACACTTAAGTGCGATCCAATAGTACTCACCCTGTTGTTTTAAGTAGAAAATCATGTTAAATAAACCACAAAACTCATGAGAAATATCGTAACTAAATACCAAAAATCAATAAATTTTCGGAATTCCATAATTCGAAGAAACCAAACAATCAATAAAAGATGTTGCAATATTGTATACAGTTTCTTATAGAGCAATATGTATGTATATAATACATATTGTTTGTTATCCATTCAAGTAAACACAAAAAATAATAACAATGGCAACAAATTTAATGATTTTATTTTGTATAATAATTTAGAATGCTAAATTATTCAAAAAGCGTTACTTTTAAGAATATAAACAGTACATTTTCGAACAACAAGATGAAAAAAAACAATTTTACGTTAATCTTAACTCGTTGATTACGTCACACGTAAACACTTTAAGATATATGTACATACAATATTTACTATAAGTATCTATGAGTCAAAGGTTTCTATTCGTGCGGTGTACACTCACAGTATATGTCTTATAGAATATTGTATAAAATAACAGCGGGGATCACGACATATGATCAACATATCTTTCAACTCAGAGAGGTGTAAATTATTTAACGAAACAATATATAATTTCAGCATATCAGCACGTTCGATCTTCGTGGCAAATACATGTGAGAATTATTTACTATATAGGAGAAATAATTCGCGTATGTTGTTATGTGTTCCTCACTTATTTATATATTTATTTACATGAGATCAAATCAAAGTGATTAAATTAAATAAAAACATAACAAGCGAATGGAATACAATACAGAAGTGAGCGTGGGTGCTTGTAGATTGATTTGAAACAATGGAAATTCGATAATTGAAAGTGAAAACGTTAAAGAAATACGCGAGTTTATAAAATGTTGCGCAGTTGAAATGTTTATGTCAAGATCACAAAAAGAATTTTAGAAAGGAGATTTTTTACAGTTCATTAACCCATATTGACTTAAAGGAATTAGAACCAGGTTGAAATGTTTTACTTCCACTCTTCAGAACTTTCTATATTAATTTGACTATATATACGATCTAATAAATTATTTCACAAGTAAATGATAAATATATGAAACTGTATTTAGTATTTAGTTTTGGTTTTCAAATATAACAACATAATAGTATTATAATTTCACTGATAATCCGAACATAATGTAATAATATTATCGACAATATAATAATCGGACTGTCATCAATCAATGTTCAACGTGTAAATGGAAACATGTTTGCTTTGAAATTGAAAACAGATCTTAACATATTTTGTCAATAATTAATTTTAAGATTAAGATCTTGATACTATAAAAAATTATGTATAAAATATTAGCATCTTGAAATTTTGTCTAATTAAAACATATTTATTCATTATATGACTTCAAAGTTTGAACTGAGCCAAGGCCATATATACACTTAATACATGAAATCTTGATAACTTTTATTATGAGATGCAAACGTCTTGCAAAAAAAACTGGTTAGTTTTAGAAAATATTTGTTGTGAGTAAATATTAATGTATATTAAGAATTGAAAAAGGTTTTGTGACGACTCATCTAAGATACACGTACCTACAAACTAGCGAGGTGAATATTTAATGAAATTACCGAAATCTATATACGAGACTCATTTCTGGCAAAATAATATGTTGTTTATATTATAAAAAGCTCATTTGAATTAGGATATAAGTAAAATATATTGAATATTGAACCGAAATATATTGAACCGATATTGACATATTATATCCTAATTCAAATAGCTCATTTGAATATTGATTAATGTATTAACTGATTCAAATAATTGCGTGCTAAAACCTCTTAATTGTTTCACTTAATCAATTCATTACATTTCCACCTAACCCTAATATAAAAATTATCTTTATTTTGTTAATTTATGGATAAATAATTGAAAATGATTGAACTTATATGACTATATAAGTTGAATCATTTTCAATCATAAATGTCAAGAACAGAATTAAGTCTTTCTAAGACCATTCCGAAAGGATTATAATAGAACAATCGCATAATTAAGTATAATTTCGTCAAGTTTTAATAACGTAACTACCTGCTTTAGCTTCTGAACCATCAAATACATTTACGTTTATATAGGAAACACACTGATGAGGACAATCGTTGCTCTGAAGCGTGTTAAAATATATTTGGCTTTGCTTCTAAACATATAAGGTATATCATCCAACCAACGAATATAAAGCCATGTTTTGGTTTATGTTTATATTATACATCAACACCATTTTGCGATAGCAAGCTTTGCAACAAATGGACGAAAAAAAGCAAGCCAAATATTACCAAGTAAATATCGCTTATAAATGGTTTATAGTAAACAAATATAATGATAAGAAACTTGTGTTTCCTAGTGAAACCATGTATCAAAGTTTTCCGACTTATTGGCTTGTTGGCCGGTTTAATTGAAAAGGTGTTTTCTTGTAAACAGAACGACGTGAGTCAGAAAAACCCATTTATTGCAAATCAGTAAAGATAATCGATATTGATTTTTTTTTTCTCATAAAGATATCCGGTTAAATTTTGTTTTGTAAGAGTGTAGAGGGGTTAATATTAGTTGATAAATCAACAAGTCAATAAACCATAACAAAAAAAAAATAACACAAACATCATAAAATTTATGGATATATCCAGATTTTTGTATATAATTCTAAATTACGAATTGTATATTATCAAAAGTTTGTCGGCCATCCGTATTACCATATAAATTAAGTCTGGACGTTAAAAATTTGTGTGTATTGACGATAGACATCTATATACTACCAAAGTGCAGAATGGCGTGCTCATGTTGAACACGTTGTTGCCGAAATTTGCTTGGAGTTGGGATTCTCAAACCTATGCGTAATGAATGAAGGTTCTTGTTGGATTCCTGAGTCGGGACGGATTATATTCTGATCGTCCAAATACATAATTAGGATATCTTAATTTATTTATGATATCCTAATTATGTATTTGGTAGTTTTACGCCCTGTGGGTGGGGGCAACCATGTTTCGTAAATATTTCGAACGAAACATGAGATCCATAGAATACCACCACAGTATCCAGAGCTTGTCGTAGGAGGCGACTAAATCTGGTTGGATCGCTGGGCTGACGACCCGCATCCGTAAAAAACAATAACAGTTAAAAATGTCAACAATAACAAAAAAATCGGATACCGCCTAAATAACAATGACCCCCCGCTTAAGTACCCGGATACGAGATTGAGGATCAGCACGTGGAACGTGCAGTCACTAAGAAAACCTGGCGCGTTGGACGGCCTTATCACATGTATGAAGGAGTATCGGCTGGAACTCGTAGCGCTCCAAGAAACACGATGGCCTAAAAGTGGAGTCCATGTGTCCCAAGGCTATACGTTGCTACACAGTGGAGATGACCTCGGAAATCTTGGAGTTGGCTTTCTCATTGGGCCGCAGGTAAAAAAGGCTGTCTTGGACTTCCAGGCAGTCGATAATCGAATGTGTAAGCTTCGCTTGCACATGAGATTAGCCAACCTGTCAATTGTATGTGTACATGCGCCCACTGATGTAAGCCAACCCCAAGATAAAGACTCATTTTACAATAATTTGGATAATCTGATGGGCTCTATACCTGAGCACGATATCAGATTGGTGATTGGTGACTTTAATGCTAGAGCTGGCCGAAATCAGACCGACTTATGTAACAACATAGGTCCGTACTCCCGACACGAAACTGCGACCGAAAATGGGGAAAGAATGATGTACTTTGCGATCGCACATGATCTCCAAGTGGCAAGTACATTCTTTCCCCACAAAAACATCCATTTGGAAACCTGGACACATCCACGTAAAACATCCCGAAGCCAAATTGACCATGTGTTGATTTCAAAAGACCGGGCTCGGGTTGTTCAAGACGTGAGATCGTATCGGTCGTCAACAAAATTCGTAGGCAGTGACCATTTTATGGTTGCTGCAAAGCTACGATGGAAATTTTCGTACAAGTCAAGGAGGACAGGAGAATATAAAATGCGATTCTCCTGTGAAGGTCTGATAAATGAAGAAACGCAACGAAAATATCAAGATCTTGTCAGCAATAGCATTTTAGGATCCAACTACCAATCTGATGATGTGAACAGTGTCTGGGAAGTATTGAAAACCTCGGTTGTCGATGCTGCCCAGCACACTCTCGGTATAGTGAAAACTACGCCCAAAAATGATTGGTTTGATGAGGAGTGTCGTCTTGCTGTTGAGCAACGCAATATAGCCCACAATGAAGCGCAGACTCGGTTTACAATTGCAAGGAAAAACAAGGCAGTTCTTGCTAGGAGGACAGCTAAACGCATTTGTAGACAGAAGAAGCGCGCATGGTGGAAGGCCAAGGTCTTAAGAGTACAACAACTCAGCAATGAGCACAACTCGCGTGGTTTCTTTAAAGGAATCACCGAATTGCACCATACCTTAAGATCTCGGTCAACTGCCATTCGGGACCAGGATGGAAACCTCTGTGTTAACGTCGATGCGGTACTCGATACATGGCGTGAACATTTTTCTGATCTACTTAATGTTCCACATGTATCACAAGCTGTATTTGAATACTCTCAAATACAGACCGCGGAGATGTTCATTGAGGATCCATCCTATGAGGAATTCACAATGGCCATGCAGAGATTAAAGAAAAATCGTTCACCAGGGGTTGATTGCATTAATTCAGAGCTCTTGATATTCGGAGGGCTAACTTTGTGGAACTGTCTTTTCGACCTTGTTCGATTGGTATGGCGAAATGAAGTTATGCCCGATGAATGGAAAGTGGCCGCGTTATGCCCAATATTCAAAAAGGGTGATCGCATGAAATGCGAGAACTATCGCGGTATAGCTCTCCTTTGCACAGCATACAAGTTACTGTCATACATTATCTTGGGAAGAATTACTCCTCTAGCGGAGGAAATTGTCGGTGACTACCAAGGAGGATTCCGTCCAAATCGGTCAGTCACTGATCAAGTTTTTTCGCTACGGATGATTCTTTCCAAGTACTACGAAACATCTCGCGATGTACACCAGGTATTCCTAGATTTCAAGCAAGCCTATGACTCGATCAATCGAGAGAGGCTATGGTATGCGCTTGAATATTTAGGAATACCAAAAAAATATGTACATCTGTGTAAAATGACAGTAACGCAGTCACAATGCTGTGTTAAAGTTGAGAACAGGCTATCGAGAACTTTTGCAATCAACTCCGGTGTTCGACAAGGAGATGCGCTGTCCCCGATACTTTTTAATCTCATGTTGGAATACATCCTTCGTAAAAGTGAAACACCTCAGGACAATATCTTATTCCGACAATCCAATCAACTTCTTGCTTATGCAGATGATATCTGTGTGATTGGATTAAATGGCAACGGAGTGAAAGAGATTCTTGATCCACTGGAACAGTGTTCAGCTTCCGTTGGTCTCAAAATCAACGAGTCAAAAACCAAATATCTAATCTCGGGTTTTCGAGACCAAGACGCAATTGATTTCAGTAGTGGAAACCACACGTTTGAAGGAGTGATGAGATTCAAGTATCTTGGATCTCTCATCACTCACGATAATAGTGTGGGCGAGGATATCAAGGTCCGCCTTGCCGCTGGCAATCGGGCTTTATATCCTCTACGTCCACTGCTGAAATCAAAATATCTTGCAAATACGGATAAGCTGAAACTGTACAGAGTGTTGATCAGACCCGTTGTCATGTATGGATGTGAGAGTTGGACCTTGACGGATGAGTACGAAAGATGGCTTCTAACATTCGAGAGAAGAATCATGCGTGTGATATATGGTCCAAAACGCGACGTCGATGGCACTTACCGAGTTCTTTTCAATCACGAGATCAGGAATTTAATGCAAATTCCTGATATCGTGCATGAAATCAAAGGACAGCGAATACGCTGGCTCGGTCACGTTCTGCGTGCTGATCCGAACCGAATGATACAGCGATCTTTAAAGGGAGAACCGCCTTTCGGTAGGCGAAGAGGTCGCTGTCGGCGACGATGGCTCCACGGCGTAGAGAGCGATCTGGCATCTTCCAACTGCTTGCAACAGTATGAAGATCTGGCTCGTGATCGAAACCGTTGGAGTCAGATTGTTGACACGGTACGGGCCAATAATGGCCTGTAAAAACCGCCAAAAAAAAAAATTTATTTATGATATCTTAATTGATTTAAAATTAAGTTAAGATTTTTCATTTTGTAGTGCATTCAAAATAGCATTAATTAAATTTTTTTGTTGCAATTAATTTTTTTGTGGTAAAATTAAATTCTATTTTATTAATTAAGTTTCATCAAATTTAAAATCAATTTTTATTTAACTTTAGTTTTTTTTTATTTTTTTTTTTGTGGTGGGATATAATTTTTAAGTGCTTTTGAAATTTTAGGATAAAAAAAAGAGAGAGAAAATTTACTTTCAGTGCGAACTTCGACGAAGCGCTTCTTCGAGGATATAACACTACAGGTATACTATTTTTTTTATTTACATTTGTGCACTTGAAGGTTGATCCTTAGTTATTAGGTTGAGGTGAAAGAGAAATTTAGTTTAATAATATTTAATTTAATTTTGTTAATTAATCAAATTCATTTTATTTTAATTTAAATTTATTAATTTTTATATACTATTTAATTTTAAAATTTTGAACTTTTCTTTAATAAAATTTTTATAATCTTAGAATAAACTATAAATTAAAGTGTTGTTAATAATTTTTTTTTCTCGTTACGACTTACGATGAACACTTGAATTTAATTTATTGACCTTGTGATGTAATGTAGGTGAAATATTAAATCCCACGATAGTAAAATTACCTCTACCAGACTGAGCTGGGCAATAGAGTAACCAATCGCATTAAAATAACATCTTTTTTTTGTAAGTGGTACACTAGAATATAAAATGAATTGTAATGCTTAGTGATATAAATGGAAAATTTAAGCTATGAGAAATCCACTATGTCTATCTGAAAAGCATTCTTTTATTTTCCGAATAACTTTATGGGGTCGGTGTGATTCTTGATAATACGTATTCAATGACAAATAAATATTTTTCTATCGCGATATTATCCTGTAAGTCATATAGTATTACCAACGTCTAAAACCATATTTTTTTTTTTTTTTGGAATTTTTGGCCAACTTCAATGCATTTATTATTGTGTGTGAAAACAAATGTTATGAGATAACGCAATAAAATTGTGTGTGTACAAATAAGTGGTAAATATATAAAACAAAAATTATTTTATAGTTTTATTATTGTCCTATACAGATACACAATCAATTGAATTAGCTTATTGACGATTGGAATGGGTTCTCTAGCGAAAGAAAATATAACACTCGCACCCAGATGAATATCATTATTTTCGTATTTTCTAAAATATTTATTTTAGAAAATACGACGAGAACAAATAAAATATGTTCAGATACAATCAAGTTTAACTGGATAAGAAAAGAAAATATTAAGAGTTATAGTGTTATACTGTAAAACATAAAAAACACAACTATTGAAATGCATAAATCTATGGTATTTGACATTTACTAAATATATTTATCTGTCCGGGAAAGTTGGTTTTTTCCCGATAGGTATCGCATTTTTGGTTTTCCAATCATCAATTCCAGTCGAATGTAAACCAGGCTTTAATTGTTTTATATATTATATCCGTGTTATCAAATTTCACTATAATGAATATTGAGTGTATAGATGATTTGATCTTCTATGTTATAATTAATTTGCAATAATTAATAATTTATTACGAATTTCGTTGCATGCATACTGCAGAAAGAGACTGGTAACATAAACTGTTTTAGTACAATTTCAAGGTATAGAATTTTTCCATATGTACTTTAAATATCCAACAGACTTCTGACAACATATAGTGCAACATAATTTTATTCGTGCATAAATCAATTCTTTTGTATTTATTTTAAAGATGAAAATATATAGATAAGCTTTTCCGCATTTTTCATAATTATTTCAAAACAATTAATATAGTCTTCTTAAATAATTAAAACGATCATTTTAGGTCAGTCAACATTTCAATCTTATACATAAGATAGTCTATGTATATTTATCATGTTTTCTCTTAGATCGTATACAGATAATTTTGAAATATAAAAAAGTTCATTAAAGTTCAACCAAATGTAATATTGCACACTTTATAGTAAATATTGCATATTCATTTACTTCATATACCAAAACGCAAAATGATATTTTAATTTTATTGATTTGAAAGGTTTCTTGCATTCAATTATTTTTTTTTTATTGTCTTATTCAATTTAATAATTTATTGATTTGCATTTCATGTTATTTGCATTTGCTTATTTAATGTGAAAACACTCCTACGTGCATTACTAGTTTTGGTTGTTTAAGTTGAACAAAAAAAATTTCATCTATAATATGACATACGTAACTAGTTTAGTCATTTGTTATATACAGTAGTTCATTTTAACGAATATCCTACTCGTCCTGATTTTATATAGTTTTTGTTGTAATTGTTAACATGTACCCAAGAAACACACCTACACACCTTATTTGGTGATTAAAGCTTGTGATTTACATCATTTTTCTTATAGTTGTCATGTTCTTAAGTGTATTTGCCTGTTGGCTATGTAATTAATCAACTTTAAACAAAATTATGTGTCTTAAATACATTCAACTGTATATATTAATTAATTGGCCGGTATTTTTCGTTATAATTTAAGAAATAATTGAATTACCGCGATTTGCATATCACATATGTTATACAAAGCCACTATTAACATACATATACATACATATAAACACTTTATAAGCAACTTGTTAACTTTCAGTTTACTAACCAGACAGTATATGTATAAAACATTTTGTTTATTTTTTTTAAACAGTCTCAATTAGTTACTCTGTATATACATATATATTGTATATATAATATTGTACATATATCTTCAGATAAAATTGAGATAAATTTTAATTGATGAAAAGAAAACACTTAACAGAAATATTTTTTTAGTTGAAAGCAGTATTATCTATAATTGGCATGATTATAATTAGTAAACTAGATACATATATAGTTTGATGAGGGTTGTTCGTTGACCGATATAAATGATGAAAATGTCTTTTCTACATTGCTGATATGAGACTGTATAGTAAAGTTAGTTTTATCATAACACACTTTATGAACAGCTTAGATCTTAACTGTGTATTATACAGGGTGAGCCATCTGTTAATCCTATCAAGCGTTCGATTTCATCAATAGGTTCGATTTACGTAGAAATATCTGTACATTGCATAGCTCTACCAGCGGGTCATTCACACCACCGAACGTAATCGTGTTACGTAAAATCCCTTTTTGGATCCTGCCGCTATTGAGATTCGAACACGATACCTCGTTTTAATTACCGCAGCTTTTACCATTGCACCATTTGGTCGGTTAAAGAATCGTTCAATAGAACTAAACATTTCGCGAACCACATTACGATTAAATCAAAACCAAACCATTTGGCCGCCAAACCATTTAAATCGTCTTCTAAGCTGGATTCTTAAACTAAATAAAGGTTTTTCATCAAAAGTATATCTTTAGCGATGAAGCTCATTTTCATCTTAAGAGATACGTCAATAAGCAAACTTGTCAAATATGGGGAGCGGAGAATCCTCATGTTATTCACGAACCAGAACTTCATCCCTTACGAATTACTGTTACGTATGGTTTATGGGCTGGTGGCATCATTTTGCCGTTTTTATTTGACAACAAACAGGAATGTACCCTTATAATGTTTGGAGAACGTTATCGTTACATATTAACTGATTGTTTATAGCCCAAATTGAATGAATTGAAAATCACCAACATTAACCTTCACCATGTCGGAGTGACATGCCACACAAGTCGTGCAACAATCCATTTATTGTCAACAAAATTTGCTGATCGAATAATTTCAAGAAATTCTGAAGTTTTTAGGCCACCAACAAAGTGATTATTGTTTGTGAAGTAATTTGAAAGATATGTATAACCGTGTATGCTAATCATCCACAAACCATTCAACAACTTATAGACAAAATTCGAGTTACAATTGAGGTCATTGACTTCCTTATTCGAAAAAGTCATAATAAATTTTTATATTTGGATGCAGGCCTAAAGACAAAGCCGTGGTGGGCATATGAACGATATCGTTTTTCAAGGATGAAAGGCATAGAACCACCTTTCATTATTCCAAAATGTGTGTTAAAATGGTACACCCTGTATTTATAAATAATAACTATTCCATAACAAATTATATATAAATTATAAAATTTGATATCATTCGGAACTCAATCAATAATTTATAAAAAAAAGAGATTTTAATAGTGCGGTTATATTATTAATTGTTAAATTATTATATTTAACTTCGGTTTATGAAACCGAACTCTAAGTGAAAAGTATTGTGTGTTCGATTGACCGCAAAACGAGCTGTGAAGAATTATTTATGAGCTAAATTTAAATCAAATTTTAATTAATGTATTTGTATTTTGAATTATTGGTTTGGTGCTATGCGTATATACACAATTTGAGATTGTTAAGTTACGCAATAACGTGCAAAAAAAAACTATGTAATAAGAGTTCTATGACCTCACTCGTCAAAATAACGTAATAAACTCATTTGAAATATGGTGATTAGAGAAAGCTCATATTTTGTCACCATAAATGTAAATAACCAATTATAATAATTTATTTGCACACACTTTTTGGTATTCATAAGGCCGGCAAGTTATTATTTATATTAAACTTTTTGATTATTTAACCGCATAATATGGTCACGAAACACCCCCTGTACATCTATAAGAAGTATCTCACGCATTATATTGGCGGTTAAGGTACAATACCAAACTTACATAATCGCAATAAGCCAAATTTTTCAAATTATTGCTGTTTGGGTCAAGCATAATTCATCTATACAAACAATTTAGTAAAAACAAATAATTTTCAATATAACCAAATATATATAGAGAACGAGCTCAATGAACTTATTTCTAATCAAATTAACAGATTTATCGTTAATAAAAGACAAAAATTTGGTTGGATTGCTTTTTAACCAAATCAGTTTGTACACTATACAGTGGGAGAGCAAGGACTCCTTTATGTTCACTTACTAGTCGTTCAGTTAATAATCAAAAAGTCGTTGCATATTAAGAGAAATATTAAGACCTTATTGTTTTAGTAGTGTTGTATATCGTAACTATATCGCCAATCAATTTTTCTATTATAGTATTCCGTTCCTCGTTTCAATAGGAGTTTATCACGTTTAGTGGCAATAACAGTTGACTGGAACCATAAGTTTAGCATTAAAGCGTTAAATTAATTTGAGTATACCTCGTATAATATATTGGTATGTGCAAAACACGGAAGAATTAGTTTTATAATCCGATGTTTATCACGTAACTATACGGTCGTATTCGTATAAAAAATAAAATGTTGGATACCTTTTACCCACAAAAAAATTAATTGTAGCATTTCATATCAGTTTAAAATTTGTTAAGCTTGTTCAAAATGAGTTAAACATCGTTAATGTTCAAGCACACAAAACATCTAAATACTAAACTTTCAGGAAAGTGAAAACTCTCCCAAAATTGAACTTTATCATCTTATTATCTAAATGGGAATGCAACTATATAAATCTATGACTAAATAAATTTATAAAGTATAAAACTAAGATGACGAAAACAGTCATCTCGAAGTGGGTAGACAATTTACAACCCATAATAATTATTCTCGAATAAATATGTATATATGTACAAATTCTAGGTAGCAAACTTATGAATAAAACATTCTTCATCTGTTGATTCCCAAAATTGATTATTTAAAGGTTTTGGAATTTTTATTTTACCAACAGTTCATTCCAAAAATAATGAAAATTGTACAATATGAATATGGTTGATGATTGGGAATGGAAGTACTCAACTAGATTTATAACTTCTGGCAGCAGGTACTGCATATAAAGATACACACTTTCTATAAAATCTTTTATATTCAACGACAAATTCCATATTTTATTTGTTGATTTACAAATCTGATAAAAGTTGCTGCACCATGAATTTCAAAATATACGCACACATTTTTTATCATCATTTTAATCTTACTTGTATATTCATTTCGTAATTGATAACAAGAAAAAAATAACAGGCACCTTGACATGTGTGAATTTTATAGTTTTGTACCATTTGGCGTACATCATTCGGTTGGTTCAATTTCTGAGCACATTTTGTATTGTGTGCGGATTTATTTCGGAAATGGTTGCTTTAATTTTGGCTTTCAAATTCTCAATTGTTTGTAGATTATCCATATAAAACTTGATATTCACACCACAAATAAAAATCGAACGGCGTCAAATCAGAGCTCCTTGCCGACATGGAGAAGCCAATGCATCCATTTTCCGATCCCCAAATGCGACAATTGTTTGTTGAACTCACCAAGATGGAAATGCGCCTCGTCCTAAAAGATGATTTTTTCAGCAAAATCCTTATCAATTGCGAGTTTTCCGCTGGATCACACAGCGAATCTATATCGAAGCGGATGATTACAGGGCTTCAACTGCTGGACCAATTGAATTGTATAGGGACACAAATCAAGATCTTTACGCAGAATTCGTTGCATGGAAGACCGGCTGATGTTCATTTCCGATGCACAATAACGAATTGATGTTCTCGTCCGTTGGCGCACATTTACGACCACCGTGGCGATATTTTTGGCTCAACGAATATGACGAGGATTCGTTGTCGTTGGCGTGAGTCCCATGTTTTGACCAAATGTTGTACAACATTTTCTAGTGATTTCTAAATAATTGTCTTTGTTGGAGAAGTAAATTTCCAACATTGCTTATACTTTTGTTGAAGCGTTATGCCTGGTTTATATTCAACGATTTTCGCAGAAGCAAACAAATAAAACGAGTAGGCGCAATTTAATTGTCTGTGTACAAATAAGAGACAACACAAAGAGAAAAAAATATTTTTAAATTTTATTGTTGTCCTACAGTTGCACAGAAGGCTTTGAATTAGTCTATCCCGTTTTAATTGTCTGCTTCTGCAAAAGTAGTTTAATGTAAACCAGGCTTTAAGCGACTCATTAAAGTCAAGTAAGCTAAAAAAAATCTACTGAAGAAAAGAATCTATCTCTGTGAAGAAAAGAATTACAATAGTGTTCCCACAATCAACATAACCTATATGTCATTTAGTCAAAATAACCTGAACCGGTTATTGGGACACCCTATATAATTATATGTTATGCACAAAGTTCGGAATAAAGAACAACACTCAAATAAAATTACAAAAGTCCTTCAGGATAATATTAACACTATCCATTTATATATAGATATAGTATTGGCTAATTTAAGTTAATTTATAGCTTAATCTAACCATTTTGCAATATGTATAACTGTACATATATGCAATATACATGGGCGGTGTAATAACATTACATCACGGCTATATATATATATATATATATATATATATATATATATATATATATATATATATATATATATATATATATATATATATATATGTATATATATATATATATATATATATATATATATATATATATATATATATATATATATATATATATGTATATATATATATAGGAATTTATAGGTTATCATTTTATCCCAACGAGGTAATCTTGTAGGTTTATCTATAAAAGGTAACATATTTTCTGCATTTAATATTCTGCATTTTGCATTAGTCCATGCCAGCCTTGAGCCTACACAGTACTAATATGAAAGAAGGGACGGCCAGAGGCGAAGATTTGTTCATTCACATCACGGATGGTATCAATGATGACAATTTCTGGATACGATCTCTTACGGTTCTTTATAATAGCTATAGGAACATATAAATTATTTAAATTTCCTTAAAAATATAATATAAAACCTTTATTAGACCGTGTATAGAATATTGCTGTCAGGTTTGGGGTGGAGCATATGGCACTGCTCTCCGGTTGCTGGATAGAGTTCAGCGGCGTGCCATCCGAATAATACGAAACTCCAGACTTACAAAAAATCTGGACAGCCTATAACACCGCAGAGATTATGCAGAACTCTGCGTATTCTATAGATTAATAAATGGTAAATGTTCTGCAGAGTTAAAGGAGAAAATACCACAACTTGTTACGCCAGGACGGGTAACACGAGGAACGGTTAATGCGCATAAATTTACGGTGAAGCTGCCTAAACCTCGAACTGAAAGTGCAAAGCGCGAATTTATTTATCTAACATCTAAGAATTCGTTGGGATTCGTTGGTCGGTTTTGTTTCCGTTGAAATATAAAATGCACAAGTATAGGGCGGCTATCAAACTTTACTTGAAGGATCGCGCGTTGGGTGCAGCAGCTCCGACAGTTACAATGAGCTAGGACAGTCTAGAAGTCCGCCCTGCACCCAAATAAAATTAAACTTAAAAATATATATATATATATATATATATATATATATATATATATATATATATATATATATATATATATATATATATATATATATATATATATATATATATATATATATATATATATATATATATATATATATATATATATATATATATATATATATATATATATATATATATATATATATATATATATTTAAACATATATAAGATTATTTTATATACTCGTATATAAGTAAACAATGAATAATGATATAACCTTGCAAGCAAACTTATAAGTTCTTAGTTTACAAAACCAAAACACAACTCGCTTATTTCATCCAAGATATTCCAAATTCACACATTTATATTCTTGTCTTTATATAGAGAATAATTTATCGCTAAAATTGGGGTTATTGTGTACGTTTTACACAAATTTAGAAGCAAAGCTTGTGTAGCAGTAATACTATAACCAACAATAAAACAATCAATTGTATAATTTAAAATTAAAAACTCAAACAATACATTTCACACGGCTTAGGTACATATTTTATTAACGTATACAATAATATACATAACGCTTACACGTTAAGCCATTGCAAAAACAATCCTCGCATAAATTTAAAATATATATAAAGATGCCGATACCTAAAATATCAACGTAAAGAACTGGATTCATTCCAAATGTGAACCGATGAAAGTCTTTAAAATACAAGTTTCAAACTATCATCTAAAATTTATTTACTAAACAACCTCCACGCGATCACCATATATGCTCGATAGTGTACATTATACATATACTCTTGTATAATTTCAAGTTTGATAATCAACAAGAAAATATATATTCTTATCTCGCAGTAGTACATATAAATGTACAACATCAGTCGACGTAATCACACTATAAATATAATGTTCAGTTAAATATTGGAACAATATGCGTACTTAAACGAGTATAAACGGCATAAATACATATACATTACGTCATATAGTCAAAATTCATTAGCATAATTTAAGTAAATTAATATCGCGATTCGTCGACTTCTTCTTCATCACATTAAATATTTTTCTTTTCGTCTTGAACACAAATAATTTGCGAATGTCATGTCAATTAACTGCAAACGTTAAACGTTTTATTTTTATATTTTTCGAAACGTCAATTATAAATTAAATTATTGGATTCTAAGGCATTGAATTAAATAAATTGTTAATCTATATTTACTAAGATGTGATCAGTTTAATAAAAGAACGATCAATAAGGTGTCCATATTGTATAAAAGTATATTATATACTGTTTGTTAAAGTGGTGATTTAATTCTCTATATTATATAAGCTTGAAATACAGCAAGTTGTTAGAATCTATAAAGTTGCGATTTCTATATAAAATGATTGTCCTTGAAATGTAAACCGCGTTTAATTGCTGTATCATTTTCTTCAAAGACGCATTCCACACAGATACGAACTTGTCTGACGAATTAAAATTAATAAATTGTGATTGGTTTGAAATTAATTAATTGCTACGATTATACTAGGAAATGTGGGCGATATACCTTTATATGTAATCTGTACTTTGCCAATAAGTTCTCAATATTCAATGAAACTGTATTTATTTTTGTATTGAAAGCCACCGACAGTGTTATAATTACGTAAGCTATGATTATATTTATATATATATATATATATATATATATATATATATATATATATATATATATATATATATATGTGTGTGTGTGTATATATATGTATATACATATATATATATATATATATATATATATATATATATATATATATATATATATATATATATATATATATATGTATATACATATATATATATATATATATATATATATATATATATATATATATATATATATATATATATATATATATATATATATATATATATATATATATATATATATATATGTATGAGAAGGCATGGCTTGTACAAACACTGTCGCTGGATGATGAAAGGCTCAGTAGTTTAATGAATATTGCATTTATGAGATTATATCTTTGATTTAAAGTTGTTTCCAAGGTTGAAAATTTCTCAAGTTCAAGCACTTAAAGTTGCATATAAAGATATTAACATCAATATAATAAATGGTGTTCGAAAAATACATTTGAAATGGGTTCTTTACAAAAAATATTGTTTTCGATGTCGCGAATTCAATGCAATGCGACCTTTGGAAAAAATATCCAGAGAGGCTATTATGAAATAAAATATCCAGGGAGGCTATTATGAAATAGGTAATCAGATTACGGATTTTTTCCGATATCGAAAAATCCGATCCAGTTGGTATTTTCCTGTTATGAAATTGAATGAAATTCGTCTACTAAATAGCAATCGAATTTTGACATACGATTTTCGGGAAATCCGATTTTGTTTTGTCTTTTTAGTTTCGATATAGCGGATGTTTCGATATCGGATATCGGATTTTTATCCGGTACTATTTATTTCTACTTAAAAACCTAACAACTTTCTGAAATTGTTGCAAAATTTCTGAACTTGTGAAAGTACTTTTTTAGTAACCTTATTTAATATACAAATTTTTAATGCTGGGGAAAGCAAATTTATTCTATCCTAAAGACCCACTTCTCAAAACAAACTTCACAATTTCAAAGCCAATAAAGTTCAGCATTAACCGGATCAATTATCTCCACGTTACTGTTAAAGACCTTTCTGTCTAACTAGTTTGCGAAGTTTCATAAAACAATTGCAAACGATTTGGTATTTTACTCCCTTCGTATATCTTATAAGTACCGCAATATTAAAATCATGAATATTAACTTTCGTTTGGTTACAATCTGCTGTGCTTTAAGTGGTAGTAAAAAATTATTTTAAAGAACAAGAGGTAGTATCACTTTAACGCCTCAAACAGTATTATGTAAATTTCCACTCTGATAGTGATTCATTGTTCACTATAGAAAATTGAACTATAGAAAGCTTATACAAATTGTATTATGTGGCCTAACCATCTAAGGTATATAATACTTTCAAGATCGAAACGATTTGTGAAGCAGGATCAAATCAGCGTATACTTTTGGAAGAAACTTTGAATAACATATCATTATAATAATCTTCGGACCAAATAACTATAACTTCAACAGAATCGTTCAATCATAGATTAAAATATAAAAAGATGTTTTAGCAAGAAAAACGTATTTTAATTAATTGAGCATAACCTTGAAGTGTATTTGCAGGTAGTCTAATTTTAAATAAATAACTAGTTCTTGCATATGGGGTGACACATATTTACTTGAATTTGAATTCATTTAACATACTTATACGTACATATGTGTAAAATGACAGTAACAATGATTTGTCAAAATTGAAAACAGTCTATCATAAACTTTTGTTCCGATACTTTTAAGTCTCATGTTGGAATATACATGCTACGTAAAAGTGAAACATTATCAACTTCATATGTAGTTGATATAGTGTTTCATTGTTACTTTCATATGTAGATGATATCTGTATGATTGGATTAAGTGGCAACGAAATGAAAAAATGATACTTGATTCAGAACCTTTGCCACATATGGATGTGAAAGTTGGACCTTGACCGATAACGACAACAGATGACTTCTAAGATTCAAGGGGAGATGCGTGTGATGTATGGGCTAAACGCGACGTTAAATTATTTTCAATCATGCGATCAGGTATTTAATATTCGATCACATTCTGCGTGCTGACCCGTATGGTACAGCAAACTCTTTACAAAGAGGCGCATTCAGTTTCGGAAAATAAAACATCACTACCGGAGATGATGGCCCACGGTGATGGACTATACGCTAAGAGATAGTAATTTGAATAAATTTAATTCTACTAATAAATTATTTCGTTCGGCTTAACTCGAAAAAGGTAGATCCGAGTCAGGTTGAATGTCAATAAAATAGATCGTCCCATGGCAAATATAGTTATGTTTTTTTCTACGCATATAGCTAATGCAGTAACAGATTTTGTTCGTTATTATACGAAACCAAAAAATTGTCTTCATATTTTATTTTCCCGGTACCTTATCTTTCTAAATAAAACTTGTTTTACAGCATTTTGTGTTTTGAATCTTTGAATAAATTATCTTTGATTTTAAGACAATTCTTGGTTTTCTAGTATTATATAAGCGAGAACTTATAATTTTAAAATGAACTACTAATACTGAAGGATATAAGACTTATTATTTTAACCTCTAGATCTGTTAAAGTATACAAAAATTCAAATCAACTATATAGCCAGTTAATATACGAGTATAGTGAAAGTTGAAAGTTCCCACATTTAAGACATGGTAAATTCAGTAATTATTGTACGTAAAAAACTAATGAAGATAAGCATATAATTTATAAAAATAAATAATATTATAACACAGTTAAAAATGCTATGTTAGGCCCAAACGCGGCCAAACCAACAAAAGATCAATTACACATATAAAATAGTATGTTTTCTTAATCCAATAAGAAAACTTTATATATTCAAAATACAAGTCTGTGTCTCCATATACAATTATTTAAATTTGTTACATGAATTTGCTGTAATAATTGTGTATTATCGGTTTTATTTTAATTTCCATCTCTTAATTTGTAGGTCTTTGGAATGACCAATGAGAAAACCGAATGTTATTGTTATTTACAGTAGTTATATGCTTACATAAAGTTTTATAACTTTATGTCTTAATTGAAATGAACAATCGATATGTTTCACACGATCGCATACAAAAGTAGTGTACTACAGTATTTTCATTTTGAACCGATAATGGATTTTATATCCACCTTACGTGCTGTTATGTCCTATGTATAATTATACTGTGTGTACATACGAAAGTTTATTAAATCAATTGGATACAATGCAATATACTACCTGTATGCATACGTGGCCAGACACACAAAAAAGTATATAAACATGGTCAATGATTTAAATTCAAGAAAATTGAATATAACATAAATTAATAATCAAGATTCCTTAAACGGCATCTTTTCAATGATTTTTCTTATTATTTTCGTATTCTTATGTAATTTATTATAATTTGAATTCGAATTTTTTGTTTTATTTTAAAACCGATAATGTAAACGTTGTCATATACATTACCTATATACATAAAATCCATTAAGCTCTAAAATTTTATTTATTCCAGACTTAAGGGTGTGTTTGTTTTTATGTATATACACGATCAATAGTTTGGTAATTTTTAAATGAATTTCATGTTTTGAAACAATTTTAGATAAAAATTATAAATAGAATCTAAATTTACCAACCTATATAAATTATATGTATGTATACATAATTATATACTCAACGTCAGGGCAATGGTATATTACTGATGTAAGTATAAGAAAATCCATATATTGATTGTTGGTTTTGTTAGAATTAGAGGTGATGATAAAGAAACGAAAATATATACTGGAACTACATACATATAGGTTGTTACCACCTTCATGAATAAAATCAGCGCAATATAAATAGTGTTATTAGAAAATATAAAATGTTTATGCAAAAAATATCTAATGCAAATGCTAAAAGAATTAAACTAAAGTTCGAAAATAATGAGTAAAGCGACTCAATTACGCCTATGTATATAATAATCTAGACGAATAGTGTTACGATAATAGTTTTCAAAATGTCTAGTTTATCTTAAAAGGCTAAGTTTTTGTCTTGTTGCTGTTTACTCAATTCAGTGTGGACCCGGATACTACAACTTATCTACATTGCAAAGTGATGAAAAATAGATCCTTAAGGTCTTTTGACAATAAATTTAAATCTATCGCTAAATTTATAAAATGTGGTTAAGGTAAATTATTGAAAATATTTTAGTTACATATTATAATTAGTTATAAGAGGGTAAATAGTTACAATTACATTTAAACTGAATCAGTTTTTGTGAATATCTACACGTATAAAACTATGTCTAAGTAGCAGAATACAAATCAAGAAAATTGAATCAAGAATTTTAGTGTTTAATTTGTGAACTAAATTTAAAGTAACAAAATAAAGCTTAGAGAAAATTATTTTCACTACTCACCGCCAGATTTCTAATAGATTGTGTCTATGATAATTGAATTTTCTTGTTGAACATAATTAAATATACTTCATGAACTTAAATTTGGAAATGCATAAATAAAATTTTCACAAATTCAACTTTATTGTTAAGTATTTAGCTTAGTATAAATACATATCCGCATCATGACAAAACACGAATTTGATTCATGGATATCCATGCCATGAAAAAAACTCAAATCACCGCTTAGAGGGATAGCAATAGAAACATTTTGATATACACAGTTGTTTAGAAACTAATAAAGTAACGGGTGATTCATTTAGGGTACTTGTTAGTCAGGATTTTATAACAGAACTCGTGATCGTCGTGTCAAACGGATATGTTGTTTTTGTTCAGTATTATTTGACATTTGATAATGCGACAACTTAGCTCGACACAGCGTCTTCAGCTATATTCGATTCGATTAATTCGGCTCCGTTCTCAACCTTGTCATATGCAACAACATGGCGTATTTTACGTAACGATATTGGTTTAAACCCATAATAAAATTTATCTCGTGCAAGATTTATCTCGTGCAAAAATTGAAACCAGCCGACAAATCGTCACCGTCTTTCTCTTCAAAAGCTTGAAGAAGATCCACCGTTTTCGACCAACATTTAGTTAGCAATGATGCTCATTTCTGACTTAAATGCTACCTATATAAATAAAATTATCGTATTTGGGCTGAACAGCAATCCAAAACGGACTTTGTGCTGCCTGAAATTGAAGCCTATGATCTCCAAATTTGGTTTCAACAAGACAGCGTTATTTGCCATGCAATTATTTGCCATAGTTAATTTCACACTTCGGGCCACTAAATTGGACACCTAGATCATGTGATCACACACCTTTGGGCCCACGTATCATAGAAAATTGGAACTTCAGAATGATTTTTTTTAAATTTTTTGTTACCTTTATGAAATTTAACAATCACAGCAATAAATAACATGACCGGGTTAAACATGACCGAAGAAGAAAAAGAGTTACTATAAGCACTTAAAGCCTAAATGTTAGTCGTATACAATTATACATTACTTACTACTCCAACATGATTCAGTCTGGTAGGATTATTTTCAGATTATGAAAATTCAATTTTAGATGCGTATAGATTGAGAAAACCTATTGAGGTCATCAAACATCTTATATTGGTTAAATGGTAAGTCGCTTGAGAGAGGTTATGAAATTAAAGGAGAACAGTTAATTTACCAATATTTTTACAACTTTTACAAACTATTTTTTTTTCTTGGTTCAGTGGTTGCATCACTATGTATGTGATAGCTTACATATATATAACATAATAAGCAAACAGTAATCAATATTATAATGCTAAAACGAATTAGGCTAAATAAAACAACGCTTAAACCAATTAGGCCAAATTTATATTAGGTCATGTTTAACTTATAATAAACAGAACTAAACAGAAGCAAATACAAGTGAATTGGGATGCGCAATAGAATATACAATATGCAAAAATATAAATACATATATATCCCAATGTATTCAAATGTGGTAAAAATGTCAATGTGGGTTCGACGACCCATTAAAACCAGAGACACATTAACAATTTACATTTATCATCTAATAATCATAATTCATTATAAATAATAAATGTAAATGGTCAAGATTGATCTAGCTCTAACCATACTATATATACATATATTAAAGAGAGTTCTCCATAATAGGGTTATTCACTTTTCTTAACCTATAAAACAAGATTATTAAACCTGATTAAAATAATATCAATTCTTGAAATTAATAAATATCATATATAACATATCATAAAAAGCGTGCTACAAACATCGGTTATTTTCCATTTGTTACGTCAGTACTTTTATAATGTAGTTGTTTTGAATAGAATTTAGGTTATATGCAAATTAGAACGCTTCGTTAGAATATTTGATGACGCCGCGTCCCAAGAAACTATAAATATATAATAATTGTCGTGGGTCATGGTCTTATAGGTAAAAGTAAAACGATATTATTAAAATATTTTATGTGCATGCTGCGAATTGATTAATTTCTATTGAAACCAGTGACATTGAATATATGAATGACTGTCTGGTTAAAACTATAAAATATACACATACAGATAGTTAAGATCGACTAAAGGGTTACCAAATCCAAAAAAACAAAATCATATATTCAATCACAATACAATATATAATATACGAAACATCTTGTGATATATGTATACGGTATGTGTATATAGCTCTTGTTATATGATATACCATATGTATATAAAATTGAAATCAACTGTAACAGAAATAAAAACTTATAACTATATTTCCAATCTTGTACATATATACTTAAGTCGATTATACAAAAAACGTATATAAATATATATATATATATATATATATATATATATATATATATATATATATATATATATATATATATATATATATATATATATATATATATATATATATATATATATTTATATATATATATATATATATATATATATATATATATATATATATATAAATATATATATATATATATATATATATATATATATATATATATATATATATATATATATATATATATATATATATATATATATATATATATATATATATATATATATTAAGACAAAAACAAAACCTTGACATACCTTTCAACACACACAGCTTACGTATTATAAAAACATATATAAAGTTTTATAAATCTTTACAATTTTCAAATGTATTACAATGAATGAATGTATGTTTTTAAATAAAAAATTATAAATTTAATTAGCATAATTTTCAGCTCGTCGACTGGATATTATAATATCGTTAACCATTTTTAATATCATCGTGTTCAAGATTTTATTAAGATACAACGTTGTTATATATAGATACATAGTTTTGAATAGAATTATTATCATATATTAGAAATGTCTTGTACAAGTATATGACTTATTTATATGAATTTAAGGTGAATAAATTAGTTCGAAGATTATTGTTGGTTATGGATGAAAATTTGCGTGGCTGGTAAATATCACAAAAACGTCTAAATATATGGTTCATAATACCTGTTCTTGTAAAGTTGTTTTCTCTGCAATTCATAAGCTAAAGTCTTCTAAGTCAAATACCCTGGAATCTTATTGTTTATATTGTCCTAATTGAGATATCAAATATTAAAAAATAATATCAAAATATTTACTTTTCAAAAGTTTACTGGTTTTACCAAGATAATCATTATATGTATATTAATAAATAAATAAAACAGAGTCACAATAAACGTAAAATAAGTAATTTTCGAAAATTGTCGATCTGATTTACTTACTTTTATTACTTAAATAGTTTCTAGTTGCTAAATTGTTATTAAAGAATATACCAAGTTTAATATACTAACTTAACCATTTTTTAACTTCATATACATATACTCTCAGCCGTTTATAAGCACAATGTATAGGAGGTAACATTATTTATATACAACTTCCATCGCTATCCAGATTATTACATATATATTTAACATATTTATCTATAATTATAACATAAATAAGTTCGTCGCTCTGATCTGATAAGACCTCCATTTCGAATTATCAACAATTGTATAGTTACCACAAATGCATTATATCATGATATACTAGATTATAGTAAAAACTATCGCGATAGTTAAATTAGTATATCTCATTTAATTATAATATTTTTGATCTTGTTTGCCTTATTCCAATTTAGACTATGATTTTACAATTTAGAAATTAAAACTAAAATGTATTAGCAATTCCAAGAAACAATAGATTTTAAACCATTCAAATTATAAAATTTCAAAGTTTGATCAATATTGACGACAACACTCTACCATTACTACTCGTATGTGTATATGTTTGGGAGCTTTGATTTTATAAATTTATAACCAGAAACAAAGCCACTTATTGTGTATGAAATATATGTATGTACAGTATAATATAAATTTAATTTATTTTCAAAAGGTAAAAACATAAAATACAAAGTAAAACTCCAATTCTTTCAACATTCCCATCACATTCATAAAAAAAACGTTTGCAGACTTATACAAGTACACCGAAAATATATTATAACAGCTACACAAATTTTCACTTTCATTCAATTTCAATTCCTTTGAACATTTCTTTTGGGAAAAAACATGCTAACTGACAGTTTTTGAGTGTGTGTGCCTGTGTGTGCGATGTGTGGGTAACTTTATAAATTGATAGCAACAATGTATATGACATTTAATTAATTTAATGAATCATTCGTTAAAAATATTTTCTATATATAAGTGTTTATGAACAAACAAGTATATAATGTATACAGACCTAAAATCTACTAACTGATTATTGTGTTATGAATCTGGACTTATCCAGATTCATAACACAAGTAGTTCTCTTCTATATACAAGTTATTTAAGGTTCATTGTCATAAACAAACTCTCTAAATTGCCATCTTCGTAACTTATGTTTCGTAGCAGTAACCTGTGATTCTGTCAGAGTTTGCAGATCGGTTATTAAAAATCTTACACACGATACAATTGGAACAAATTGGTCTGTCCAATTTGGTTAGAAATTTCCATTCGACAAACGAACCAATCCAAATTGGATCGAGGATATTGTACTCGAGTCTTATTTTGACTAGTTTTGGCTATTTTGAACAAATTTTAACTTAAGTTTTGTCTTTTAAAGTTTATAATAAAATTTTACAAACTGACCATTTTTTTACTTAGAAACAAAACATGGAATAATACATAAATTTTTAAATTTTAATTTCTAATTAACATAAATAATTTATCGTTTATCATCCTGGTATTGAATGCTAGCACACTTAAACACTAATCCATTTTAATAATACAGTCCACTCCTCTTAACTTTTAGGAAAACAAATTGGGAATTCTAATAAATCGTTGCCGATTTTGACATCCAAAGGGTACTCTATCTCGTACATGGCCATTCTCACAGCTTCACGAAGCTAGATATTATTAGTTAAAGATCAAAATGTTCTTGTAACAACAATTGCTAACCAACTATTGTTGACTTATTCATAAGAAAACCAGGCTAACACCATGTTAATTTACAGAATAATATTCCTTACGTCTTCGTTTATCTTTAAATTTATTACAATTTTATTTTCTTACACTACATACATAAATATGTGTACACATAAGTGTATATAAACATATAACTTTTATATGTTTTAGTTCATTTCATTCAAAAAATATTCAGCCCATTTTTATACATTTATGTATGAGACCATAATTTATGTCCGAGCATAAAAAAAAGAACGATACAATCATTATTCTATAGGTCAAAAATAAGGATTGGCTCGCACAGTGAGGGAATAAAAACACCGCAAACATACATATATATGTCGGTATAATATTATGATGATAATCTAGTTTAATTCCGACTTAAATCAATAAATGGATGTTTTTACAGCCAAGGATATACGAAGGACATTATATCATATCTTAATATATCCGTATATATATCGAACTTACCAAATTCATCTTCATCGACCGAGTCGACTTCCTCTAAACTAAAAACCATTTTATAGCAATAGCAGAAGATTATCTCTAGTGTATTTTTGTTGGAATAAAATAAATTTTTAGTTTTTTTATATTTTACAATAAAAAAACGAAAACTTTTGTATTAGATCATCACCATATTTTTTATTTTTGCATTAAATCACCAATTTGGAATAAATTTTTTATCGATTAAATAACTTCTTGCAATCGAAAATAATAAAAACTATTATTTTCTTTTTTACTATTTTACACAAACACTAGAAATGCACTATTATGAATGAAAAACTATCCTACAGTATCAAGATAGTATACCACACTTGGATAGATAATTATGTCGTTTTAGCTCGAAAATAAATAAAAATAAATATTTTTTAAGCTTTTTGTTGTTATCCTAATAAACTCATTCACTTCAAAATTTAATTATATTGTAATATTTTTACAAAGTGGAAAAATTATAAGTTTTATAAAATTATAAAAAAATTTACAAAAGATACACAATACGCGTGTGTTTGTATTACAAAAGTTTAAACATACCTGAATTGCTTTTATTCATTTGCCTTGTTTCAATTAATTTTTTCTTTCGGTTTCTTCTTGTTGTTTATAACGAAATAAAAAAACTTAATTTTTGTCGTCACTATGGTTACCAACATGTAAACAAAAGAAAAAAATAACAATCAACATTGAACTATGCATTTGATTGGTTAATCTAAAACTCACCCACGTGAAATTGTTGTTTATAATATGGATGGAATAAATTGATTTTTGATTATATTTGTTTTATAGCAGCACCTAATTGTTTAATGGTATAGTATTAAGTACGCTTTAAAAGTTGAACGAATATCTGAAATTTAATAAAATCAATATAAAATGTAACATTTACATATGAGCTTTGAAATAGTTTTGGGGGTTTCGTAATCTGTTAGTGACATCTAGTTTTAAATAGAACTACTACAAATGATAAAAATATATGCATGCTATAATTTTACTAATACGATGTACACGTACATTCGCGAATAGTTTGTTTTAAGAGATTCAAGTATTAAATATATAAATTAGTTAAATAAAATATCTAATGTAGCAATTTAAATTAATAACCGATTTTCATTTTCAACTAAACACAATAAAATTTTCATATGAGATACACAAATGGGTGAAACAACCGGCAGTTGGGTGGCCTTTAAAAATATTATTGTACTTAAATTAAATTAAATTTAAGAACGCCGATCATTTCAGTAATATTTGTGTGAATTTACTTAAAGAATTAACCAAAACCAGCCTGCATAAATGTCATGAAAAGTAATAACTCACGCATGATATATGAACTGTTTAAACATACTAAGTTCAATCAAGGCCTGGAATTAAATGCGAATCATGGTTTTAGGCATATAATCAGTGGGGCAGCAATCACGAACGAATCTCTAACAATTGAACCATTTGTTGCAAGGTAAAAAGTTATACAATGCGTATTTACCGATCTAGCATCTTTGGATTCCTAATAACAGAATCAAAAGCAAACTTGCAATCGAAACTGATAAGGAATCAGACAATTGACTCAATAAAAGTATTTTTAGACAACGATTTTCTCGATATAACTTGTCATCGAATAGCTCATCCAACATCGAAAATTTAGTTTTTCACGTTAACATAAAAAATGATTTAAAGAACTTATGAAAGAAGCACTTTAGCCTTTTGTTTCATATGTTCAAATTTAGTGCAATCAAATAATGATGGCTCGACTACAAGTTCAGAATAAATATGAGTTATTCAATCAATAATACAGTTTACTTTAAAAATGTATATTTATATTTAAGAATAACGTAGATTGTATTTAACAGTTCAAATTTTGAAATTGCTTTATAAAAATAATCACATGATCAAATATAGCACGCAACCAATTTTATTTGATAATCAAAAATTATATTTTTTATCGCACATTACCTGCCATCTACCACATAATAGTCATAGCTAATTTTGACATAGCCGATAGTTTTTAAATAAACTTTTAACCAATTTGCGTTGAAAATTAAATTTAATTAAATTAAACACATAAATCAATATGTTAATTCGAAGTTTGATAATTAATGTAAGTAAATTTGTTTATAATATTTTTACACGGAATGTTTCTAATTAATTTATATATTATTTTATTTAACAATAGACATGTAAATTAAATAATCATGTGAATTGGGGTAGTAATAAATTTAAAAACTATTCAACGAAAACAACAACAAAATTAAGTCCCGAACTAATAAAAGTGACAGAGAATAATGGAATTAGAGAAATTTTATTGAATGATCCGAAAACAAGGCAAGTATTATAGTTTAATGTTCGCGCACGGGTAACTACATATTATGCCAAAGATGTGACTTTTTCGTGAATTTCATGCGATTCCTTTGATATATTTTTCCGTTCGTTTTTAGAAATTCGATGTCGATGAGCATGATGAATGAATTGTTAGATGGGATAACCGCAAATCAAAAAAATAAAGAATTACGTTGTATTGTATTGTCGTCGATTGGAACCGTATTTTCGGCTGGCCATAATTTGAAAGAACTTATTCCAGAAAATGGTCATGATCATCACAAACGAATATTTGACAAGTGTACGGAACTAATGATGTCAATCATCAAGTCGCCTGTGCCCGTAATTGCAAAGATTGATGGTCTGGCAGCAGCAGCTGGATGCCAACTGATTGCAACGTGCGATTTAGTAGTTTGCACAGAAAATAGTTCATTCTCTACTCCTGGGTAAGCGCAACTATGCATCACTTTTTATATTGAATAAATAGTTACAATTTTGAAATAGTTATTTAACCTGAATCCAAGTTTTCGTTAGTTGATATTCAGTATTTCAATTGCAGTGCTAATTTCGGAATATTCTGCTCAACTCCCGGGATAGCTGTTGCTCGAGTAGTACCTCGAATGCAAGCATCACATATGTTGCTAACAGGACTTCCAATCAGTGCCAACGATGCCTTAAAATTTGGTCTAGTCAGTTCAGTTGTGCCAAAGGAAAACTTAGATGCCGAAGTTGAAAAAATTTGCTACGCTATAATGTCAAAGAGCCGTGATGTTATTGAACTTGGCAAGAATTTCTTCTATCAACAAATAACAATGGACATTAATTCTGCATATAAACATGGGGGTGATGTTATGACCCAAAACTTAGCTTTACATGATGGCATCGAAGGAATTCGCAGTTTCATCGAGAAACGTAAACCAAAATGGAGTTCTTAAAACAAAGTTCAAACATTTTTATAAAATATGCATTTATTTTTTATATAATATGTTGTTATTCATTTTAATTAAACCAGTTAAGATATTTTGAGAATTTCGTTTAAATTTCAGTTTTTGGACGTTTATCCAAGTATGCCTTTATTTGAGGAATGGCATAAACGTTGTCACGCACTTTTTGTAGATTTGGGGCTGTTGCTAAGACATCTTGTTTAGCCATACCGTTCAAGTAATCCAAGAGCGACACAAAATATAAATCGGCCCAAGATAATTGACTAATAGCCAAATAACCATTATTCTTGGCAGCGAGTTCATCTAATTTTTTCAAGTAGAATGGAAGTTGTTCTTCATTCAAAACTTTGGCCTTTTGGGCTTTAATCTCTTCGTTAGCTTCATAGTGAACAGCACCAATTTCTAGAAACAAATTACGATCAATACAAACTGAACATATTAAATATAAAATAACATATTCTTACTTTGACGAAAATCGTTGACTGTATCGGCAGCGATGTCAATTTCCAATGCTTCCAAATCATTACTACCAGCAATTTTAAATTGCTTGCCAAGATAACGGCTGATCGACATACTTTGATGGGTTGGCTTACCGTCAATCTCCAAAACTGGCATTTGAGCCATTGGCATTGCTATAATGTTCCATTATATTTAAATTCAATTGGGTCAATAAACGATTGTATTTTGATACTCACTTGGTTTAAGTTTTGGCCAATCATCACGTTCTACACGTACATCTTCGAAATCGGCTCCGCCATATGATAAAAGAAAACGAACCGGTTCGCCTAAAGCTGTGATGTTGAAGTAATATAATTTGTATGAAGGCATCTTTGATGAGTATTCTGTGAACAAGATTAATCCGTAACTATTATGCTAAACCTAATTATGATCTCTCTCTCTCTCTCTCTCCACATGCTTATAAAATACGGTTTTAGGGCACCCTGTAAAAATGATTCAATGACCTTCGGTAGCAAAATCTAATATTATTAATTTACTAAAATATTATTTGTATTTAATCAATTTCTATACAACTATAATATTAACACTTGAAATTATTATCAATTTAACTACAAATAATGATAAGCAGACCATTATTGTAATTATAACCTATGTGGAATCGAACCGGCAAAAAACGCCGCTGTATAAACTGTAAACTAATAAATATAAATTATCTACTCAACTCAACGATACAAGCATCTATATAGAAATGAAGGTCGATCGATTCAAGAATTTTCTCGATTTATTTATTGAACCGGCATTTTTAATTATTTTATCAATTATTTACTGCAATCCTGTTCGTTATTTTTTTTATCGTCGCCCATACATCCATTATAATTAGCATTCTAATTAGAAAATATGGTAACGAAACTACTGTAGAATATTATTTAATAACAAAATAACGAAACTATAAATAGAATTGTATTATAAAGCGACAGTGTACTTACAAATAAACACAACAGAATAAAATAAATTTATTATTAATTATACGACAAAACAACTTCAAAACTTACAACTGAACTGATGGTATTTTATCTGAGAACATTCGTTTATATAATAAAAAATGTGAGAATTCACCCCAACATAAATCATTTTAATGCATACTAGAGGTTCGAGTGTTAAATAGCGAAAGTAATGATAATCGTTAACATAGATTTAGATATTTATAGTTTGTTTTGACTAATAGCTTGTTTTGAATGATTGTATAATTAATAATTGCAAGCAACAATGGTTAAATAAAACACACATTTTATAAAGTTCTATGAAAATTAATACATCTGGTTATTACAGCTGTTTGAATTATTTATGTACTTAGAAACTGGCCACTTGTTTTAAATTAATTATAGTTTCGAATAATTGTAGATTGACAGCTGAAAAAAAGCATTTTTAAATGAAGATTAAAGTCAAGCGTTTTGGGATAAATATCATTATTCTTATTGAGATGAGTTTGTTGTTTCATTGATTTTAGCTTATTATAGCTTATTTTAATTTGTTTAGACTGGTTCAAAATCCCCATCTATAAACTCCATGTCATTATGCGACAATCCCATTGCATCATAAGATTGTAATCTGTTATTCAAATTTATGTATACTCACATAATTTGACTATTATTGTAGATTTGGAAACACATAATTAAAACCCGATGAAAATAGTAGTACCCGTATTCATATTTAGATGGCATTAAAAATGTTTATGCAACAACATTTAGGGTAAAAATCATACATATTAAAGATGGGTTATAATTTATTAAATATTATTTAATATTACCGTATTCCTAAACTTTTCAATAACTGGGACGGTTTTTTTATAATTATATTGATTAATATCAAATAAATTATATTTAAAACAACGTTAAAATAAATTCACCACCTGTTACTATCTCTATAAGGTGCGAATCCTTGCTAAGACTATAAGTACAAATTTCCCGCAAAATTATAAAATATTTAATTTAATTTATATAATTAAAGAAACATTGAATGTAAATAAATCGTTTGATTCTTAATAAGAATTGTATATAATTTTTTGCTTAATTTGTCAAAAATTTACAAACTGTCAAATATCAACAAAAACAACAATAAATTTTCCGATGTGTCAATTTTTTATATATCTCTTTCAAATTTGCTGTCATTTTTTCCATTGTGATCTGTGTGTGGAACAAAAACTTCAAGTACATAGCTAGCGAGTGAAAAATAAGTTTTTTTTTTGATAAAATCGAATTAAATAAAAAATCATTAGATGTCGAGTTTAATTAATAAGTAAACTTGTGAATGAATTGTGTTATAATCAATCAAATAAATATTATAATTAGCAGTGTTTAGTGTGTAGTAGATTAAAAGAAACTCAAATTCTTTTTGGCTACGAAATCTACGAAAAGAATTATGGCAGCTGCATCGTGGAAAAGTACGAAAAATTTTATAATTTTTTTTTTTTGTTTTTAATTGGTTTTAAGTAAATTAGCAAAAGTTCTATAGAATCTACTGCAATTTATTAATTAAATATATATTATATAAACAATTATCAATTGTAATTAACAAAAATATTTGTAAAATATTGATATTTTATTATTCATCAATTTTTGTATTTGTTTTAAGGTTAGAATTTGTGAAAGTTCATCAAAAAAAAGTTTTCTAATTAGATTGATCAAAATACATTTTTGTTAATTACAATTTTTTTAATTAAATTAACGCCACAATCCTAATTAATAGTAAATAAATTTTCTTTATTTTTATTTTCATTCAAAAAACTAAATTAAAAACAAAAAAAATTTAATACAAAATCATCATCATTTCAATCAATCCATCATATCATCATCTAAAAAATTTTCGAATCATTTCCAAAATAAAAATAGTAAAACTAATTAATTCAATTTCTTAATTTTACTAAACTCCCTCAAGACAAACACTGAATACACGAGAATCTATGATATACACAACACGATATACCTACCCTCTAAACTCGTAACCTCCCTATCATTTAGAATTTTGTATTTAAAAAAAATCAAAATAGAAATTCCTAGATAAAATAAATTTTTATAGATAAAATGGATGATAGATTAAATATTGGTAATGAAATACGTGAATTGAAATTGGGCTCATCGTTTTATAATCAAAACAATGCTAAAACACCATCGTTTCATACCTTAAAATGTAAGTGATTCCCATATATTATATATATAATACCATAGGTCCTCTATAGACGACAACTACTATATTCTTTTATCTTATTTCAGATGATTTTAAACCAGCAAGTGTTGACTTAAGCAAAATTGCTACATTAGATGTTAGTTCAAATAATCAAGTAACTGTTACTGTGCCACATTTAGACGGTTCTGGGGTACCAAAAACTGTTTTCAAAGGGAATCAAAGAAATTATACAAAAGAATGTGTTTTAATTATAGATAAGGTGACAGGTGAAATAACATTAGAAAAACTACATCATAATATACAAGTTAAGAAGACTAGGTAAGTTCAATTTGTTTATAATAATCCAGATTATTTCTAGCCTCACTCCATTTAAAATTTAAAATAACATTGAGATTAAATATTAAGAATTTATCCATTAATGATATTTACTTAAACTTTTTTATGAAGTTCGTTAAATCTCGTTTATATCAGTTTTAATCTCCTTATTATTAACCTGTCTGATTCATAAAAACGTGTGTCATCAGTTTAACAAAAATTATATTCAATTTTATGGACCATTCGTAGAGGAAATTCATTATCAATCAAATGAATAAATCGAATGTAAAAATGTTTACTCAATAAAGTGTACCTTACATTGAGTTCAGATATGAAATTGAAAAAATCTAAAGATAGCACAGGAAACAAGTTTTTACAGAATTTAAAATAAACTACTACATACTAAAAACTAAACATTGACCAACATATTATTTTGCCAAGGACTAGCCAATTGTTCCAATAAATAAATAAGTGATCTGTAATGAGATACACGTGGCAACTACATAACTACGTTACTTAATTCGTGTATTACAGCGGTTATGTTTCTATCTAAATTATTGTTGCACCAAATTAGCTAGCTCACTTCTCATGACGAAATCAATCATGATGCCATACCGAACACAAAATAAATTAAATACTTTCTTAATATGAAATCATTAGATAAATTAAGACACTACAGATCAAATAAAATTTTCGGGTACGATACTATCCACGATAATGTTATCCACAAGGTTGTTAAGCGAAAGACAAAACTTTATCTATCATGTCTCTTTTGAAGATTAAATAATTATTTTGGCATTCACCATCAATATTATATACTTGTAACGAAAAGAATTGAATCATGAAAAATATAAACAAGTGGTTGACACTAATCACTTTTCTTATAATGTAAAAAATTAAAGCGAAAGAAATTTGAAGGTGGATCAAATTCTATGATCTCGAACTGAAAGTAAGCGTAAATCATGGTTTTAATACTGTAAAGTTTCGAAAAACAAAATATTATTAAAAAAATAATATATCATGTAAACTCCAGATTATATGTTATATTAAGAAGTTATTAATTTGTTGAATTTAATTTCATTAAATTAATAAATTATTTTAATTTATATTTCTTACATTCATTGCAGGAGTGAATCAGTTAACACGAATAAAATCCAACCAATTATGCCACCGCATCCTCCTCTTAAGTTAGGTCTTGAAAATAGTACGCAACGGACGTCAAGTAAAACTAAAGTATCGACAGGTGTGCGAAAAAATCCAATTTCGGCTGGTTTTGTACCAAAACATTCGCCACTGCAAGGTTCACCGCTGCACAAAAGTCCGACAACTAATCAACAAAACATAGCGCCAGCATGGAATGCCAATAATCTGCAATCAACCTTACCTAGTATCCCTTTGATTGGAGTGGATGATGATGATGATCATCCGATGACGAACACAAACGATCACTCAAGCCATTTAAATAATAATAATCATCATAATAATAACCATAGCAATAATAATAATCATATACAACATTCATCTAATTTAATACCAAATCATTTAACATCATCTTCCTCATCATCAATGCCATCAATAATTACGCATCCACCACAACAAACGCCAACATTGCAACAACAACAACAAGAAACGCGTACATCATCTTCTTCTTCGATGCCAATGGATCATGATGATATTGGTGTATTGACATCGTCTGATAGCTCAAGTGATTCTGAATCCAGTAGCGGTTCCGATAGTGATAGCGATAGGCCAACAAATTCATCGCCATTAAAACCGTCTAATGGCCATCATAATCATCATCATCATGTTATTCCGCCACCAGCTGCACTACCAACGCATTTATTATCGGAAGATTTATGTTTATCTGAATCGAATTCGGATTCCGATGATTCCGATTAATATAAAACTAAAAAAAAACAAATAAATAAGGCCTGCTCAAGTTTTTCTCGTGTCACTCCATAAAGCCTTGGTGGGTGGCCACAATGAAAAATTAACGCAAACACAACAAAATAAATGACAATTGGACTGTACTATGGATGAAGAATACTCTAATTTTAATGGTTTTTTCTTTTTCTTTAATATTTTTTTAATTAAGGACAATTGTAAAATACAATTTTCCATATTAATTATAATATATTATTAATATATAAATAAATAATTATAATTTAATTTGATAAATGAACGTGCATTCAAAAAAAGTAAAAAAAAAAACAAATGAAAATATATTTGAGATAAATTATGAAAAAAGTTTGTTTTTTTTAATCCTTCAAAAGCTAAACTTTTTGTTTATGTTTTCAATTCGGTATCGTCAGCTGTCACTGTCATCATATGAACGATGGTTAGTTATATAATTGTGTTAACAACCGTAAAAATTCTTATAAAATTGGTTCGAAGCTCTGATTCAATCTGTCATTTTTATTAATTTAAAACTAGTGACACCAAAGGATTTGTAGAATGTCCGCGAAACGCGCATTTCTGTTATTAGGACAATGTGTGCCAAGCGTCAAGAAAAATGCTTCCAAAATTCGAATACGCCGCATGGACCTGGATCAAAATTTATTAATGGTATTTTAAATATTACTTATCGAAAAAATATATTTAACCTCAAAATTTGTTTAATATTTTTAGTACTTTCGCAAAGATGAATTTGTATTTGCCCATGATCCACAAAAGAAATGTAAAACGGGTGACATCGTTTTAATTAAAGAACTTCCAGAAAAATTAACTACATTAATTACACATTCAGTAGAAGAAATTGTGTATCCACTGGGTGATATAACCGATCCGCTTACCGGAAAGAAATGTGTTGTTGGAAAATATCGGGACGAAATTGAACATACTAGCAAAATATATGGCGAATCACCTAATGCATTCAAATATGATGATGCGCCACCAAGAGGACGATTAGAAGGTACACGAGATTTTACAGATAAGGAAACATTCATAAAATACCATGAGGATGGTAAAGATCAGCCTTACTCCATGTAGATGTAAATCACCAACAAATAAATATAGCGCGTAATTAGTGATTAAATTATAAAAAAAACTTGATTTATTTACATATAGAAAAGACGTTAAAATCATTTAAATTTAACCTTTACTCTAATCCTAAGAATTCGCGTTCCAATGCAGCACCCATCATATTCCAGTCGCCGTCATCGTCCTCATCGATTGGTGGGTCACTACCTTCACTTCCTGAACCTAAGTCTAAATCAGATGGCAAATCGCCACCTTGTCGGAACTTTGTACTCGGCATCTCATCATCCGACGATGAGAAATTCTCATTACCATCATTGGTTTGATCGTCATCAGTTGCCGTCAACTTAATTTTGTTGACCTTCTCGGGTCTTGTAAAAAAATTAATGTTGACATTCTCTTCTTCTTCTTCACGCTTTCGCTTCCGTTTTAAGGTTTTATTTATTGGGGGACTTTCTATATCGATCGGTTCATCGTCGTCCGATGAACTCGATGATTCAAAAAATTCTTCAAATTCCTCGTTCATTTTAGCTATATCAGCATTGGAAAATTTGAGCAATGGATTTATTGTGTCCACAAACTTAGGCTCCGGTTCGTTTGGCTTTCCATTACTAGTACCACTGCTGCTTACTCGGTCTGATTTTGAAATTATATTGTAATTTGTTGCATGCTCCGGACTATGGCAATGAGGAGGAGGTTGCCTCATTTTACTTGGTTTATTCGGATCTAATGGAAATAATCGTTCATCCACATGCTCCCAACGTTCAGCGCATGACCATAACCAATCTGGTGTTACTATGAATATTTTACTACGTTTACGAGCCGCATTTACTTTAAATGTACCCGCACTTAGTGCAACCAAATGGGTTGTATTGCTTTGTAACTGTTGTGCAACATTAGCTCCCAAAGATCGAGCTATCTGATACGCTTTACTTTGTTCCAATTTAAGATGATTCGGTATCAAACCGGAGAATACAATATTCGTTCCAATTAAAATATTAGATCTGATCTTTGGAATCAAGCGTTTCAAATCGGGAATTTCATTGGAATCGTCGTAGCTTTTATAGAAATCAGTATGTATACGAATTAAAATATCCTCTAAATACATTAAATAATCATCTGGATCATCAATGTCAATTAGATTATCATCCTCAGTTTTTGTATCTTCCACTTTATTTTTATCATCAATTGCATCCTCATTTCCATCTACGCTATTGACAGCCTCCTTTTTTTGTTTCTTTTTAAAATTCGATTCTTTTTCCAGATCATTGAAATCCATACCTTTACCATCTAACTCAGTTTTAGATAATCCCGGTGGTGCATTAATGTCCCCGGTATGTTGAAAAAAATGATACGGTTTTACTTGAATTAAATTGGATGCATTATTCCATACATCTTCCCGGTCGTCTATTATACAAACCATGGAATCGCCACATGGAAAAAGGGCCTTTAAATTGTCAGTTTTATACGTTGCATTAAAACATTCGTCCCGTGACAGAATCCGATGGGAAAAAAATTTCCGATCTTCGTCTAAAAATGTTGCTATAGTGTGTGCATAGTCTCGCGCCCCAAATGTACAAATATGAAGCTCATAATAAGGCGACATTTTTTCCAAAAATGATAAAGTTCCTGGCCGAAGCCGGGTATGATACCATGGGGAATTAGCTCCATATAATTGAAAATGATACACATCTCGTAAATTATTCGGTACATTATCATTGGTTGTATGAATCAGCGTCTGATCTAAATCTACAAGTAATACTAGTTTTTTGTCTTTAAGTAGTCTCTCCGTATCAGCTTGACCTAGTTCTATTGCTCGTTGTTGTGTTACTTTTAAATCTGGAACTGAGTGTATCATAGGTACAGATGCTTCAGAAGTATTTCCCTTTAGTAAATAATCAATTTATAAATAAATTATATTAGATATTGATAAATCATTTTATAAAACTGGTTACCTTTTCATCCTGGCGCAAATCTGCACCACAATCTGCACACATATCTTTTATAACTGTTATATGACTGCATTCGGCCAACTGTAGTATATCAGAACTAAAATACAAAAAACAATTTACCGCCTAAAAATTATATCGCGCGCAAGTTTTTTACAAAAAACCGAACTAACCCTTTACTCACGGTGTCACCCTCTTTAACTAGTCTCTTTTTGACAATCCCACATTTAGTCGCCTTTAAACGCTTTACTTCCGTATCATCACCTCCACAAATTTGATAAAGTAATGTTAACTGACCCAAGGATACTTGGAAACCTTCTTTGACTTTCCATTTTACAATTTTTATATCATAATCAATTGGCGAACACACTGTGATGTTTTGTTTTTCCGTCATTTTTATTTTCGTTCACTGCTGCACACTTTTATAAAATGCAATCACTGTACTGTAAACTTTATGTTTTGGTTGTATACAAAGATAGTGGCGCCGATAAGTACAAAAACTAAACTACGAGAAATATGTTATTTTATATTAAAATCATTAAGTTTAAATAATTAATTACTTACAATTTAATTTGTTTATATGTACATTTTAACCTTTTCACATCATACTCCTAATATTTCACTATCAACATTTTGTTTTACGTTCTTGAAAACAAATTGGTTTGGCTTTTTCCTCACATCCAAGTTTTCAAACATGTACCACGGAGAAACGCAAGATCGTAACTAATTAATATTAGCTATTTAAATATATTTCGAAAATCAAGATAGACAAGAGAACTTATGGATAAAATATGGATAAAAAAATATCAGAGATATGGATGAAAGGATCATATGGATAAAATATATCTGAGACACAGACTATGAACCAAGTGTATAAAAAAGGGTTGGTAATTTTAAACTTACATCCGTACGGTTTTTATTTGGATGAATAGTGTAAAGTAAAATGTAAAAACACGAACCACGTAAGAGTTGCCTTTAGGCCAAAAAATGATTCCAGATATTAGAAGCAAACAAACTTTTCGTCAACTTTTGATTTGTACTGACGTTGATTCAAATATTTATTCTCATTTGAGAGAATAAACTAACTTATGTAGCTTCTACCACGAATCAGATCATCAATATTTTATGATTTAATATACAATAAATTTCAAACGTTTATACAATCCCTTACTACACAACACCAATGAGTAAAATAAGAACTAAAATCTTCTAAAAATAAAACAATATTGAAGAGATGTGCATCATTTTGCAAGATAACTTAAAATAATTATAATTATTCTATTTAATTTGGTAAACATAATTAAATCTATGATATAAATATTGGTTCGGCTATATTTATAGTTCAATTACTAGTTATTTACATTACGTGAATTGACATTTTTGACAGGCAAGATAAATAACAAGATGACTTCGGTAGATGAGCGTTCAATATTTGCTAAGTTAGAAGCGATTAAGGACATAAGGTATGAACTAGAAGTAGCGTAATCTTTACGAATTGATTAACAAATATATTAATAATTCAAGATCAAAAACAGTTCAGCTCGAAAAATTGAAATTACGAATTTTAAAGGAAATCGAAAATACAGATAATGAGGAAAAGCGCTTGCAAGAATATCGTCGCGAAATGGAAATGTTGTTACAAGAGAAAATGAGTCATGTTGAGGAATTACGATTGATTCATGCCGATATTAACGGACTGGAAAATGTAATCAAAGATTCCGAAGATAACCGATCCAGGGCAGCTCAAGTAAGAAATAGGTTACGCGAGGAATACATCCCATTGAAAGCAGAAATTGATCAGATGCGTCACGATTATTTAGGATTAGAACGCTTACCTGACTTGCACGAGGAAGAAGGTAGTACAGTTTCGCCGGAATACGCCAAATTTGAGATGTTTCATCGAAAAGAGCCACACTCAAATCCATCGTTATCGTTTTCACGGCCGACACTATCGGCCCATCATCCTATTGTTCCAGAGGCCACAGTTACATCGCTGCCACCGTCTGCACCGCCAGGATTTCTACCGCCGCCGCCCGTAGGTTCGATGAGACTGTCAAAACCACCCGAGATTGGATCGAATCGTATTCAACAGCCGCCATCGATTGGAATGGCTCATCCAACGTTCAGGTCTGATTTTAATGTCAATTTGAGGTGAATTATTCTTGTTTTTATGTTGTTTTATGATTTTTTCAACCCTCCTTAACTTTATAAAATTATAGCTTATTTCATCGAACTGATTAATTAATAATGCCCGTATCTTTTATATTATTTCAGACAACAACCGCCGCCAATGAAATCCTGTTTATCATGTCATCAGCAAATACATCGTAATGCACCAATTTGTCCATTGTGCAAAGCTAAAAGTCGATCACGAAATCCAAAAAAACCAAAAAAGAAAGATCATATGAACTAAACAACGATCCAGACAGCTCAATTATATAAACTATTTCTCCATGATCTTGACGATACCCAACTCTTTCTATCGTTTTTCATTTTTTTTTTTTTGTGTGTGTGCATGTCAGCACTAAGCGGGCATTACTTGTGTTTCTCGGTTTCCAGAGTATTCAACGATTGTATTAAGAGCGCTGGCCGTTATTCATTTTATATACTTCATAATTATTAACCTTCTCATTTTTAGTAAGTAAAGACTAATTTTTGAATATTATATATATAATAAATGTGAATTCAAATTTAAAATGAATATAGTTTTATATTTCCTCTCTGGATTGTGTATACCAATACTCAAAAGCGATTAATCTGAAATCTAATTTAATGTAGAGAAAAATAAATTTTTTATCTACATAAGTAACATAATATAATACTGGAAAACATAATATTCGAACATATGTGAATGTATTTACACTCTTCCATTTAATAATTAAAGTTCAATGATTCAATTTCAAATTGTCACATCCATGCTAGAATACTTTTAAAAATTCAATCATTTCACAATCAAAAGTCATTAATTTGAGACGTAAAAGAATCTCTAAATTTAAAAACAATATTAGTAAAATTAATTAATTCTAAAATAGTTTTAATTTTAATTAACTTGTGATATAATTTTAAAAATTAACCTCAAGAGAAATGAAATTCATTGTATTTACATTATTATTTCTAATCTCTTTTTCGGGCTGTATAGGAGATAATGGTTCGTATTGATAATTTTTTTTGTTGTGCTATGTGGAAAAAATGTATTTCTGGAAATTTTCTTTGTTCGGGAAAAAAATTGTATTATTGTGTCTTTAATAAAGTTACATAAAACTAGAAAATCAATATTTGAAAATAATAAATTAACTTGTGTGCGATTAAAATAAAACAAAATTGCGGTACTGTATGAATTGTTGCTTGCGTAAGAAAACCTAAATTACGGTAAAAGCAACGTGATTTATTTTTTGTGCAACCAGAAATAGCATGTATTGAATTATATTATAGTACAATTATTTTAATATAATTTAACTAGATGCTTAAAAAAATAATTTAATGGTGTTTATTTTTATAGATACAAGTGAAAAGAAAACGGATACAACTGATGATACGAGCTCTACTGTTATACCACCAGCAGTAGCACCAAATGATACAACGACACAACCAACTACAGTTTCTACACCTGCTCCAGCCATCAACACTACAACTATTCCCACGACTACAACACCGGAAACAACCACGGTAATTACAACTACAGTAGCGCCCAGTTCAAATACTACAGTTGTTCCGGAACCAAATACTACCACAACAACGACTACTACAACAACTACAACAACTCAAGCACCAAATACAAACACTACAACTACAACTGAAACACCAGTGCCACCACCCGGTCCAACTCCTAACACAACAACAATAGCACCACCTACACCATCAAATGTCACCACCACAACTGTTCCACCACCAACAACAACAAAACGACCACCAGTACCATGTCGACGTTTTGATGGACCATCGTTTATTGGCGGCATAGTATTGGCCGTTGGTTTAATGGCCATTAGTGTGGTAGCATATAAATTTTACAAAGCCCGTACCGACAGAAATTACCATACTTTATGAGTATTTGGCGAATCCTCTATGTGAGAATTAAATGAAGGCTTATAAATAAACAAAATATTAGATCGAATAAATTAAATTGGATACCTTTTGAAAAAAAAAAAAAAAAAATTTAAAATCTCTAAGCTCATGGAAATTAGAAAAAATCTCAAAATGTGGTAAGTGCCTTTTACACTTTGTTTTTTTTTATTTTATGATTGGTTTCTGGGAATTACCCGATTATGAAGAGTATTGTTTATCATTTCTCGAATTTTATCATTTTATATAATTGTATGTGTATTATTAAATAAAGATAATGCTATTTATCGCGTTTATAAATGCAAAAAAAAATGTATAAGCAGTTTTTTGTTGATATGTGATCAAGAAAGAGGATTGTGAGAGATTGAAATATAGTTATTTAAGTAAAAAGTCTGGTGTTTTTTTATATATATAATATTTACAAAATAATGAATCTTTACTTCGGGAAAGATTAGGGCATATACATGTAAATGTGAGTGAAAGTGAATAGTTTAAAATTTCAAATTATTTCTCTTTAATATTCCATAACGATTTGTTTGTTGTAATATAATTTCATATTCGGGCCTCTTCACTAATAGAATTTAGAAATAATTTTCATTAAAAATCAATGTGATAATGATAAACAGTAAACCAATATTTTAATTTCGATTTTGATTTATTTCAAATCTAATCAAATTTTTCTTACAACTATGTATCATATTAACGTTACAAATTTGTAGTTGATACATAAATTATATTATTTGAGTATAAAATTAAATTTAATATTAAATTATCATAATTAAAATGAAATTTTGTATAAATTTCAAGTTCTAGTCAAATTTAAATTTTAATGTCTTTCGATATTTTTTTTATTTCATTCAATCACATTGAAGATAATTTGTGCAATTTCACAATCCAAATATTAATATAGACACGATTATATTATAAATCATAACAAAACCGTTAATTTAAGAACACTTCTCACACCAGCTTTGTTTATATTATCCCTCTTGCAAATGCGATTTTTATTATTTACCAAAACATAGCATGTTTTATAATATTTACGAAATAATAATAATTTTTGTTATAAATAATAGAATAGTTAATTAAATTATATTGTGTAAGGTTTTTCCAAAATTTTCCTTTTGTATTTATTTGTATCATTTTGTTTTAATACATTTTCAGTAACAAAATATATTGGCCCATTTTATATACATATTATAAGTTTTCGATGTTTTATTTTTATATTTTTAAGAAAATCTATTAAATAAGTATAAAAGAAAAGTTTAATTATAAATTTATTGATTATCATAAATAAATATTTTAGCTACCCAAATTTTCTGATTTTTTAAATTTGATCGAAAATAAAGAATTTAAATATAATCCAATATTTAAAACGTTGGATGTTGTTCGAAACAAATTAATTTAAACGAAAGTGTTATCCCTTAGGTTTTATATTGTCTCAATGGGAAACTTAATTTTCGAATTGCGTGTTGACCTTCATAATACTTGTTTCTTTGTTCAATGTAAGCAGGTTCGTGCTTGCTTATATATTGCCAAGAAATCATATTAATAGCAAATAAATCCAACTCGTCCACCTTATTATGATGTTAAGGAGACACAAAGTATTACAATGAAACGTCAATGATGAATAAAGCTGTACGTGATAGGAAGCATCTAAACGAATTTATAGACGTGAAATCCATGACAAGCCAGTCAACAATGAGTAGAGATCTCGCAAATCGATTTGAACTGATACTTGAATAAAGTGGACTCTGACTATATAGAGCTGAACGATTGTGTAATCTATGTGTTTCGCTAGGCCAGAAGGTATTGAATGATATATATTATATATCATTCAATACCTTAAACATCAGATCAAAACTGGCTCGAATATTATATAGTGGTGTCATCATCGATGGAGTCCTCAACACTTAGCATTAATGTTCAACGTGTAAAACCGAGCGTGTTTGAGTATCATCAAACAGAGGTCGGAGAGCTGTTCATTAAAATTCTATCCATTTAAATAAAACTACCCGCGGAACGACAAAACTAACATGTATCAAAATGCAAAATTATTTTAAAGATTTGGTTCTAAACTGAAATGGGAGTGGATTTTCAAGATTAACGTCTAACTTCTTGAGATAAATAAATATGATAAGTGTAGTTTTATATTTTTGTTCTCAATTTGAAAAACTGTATAATCACGACAACAAATTGGAATTCGTATTATCTACTGCCAACGGCGAAAGTTTTTTAAAAGTTTAATCTAATTCCTTCTTTTTCATATTTATAATCAATAATTTATGTTCTCTTATATTTGAGACCACAAAGCGTTCTTTTGACGCGAGATCTCTTAAGAATTGGTATCATTTGTTAGTATTTTAGGCTTAAGTGAACAGTCTTAACAAATTACTGGGTGGGATATATGAGCTATTTTAATGGCAATAAGCTCTTCTTTTGTGCCCCAAGTATGAATTTTAATTCAAGTGTTTCATGCCCTCACCTTAAAAATTGCATGTCGCTTTGTTCATCTTCTGATCGTTAAATGACATTTTATTTCTACCTAAAAGTGTTAATATTAATTTTGGTGTCGTACTTAAGAAATTATAGACCACGAATAAATTAAAAATCAATTGCAATCAGTGGGAGAATTTAACAAATTATATTATTTAATCAGCTATAAGTATAACAATATTCAAAACAGAACCTAATTCACCTTAAATTGTAGTAATGGAGTGGATCCGGACACAACGTAAAAGAAACATTGACCGTTTGAAATCATTTAATCATAAAAATTTCACGTATTAAATTTAAGTACCAGTTAATTGATGTGTTCAATAATTGTTAGGATTGGCCATTACTACTAATCGGTACTCAGTAGTATCCACTTCTCAAAACCTTGATTATTAAGCTTTGCATTAACCGCATCAATTATTTCCGTGTTATTGTTGAAGGCCTCTCTCCTCAACTTGGTTTTAATTTTTGAAAATAAAAAGTGCTATATACGGGGAATATGGTACTTTCAGCAGTGAGCTAACGCGTTGGCATAATTTAAAAAGTAGCGCAAATACTCTTTTTCCACTATTCCAACAAATTTTTGAAAACTTTTGGTAAGCAGTGTACTATTTGCAGTTTCCGTCTAACTCTGACATTATCACTTATGTTATTGATGTTTGTTGCTTAGCTGTTATGGATAGGTTTGCATCTGTTGAGTCCATGTAACAACTTTACTACAGTTGCTAGACTGCCCATTTTCCAATTTATTTAGGTAAAATTTAGCAAACTGACTCGAGCTTTTTTTTTGCCCTCATTTAAAACTTCAAACCCATCGAGCAGATTTCTTCGCCTATCCCAGATGATTATTTAATATTCGCGACACAGCCATGGCATTCATTTCATCAACAATAATTTCTTGTGTCAATCGTGAATCTTTGTCAACGTTGGACTTCACCAAAGCTGCGGTCACGTCATCAATGGAAGAGTTTGGTTTCCCTCCCTCGTAAACCAAGTCAAATTTAAAAACCAGTAAATTCTTTAAAATTTCAGTTGTTTATAAAATTTGATTCAATTTTATGATGATTACTGTTTATAAAAAATAATCAATTGTTTACTTCAAAAATAACATCGATTTGGCAACTATATAATTTTTAACTGTACCAATTGGTATTAGAATAAACAAACGTTAAAATTGCTTTTCATTATTTATTATGCCAAGATGATACACAAATAAGTACAGATAATTGTAAATTGCTTAACTACAGGAGAGTAGTTTGGAAATCTCAACCCTTTTAATTTACATTCACAATTGGCAAACCAAAAACAAACGTAGCCTAGTTTTGACTCGGTATTGCTAGAAAGTGAACAACTGGTCCCATGCAATTATCGGAGGCAGTACGAAAGACTACAAATTCAAGAGAAAATTTCAATCCTCAGGTGTAGATTTCTAATAAACCTTAACACACTACAGTGTTTTTCTTTGTTATACCGTAATTGATTTTTTCGTTGTCAAATAATGAATTTTCACTGCGTCTAAAGAAGCTTCACCATATGCTTTTATAAGCATTCGATACAATTCGGCCGCAGGTTTCTTCAAATTCAAGCAGAAAAACAACACTTCCCGGAAATGTCATTTAATTGATTCGTCGCTGAACACAATACAGATTATATTGTTTTAAGGGTGGCGTATCTTTAGGTAATGAGACTTTCAATATGGCCAGTAATTATACCATCAGTGGGTTTATTTCTCTCAATTCTTACAGCCTGACACTCATATACATAAAATTTATTTTATTCAGAAATCCCAAATTTGCTTTGCCCTGCAAATTGACCTTCTGAATTTATTTTCTACCACTTAGACACAGTGCTCCACAGTTAGAACTACAGGGGAATCGTTACAAGAAGATTATGTGACACCCATTATAAGCAAATTATAATTCTTAGAAACTGATATTTGTACCTAAAAGCATCTTTTCTATTCCACAAAACTCCTTCAGAAACGTAATGCAACAAATAAAAATCTTATATTTGATATTAGACCCTGGAAATTGTGCCATCAAACGTAAATTTTTGATTGGATAACAACCAAATTGTTTATCAGTTTAAGACAAAAAATTAATTGTTGATTCAGACGTATATGTATCGTAATTTTATTTCGCAAAACACAGTACATGCCATTAATAATCTTTTTTACAGTCATACATAGTAATGATAAGAATGATTTGATTTAGGTTAAGGCCACAAAGGTCAACTATATACTACACACTCGTACATATATTTATATTCGCTAGAAGATATTTGAAATGTAAATGAATATAATAATTCGTTCGATTCGATCTTCAAAATTACTTTGGCTAGAACTAGAAATCAATTGGTGATTGATTGGTGTAGCTGATAGATAAGGTTGCAGCATTTTCAAAAAATTTCCCAATGTTAGTTAATTAAAATGATATGATATATGATTATATAATTTTTTATATACTTCAAATCATAATTTCATTTATTGATTATTCATTTTGATTTAATAATAAATATACAAATTTCCATAACTTTATTATATTCGTGCTATTTTCATTTATATGAGATTTGGATTATTTGTTTACAACGATAAGTGATTAAAACGCAACGAATGGTTTTTTAATTGTGTCTGTTAAATGAATTATAATGTCTTTTCTACCTACTTAAAGTTTCATAGTTCAATAACTAGTTTGAGTATATACGTTAATTACACTGTCGACGCCAATCAATTTGCTTATCTACTGTGTAAACGCTAAAAAAATATATTTACTTATTTTGTTTCTACATACATATATGTATACTGATTAAATTAGCCGCCATTAGTTATATGTCTAATTAATGGCACAATTTATGTGTATTGTGGTTTAACTGTGAATTTTTTTGAAGTATCCGTTTTCCATGCATCGATTTGCCAGAGGATGCTTTTAGAATGTTTGGTATTGTGACACTAATTCACTAATTAAAAAAGAAGCAGTAAGTAGATAAAGAGAACAATACAACCTATTTCCTCACGGTGATCGTAGTTTATGTTTACGCCATAGTGAAAAATTAGTTAAAAGAATAATGATCAGTGAAAATGTTGTGTTCTCAGCGTATTAATATATAAATAAACTATGACATACAGGCTGTTATCGATCATTGACTCATCTGAAAACAGATCTGTTTAAAAATAAGGCTTACAAAAAAGGTCAGTGCATAATGCATATTGTAAAATGAATAGCTTTTATCGTTTATTATCCTAGTGTATCCCTGTACACTTCCTTAACAAGTTCTATTATATTCTTCGAGATGCCCATTTCGTAGGATGCTTACCAGATTGCGCATCTACTGATTAAATGCGCATTCAAAGTCAACGAAGGGCATATATAGTGGCGAGCTCCATTCGTTTTATTGTTCGATGATGATTATTTGATAAAATTATTGTTATTGTAATCGTTCCTTACATAACCTTAGAAAGTATTTGAATAAAAGCAGGTTTATAGACTGCATTGGTCGATGTTCGGTATGGGAATACACTTTAAGACTCACTCGAACAAAATAATGTCGAAAAGGACAGTTTTAATAACTGTTTCAATTTGTCCTGTTCATTCAACATTTCAGAATTAATATGTCTAAATCTAGAACTATACATATATTATCTCTATCCATTTGCGTCTCTTGATAAATAAATGGCAATGGATTTCAAAGTAGTGATAACATAAGATAACGCCTTTTAAATATATTTAGCCTATATTATTCATTATTTTTTTAATTTTGTTCTCAAATTGTTAGTGAAATGTTATCACCAATTGCGGTTTTTTAGGAATTCTTATCAAAATTATTTATCATTTTAAAATTTGTATATAAAAACATAATAAATTAATTTAAAAAATAAATTAATTTAAAAAATTAAATTATTAAAAGGCAATATAGATCGTCAAATTAAATGGGTTATTCATGAATATGGAATGTCCACAAAACTGGTTAAGGTTGATTTGTTTAGTTCTATGTGAGCACACAACTCAGTATTTATTTAAATACGAATAATAAAATATAGTATTTATTTAAATACGTGCTTCTGTCCTTCATTCTCTTCCCAAAGACTGCACCGTTTTGAATCACGATTCCTATTTGTGAATCTACTAACGTTTTTGATCATACCGGATATCTTGAGAGAGTGTACGTCTGAGAGTAGATGTCACAATGGGCCAATCGAGCCTAAAAGACGAGACAAGAAAATAAGATGGTTACTGTGTAACATTACTAGCACAGTCAATGCTCCCATTAAATTATTTCATGCCTTGAGGGTACAATGATCCTACTTTTCACGCAATCAGTTATGCGGGCAACATTCTTCGCCAATTTAGAATCGAAACGTTTATAACTTTATTGTTATATTATTGTCAGTATACAGTCGTTCTAAAAATCATATGTATTTATGTAAATACAACACAGGATGAATAATAAAAATATTTTATATGCTGTGTCTGATTAGAAATCATTCTCTTCTATCGGTTTAACTTTCAATTGAACCGAATATTACACGATCGAAAACCATACATACTAAACGTTATACTATACAAATTATTGTGCGAATTAAAGCATTTTTTTATAGTTTTGATTATGAATAGAAATTTAATACAATATTTACTTTGTTTATTTTTTTAAAATCATTTTCCAATACATAAGCAAAATATACGAGCATGTTATCACTATTTTTCTTATAATAACGAATATGTGCATACATATTACAATACTTGTCGACAGAATGTATTTATTATTATTGACTAAGCTTGATAAAATATGTAAATATGAACTTCAAATATGGTATGCATTTTTAATTGCTCATAAAAATATTCTAATTTTTGAATATACGAGTTTATAAAACTATGAAGATTCATTTGTGCTGTACACTACAGTTTATACGTTTTTGTTTGTTTGTTTGTTTGTTTTTTATCTCTACTATCTGTTTTGGGGCTCGAGGCACTTCCAACTCTTTCGCGGTTCGCTTATTTTACGTCCTACCTTACGCCATTACAGCCAAATCGAGGACGTACGGCTATAGGTCCGATTTACGTAGAACCATCTGCACATTGCATAGCTCCATGCCAGCCTATAGTACTGACATGGAAGATGGGTCGGCCCATGAATTCTGCACTCCAACAGGGGGTCATAGATGTGTTCATTCACACCACCGATCGTAATCGTATGGTGAAAAATCCCTTTGCCATCCTGCCCCTATCGGGATTCGAACCCGGTACCTCCCGCTCCAACCAGTTTATACGTTCTTGACGTACATACAATATTTGAACATGTTTTTCCGTATGTGTACCAATACGAAAATACAAACCCTATTTGTTTTAATCCGTTACATTTGTAGCATTACTTGTGGCATAACCACATGTATTAACTGTAACATGCTACATATAATATACTTGATCTACTAGTCAGCTTTTCTGCAGACAATCACTTATATAACCACTAATATCGGTGTGCTATAAAAGACGGCAACGTCGCTTTTAAATCAATATTCTAACACTGGTAAAATCAATTTTTACCTCTAAAAGTTCGAAAGAATTGTTTATGTTCATTTTTAACAACCTGTGTTACGATCATAAAGGGTTTTCCAATAAGAGGTTTCATTTTGATATTTGAAAAAACAAAAGTGAAATCAGATAATGTTTATTTCATTGTAATGAGGAAGGTATGCCATTAACATTTGAAAACGATATCAATCAATGGACGTCACGCTATGCTTGCAACACCATATCGTTATCATGCAATTGGCTAATTCGCACATTTGCGGCTATATGTCCTTGATAACTTCGCGAATTACAACTTTAAGGTCATGAATCAATTGTGGAACATTGGCATAGATCTTATATATTTCACGTGATCCCAAATAAAAAGGTTTTAATGTGTTTAATCACAAGATCTCGATGTCCAATTGTGATCACCTCTTCAAGAAATAACACGATTAGGAAACTTTTCTTGCAAAATTGCGATTGTATGGCCGTCTTGCTGAAAATAAACATCAATATCTTCCAATTCCAATAAAAAACCATACAGTAACAGTTACACCAGCCTCATTTTCGAAAAAGTATAAGGTCCAATCATACCGCCAGCAAGGTCCAAAAACCGCACCAAACAGTGACACGCTGAGGATGACAGACTTTTCAACAATCATTCTTGTATTTTCAGAGACCCAAATGCGAAAATTCTGCTTATTATTGTCTTCGAAATAAAAATGGGCCTCATCCCTGAAGAAGAATTTTCGATGAAAATCCGGATCTTCAAATTCGGATATCCAAACAACATAATTTATATCGAATAGCAACAATTACATCGAGTCGCTGTGCCCAACACCAGTGATCCTCAAACTTCCACATCGTATAGTCGCAAATTTATAACCAATTTGATTTCCAAACTTATTGAGTTTATATATATACACTAAATTTAACATTTTCACTCTTCACTGGGCAAGTAATAAAACATCAACATATTTGATGAGCATAGGCATGAATCATTGGATTCCATCCAATTGAATTCGTATAATGGTGTAAGATCATCATGATCAAAGATTTAACAGAGAGACACCCAACTCTGTAAAAAAATAACAATTATAGTTACCTTCTCGAACCTAAAACAATCCATCGCTTGTACGTTGTGTTGAGAATTGAAGTTCCGAGAAACATGAATACTGGATTGGTAAACTAATATATAATTTGTATAAATAATCAAATACACAGTCCAGCTTGCAGCATGAGTGTAATAACCACATCAACTAAATTTTTAACAAATAATTTTAAAACAGTTGCAGAGTACATGAAAACACGTTTGACTGAGACGAAACATTCCTCTGTAAATTTACTAAAGCTTCGTCGAAAAAAGCTGCTCTAATTGCCTTGACTCGACTAGGTAGCCTGAGTTAAGTTGGACTTCACTAGAAAGTAATAAATCACTGGATACGGACTTCACTGGATACTGACTGGTTTGGTTGTAGCTTCCACTTTTTCGTGAGGTCGCTCTAGAGGTGACGTTATTATCTCTTAATACATATGTCGACTATCACTTTAGTGGTCTCCAGCAGAACAGATGGGACAACCTCAATACCTGTCGTCTATCCAACATCTTCTTTGGAACAATAAATCAGCAAATATTTCAGTCCTTCTTAAATTATGATAAATACACTTTTAGGATTTTGCTTGGTACTCTCAAGTGAAATTGTTCATTGAATAAATACATGTTCCGAATGAAAATCCGAATAATGCAAACTGCGAATGGTATGGGGGAGGAGATTAAAAAAACTGTTGTGCACTATTTATATGTTCATGCTCTTTATTCTCTCCCAATAGACTGCGCAGCTTTGGATCACGATTCCAATTTCAGGATCAACTGATGATCTTAAGGATAGTGGATATCTTGGGCTTCATTAAAAGAAACTTAGAGTGTACGTCTAGGAGGAATGTTACAATGGGGCAATCGAGCTATATGTATATCAATTTGGGATCCATTTTATTATAGACAACTGTAATTTGGAGTAAATGATTAGAAACACAGTTATTGCTGCCTTGAAATTATCTCATATCCTTATTTGCAGATCACATAACAACATATCAATATTGTTTTCAATTTGTTTAATGTATTAAAAGAAATTTTTCGGAACCTCTTTGATTTTAATGATATGCCATAAAAAACTAGCTTATAGTAACAAAATGGATTGACATTCAGAATGAAATTCGTAACTGTATTACATAAAAAAATGTCCTGTAACAATAACTAGTTATCCCTATTCCCAAAATAATCGCCAATTCGTACTTCTATATGTACACATATGACAATATTCATCGGTTTGGTTTCTTTAGAATATGAACTAGACATGATATCTTTAGATTAAGACTTCTAAGTTCTAGAAATAAAATAATTAACAGCTGGTAAATGACGTAATTAGTTGTATAACGACTATAAGTATAAAGGTATGCAGAGGTCACCATTAGATTTGGCTTAACGTTCCAATATCGATATCTTATTATGTTCTATTACAATATGTATGTACCTATGTACAATTGAAATTATTCATTTAATTCTAAAAATGTTCATAATTGCATTTCATATAAATAATTAACTACCTGTAAATAAAATAAGAAAATGTGTACATTGTAAATGGCGTACGAGTACATACATTTGTACAAAGACAGTATTTGTGTGACCTCGCTGGTATTTATGTTTACTCGTGCATATATCAGTTTAATAAATATTTTGTTTTTTAGTTTTGTTAGCTATATGATTGACACAGTGATTAAAATTGAGATAGTTGGGGACGGAAGAGACCGGGCTATAATATGTAGCCACAACAATAAAAAAATACGAATATACACACATAAATAATATGTAAATGGTTGCAATGATAATCAATATTCGTAGAATAAAATTATTATTTAATTTCATACAATTTATTGAATGCAGCAATTCCAATAATCTAATCACACATGAGCATATATACAAACAAACAATATGATTGATAATTTGAATTCAAGAACAATTTCAACGAAATTCCAAATCAAATTTTCTGCTATCATTTGTGTTCGTACATAGTATATAAATACAAAATTTGCATGTTATAAATAAATAAATGATAATCTAAAAAGATTTTTGGAATTATAGTTGTTATATATCAAATTCGGGAAACAGCAATTCAGTGGGCACGTAGCCTTAATACATGATGCGCCGCTAATATACTATGAATCAATCCTAATTATATGAGCCTAGTAAAAACATCTCAATATTTACAAGTTGAACTTTAGGAGGAAAAATTATATTTATATCTCCTTCAACCGGAAGTTGTTGGATTGGAGTGAGCTGTTTTCATAAATGATTTGAAATTGACTGCAAGCAATTAAAATATAAGTAAAGACTGAAAAGTGTGAATTAGTTAACCATCGTTTTTCAGAAATTAAGCCACTTGCCACTTTAAATATAGATCCACCGTTTTCACGTGATCCAATAAACCTAACATTTTCCAATAACATTGATGTATTACCAATCACTGCTTGGCTATCTAGCCCTACTAATTCTTATAAAACTAATTTGCTTGATGGCTTTAGAACTGCGAGACTCACAGGGCGGACAATAATATAATAAAGATAGAATGATTCGTATATATATGTACTTCCTTTATTATACTTCCTTTAAATTTCATGGCTAAGTGTGTTGCTTATCTCTTCGATCAAACAAATAAACATGTTTTGTAAATCGTACTCTTTGATAACAATGTCCGATCGATATATTTATTTGACAATACTTTACTATTCTTTAAATCCGCCATAGCAATTTTATTATCAAAATCTGCAGAATAATTTTTTGCGATTATTGTTGTCATACAATCGAATTGTTTACTCGTTAGTTATACTATAGACACATATCTGGTTTCGTAACTACAGTTTCGAGTTAACTATGATTTCGTTGTAATGTGTCACTTGTAACCATGGTTTGCAACTTGGTTTAAATATGGTTTCGGAATGAGCTATTTTTTCTCATCCCATGGCATTTTAGTGACGACAGTGCCAAGTTATAATGTTAGTAAATAGCGAAAACTATAATATTGTTTTTTTTATGTATTTGTTTATAAAATTTGAAGTTTAGAAAAAAATATATTATACAGAATTTGATAAATTTATGGAAAATCAAAGAAAAAGAAAGGAAAATCAAAGAAAATATGAAAATTAAGGCGGAGGGCGAATCAAAAATATTTTTAAACTACATTACTAAAGTAAGAATTTTAATGAATTATTATAAAGTGTCAAATGAAATGAGAACTGTAGTGTGTCATGTATTCTCATTTCGAAAATCCTAGTTTCATAATCATGGTTACGAAACCAGATATGTGTCTATGGTATTAGAGTTTATTGAATTAAGCATATCATATACATCTGTACAGTGTTTTTTATTTTTATTATTTGTTTACTTATTTATTATAAGTTTGGTGTAAAATTTAATTTAATCAAAAGTATAAAGGGTGATCCAATCATATCTAAACAAAAATTATTTGAGCTGGAACAAGCGGGATGGCTCCCAATTTATTTTATCCATATGGTTTTATCAGAAATTAATTTTTGATAATTAATAAAATATTATGAAAGGGGTGTATTTGTAATGTATATTAATCTAAAACAAAGGGTGATTAAAATTATATAGTAATTGACGTCATTAAATCAAAATAAATTTGACTATTAATGTGAAGCTAGAATTCAATATAAACCTCATGTGACTAAGTTCTAGACTGCGTAACCTAGTGATAGTTTAAGATTTGTTGAAAATTGATAATAAAAAAAGGAAAATTTAATTTTATTTTAACTATTTATTTTATCTATAAGTTTTGCAACACTAGATAGGATTTTTTGTTGGATTATCAAGTTTAATAAAGAATGTTACCAAAGTTTAGTTGTATTATTAAAGTCATCTTTGAAATATCAATATTGAGGAGTATAATCGTATTGTTAATACATATTTGAAAATTATTTAACTTATTTATTATGATGAAAATCATAGTAGGTTTATTCAAGGTAACAATATCACGTTCATTTTCCTGAATTACTTTAATAAATCGTTAACTTCTGTCCGTCTCTCTCTATTCTTTCGCGGTTCGCTTATTTACATCCTACTTAACGCCATTACATAGCCAAACCAAAAACGTACGGCTCTATAATCCGATTTACGTAGAACCCGTTTGATAGCTCCATGGCAGCCTAAAGTGATGATTTTGCATCCTTCCAATGTCGAGATTCGAAACCATTACCTCCCGCTTCAATTGTTGCAGCTTTAACCACAGCGCCATTTGGTCGGTTGTCGTTACTTACTTTGATTACAAATTCAAAAAAGGGCAATTCTTTCTTGCTATTTAAGAATTTTTGGTTTTCTATTTCTTCATTCATTTTAGATCAACATATAATTACTAGTATTTCGAAGGAAAATACAAGATTGCATAGTTTTAAATTATTATTGTATGTGTTTAGATTTTAGAATTATTTATTTTATCATACTACACAAAATAAAATTCAACTCTATTACACTATTCATTTCATTTACATATCAATCGAGCAATAATAAAGTTAATTTTTAAATTAATAAACCTACTCGAATAAAAATCGTTGCACATAAAACTTTAAAAAAGATTCAATTATTAAACATAAACGTAATAAATGATAATACCACCTTATACGACTATATTTATATACTCTGAGTATTATTCCAATAATTATAATTAGACGACACTCATCAGAACACATTTATATATATATACATATATATATATATATATATATATATATATATATATATATATATATATATATATATATATATATATATATATATATATATATATATATATATATATATATATATATATATATATATATATATATATATATATATATATATATATATATATATATATATATATATATATATATACATATTTATATTAAATAAAAATAATATGTTATTATTGTTAACAGTATTTTTCGTTAAATAGTAGACAATTTTATGTATTTCGTCAACTTACTAATGCTGCCATCTGAGAATCTTTTCCATGTCATTAAATCTTTTTAATAAAATTGTATCATGATTGTACAAGAGATACAATGAGTTTTATTTATGAAATATTTAATTAAAAAATGATTTTAAATTGTAAATATGACCTTCTAGTTTATTTTTGACATTTATACACACGTGTATTGTAAGAATTCTAAAATATTGAGTTTCTTTTTTAGGATTTTGTTATAAGAAGACAAAAGCAAAACTAAAGTTAAATTGTACAATTTAACAATTGTTTTAAAGAAATTGTAAGTTTAAAGGAAATAAATCGATTAAATGATTTATTTTTTAGAAAGATGATTGTTTTCAAAAATTGAACAGTAAAAACTATGTTAATTTTAAGATGAATTGATATTTTCAATGATCGAACACAGTGGTTTCAATATCAACGCCATAAAACTAACGAATAATTTTTGTTGCAGAGTACATGATGAAGGGTAAGTAATTTGATTATTAATTTATTATAATAAAATTAAAATTTAATTGGGTTAAGCTTTAGTATCGGTCAATATACTACTGTCGCGCTATAGTAAACAATTTCTCAACCAAAATATCCACGGTTTTAGGTTAATAACTATGGAGACGGTATCTTTAAAAATAATGAAAGCAAAAACAAAGTAATAAAGGGTAATAGAGAAAGAAATATATTTTTTTCTTTTTCTTGAAACTCGAGTTTTCGAAAATCAAATTTAAATTAGTTAAAACGTTGTTTTCTCTAGACGGTTAAATTTAATCATAAATTGTAATTTTTTAGTTCATATTTCAAAATAGAATAAATAAATATATTAGTTATGTAAAAATAATAATAAAAATTATGTGTTCTTCCAAGCTTTTTGTTTACTTTTATTATTTAACTTTTACTTCTTCGAACTCGAAATTTTAGAACATGTTTAGATACTTATGACTGAAGGCCCTTTCGATTGACATGAATTAATAGAATTAGCTGAATTAACTGAATCAACTGAAGTGAATTTGAGTGTTCGATTCGCTCCTCTTCACTAATTAATTAGTGAATTCAGTTAAATATTGAGCAACTGAGTTATCTAAATATGAATTTTGCTCGTGTATTTAATTCAGTAATTTTGTTTTTGTTGTTTCAGCATAATATTTTTTATTTTGTTTAAAAATTGTTCCAATTTTGTTTTTTTTATCAATTTTTTGGTTAACAATTTTTAAAAAACTTTGTTTAGTTTTATTCAAGCTAAAATTAATAAAAAAAATTTAAAATGATTTTCGTTTTGGCATTTATTTGAAGTGAATGTGCCATTTTACACTGTCACTCTCGCGTCAATTTCGCTTTTTCGTGCAGCAGAGTTTTTTTTTCATATTTGTCTATGTGTGTGTGGAAAATATTTCAGTATCAATGAATACTTGGTCGAGCGTACATCGTATAACCAAATGGCGAAAAAAAATTTCAACACGATTTTTTTTCATTTTTACAGGAACATGTATATTTTTTAATAACCTATTATATACCTATTATAGATACCTATTATAAATACATTATATTAATAATGTATTTATATATTTTCATCATTCCAACGTTTTACCATTTTTAAAAACATCATCAATATATGAATAATATTTTTTTATTAATAAAAAAATATTATAATATATCAATGAATTCTATTACAATAATAAATAAATAAATTACAATTTATATAAATAAATATAATAAATAAATTACAATTTATCAAACTAACATACAAAAATCATATATTTTACGAATCAATATATTATTTTATATTTATTAACTGTAAAAAAATCGTCATCTGTAAAAAATTTCCTCATCTGTAAAACAAAAATAGTCATACATAACAATATTTTCTATTTCATCTGCACTCTTCAAAATGCAAAATGAATATGTTGAGTCGAAAACAATAAAAAAAATTTGAACCTCATAAAATATTGGTATTGCTTTTTGTATGTATTGTGCGAAACTCACAAGAGTACAAAATAATTTTTGTCGAAAGTTGTGCGTCGAGAAATCCCCACTCCTAAATTAGTTTATATACAAAAGAATTAAGAAACGAGCGAAAAACCGGTTTGAGTCACACGCAAGAGTGCCAGTGTAAAATGGCACAATGGTACCAATCGAACACCCAAATCACTTCAGTAGCTCAATTATATTTAAATAGCAACTGAATTATCTAAATAGTAACTCGATACTCATTCAGTTAATTCACGTCATTCGAAAGTACCTTGATGCTGTTAAATTTATCAATTTTGCGGAAATACATTATAAGAGCGATAAGCATATATAAAATGAATGTGCCACTAGATAGTAGATTTATTATTTTTCGTTGTTTTCAACCGTCTTCATAGTTATTCACCTCAGTGGATTTGATATGAATAAAATCTAAGTAGTGAACTCACATTTAGTGGGTAGATTTATGGGTGAATGGTATAATAATACCACTCAACCAAGTAAAATATATTATTCATTGGTTTATAGGGTTTAAATTTCTTCCACTTCCATTTTCGAACAATTCCTGAAAGAAAAATTATAAAAACAGAGATTACGACTTCATTTTGACGAAGAAACGAAATAAAATTAATTGAATTTTCTTTATGATTGTAATATATTTATTTATGTTTATTGGAAATTGAATTGTAATTCTAAATATAAAATTAAATTAATGACAAATTTAAATAAAAAGGTTTTCAAAATGTTTGTGCTTAATTTAGATAAATTTAAATGAAATATATTTGTGATTGAAAAGTTTTTTTTAATTAAAGACAATTTTTGTTTTATTAAATTTTCTTCAATTCTAAATTGATTTTAAAAGAAATATAAATTCTTAAGTATTACTTAATTATTGAATAATATTAATTTACAAAGGTAAATACTCTTAGTTTAATTAAAAAATAAGTTCTTGAACGATGGAAAAATAAGTAATTCGATTCTTGAGGTTTTCGATAACCATATTATAAATACTTGAAATTGAGTAACACTTTGTTTACAGATTAATAATTTATTGACTCTTAAGTTCATAGCTGACAGATGGCATACCTACACAGTAATACATGGTGAATAATTTACAATAAATAAACTCTTACAGATTGATACCGTGTGGGGTTGGGCTTCAGCCCCGCTGCGTCTAGCGGCAAACAGAATGGGAGATGCGATGCTGGGAGAACGTCCGCCGTCTCCTGCACGTCTTTCTCATACGTCAGAAAAACATCCGAGAGTAACACTAGCTGAATTAAATGTATTAAGGCGACACCGTGAATTATGTGATGTTGTGCTAAATGTTGGTGGTCGAAAAATTTTTGCGCACAGGTATGAAATCTTGATTTTCTAACGATTTATTAGTAGATTGTTATTTACTTATACACATTTATCCGATTTCAGAGTAATACTATCAGCATGTAGTCCATACTTTAGGGCTATGTTCACAGGTGAACTAGAAGAATCTCGTCAAACTGAAGTTACTATTCGTGATATTGATGAAAATGCAATGGAACTCTTGATCGACTTCTGTTACACATCTCATATTGTAGTTGAAGAATCAAATGTTCAAACACTACTTCCCGCAGCATGTCTCCTACAATTAGCTGAAATTCAAGACATATGCTGTGAATTTTTAAAACGTCAATTAGATCCAACAAATTGCCTAGGAATACGTGCATTTGCTGATACACATTCATGTCGTGAATTACTACGAATTGCTGATAAATTTACACAACATAATTTCCAGGAAGTAATGGAGAGTGAAGAATTTTTATTATTACCCGTTGGGCAGCTCGTCGATATTATATGCAGTGATGAATTAAATGTAAGATCCGAAGAGCAGGTTTTTAATGCAGTTATGTCATGGTTGAAGTACAATGTTGGAGATCGACGCCAACATTTAGCTCAAGTATTACAACATGTTCGCCTTCCATTATTAAGTCCAAAATTTTTAGTTGGTACTGTTGGTTCTGATTTACTTGTACGATCCGATGAAGCATGTCGCGATTTAGTTGATGAAGCTAAAAATTATTTATTACTTCCACAAGAACGTCCATTAATGCAAGGTCCACGTACTAGGCCAAGAAAGCCAACGCGCCGTGGTGAAGTTTTATTTGCTGTTGGAGGTTGGTGCTCTGGCGATGCTATCGCTTCGGTGGAACGATTTGATCCGCAAACAAACGATTGGAAAATGGTAGCACCAATGAGCAAACGTCGTTGTGGTGTTGGTGTAGCTGTTTTAAATGATTTATTGTACGCTGTTGGAGGACACGATGGACAAAGCTATTTAAACAGTATTGAAAGATATGATCCACAAACTAATCAATGGTCTTGCGATGTGGCGCCAACGACTTCGTGTCGAACAAGCGTTGGTGTAGCAGTTTTGGATGGATTTTTATATGCCGTTGGTGGACAAGACGGAGTTCAATGTTTGAATCATGTTGAGCGCTATGATCCAAAGGAAAATAAATGGTCGAAGGTTGCTCCCATGACTACCAGACGACTTGGTGTGGCTGTTGCTGTTTTGGGTGGATATTTATATGCTATTGGAGGATCGGATGGTCAATGCCCATTAAATACCGTTGAAAGATACGATCCAAGACAAAATAAATGGACAGCTGTAAGTCCAATGTCTACGCGACGAAAACATCTTGGATGTGCAGTTTTTAACAATTTTATTTATGCTGTTGGTGGTCGTGATGACTGCATGGAATTATCATCAGCAGAACGATTTAATCCATTAACAAATAGTTGGAGTCCTATTGTCGCGATGACTTCACGTCGTAGTGGGGTAGGTTTAGCAGTTGTAAATGGTCAATTGTACGCTGTCGGTGGTTTTGATGGTACAGCCTATCTAAAGACAATTGAGGTTTATGATCCTGAAACAAATCAATGGCGGCTGTGTGGATGTATGAATTACAGAAGATTAGGCGGTGGCGTTGGAGTTATGAGAGCACCTCAAACTGAAAACTATATGTGGTAAGTTTTAAAATCCGCAATTTATTTATAATCTACTTTACTATTATTATCATTCTTATCGTTTTAGGATCCGCAAAGATTCAGTTGTTTAAGCTTCACTAGTTATTATTTAAGTTTTTCTCTATAAATAATTAATACATATTTAAAAACAAATCAAATTAAACAAATTTCTTTTTTTATTTGCAAATACTTATTTTATTTATAAAATATCATGAGAACATAATGTTTTCCAAAGGATTATAAGAGACGAATTGATTAGTTAATACATGGAAATTATAATAAATTTATACTAATTTACTCGAATAATTAATAAAAAATATTGTAATGTTAGATAAAAATAAAATTGAGTTTTATTTACATCATACACTATAAATAATTTATTTTTGAATACTATTTTTTTTTGTATTTTGCCTCGATTGCATCTGATGCTGTCACAAATGTACGCTGTAGACGGTTTTTACGACTGCTCCGAAAATCAGCTGCCACATCTTTCGAAAGTTCGGCTACGAGCTGCATTGTTTCTGCCGGATAACGACATCCCATAAATTCAATATTGAAAAATGCTTGAGCTAAACAAATTAGCTCTTCCTCAGTAAATCTCGTTTTATGTGCATTCATAAACGAACGTTTCAGATTCCAATGATCTTCACATTCATAATCTGTTCGATATTTCTCTACGTCCCATGTGGTATCTACAGACATTTTAATTAATATTTTTATTTATAAAATTTTAATCTTTCAGCGTCAAATGTCAACTAAATTATTGGCATTTACAACACCCCATCAAGCACTTAACAACCCCAAATGTTGGCTATATTCGTTTACACTGTAAACTGTTGTTACTACGCTTGGCTAGGCGGCGCTGGTAAAACAGAAAGACTTGTTACTACGCTTGGCTAGGCGGCGCTGGTAAAACAGAAAGACTGGTTGGTTTCTTCCTGCAATTAACCTAGGTAAATAGAAAGATATGCAATGCATAATAAATCATCTACAATAATAAAAAATTTAACCAGAAATGCGATTCTTGTTGCAATCCATGTTGTTGATTTTCCGTTGTTATGAATCGCTTATATTTCACTCGTATTGTTAGTTCGATGATTTTTAAAATTATTGATCAAACTGCTCTGTGAACATTATAAATTTGAAGAAACAAGTTTATTTAATCACGATGCCGGTTAATTTGGATGGTAAAATGTATGTTTAAATTATTTGTTTGTTACAAAATATACAATAATTTTTCTGTTTGTTTCAGACGTGAGCAGGTTGAGATCGAGAATAAAGTTCGAACAGACTATGCCAAAAAGTGGGGTCCAATAGAAAATGCTCAATCATATGATTTTTACAATCCAAATAAGTATAACTTAAAGTTGAACAAATTTTCGAATATATCAGAATATGATAATTCTGGGGAATCATATTTTGTGTCGGAAGAAATGTTCAACAATCTTCTTGATAAATGTCGGTGCGGTCGAAAAAAAACTGGTGGTCATTTATTAAAGTGTTTACAATCGATTAAATTCGATCATGAACAAGATCAAAAGATTGAATTAAATAAACAATATATAGATCCACCGTTACCGAAAACTTCGTCAGGAATAATCGGGTGGCCAAATATGAAATACAGGCAATGGGACCGTATGACTCGTGCTAAAACAGTAAATGAAAATATTGTTGGGCATCGTGTGATGGATCATCCATATTCAAATATCTATGTTGGATAAACTAATCATTAAACATAATTACAATGAAACTAACCTATTTTACATTTTGATATCAATTTAATTACTATGCATTACATTATGAAATTAGTTTTTTGTATATTAAATAAAATTGTTTTAATTGTGAATTGTTTTTGCTTCTGTTATCTTAATATTAGGATTGAATTCTTCTATTAGAGCACACACATATTCCATCGATTTAGTTTCTTTTGGATTATCTATAATCAACAATTTTAACGATGGAACCCTATATAAGCAGTTCAATCCATTTGCAGTAACATGTGTACCTGATAAATCTAAAACTTCTAAGTTTATAAAACTCGATCCACTTAACCGATCTAAACACCAATCATCGAATGTTTCCACATTTACAAATGAAATAAATTTTAAATTGTTCAATCGATAAATATTGGCGAGACCTTCGTAATGTAGCGTCATGTTATCACATTTAATAGCTTCGATAGTAAATTTTGGATCATATATTGAAGGCAGTTCATATTCATTATTGTCATCCAGCTGAATCCATTTCTTTTGACCAACAAATTTCACAGAACCACCGCGATGTACAACAAAATGAGCAGCAGCTAAATCATTGCCTAAAATATTATGTCTCTCAGGTATAAAATTTTGCATATGCTTCTCCAAACGTTCCTTTCGATGGTTATACCATTTCTTTATTCCACTTGGTGTGAGATCAATAGGTTGCAGCAATGCTGTTACTAATTTTGGATTTGTATCCTTCTCTGGTGCAAATAATTTAAATTTACTATACCATTCACCAGGACGATCGGCAATAGGCATCCGCCATTGCAGCTTTGCTTTATCATCCTCGATATTTTTTTTAACAGGTTTATCAAATCCACTCGTACAATATGCTTTCGAATTCAATATTCTATAATGGTGATTTATTTCAACTTTTTTATATAACTTTAACATTTTAATACAAACTTCAAAGTTTAAAACATTTCCCAATAAACAATAGCATAAAAGAATCCCAACTAGCAAAACTCGTGGAATAAATTATATTCTCACACAACAAACCAAAGATTTATGTGTATAATAAAAAAATGGCAATAACATATTAAATTAAAAACAGTTAACAGTAAATAAAGAAATACTTTAATTACTTGCTTAAACGACTTTTGTAATGACATCTACTTTCAGCATAACTTTTTTTATTTTATTTCTGTTATTAATCGTCCGTGTATATTATTTACAATTATTTGTATTGGAGTGTAGCAACACGATCAGCGTTGAAAATTTTTGTTGAACACGTTTAACTTCATACCACAAATTAAGTGTGTTGACAAAGACATTTTTATTTTACGGATTTTACAGGTTTGTCAACAATGACCATCGGTTTCACTCACGAGCTAGCTCTTTATATAACATATTGTTGAAAGCAGCCAGATCACCCTCTACGCCGTTAACCATGGTCGCCGACAGCGAAATTTATAATTAATAATATAAGTGAACTACGTATACTTTTATATGGTAGTAACATAAGAGATTCATAGATATAGCGCAGAATTTAAATGGATTACGTTTTTGTTTTTAAAATTTTTATAGTAGTTCCTTAAATGTACATATAATAATCTATAACTTAGAGGCCGTAAACGGCCCTTACTGCGTCTCAAATGAGACCTTACGAACCATTTTAACGATTGGTGCACATTGTAGGTGGTCAGTCCAACGAATGTTTTTACACACAACCGCATTTTATGTCATCCGGTGGCATGTTAATTGTTGGTCAACGACGGGAATCGTACTCGAGACCGCAGCGTGATGAAAAACTCTCTTAACTATTAAGCTACAACCGGCGACAATGTACATATAATAACTTTAGAAAAATTACTACCATCTACGTTATTATTCGATTACAATCGGTATCTTGGATTTGATTTCATCGGCTGTCTTGGATTTGATTTCATCGTAATGTTAAAACATTAAATTAAAAGGAAATTGCAAAAAAGTTTATCGTGATGCGGTTTTAAAACAGATAGTTGAACAAAATTATGCAAATACTATCTGTAGACAAACAAAGTTCTTTTAAGTGAACAAAAATTGTTTCTAGGGTGCAATTCCTATAACTGTACAAACGATATGGTTTATTGGTGAATTATAGTAGGTTTCGTGATGATTCGATGCTCGCCATTTTGATTCGTGAAAAATAATTTGTCATATTTTGTCAGACAAACGTTTGTACGTTTTAATAAATTTTTTATTTTAAAATATGTATAATTAATATATTAAAACTAGTTAATGTAACAATTTGATATAAAATAATAATTAATATAATTTAATACGAGAATGAATCAGTTTAACGAATCTGGTGGCGATGACCAAAGCGAGGATGGTCAATGGCGAAGCGCTGAAGATGATATAAGGTTTGTATTAATTTAAGAAATTTATAAAATATAGAATTTTTTATGGTTTTTATTATAAATATATTTATTTTTAATATTGCGTAGGCAATTCAATCCTCAATAGTGAACTCAAAAAACTTATAATAAAAATAATTATATTATAAAATGTAAAAACGAAAAACATCAATGTCTTCCATAGGAGATTCCATAACACGAGATTCTTTGGTGTGAGGCTTTAGATGTCATAAAAGTGTATCATGAATTTCCACCATAATCTGTGTACTTGATGATGCATGGAATCGCAATAATTATAACATAATTTAATAATTTCGGTTTAATATAAAATATTATGTTTTATCATATGTGTGTATTGTGAAAGAAAATGATCATCCATGGAGTCAGATTTTGATCAGAGTTAATTTTATAATATATGTTTCAACCTTCTATTTTCAGCCTAAGTGTAAATAGAAAAAATATTACAATTTAAATTAGCATTCTATGGATATTCAAATTAATCATAATCTAATTCAAAGCTAAAAAGACAAGAGGTAGTATTGTAAGTATAACCATCTTTTCTAATCAAGGAGACAAATCAATAAAAATGCATAAAATCTTAAATAAAATGAATGGGTAAGAAACATTTCACAGACCATGAATCTTACATTATGTTGTTAATGTTTAATTGAATTATTAATCAAATTATTGATTTTATTTTAGGTTTTTATGTTTTTAAATTGCGTATTTAGTCAAATTTATGATTGGGACTAACGAATTAGATTGTTTCCTTGACAAAGGAGGAAGCTTACATATCTATCTCTTATCTTTTTCAGAAAATATATTAGATTTTTTAAGCATTTGGATTTGATGTGATTAATTCATAGTCAAGGATGCATTTATGGACTTAGGATAAATAATGATCAATGACAATTTCGTTCTTCTATTTCTTTTCTTTCTTATTACAGCCATGAAGAAGAAGGAGATACAGCTGATTCTTTAGACATAAAGCCGCCTCAAGCAAATCGCACTGAAAATCGTTATAAGGAAAAAAAATCAGCAAAAGAAAAAAAACATTCCAGGGATCGTAGACACAGAGAACGTGAACGTAATAACGAACGTGAAAGAGATGATCGACGACACAGACACCGTGAACGTGAAGAAAGATACGATAATATTGCTGTTAGGAATAAAAATGAAAGGGGAGAGATGATGCGTTATGAGCAAGTTTATCGAGAACCAGCTACACACTATCGGCCAAATTATAAAGATCGTGGTCATGAGAAAATCCGAGATCGAGATAAAGACAAAAACCGAGATCGCCGAAAAGAGTCTGCAGAAAAATCGGAAAATGATAAAGTTTTGGAAGAACTTGATCTACGCAGTAGACTATTACGAAATAGAACTAAATATGAATCAGAAAAGAAACCAGATGATCGTTTAACATTGGAATATGAAAGTAAACGGAATGATAAGGAATATTTTAAGTACGAGTATGAGAATCGTCGAGATAAAGATGCAGAACGAAATGAACATCATTATCATCATGGTGAATATTATCGTGACAGAAAACAGATGGTGGAATTGATTGATAGTCCCGAAAATTATTCTGAAAATCTTAGTATAAGTCATCATAAAAAAGAAAAGGATCGTCGTCCGATTACCGCCGAAGAAAAAGAGCATGCAGCTAGAAGGGCTAAACTAATAGAAGCAGAACGTGAAATGGCCCGGAGAAAAGAATTAGCACGAGAAGAATTGGAAGCCAGACGGGAAATGCGTAGGGAACGCGAGGAATCTCGCCGAGAATCAACACCAACACCACCAGGAATTGCTAAGAAACGTAAAAATTCTCTTGGTGAGGAAGATGAAAAGAAAAAACTAAGAACTAGCGGCGATATCGTAACTGTTTCAGATAATTCTGATGACGAAAATGATACTGAATCAGATTCTTCCAGCAGTAGAACTGAAGAAGAAGAAGAAGGCGATGAATATGAAATCAAAGAAAATTCAGATGGTGAATTACCCAGTCCACTATCAATAGGAGAATTATCAAAAACAGATTTACGACAAAAAAATAGAACTCGGTCAAGATCTAACTCGCGATCAAGATCGAATTCGGAAGATACAAGATCTCGTTCAAGATCTACCAGTAAATCGCAATCACCTCGTTCACGGTCGAGATCTCGTTCTCATAGTTCTAGACAACAAAGTAAAAGTAATTCTCCACGATATCGTCGAAGAAATGATGATGGTGATGAAGATGATCCAGATATAATTGATAATCGTGATAGCAGTCCTGAAAGAGAAAGGAAAAGAAAAGATAACGAATATAAAAGTTATCGTCACGAAGGCGAAGTTTCGGATCACGAAGAGGATCAAACTTCGATAAAGTCGCCCGAAATAATAGAAATGAAAGAAGAATTAACCCCATATTTTCCAGCAATACAAGGATGTCGATCAGTTGAAGAGTTTCAGTGTTTAAATCGAATAGAAGAAGGAACATATGGAGTAGTTTATCGGGCTAAAGATAAACGTACTGAGGAAATAGTAGCATTAAAGCGGTTAAAGATGGAAAAGGAAAAAGAAGGCTTTCCAATTACATCATTACGCGAAATTAATACATTATTAAAAGGACAGCATCCTAACATAGTAACAGTTCGAGAAATTGTTGTAGGAAGTAACATGGATAAAATTTTCATTGTTATGGACTATGTTGAACATGATCTCAAAAGTTTAATGGAAACCATGAAACATAAAAAACAAGTGTTTTTGCCCGGTGAGGTAAAATGTTTAACACAACAACTACTTCGAGCAGTAGCACATTTGCACGACAATTGGATTTTGCATCGTGATTTAAAAACTTCTAATTTATTATTATCGCACAAAGGTATTCTAAAAGTAGGAGATTTTGGATTAGCACGAGAATATGGATCTCCATTGAAACCGTATACATCAATTGTTGTAACGTTATGGTATCGTGCACCAGAGTTACTATTGTGTTGTAAAGAATATTCAATTCCCATTGATATGTGGTCAGTTGGTTGTATATTTGCTGAATTTTTGGCAATGGCTGCATTATTCCCTGGCAAGTCGGAAGTTGATCAATTGAATCGAATATTTAAAGATTTAGGAACACCAAATGAACGAATTTGGCCAGGTTACAATGAACTACCAGCAGTACAAAAAATGACATTCACTGAGTATCCTGTATCCAATTTACGAAAGAAATTTTCCCATTTAACCAGTGAACTTGGCTTATCATTGCTTCAAGGACTCTTAACATATGATCCTAAACAAAGATTATCAGCAGAACAAGCATTAAAAAATAACTATTTCAAAGAACTACCACTTCCAATCGATCCAGCAATGTTTCCAACATGGCCTGCTAAAAGCGAACTTGGATCTTGGAAGCCTTCTGCAAGTCCGAAACCTCCGTCTGGTGGTAGTGAATTTAAAAATTTGGTATACATTTTTAATTGTTTTTTTTAACCAATTTGATAACGTTTGTTTTAAAATTTCAGGGCGCTGATGACGGGGATCAACGATGGGGAGCAACATTAATGGATTCTAGACAATTAGCTATGGGGCCTGGATTTAGTTTGAAATTTTAATTTTTTATCAACTAATTATATTTAAGTTTATGTTTTTTAGTAATTACAATTGGAATATATATAACTAAAACTATCTATATATTAAAATATAAAATTCTTGTAAATAAAATAATTTTATTATTAAAAATACATTTGTGTTTCTATTTGATAAACGTTTTCGGTTTAATTTAACGAAATTACTGCAGTAAAGAATGGCGTGAGTCCAATAGATTGAGTCCTTAATTCGAACAAGTAGTTCTATAACCGTCTAAATTATACAGAGCCTAGATGGCTCTGGAATACAGAATATTTTAATATATAAAGGATATTCAAATTTGAATTAACATATAATTTTGTCAAAATAGACAAATATCTAATTAGAGTAGTAAATAATGGAAAATAATCTCAGATAAGTGACCACCTTCTACAGCTAGCTCTACAGACCTTTAATCTTTAGGTGAATACCCTTAATGCAAAATATTGAATAAAGTGCTTTGGTTTATGCATAATTGTGGTGAACGATGGTAAATTGATGTGTTTGGCTCTTCCATAATATTTTTACTGACAGCAGCAATATTCTTTTACAATTGTTAGTTTTTTGATCTAGAATCGAACCATCTTCCTCAAATTTATTCAAAATATTTCGAATGGTGGAGATTGTTGGACAATTTCTTTTTTCATATTTTGTATGAAACTTATTTCCAACTTCTGCATAACTTTCACCATACTTTAAATAACTTTTAACAAATTTTTTACTATTAACTGAAATAATTAAAATTTGAACACCCTTTTAATTAAAATTTCAACACAACGTTCAAATAGTGTGCTCTTTCAGAGGTACTTTTTAAAATTTAATAACTGTGGCATCTAATGTTCAAAAATCAAAACATTATCAATAAATAACATGAAGTATGTCTAGGACTTGCATTAACAAGTAAGTCATCAATCAACCTTTGGTTTTATAATACCACTATTGAAGCAACTATTCCACCACAAATTTTGGTAGATTGGGTGAATACATCATTTTTTTCCAATAAAATATTTTAAATAGAATTAAGCAAATTTTGAAAACGGTACACTAGTTGCTTTCCAATCGACCAACCGCTAGTACCCGCTAGTGAACCACTAGTAGTTTGTTGCGTGTCTTTACTAAATAATCGATGGTAAATTTAGCAACGCGACCCGCAACGAACTACTATCGGTTCTCTAGCAAGTCCTAGCGGTTGTTTTAAAAACGGTACACTAGTTGCTTTCCAATCGACCAACCGCTAGTACCTGCTAGTGAACCACTAGTAGTTTGTTGCGTGTCTTTACTAAATAATCCATGGTAAATTTAGCAACGCGAACCGCAACGAACTACTATCGGTTCTCTAGCAAGTCCTAGCGGTTGGTCGATTGGAAAGCAACTACAACCCAAGTATAACAAAATTCGTCTTTTTCGTCAAATATCGAAGTAAAAACTTATATTTAGTTTCGACTTTTACATAGTTTTTCTTTCGACTTAGAATAAGATTTCGTATGAAACGTGTCGCGATAAGTCGAATCTGACGAAACTCAATATAGTAAAACTGTGCTTATGTATGTGTGTTCAAATGTCAAAAATAAATTTGGCGGGAATTTTTTTGTGCATGCATATGTAAAACGTCAAATTCAAATTGTAGCGGATTAATTAAATAAAACTACAAATTTTAATGGTTTAGAAACAACAAAATAATTTTTATTAATTTGTAATTGTAATATAACTCAATATGCATTAAAAATTTATTAAATAAAAAATAAAATGAATATTCATATAAACTTTAAATTTATTAAAGCAGATAGTTTGAATAATATTTTAAATTATTTTTTCCGTAATAGTTAATATTAGAAAGATCATATTAATTTATTTCCAAATCTGAAACAAAATGTCCACAACACAGTAAATTTTCTTAGATGCCACCAATAAGGACGATGTTTCTCCACTGTTATTATGATTACACTTATATTTAATTGAAATCACAAGACACAGAAATTTAAATGCACTATTTGATAAATCGCTTAGAACGGTTGAGTGATGAAAGAAAACAAACTATGTACATATGAAACTTGTGTCTCCTCCCCATTTTTTACCACAAAATAGGATAGATATTTAAGGTATAATAAACTCGTTTTATCACTGTTTTACCAAAAAAAATAAATACATATTTTCGAACGAATAATTTTAACTTACAATTTCCACCCAGAAATTTTATTAAAATTTATTCAATTTCTTAGAAATTCCAAATATATAAATAAACAAGCAAAATTTTAAACACGTCAAATAATACGCAGATTTCTAAACACAACGCTGTATACAAATACGCACCACTACTAAGGTATTTATCTTTCGACTATTTTCGCATAATTCGAAGGGGAAAACGATAGCTCATTTTTGAGTTTAGCTTTGTTATACTTGGGAATCGATATAAACCGTGATAGTTCTGTAACAATTCAACCCGATTAATCGAATGTCAAAAAAGATAACCGCAAGTTTAGTGTCAAAATTATCAATGCTAGAATTAAGTTGACTTCGTTTTATTATTCTATTAGAGTTTAAAGTGTTAAGTACATATATATAATATATATATTATTTAAAGTAAAATGCAGACAAACAATGTTCCTGTTGTCAAATTAAATGATGGCTCGGAAATGCCTTCCTTTGGATTAGGTACATATTTGGTGAGTTGTTAAAATACTTTTTAATAAATTTTAAACATAATATCTTAATTTAAGGCAGAAAAAGGTGAATGTGAAGAAGCTATAAAATGTGCTATTGGTTTCGGCTACAGACATTTCGATACGGCTTTCGTGTATCACAACGAAAAGGAAGTAGGGGCGGCTGTACGTGCTAAAATAACTGAGAAACAGATTACTCGATCTGACATATATATTGTTACAAAATTGGGAAATTGTTTTCATTCACCAGAACTAGTAGAAGAGGCTTGTCGTATCTCATACGATAATTTAAATTTAGGTCCTATTGACTTGTATTTAATGCATACGCCAATGGGATTAACATTTAGAAGTTGGGATAAATCAGATTTTACTCCAAAAAATACCGATGGTAGTCTTGTGTATAGTGAAGTAGATTACATTGATACATGGAAAGCGATGGAGGAACTTGTTGATAAGGGTCTAGTCAAGTCAATTGGAGTATCAAATTTTAATAGCGAACAATTAACACGTTTGTTATCTGTTGCCAGAATTAAACCAGTTACAAATCAAGTAGAATGTAGTCCAAATATAAATCAACGCGAATTAATTGAATTTTGCAGAACTCACAATATTGTAATAACTGCTTATGGCCCGCTTGGTCGACCTCATCGTGCCGGAAGTGATCCAAAATTACCACAGCCTGCATTAAATAATCCAATTGTTTTAAACATAGCAAAAACATATAACAAAACGCCAGCTCAAGTAATACTTCGATATTTGGTAAAAACAAAAATAAAGAATAGAATAACGGTTAAAAGCCTAATAACGAGATCGTTTCTTTTATTTTAGATTGAGATCGGATGTGTTCCTATTCCAAAATCATCAAACAAAAATCGAATGGCAGAGAATATTGATGTTTTTGATTTTAAACTAACTCAAAACGAAATAAATTCAATCGATACGTTAAATACGCACAGTCGTATGGTACCACTAACAGGTTGTGAAAAGCATAAGTATTATCCTTTTAATATTAAATTTTAAAGTTTGCTGAATAAAATCATAATCATTATAGAAACTGGGATAATAAAAACAATTTATTATTTATTGAATTATTTTGACTATGTATAGTTATTTATAGATGACCGTGGTTTAATTTGTTATGTAACCTAAAACTTCAGTATAGTAACAGTTATCTCTCAAATACGAAATCGTAACATTAAAAAGAATTTAATTGGTTTTGGAAATGATAAGCAATATGGCCTTATCAATAGTTAATAAAACTTATTGTCATTATTAATTGTCATTTTATTGTCATTATTAATTAGTCTGAATTTTATAGTTTAAAACTTTTTAATAGTTGTAATACAATATATAGATTTCATCTTTCTAAAAGTAGCCTACTCTGCTGAGCTTATACTTTTAAGTAATGCATGTGAAAACATCATTCTCAACAGCGATACTTCGCCTGCTGAAAGCTGTCTCTTACATGCATATGTTTTTATTTCGAATGGTAGAAGCGTCCTCTCATACTAATCCATCCCTCAAGTTTCACATTCATCGAATTCCTGATCTTCAGCGTCTTTTAAGATGTTTCGGGTTTGCGAAGGATGTAGTGTAGTGTGGGTTAAACGTAAGTTTATCAAATTAGTGGTCTTTACCGAGTGCTGGTCTAGTTTAATTACTTTGAATCAATTAAAGTGGTTAAAGCAGGCCATGTTTGCTCTATTTTCAATTGGCTTTAGATCAAAACGCAATGATTAATAGTCGTAATACTATAAGGAAAAGGATTTGCCAAAGATGTTTTCATTAATAAAGAACTAAGTAATAGGTTCAAAAGTGATTAGATAACCATAACCGATGCCAGCTACATAGCAAAGGTTTTGAACTGCGGGAAAAGTATGGCTGTAAAGTCGAGACTTAAAGGAATTGACGAAAAGGCATCACCAGGAGTGAAGCACTAGAAGGGGTTCAGGTCTCACAAATCCATGTGACTGGGTATTCAGTGACTGCATTCAAACGGCCTAGTTGATTCAAGGCAATTACCGTCTCAGAAGCCATGTCAGAAAGACGATATCTGCAATTCCTCAAATAATACGATATCTGCAATTCCTCTCCTTTGCATAGAGTGTTGTTCTCAAAATTGTAGCAATTTCCGCATGAAAGACAGTAGCGTAACTACCAAGAGGGATAGATAAGTTCAGCTCAGGATTTAGCAAGTATAACCCAGTACTAGTCAGATAACAACATACTGATCCATCAGTTAATATCAACATATCCTCATCGGAGACGTGAGAGCTTAATTAATTCGAAATAATTTCCCGAGACCGTGGTTCAACATCATTTTGTTTGAAGGCATGTGGGCAGTTATGTGTCGGTCCACCTTTCTTCGTGTTTGGTAGTGCCCACAAGGGTTAAATTGTATCTGCTCTGTAGCGAGCGGCTATGAGCGCTGCATATTTTCTGAACAAAATATTGTACGGCTGTAAGCCAACAGGCATCGCAAAGGCCGCAGTGAGTGTGCATAGCTTCCACAATAACCGGACAGTCTTTGAAGGCGGTTTAGAAGTTTCTTTCCAACCCCACTCAATGTTCTAGGCCACTAAATAAGGTCTGATAACCGAAACATATAGTCGACGAATATAAACTAAGTTATTTTAGTAAGTGGATTAAAGTTTTCTAAAATTAAAGGATTTGTTCTATTTCTATTGACGTTAAGAGCAGCAGCTCTTAACGTCATATGACATGAACAAAATTAAATTTCTGCACTAAGCTATAAAAACCCATTAGTAAAACATGGCTAAATAATTAATTCGTTACAATTGCAAAACAATATGTTCTAATGAGAATTTACTAATTAATAATTCACAACCAATAAACAAATAACATTCAATTAGTAAATATGTAATGTTTGTTACAATTTTTATGATATAAAATATTGTTAAAAATCTTTTGAAACACCCTGATACATTTGATTGTGTTTTGCTTGATAAAACGTCTACTCGTACTCGTTTGTATAGTGTATATACGATTTGTATGTATATAAGAAGTTTTCTAATCAAGTTGGTAGTCGATTTCGAGCATTCAAACGAAATAGAATTTATTAAGTGATTTGTTGTGTTTCAAAAAGAATTAATAATTTTTCTTATAAAATGGTTGTGTTATCGCCGACAATTAAACTTAATAATGGAAAAGAAATGCCAATTGCAGGATTAGGGACATGGGGTGTAAGTTATAACTAATTGTAAACTTTAAATAATTTAATATTCTTGATTGTTTTAGAATTAATAATTTTTTTTTTGTACGAATGGACAAAATTTTTTAAGTCAAAATCAAAAAATCTTTTGCATAATGTCCATAAATACAAATTATTTGTGAACAGTGTAGTAGTTTTTCAAGTTTAAACGTGTGTGACTGTGTGCCATATCGAAACCATATTAACTTTGGTTATTTATAAATTGTGTTAAAGAGATTTTGTATCACCCTTTTTGTACTTGCGGAAGTACTGTGAATCAAACCTAGCCGAAATATTTTCCTAATAAAATAAATTATAGTTGTAATTCTAATTTTTTAGATTTGCAATTTACAATTATTATAAATAATAATTTAAGAACGTAAAATATAAATAAAAAATAATCTTTCAAGGTCACAAAAATTAAATTAAGAACGAATGATATAAATAATATGACAGTTTAAACTTTATTTTCGTTTGTTGTTATTTGATCTGGAATTAAGATTGGATCGGGTGTAGTGTAAAATTATATTTATTCAGTTGGATTTTATGTTCTTTAAAGCCAACTCTTTCGCGGTTCTCTTTATTAACGGTCTAATTTACGCCATTACATAGGCAAATCGAGGACGTACGCTATAAGTCCGATTTACGTAGAACCCATTTGCACATTTCATAGCTTTATACCAACTTATAGTACTGACAAGGAAGATGGGGTGATTCATGAATTCTGCACTTGTCATAGAAGTGTTGATTCACACCACCGATCGTACTCATATGTAAACCCCTTTTGCATCCTTACCATTAATTAATATGCTAAATATTGTGGCCATGTGTTTTGCAAGTTACGATTTGGTAGCATGACCAACTAAATTAATTGTATCATCATTCTACTTAGCAAGTAAATTTATGATATAGGTAAAAAGATAAAAAAATTAAAAACCAATGACTATTAAAAATGTTCATTTCAAAAAAGTCAAGTGCAATTTACACAGTAACAAGGCAACATTTTGAGATACCTAATCTTTATGGACGTTATCTTTATAAAATCGAAATATTTACAAAACATCAAACATCAATTTTTTTAATGCTATAAGCTGTACAAATTTCAATAACAAGATAGAATCATAAATCACTATTATAAATCACTAATATAGCAATTTTTTCCATAATTACGTTGTAAGCTAATTATTTTTTTTGTTTAGTCACCCCCAGGTCAGGTGGCCCAAGCAGTTAAGGACGCGATCGATGCTGGTTATCGTCATATTGATGGTGCCCACGTGTACCAAAATGAGCATGAAGTTGGAGAAGGTATTAACGCAAAAATTAACGAGGGCGTAATAAAACGTGAAGATGTGTTTGTTGTTAGCAAACTTTGGAATACAGCCCATCGTCCCGATACGGTACGACCAGCATTGCTGTATACATTGAAACAATTAAATTTGTCATATTTAGATTTGTACTTGATTCATTGGCCAATGGCGTACAAAGAAGGTGATATTCTTTTCCCCAATAATGAAAGTGGAGTACTTGAATATAGTGACGCTGATTGGTTAGATACGTGGAAGGAACTAGAAAAAGCTGTTGATGATGGTTTGGTCAAATCAATTGGAGTATCTAATTTTAATAAACGCCAACTCGAACGTCTTCTTGACAATTGTCGTATTAAACCAGTAACTAATCAAATTGAATGCCATCCATACTTAACACAAAAAAAATTGAGCGCATTTTGTAAAGAAAAAGATATAATTATAACCGCATACAGCCCACTTGGTTCGCCAACTCGTCCATGGGTAAAAACTGATGATCCAGTTTTATTGGAAGAGCCAAAACTAAAAGCAATTGCAGCAAAATATAACAAAGATCCTGCTCAAATTTTAATCCGTTACCAAATTCAAAGAGGGCATATCGTTATTCCAAAATCAGTTACAAAATCACGTATCATCACAAATTTCCAAGTTTTTGATTTTGAATTGTCTGACTCTGATATTGCTGAAATCGAATCATTTGACTGCAATGGCCGATTATGTCCAATGAGCGGGTAAGTTACTTGGATTAATAAAACTTATATTCTATTTATGGTTTTATATGCGATTAATTTATTTTGCAGTAATGAACATCTTGCCCATTACCCATTCCACTCTACCGATGAATTTTAAACTCAAATCATCTTAAATGTAGGTTTGGTAAAGAAGTTTTGTTGAGTTTCATTGTTAATTTATTAATTATATTTTCATTAAAATTTATTTTTGTTTTAACTTATTTGCTTCAATATTCGATGTTTTGTTATTAATGTTAGAGATAATTCCATTTTCATAGATTTAACCTCGTGCAGTATCTATTGAAATTAATATTTTTATTTTGCCTTTCGTTTATATTATTTAAACAACTTGTTTGCAAATCAATTGAAATTGTATATAATACTTAGTCTAGATAAGGTACGAATTACGAGTTTATCGATTCTAAAAATCTGTTTATCGAATGTTTTCAATTTCAAGTAATGTTATGTAATATGGATACTCAAAATTTAATTAGTTTCATCGTATTTGAAAAAAACAATTATTTTCGTTCTTGCACTGAAGCTTCTTGTTCGATCTTATCATATTATCGATTGTCGTGTGCTTATATATGTTATTACTGTATAGGGGGTTAATAATGTAGTTTAACTAGAACAAACTGGAATTCTAAGGCTATTTCAAGTATAAAATGTGATTTTGTTTAACCATCCGTTGATTAAAAGATTAAGAATTAACTGCTAATTTTTTGCTTAACAAAATCAGTTTCCTTTTTGTTATATGTAGTCATTCATGCTATATAATTATGCGGACGTGCATTTTGCATACCAACCATGTTTTCGTCCTTAACATAATATAATGTTTTATTTTTTAATTCTAAAATTTGATTTTTATTTTCAGAACTGTCGACCACAAGTACCATCCGTTTGCAAATGATGAATTCTAATTACATACCAAACAATTGTGTATAAATAATTAATAAATAAAAATGGTCAAAGAAATTTGAATTATTTTAAATGTTAAAAATAGTTTTTTTGGTCTCTACAATTTCTGTGTCGTATCATCTTGATTATTTAAAAGGACATACAATTTTACTGCGAATTTAATTGATTGTTGAGATCAATAAAACCTTGTTGTGATTACAAAAAAATTATAAAATGGAATTCACACAGTAATCATTGATGGTAATCTAATTTATCTCAGTTAGTTTAAAGAAAACTATGCACAATAAAAATGAGAACAAAATGTTTATTATAGTTAACATAATTATAAATTAGATACTATTATTTTTATTCATGTTGAAAAATTTTTTAAGAAACATGAAAAAATTTGCTTTTGTTCTTCGGGAATTGAATTATTATCCATTGCATATTTTAATGCTTTTCGGCAAGCTTTTAAGTCGTACGCCGGTCGAAATACTTTATCTTCTGGTTTCAAGAGACCCAATTGTACCAAGAAAAAATTTCTCACACGCGACTCAAAATTTTTCTTTTTAGCAAAATCAAAAACATGTTTGAATAGTTGATTTGATAAATCGAGAGCTTCTTTAGATTCTTCACTTATCGCAGCCAATTTCAATATTGTAAACACACCAAATGTTATAAAGCTATCCTCCGAAATTGTCTAGAAATAGAATAATTAGTTGAATGTAAAGTAAGAAAAAATATCTTTCAATAATTACCGCTAAAAAGTTTTGAAACCCTTCTAGATTTTTATCTGGTATATTTTTGAAGAACTCTGCAGTAGGATGTGGTGTATATATAAACGATTCTATCGTATTTGGTAAATATTTAGTCTCACCGAATGAAATACTTTTATTGAAAATTGTGTCGCTCGCATTAAGAGTTGAAGAATCATTTGATACGGTTTCATTTGAATAAAGATTACCCTCCTCACATTCTTCTTCCTCATCATCATACTCTTCAATGTCTTCCTCTTCTGCATCATCGTCGTACTCATCATCATCGTCGTCTTCTTCTTCATCATCATCTTCATCCTCATTATCTTCATCAGCAGAATCATCTTCTGATAAACTTCCGATAATTTCCTCTTTTTCCATGGATTTTAATTCTTCTTTTATTTCGCTGATTGTGTCTGTTCCAAATTTATTTCCATTTAATAAAACCGACTTTAGGTTTACTTTATTTCTAAGAGTATCCCGAATCGCTAACCCTCCATCAGGACCTATTTCGTTAAATTCCAAATTTAAAATTTCTAATTCTTCATGTCCCTCGGTTAGAGCAGTAGCAATAGAAATTGCACCTTTCGTTTTAAGAAGACAATCACCAAAATTGATTTCCTTCAAATGTTCCATATAGAATAATGCATCTGCTAATATCCGACCTCCTTTCGGACCAATTGTATTATCATTTAAATTAAGTACTTTCATATTATTATTGACTTTGAAAGCTTCAGCTAAGGCTGTGATTCCAACATGATAAATTCCATTTTGAGGAATAGCAATTTCTTCTAGTGATTTAATGATTTTAAAAACTTCAGCTAACGCTGAGGCTCCCGCATTTTCAAGACGGTTTCGCCCAGCAATAAATACTTTTAGAGATAAAGGCGTGCCAGCTTTCAAACTTTTATAGTAACAATTCAACAACGCTTTAGCCAACATTTTACCACCATCAATACCCAAACCACAGTTGTTTAGTTTTAGTTCTTGTAGTGAGTAACATGCTGTACTTTCAATGAGATCAACTAAACCAATCATTCCATTTGGTCCTAGTGCATTATCACTACAATCAAGAACCGATAATTTAGCACCAGATACAATCATTCCATTGCCTAAAGCTTTCAAAGCTAATGGTATTTCTGTTTTTAAACGTCCTGTAAATAAATCCTTCAAAATAGCCTTCTTGAATTCGGGGTGAGTTTTTAACGATTCGCCAATAGCAGTAGCAGCATCCACTCCAAGCGTATTTCCTTCCAGATTCAAGAAATGTAAATTTTTCGAGTTTTTGATTGCTTCAACAACTTCCAGAGCTGTAAATATATTGATTTATTAGAATAACACAAATTAATTTATTGTAACCTAAGCTATTACCTTGTTCGGCATTTTCCCATTTTTTAGCTTTTCCTTCGAAACTAACGCCTGCAGTTTCATTTACTTGTTGTAAAGCTACATTAATTTGAGATAAATTAAAAGTTGTTACCATTTTTATTATTTAATTATTTAAATTGTTTTATAATTAAAAAATCGGCGGTATTTTTAGTCAAATGCACTTGTTTTGTCTAATTGAAACAATGACAGTTTGTGTTTCTGTTAACAAAATGTAAGGTTAGAATTTACCCTGTAAACCGTTGTTTAAATGAAAAGCCTTTTCAATTTAACTTGCAAATTAAAAATGGAATTTTACTCCTCGAAAAATTATGAAGAAATTTAGTTAATTTAAAATTTCTCATATTAACAAACTAATGTGATTTATTTAAAGGTTGTTTATCTTGGTAAATATGTAATACAAATAACATAGTGTTATAAGGAAAATCGTATAAAACCAGTGAAATATGGAAAAATTATCAGATGATAGTTGACGAAAAATTTTAAATGTTCGGCTGTTTAACGAAAAATATTACATACCATTATATTTCAATAACAACGTTATTATAAATCGTCAAAAATAATTTATTATTAATAAAATTATTTTATATGTACATATATTTCAATTTGACTTTAAAAAAATGCAAACAGACGTTTATTCCATTCAAATTGATGTGCGGTATCTATGCATTTCATACGCTACTGTCATTTAACGAAATCATGATGCGACTCATCATTACTAATTGCTTTCCAATCGACAAACCACTAGTAACCGCTAGCTGTTCGGTTCTTGTCCTTACTATGGTCGACTGGATCGCTAAAAATGGATAAATATGAGTCAAACATAACCCTTATGATTAAAACATAACCTATATTATATTGTGTCCGTGTATAAAGTCTATCAAAAACTGTTGGTAAAAAGCAAAATAAAATTATTTTTATTATAAATACAAATAGAAAAAAAATTTTGAACGAAAAAGCGAACCGGTCCTAGCTGAGGAGTGGTGAAATTATGCTTATTGTTACCACTCGTGATAAATAGCAACATTAGTTGCTTTCCAATCGACCAACCGCTAGTACCCGCTAGTGAACCGCTAGTAATTCGTTGTGTGTCTTTGCTAATTTTTCTACTCGCAACTGCTCTTGCTATTTTTCACGAGTAGCTAGAAGCAGTTACGCATAATTTCACCACTACGTGGCGAAGTGTAGAACCGTTTCGATTTTTCGTTCAAAAATAATGTTTTTTATTTGTATTTAAAATAAAATTAATTTTATTTCCATCGTAGCAACATTCTTGACTAACAAAACAATTTTTATAAAGATTTTTGACATTTTTTTGCATACATATTAATATATAGGTTATGTTTTACACATATAGGTTATGTTTTACACATATTCATCAATTTTAGCGTTCCAATCGACCATAGCAAAGACACGCAACGAACTACTAGCGGGTACTAGCGGTTGGTCGATTGGAAAGCAACTATTAGTGTTACGACTACGTGTATTAATTTAGTAACGACAAGAACCGTACTACTACATAGCAAGTACTATCGAATGATCGATTGGAAATATATTATTATTTAGCTTAATAGATGTTTTTCTCAATAAGTTATGACCGCAAAACAATCAAGTATATTGTTGATTTTTAAGTGATTTTCACTTCAAAAAAGTATAAAATTTTTGATGTAACTGAATAGTTTTTGTACATTTTCATTCCGACATTTTAATACAAAGGAAAGTGGTCTATTGTTTAATCTATGTTACAAGGGCTGTTTGTTACTTGGGATCATATTCCACCACCACATATAAGGAATTGATCTAAAAGCACGCGAAGTGTGAAAGAGATATCAAAACAACTTTATCAAAAAGTTCTATCAGTTTATTATCAAAGTTGAATGTTTGTTTAATAATAAGTAGAAGTATGTACTCACTATACACACAAGGTGTTGTGTGTGATAATTTAAAAAGTTAATAAAGATTTGATTCTTAAATTTATAACAAATAACTGTTTGTTTGGAATGAAGACAAAATCAAAAATAAATTGTATTTTGTGAATTGTAATTGATATGTATGCGCTTTTTTTTTTTAATAATTGGTAATATAATTTATTTATCTCATGATCTTTACTTGATAATGCTAAATGCAAATGATGTATACCTACATTTATTCTTTTTTAAACAAAAACGTCATCAAATTTAGAATACGGTAATTCCTGTCAACGATTTTTCAACTTAATACGTTCACGTTGGTATCAAAATTTGGTAAGTAATTAACAAAAGAAAATAAAGACATCGTTATACTCAATCATTTTGGTTCCTGTAAAAGTAGGAAGTAGATAAAATCTAAATCTTATAAGATTAACATACGAAATTAAGATAATTGCTATCAAACTAAGATTTCTAATAAGCTAATGACATTTATAATCCAAAAAAAGTATAAATAATAAATTAACATATTTTATCGTGATATTATTATTGATTGTTTGAATAAATTGAATATAAAACCATCTATTATTTAATATATTCCAGATAACATTCTACAAACTAATGATGACACGAACCCGAGATGATAAAATCTACGATATCTTACCAGTGTTACTATGTGGTTTATCAGTGCCGTTATCTATGTTTATGTGGTTAGGAAATGTTGCATTTCAAAAACTTTCATACGCTGAGAATTTAAATATAATTTCCCCCATGCGTTGGTTGTTTTCGATCCTTGTACCACTTTTGTTGATGATTTACGGATTTAAACGCAAAGGGGTTAATAAATCAGGAGCATTGCTAGGACTTATAATAGCTGTAATTTTATCGATTGCAAATCACGCGTTTTTAGCTAGTTTAGCCACATTCTTTTTTTCATCGTCACGAGCAACAAAATTTCGAAGTGAACGAAAGATTCAAATTGAAGATGATTTTAAAGAAGGCGGTCAACGAAATTGGGCTCAAGTTCTATGTAACGGAGGTATGGCAACACAATTGGCGATATTATATTTAATTGATTGTGGCAGTGGAGAAACACCGATAAATTTTCATAAAATGTATCGTTCAAGTTGGTTATCTATTGGAGTTTTGGCAGCATTTGCGTGTTGTAATGGTGACACGTGGGCAAGTGAATTAGGGACAGTTATCGGCAAATCAAATCCATTTTTAATTACATCACGAAAATCAGTACCTAGAGGTACAAATGGTGGTGTAACAATATTTGGTTTAATAGCCAGCTTATTAGGCGGACTCGCAATCGGTGTCGCATATTATTTAACTATTATGTATACGGTTGAGTCGAATATTTTGTCGCAAAGTTCACCGCAATGGCCTATTATTGCTTTTAGCGGATTTGCTGGTTTATTTGGATCGATTGTCGATTCAATACTTGGAGCTACACTACAATATTCAGGTATGATACATGTTTCCTCTCAGAAAATAAAATGCATTACTTTTAAAAAAACATCATTTCAGGCCAAGATGAAAAAGGACACATTGTTGAGAGGCCTGGAAAAAATGTACGATATATTTGCGGCCGTCAAATTTTGGACAATCATAGTGTCAATCTTATTTCAAGTATTATAACAGGTGTTATTGTACCATGGATGGCAGTCAAATGTTGGCCATAGAATAAATGTAACAAAACTGAAAATAGACTTAATTTTCCCAGTTTTATATTTTGGTTTCTCGAACAATTTAGGTTTATGTTGAACAACAAATATTTATTTATTTATATTTAATAAGGAAGAAGTAGTTACATTTATTTTAAATGTGTTTTATTTAATTTTTAAAGTATAAAATAAATATTTTATATTCGAATATGATTATATGGTTTATTTTATTTTTAAATAGATATAAATCGTTGTGTTTTGAATATCATCGAGAACAATTCGGATTAAATAAATAAAAAACACATTTTTTAACTTATGATTTATTTCCCTTAATACTATTTCTATTTTTTATGGCACTAGATTCCAATTGTGGATTTGATCCATTACAGTTTTCATTCAAAACTTTAGGTCCCCAAATACCATTTATATTTATGTATCCGAGTCGCTGTAAATGTAACGAAACTGTGGTTTGTGATATTTTCAAATTTTCAGCGATCTCTCGTGTAGTATGCCTTGGATTTTCATTTATCAGTTTAGCTATTTCTTCGTCGTTAACCTCAGTAGGCCTGCCGGTATGTTTCTTATCCTCTACATTAATGTCACCACTTCGAAATCTTGTAAACCATTTTTGAACGGTTCGTTCATTAACTACACCATCACCATAAGCTTTGCATAATTTTTTTGTTGTTTGTGTTGCATTTTTACCTTTACGAAAATAAAACAGCATTAAATGTCGTAAATGAACTTTATTGTCACTCATTTTTATTTCGTAAAGAACTAGTTCCTAAAAAAAATTATTTGTATAATATTTTATATTTGTTTGTAAACATTTAAACGTCAAATTATCGACAAAACTACCCAATATTCCGAAATAAGCAATTCGTAAAATACAATGAAACTTCACCTATGGGTTTATATAAATTAGTTTGTTAAATTTCCGTATGTAGCGTAGAAATTATTGAGTTGTGTTACAATTAAGCCGAGTTTATCAAATAATTTATCAGGTTCGATCATTGGATTGTGAATATTATACTCGCAAACTTTAATTTTTACAATAAATTTATTTCCCAATAAATTCCACAAATAATTATTATTATTACACTTATTTTCCACAATAATATCACTACAATTTTAACACTTTACTTTCACTTATTTTCACTTTCCGCTATTATTAACACTTTAGAATTCGAAATTGAACTGATTCGTAACTCAAATGTCTACACCTATTTATAGACGTAAATCATCGTTTGCATCTTAAACTTCGCGAAGTTTTGTTGCGTCGTATAATATTTGGTTCGCTCCGCCTATTTCATTATTTATTTTTATTTTGTTCGTATGTGTAAACATTTGGTTACAGGGTAACCGCAAAACTACTGCTATAATTTTAAACACTTTTTAATTATCACAAGTGACACCTGTGATTCGTCACACTACCTTCGCCCTAACCTGTTCGTCCCGACCTCGTATTCTTTCTCTAGTGTTTCTCCAATCTAGGCTCCATTTTGGTTGGCAGCTCCTTTTTCCTTTTGGAATTAACCATCCTTGCCTATTTACCCCATATCCGGCTGTGGTTTGTGGATGGCTTCCTCACCCCCATCGATGACTCCCTCATGGCATGATGTTGGACTTCACACTGCTTACGTTCTGCAGTCACGCTTCTGCTACATCCCAATCGTTCTACATTCCAATCGACCTTCTTCGGCGTCTCCTTCCTTTCAATGTGGACACTATTCGCTCAGATACGACGCTTCTCCAATATCCTTCGCGCTCATCGATGCCTCGTTTCTGCAGACTCTTCCATTTTCGCCGAGTCCAGCACATATTGTCTATTCACAAGGTTCTCCTGTCATCCTGTTCCGGCATCCATTTAGGTGTCCCACGTTGAGTCGGTCTACTCCATTCACTGACCTATGTTTTTCCCATTGGCCTTCATACATTTGTTCCGATGTGGTGACAAACCCGAACGACGAGTAAAGATGACTCTCCGAACGGCCTTTTCCGTCTTCCATTTGAGTGGCAGCTCGATGTTACCAATGTTTAAAATCCCTCGCCCAAAATCCAACACGCATCCTTATTTCCTCATGAAGTTTGTACCCAGGATGACCTCATCCACTATATCCGCAGTCTAATGTTATGATCTACCATCAACTTCACCTTCAATCGTCAAGCTGTGCCCACCGTTGGCCAGTTCCTGAGCTATTTTTGATTTGGAGAATCATTCTTCCTCCGGCCTCGTTTCTTCTCTTCCAAGGATCTCCGAAATAATGATAATCTCGCTCGCTTCCACCTTATTTGCCAGCATTTCTTGGAGATGTGTCGTGTTTTGTCACAAACCCAACATCTCATCTTCCTCTTGCCATCCATGCATTCCGTTGCTTTCCAATTATTTTCCGGGTTTATTTTTCCACTGGATGTTAATTGCACTCGCCGTATCATGACTGCTGGTTTGATGATGTTGTTTGCAGTCTCATTTGTAAGAGACTGTAAACAACATCATCATTTGTAAGAGACTCCTATGCGAGGGTTTCCGCAAACCACCCGTGGTTGGGAAGAGAGGGGGTGACGCTTAGAATTCCACCACAGTACCCACTGCTTGTCGTAAGAGGCGACTAAAATGGTTGGATTCTTGGGCTTCATCCACATCCGTAAATTTTTTATTTTTTTTTATTTTATTTAATTTTCATTCTTACAATTTTTACTTGTTAGTTACGTTCAGTTTATTATTTCGCCCGCGTTAATTTATTTTAATATTGTAGTTTTTCATGTATTATTTTTTGTTGGGAAGGTTTTTTTAAATGTTTTTTTACAGTGAGTTCAAAATTTACAACTTCCCCAAAAATGCCTCTTCGGATCGCGAGACGAGGCATAATCCTCGTAAAGATAAAATTGATAGCCCTACCATCAATTTTGCCAATGTCCGAATCACCATCTCGAATCACGTCTCGAAAATCAACATCTCGAATCACGCAGACCCGACGTATTAGTGCTAATGGAAACAAAAGTATACCATAACATCTACGAGAACGAATTCTACTTCAAGCGCTACTAGTTCGAACAAGCATTCGAGGATTTGGTCAAAATTTCGATAGCCAAAATTGCTCTAGGGCTTCAATTTACGGAGATATAAAGGATTCTTTCGATTTGATCTCAAATTATAGCCAAAATCGCTCTAGGGCTTCTATTTACGGAGATATAAAGGATTTTATGATTTTATAAAATATCGCCAAAATCACTGTAAGGCTTCTATTTATGGAGATATAAAGCATTTTATGATTTTCTAAAAATTTGGTCAAAATTTCGATTTGATCCCTATTTAAGGAGATATAAAGGATTTTATGATTTTCTAAAAATTTGGTCAAAATTACGATGTGATCTCAAATTATAGCCAAAATCGCTCTAGTGCTTCTATTTACGGAGATATAAAGGATTTTATGATGTTCTTACAAGTTGGTCAAATTTTCGATGTGATCCCAAATTATAGCCAAAACCGCTCTAGGGCTTCTATTTACGGAGATTCTAAAAAGTTGGTCAAAATTATATTGGGCTTATATTTACGGAGATATAAAGGATTTTATGATGTTCTAAAAATTTGGTCAAAATTTCGATTTGATCCCAAATTATAGCCAAATACAGGGCTTTTATTTATGGAGATATAAAGGATTTTATGATTTTCTAAAAATTCGGTCAAAATTTCGATTTGATCCCAAATAATAGCCAAAATCGCTCTAGGGCTTCTATTTAGGAAGATATAAAGAATTTTATGAGTTTTTTAAAATCCTATTTTTCTAACGAATCATAATTAGATAGAACATTATAACGCTTAAATTTGATAAATTGTTTTGACTAAATTTCATCTCCACCAATAAAAGATTAAATCAGATCATTTTGAAAGCAAAGAAAATAAATTTTATTATCTGTGACCTATTATCACAATATTTAGTTCATACAGATCTATTATTAAATTAAAATTAACCATGTACACATAAATTCATATATTTGGGAATACAAACAGATAATAGATTGGTCAAATTTCATCTGACATACAGTTAAAATAATTCTAAATTAAACACATGTATATACACTCTCGAGCAACTGAATTGGCTTAAATCTTCAGAACTAAATCTTTAAGTCACTGATGTTAGATGGTACCTGATTTCTGACTCTCCGTTTTAGTCCGTCCGATAAATTCTCAATTGGATTCATGTCTAGAATACGAGCTGGCCATTATTTCGTCTCGACTGTCACGGATTGAGTCGATTTTGTTGTTCGAGAGTATATAATATAAATATTGTATGTTTTATAAATGCATAGTCATATCTATTTAAACCTAATGTATGTAAGTATAGATATTTTGTTATTTAAGTTATATAATATGTTATATAACATAAATAACAATAATTGTACGCTAACAAAACAAGTACTTAGATATAATTTAGTCGTTGTTAGAACTTTTAACGTTAACGATATTTTGAGTAAAATATGTCGTCTAAGCCCATTTTGTACTACACATTATTAAGCCCACCGGCAAGAGGTGTTTTATTAACAGCTAGGGAAATTGGATTGGATTTAGAATTGGTGAACGTCAATTTAATTAAGAAAGAACATTTGGACCCAAAATTTCTTAAAGTATGTACCGTAAAACAAAATATTTGTAAATTATATAAATTATTCAGTAATTTATTTATTTAGTTAAATCCTCAACATACAATACCAACATTAGACGACAATGGTATTATACTCTGGGATAGTCATGCGATTAATGCTTATATTGTTGATAAATATGCAAAAACCGATTCACTCTATCCAAAAGATTTGGTAACTCGGGCCCATGTTAATCAACGTTTAATTTTTGATGCTGCGAATATTTTTGAACGTCTGAGAACTATATTCAGACCAATTTTATATTTGGATGGTACCGAAATTCCTCAGGAACGAATTGATATGGTAATTGATGCGTATGATTCTTTGGAATCATTATTTGTCGATAACAAATATCTAGTTGGAGATCAACTTACAATTGGAGACTTTTCGACAATTGCATCAGTTGCCTCAATCCGTGGTATTGTACCAATTGACGAAGATAAATTTCCAAAATTAGTACAGTGGATTCAACGAATGGAACAACTTCCTTACTATAAAGAAATCAATGAGGCAGGTGTTGAGGATTTGATGAAATTATTTAATCAACGGTTAGAAGAAAATAAACAATTAAAAGCAAGTAAATAATGAAATATAAAAAAAAACCTTAACCATTTTTTGGAAAATAAATAAAATTATGTTGATTACATAAATAAAAAATATCAATAAAAATTCTAAATATATTCTCCAAAATTTCTTTGTTTTTATTTACATTTGTCTTATTGTTTCGTTTTATAAATAAATTATAATTAATTAAAATATTATAAATAGAGATAAACATAAAAATAAGTTACATTTTAGTCACATTTATCCGATGTGATTAATGGAAATCGTACAATTCTTAATTGATTACCATAGTCACATACAACAGAATCACCCGAAACTAATAAAATTTTTGGGCATATATGTAAATTTGAATCATCCAATTCGGCCTCGCCAGCTGTTTCACCAGTTCGTACATCTAAAACTACTAAGGCTCCTGAAAGAGATACGTATAAAAAGAGTTAGTTATAATATTTAACTGGTTTTCAATTACTTGGTAATACCTGGTTTTGCTCTTACTAACAACGACGATGTTAACATTAATAAGCTTGAATATGTATGCGCGACCGATATTGTATTCATTAAATTGAGTTGAAAGCGTTCCCAAACGCATAACTTGCCATCAGATCCTAATGAAATAATATAACTTGGTGAACATACAACAGATATAATTGGACCATTGTGCGCTTCTATTTTATAAATTCCAGCGCCGGCTATTAGATCCCATATATACAATAAACCGTCTTCTGATCCCGATCCACCAGTACCACGTTGCCAATTATCAATGAATAAACATGTAATGGGTCCAAAATGGCCATGTAATGTGTACATAAGACTAGAGTTTTCTAATTTAAACACTTTTAATGTATGATCTTGGCTGCCTGTTAATATTATACCATCAGACACTTCAAGGCATGTTATTGGTTGTTGATGTCCCTCATGTTGATATTCTAAAAAACATTTTAATTCTTCCGCTGTTGATGCTGTATTTGGAGATGTAGGTTGATAAAAGGAACTTAGACTACCGGTTGAACCAGCCCGAACATGAGCTACAAATTAAACATAATATTAAAGTACTATTGAAACTGATAATCGTATAAATAATATGAATACTACATACTTCGTCGATAGACCGATGAAAAATTATAATCGATTGGTATTCCCCGATTGTAGGTACCTAATCGTAAGATATCTACACGACCACTGAGTCGGGCTGCGATAACTTTATCTCCAGATAGTTTTACATGGGTCACACCATCATTGTGATGTGATTCATTTTTATAAACACATTTAAATTTCTGTGTTGTACCTTCCCAAAATTCGAGTCGACCATCTGCACATCCAATCACCAATAAATTATCCAAATAGTCGAGACACCATATTGGTGTTGGATTTTTAAATTTAAAATCATACGACATATTATGAGCTCGAACAATGTCAGCCATTAATTCACCATTAGTGGCATCCCATATTTTAATTCTACCTTCAAGACAAGCACTAGCTACTAGTGAATTATCAATTGCAATACAATCGATTGTATGATGATGTCCTTTTATTTTTAATGTAACACAAGTTAATACTTGTTGGGTTTTCGGCATGTCTTCCTCTTTTGTATTCCAACTAGCTCTCCATTCGGCATAATTTCTTGAGCATATGCACCGATACAAAACGACCATTAGATACGCCAAGAAAAATACGCTTATGCAACATAATATAGCGGTTAAAAAAATTTCCATCGGACTAGTTGGATACAATGGTGTATTACCCTGTTCATTTATTCTTGGTTCTTGATAATCCAAATCATTGAAATCAATTGGATCTAATGCCGCGGCAAATGCTTTCCATTGAAAATGTTGTGTTGATTTTTCCATAGGATTTCGTAGTTTAATCGCGATCTCCGGTGGAACTATATGCGATAATTTTATACTAGGCAATATTGTTACATATTTACCGTCCATTGATATATTATATTGCTTCAATATCGATGACCAATGAAAATTAGATAATTGAAAAACGGTCTCATAGTCCGAATATTTCAATTTATTTATGTATTCTGTGAAATTTTTTAAATTTTCATTCGACATTTCCGATAAATTCTTGTCTAAGTAATATTTGAAATCATTTTCATTATTATTGCTACTACCTATAGTGCCAGTCTCATTATCATCATTAAATAAACTATTATAGCTATTATTAATAAGTTTATCATTTAATTGTATATTTGGTATTGATTCGTTTGTTTTGTTATTTGTTAAATTTTTACCCAAATAAAGTAAATGTTCGATTAACCCAGAATTATATATAATATTGATAATCCATACAAGCATCCATAACATGAATGCACGTTGAAAAAAACGTGTACGTGCCCAAAAATTGAACAAACGTACACGTTTCGGTATCTTTCTATTAGATTCGGATGATCCTTGTGGCCCGGTCACATTACAACCACTTCCTACAATATCTGTTGATAATTTTGTTTGATAATAATCTAAAGCTGTTAATCGTGGATGCGATCGTGATCGATTGATTGTTGTTGTCGTTGTTACAGTATTTGATGTTGTTGATTTTATATGATTTTTAGTTCGAACAATTCCATTGTTAGCGCCACTACCAACTGGGATCGATGATTTTGGTAAATGTTTTAATTCTTCAACACTAAATTGACTTTTTTTTATGTCGAGCGCCAAAATTGTCGAAAAAAAAATCATTTGTAGAAAAAAATCAGAGATCAAGCCAACAATTGCAAAAACACAAAATTCTTGTATTACAGGAACAAAAGTTGATAGGCCAATTGTTAATATAGTTATTTCAGTCATTAAATTTTTTGTTATTGACCATCCCTCGCGACTTAATCCTTTAGCTAATCTAATTTTTAAATCTAATGTTTCATCAATTGAAACCACACTTTTTGTTATCACAAGTACATTTTCTAATCCTACAATTATAACTAAATATGGATATATACCTTTTGATTGCATGCTTATTGTTAAACCAAAGAAAAAGCATAAACCTAATGACATAGCTAGACTACCTAAAACTGTTATAACAGATGATATTGCTAAAAATAAACGCGATTTAATTACATCAATTTTTCGCAATGAAAAGTACACATAAATAAATAAACTAACAAATGCACTGAATAATGGTAAAAATTCCATTAAATTGAATTCACCCGGATAGTAAATATACACAACTGATGCACGTTGTATTTTATCATTTTGATTGTGATTTTTTTCATTTAGTTGCTGATGCAACGAATATTTGTTAATTAATTTCTTTTTTAACGACGTTAAATAATATTTGTCATTTTCACGGAGAAATATTGTTACCGAATATTGAATTATACGCGATCGCAAACGTATTGGATATCGTTTTAATCCACTATCGCGAATTTTCATCCCCAGTAGCATTTCTGCTGTTGAAACTTTTGTCTTTTGTAAATTCTGTAAAATAAAACATTTTATTGAATTTCAAATTAGTAATAAGTAATTAATGGTGAGCAATAACTTACCTGGTGACGAAAAACAGAATTCAAAAGATTTGTATCTTTATTAAAAAGTTGGACATTCTGTTGCCAAAAATTTGCAGGCGATAGTACCAAACAATTATACTCCGGAAATAATTTATCTTTCGAACTTTTAACGTTCTCAATGTGTAAACATATATTTCCTAGTGATATTTTTTGATAATCATCGTTATCACAACATTCATGATTTCTAATTAATTCTAATAAATTAAATATCTCATATAATGGACCACGAAAAGCATCTGTTAACAAAAGTTCACTATCATTCCATGGTGCAACCGCTGATCGTAGTATTATTTGTTGCACATAAATATATGGATCAGAACGAGCCCATGGAAATGGTTGTTCAAATGTAAAATTACTCAGTGTGAATATATTGTTTAAGTTCATTTTATCATTTTCATTACTATTTGTGCTAGTTTCTTTCCCATTATCGTTGTTATTATTATTTTCTGTATATGGTAATATTATTTTGGTGGGTATTGTTCCAGGTAAAGGTATATTCACTAGTGGATAGCTGAAATTAATAAAAATATTAAAGACAAACAATTATATGACAAGCACCACTTCAACGAATCAACGTCGAGAAGCCTCCACTACCCCATTCGATTACAATTTAATGTATTCGATTACAATTTAATCAATACGTATTAAATTACAAAATTACGCGAGTATTTATTAAATAATATAATATTGTAAAAATGAGTAGTTACCAGCATAAAAGAACTACCACAATTGCTATGCTAGTAGCACATGTTGGATAGCTGGACAAAAATAATCCATGTTTATAATAGGCTTGAGCAACTCTTTCTGGCAAAGTAGTTTTTTGGTCTTTATTTTTCTTTTTATTCAAATTAATATTACTAGGATGCTGATGCAATGAATTAGGTAACGAATCTCCTACTCTTGGTGACGATGATGTTGACGATGTGTTTAGCATTTTATTTATAAGATTATCTTTACATAAAAGTTTAATCGAAAAAGTGAAAAATTCCTTTTGTTTCTTTTTAAAACTTTTATAAATTTATAAAATTTTGTACTTTGGTAGTTTTATACAGTGTATAATAGTAAACCATTATATTTCTAAATATGAATATATGTATTATTGCAAAGCCTTTACAAAAATATTGTTTTTACTGTGTTGTATAAATATACAATTCTTGTTTTTAAATCTAAAAAGAAATAGAAGAACATTTGCATATTAGAATTCATTAATAGGATTTTCAAAAAGCTTAAAAAGTAATGATCATCGATTCCCAAGTTTAATAAGTATAAATGAAATTATTATTACCATCGTATTGTTGAACAGGGTTCAAAAATTTATGAGATGGTAGAGAAGGAATACTGATGGTTAATGAACCATAATGATAATCAGTCCCATTGAAAAGTTCAACAGTATTATTATAGTATAGTTCATTACTATCAGACACATTTAGAACAGATGAGGATAACACCGTATCTTACTTCTATTGATTAAATTTTAAATACGGTTGTTATATACTAACTGGAGCAGTTTTGACCAGGACAAAGAAGACAGTAGATCTACAGGAATATTCTTGGAATTGAACACAACGAATCTGATGCAATCGAAAGACGGACAACTGCTGTTGCAGTGTAAGCTACCATCACTGGCAAGTCCCATGCGATTAAGAAACGGCTATGGCCGTAACTATAGAAACGTTGTCGTTTTTCATTGAAATGACAGTAAAATGATCAACTTCGGATTAAACCCCATGACAAAGTAGACCACAATAGCTTTAGATTCAATGTTCAGTGTTTTTATTTATTTTTTAACTATGTGAAGAGATAAAAGAGCATGTTGGTTCAAGATCTATGAAACGTTACCCTATTTGTACAACAAGGAGGTTCAGAAATTTCCAATCGTTAAGAACCAAATTTTGCAAGCTCATTATTTGAAAGTATGTAGATGTTGCAAGACAAAATATTATTTAGAAGTTTATCTCCAACAGAAAATACAAACGTGGAATAACAAAACTTACATTAGCTACAACAAAACTACATTGTTGTTATCAATGCTGTACACTATGTTGTAATTTTGTGTTTATCTAACATTTCAACTTCCCATGTACGTATAACACACCAATTACCGAGAGATGTTATTTAATTTGTATAAAGTTTATCTTGATTTTTCTTCATTAAATTTGTAAATGTTTTTGTTAACCAAGAAGAAAAAACCGGAAAAATATATTTAACATCAATATGTATGTAAATATTAAAATTATATTTTTGAATATTTCTGTTTGTTTATCAGCATACAATATTCATGAGAATTTCTCGTTTAAGATTGACATTGAAATCAAAGATCAAACACAGATGAAGAGCTCACCTAACCTAAAAATATCGATTTCAGATTCATTTTATTGTGCATATATTTTGTTGTAGGTATCAATGATTCAATATTGTAGGACATGCAATAAAAACTTTAAAACACAAACACACACATGAAAATGCACACATGTTACCTATTATTCACTTAAATTATTTTATATTGATGAGTTGATTGATTATTTTATATTGATGATGTATAAAACACATATTAATTAAATTAATAAAACCATTATTTAAAATCACCATAATCATTGCATTACAATGTAATTATTTTATATGTTGTATTTTGAATTTAAAATCATCACTCATGCAGAACAAAAAATTTAGTTAAAAATGAATGCGAAATTTATAGTAGTCTAAAATCACGGAAGTCGTTTTGTATTTACAAAACATTTTAAAGTGGTCAATAAAAATTAAAGAGGTGTACACAATTAATTGTATAGAATTCTAAATAGTAACATGTGAAGTCATTTTTAAATAATTTTTATTCTTAGAACACAATTTTAATACGGTTTTTAAAATGAACTAATAGAAAATGTATATTATGTATTGGGTAAATGTTAAAATAATTGTTATTGTGTTGCTACTAGAACTTTATATCATAAATATGGTGAGTTGATTAAATTATAGTTCAGTGGAAATGGTGAAATAAAATTCCACGTTAGTTTCTGACATCCGGTTGTCGACTCACCCTCTTTTTGAAGCCGACTGCTGAACAGTGTAGTTATAATTTTTTAGTTGTTAATAAATAAATCTTTCTCCATCTTCCAAAATGAGAATTTATAAAGATATTGTAACAGGTAAATTTAAATAGTTGTATATTATAGTTTTATGTTGTTAATTTATTATTTCAATATTACTTGTAGTTTATAATATATATTAGTTTAAAAAGTTGATGCCGTGTACTAATCCTTTGATAACCATTTTTGTACAAAGTGATTTTATCATTTTAATACATTGGTTGGCATATTATAATACCAGATAATTGTTTGTTAAATAAACATATCTGGCGCAAATTATGCTAAATTAAAAAGTTTCATTTATAAATATGAGTTTAGATATTATTTTATACTCCAAAGTAAAAAGCTGACATTTGACAATGGAATATTTATTGTGTGAAGTTATTTGTCTTAAAATATGGATTCTTATACTTTTTCTTTTCTTTAACAGGCGATGAGATGTTCTCAGACTCCTATAAAATAAAACTAGTTGACGATGTACTTTATGAGGTTTACGGTCAATTAATTAGTCGGAAAATTGATGTTAAACTAGATGGAGCCAATCCATCCGCTGAAGAAGCCGAAGAGGGTGCTGATGATGCTGTCGAATCAGGTGTGGATGTTGTCGTTAATCACCGACTTTCAGAAACTGGATTTTCCGATAAAAAATCATATACCACCTACCTTAAGGACTACATGAAAAAGTAAGTTCATTTTTAACAAATTTTTTAGTGAGTCATGTCTAGACGTACTACTAAAATATGTGGGACACTGCGCAGTGTTATCATAAAAAGTTGCAGATACATATATGAATCAACTAACCATATGGATTACTAGTACATATATGGGGCATACATTTTTTTTAATTATAATATGCATTCAATTTTTTGCTTGCTGTTCATTATAAATTGAACAACAAATGTAGATTGAGTGCTAAAATAAGTATGGTCTTAAAACCATGATTAAGTTTTAATCATAATTTATTCATGACCTGAAGATCATTACATTCACATATATGCAATACATTGAAATTAAGCGATAGTAGTATTAACAAATTATTATTTTTATTTGTAGAGTCGTGACCAAACTCGAGGAGACGGAACCTGCACAAGTCGACGTTTTCAAAACAAATATGAACAAAGTAATGAAAGAAATTTTAGGTCGCTTTAAGGATCTTCAATTCTTTACCGGCGAATCAATGGATTGCGATGGCATGATTGCCTTATTGGAATATCGTGAAATTGAGGGTAATTCGGTTCCAGTGCTAATGTTCTTTAAACATGGACTTGAAGAGGAGAAATTTTAGAGTAAAATATATATTTTCATATTTTAAATAGCATTATCAAACAATTTCAAATCACAACCAAAATAACTACAAACAATTCCAGATATTCTATATTTATTTTGAGTTGAAGTTTAATTTATATATTTATTAGATAAAATATGTTGTGGTTTTTTTAATTGACAACAACTAATTTTTTATACTATTGATTTATTATGTTTCTTTTGTACGCTAAAATTATTGAACTATTATATAAATTAAGATGATATAGCTATATAATTAATATGTAAATACTCCTCAATGTTAAAAAATTACATCCATCTATTATATTTTTTTTTTCTTGGAAGTTGGAGAACATTTATTTTATATAATTTATTTTTGTTTTCTGTTTTTTGCAACAAAATAAATTTTTAATTTCAATCAAAAAAGAAATAAATACATTTATTCATTTAAATATGTCTGATCTATAAGTAATCGTTTTTCATAATTAAGTAGCTTTCAATCAGATTATTAGATCAACCGGACGCCTTAGCTATTGAATTTATATAGAATATTCATATTTAAGACACTACAGTAGAGCATGGTACCAAATGGTATTAACTGTAGGAAAAGGAACTGCAAATCCATGGTCGATACAGTTTGATACTACAAAAGATTGTTAAAGCAAAGTACAATTTTCCAATAAACAGTATTGTGTTTTTGTCAGAGCTTCTTACCATATTACAGCTTAATGAAATATATAAGTATGTATGTATGTTATATATATATATATATATTTAATACGACTTGATAATATGTATTAAATAGCTCCCTTAACATGACAAGCGTATTGCTGCTGGTGCGTGATTTTAAGAGATTACTGTGCAATTCTAGGGTGGATTTAACCGCTCGTGGCTTGTGGAGTAGGCTATGCTGAGCTTAGGGCGGATAAAATTGATGTTGATGTTGCTCGTTTTCTTGTAGTATCTAATGAAAATTGTATTATGTGGGTGTGTAACGAAATCCCGGTTTTCAAAATCCCGGTTAGTCAAAATCCCGGTTTTTTTATAAATCCCGGAATTGAAAATCCCGTTTTTCAAAATCCCGGTTTTTAAAATCCCAGTTTTCAAAATCCCGGTTTTCTAAAGCCTGGTTTTCAAAATCCCGGTTCTCAAAATCCCGGTTTACAAAATCTCGGTTTTCACAAAATCTAAATCCCGGTTTTTGTAAAATCCCGGTTTAGATTTTTCTTGTATTTTCGGCACAAAAAAAAACTGTTTGATTTATTTTATAGGTTTGTTTATAAAATTATAAAATAAAACTTAAACTTTTTTTTTAAATTAAACTAAAATATTTTAAAAATATTTATGCTAAAAACCACCCGGCAGCAGTGGCGCAGTGATTAAAGCTGCGGCAGTTGGAGCGGAAGGTACGTTTGGGCGGTGCGATCGGTGTGAAAAATGAACATATATCTGGATCCCCTGTCGTGTTTAGAATCCATGGGCCGACCCATCTTCCATGTCAGTACTATAGGTTGACATGGAGCTATGCAATGCGCAGAAGGTACTACGAAAAAACTCGGACCTATAGCCATACATAGAGTAGTATTACAACGAACCAATCGCTGGTCTAAGTGTGCGATAGCAGCCACAACAACCTAACCTAATCTAACCTATGCTAAAAAAGTATATATAGGAATTACTATTTATTTACTAACGCAATAATATGTGCAATATTTTTTAAATATGAAATTTCATCATAGTCGTGCTTTTTATTTATTTAGTTTTACACTATTACACTTTTTTCCCAAACTCGGACATAAGTTTGTAAAGTCCAATATGCGGTTTTACACCAAGTGATTTGAGCCGATGGTGCCAACCCTCAACTAAGTTATGGGGTCTTAGAAAGTTCTCGAGTATTGGGTTGTCGGAAACTGTCCAAAAACTGGGTGCATATTGCGGTGAGAGAACCACGTCCCTCGAAGTTGAAATCTAAAGCACTTCGGAGTTACCGAAGCCGTTAACCTCTACAATTCTAAGTAAAATTTGTACAACGTCGGCAATAATATTACAAAAATATTTTGTTATTTGCGATTCGAGATACAATTTTCGAGAATTTTTGAAATTCGATTATTCATTGATTCGAGATTTCGATTTCGTTTGGTGAGGTTTCACGACCAACCCCAATTTATTGTCCAAGAATTAACCAAAAATTACATTTTATTACTACTTTGGATTTTACTATTAATGAAATAGGTTTTAAATTTTCTAGTGTATAGAATATTTTAATTAATCCTGGTTTTCAAAATCTTGGTTTTGAAAGACATGTTTTTTTTAATTCGGGCGGCCCGAATTAAAAAAAACATGTCTTTCAAAACCAAGATTTTGAAAACCAGGATTTTGAAAACCGGGATTTTGAAAACCGGGATTTTGAAAACCGGGATTTTGAAAACCGGGATTTTGAAAACCGGGATTTTGAAAACCGGGATTTTAAAAACCGGGATTTTGAAAACCGGGATTTTGGTTTCGGGATTTTGGATCCGGGATTTTGAAAACCGGGATTTCGTAGTAGACCCGTATTATGTATGTATTGTGAATTCCGATGTGGGACGAAACGATTGCAGATATGTATTAGGTCATAGTTGTACACTAGAAGTATAACTAAAAGGTAAGTACAGCTGTCTAAATCTACGATATTTTATATTAGGTTGAGCTACTCGAACTTGTTTGGAATCGGAACAAGAACCTAACTGAATTAAATTGAACCGTCAATTCTTAAGTTGATATTCCCTTTGTGCCTGTTTCGATCTTTGCAATCTGTTTTGCGGCTCCAGGCTCACCAAACTCTTTTGCGATTCGCTTATTAGCCAAATGGAGGACGGCTATAGGTCCGATTTACGTTGGAATCATCTGCACATTACATAGCTACATGCCAGCCTATAGTACTGACATGGAAGGAAATAGGTTTGGCCCATGAATTCTGCAATTCAATAGAGATGTATTGAATTGCATAATGTATTCATTCACACTGCCGAAAAATCCCTTTTGCTTCCTGTCCTTATCGAGATTCGAAAGGTAAGCTTTATGTCATTTGATCGTGATATTACATTTAGAGTTTTTTCTGCACTGTACGATTATTTTTAATTTTTAAATATGATAAAGGCAAAACACTAACCTTTTTAAACTTTTATTTGTTCTTCGTTACACTTCCCAGTTAAGAATTGACATACAGATCAGATGTCAATTATACTATTTGCGTAGGTCACATTGCTCCACGTCTGCATAGCTTCTTGAAGTTAAGAAAATCATGTATGGATGAAAACTAGCTTGTACATTTCCTCCCTTTTCGAAAGTCGAATCCACTGCAGTCCGTTGCTGATGATAGCTTTGACTATTGCGCCAAGCTTTGGTCTAGTCTGGTATGTTATCGTTAAAATTGAGTTTGGCTATATATGTAGCTTGTGATTATGGTTTTATTAGCTTTAACTGCAATATTTTGGAATTTCCATGGTAGTTTTTAATCGACTATACTATATTTCCTATATATTGGGTTTTATTTTAGTAAGTTCCGAGTATCGTAAGAAAAACGCTAAATCATCTGTCTGAGTGATTCTTATAGAGCTCGTTTTGTGCGCTGTAAATTGGGAGGTCTTAATATAGACCTATATCATGTTGCCGTTGAAGCTCCTACTTATCCAGTTTATAGCAAAATATTTGGTTTTTGCTACTGCCTGTTTTTATAAATTATTAGGACCTTGGTATTATCGAAGACGATTAAGCAACTAAGATGCTTTGTTCCTAACATCGAGTAGAAAATCTTAGTTAAGTATATTTGGTCACGTTAGACATGTTGAGATGAATATGGAAGAACCATTACCCTACGTTATCTCAACATATTTATGACAAACATGTTATGTCGTTGATGGGAAGGAATCAAAAGTAACAGGAAAATCAAATTCTTTAACTAAAATTTTCCAAAAATCACCATGCATTGAGACTAACTGGAACTGATTGGCCACTTGAATGGACATTCTGATTAAATGTTTCTTGTACAGTCGTCAATTAACGGAATAATTAAGAATAATCACCTTTTTCTAGTTACTTTTGATTCCTTCCCAAGCAATTTAGTTGTTTGCACAGTCCTATGCAAAAATTCGGAGCCCAAATTCTGTTTTTTGAGACCAAACTCTCGGTGATTACAAAATAAAAAAATTTAGTCGAACTGATTGAATCGAAGTGATCCAGCCACTGATCAAGTTTTTTTTTAAAACCAAAATACTTAAACTTTGAAATTCTAAACTTTGAAATAGAGACGTATTGTAGGTTAGTGGTGGCATCTACATATTTGAGGGTGTGTACGACTTTAACGACACATACCGAGTTCTATTCATTTACTGGTGTATCCATCCTTTTAAGATTAGATTATTATCAACTTCAAGAATTCCGATTATCCTTTCTTTATTTAAACTCCCTGTTTTACGCCTTTGCCACCCGCTGTTTTCCACTTTATACAATCATCTAAGTAGTCCAAATATCTTTTTACTAACTTTAATTAAATGGTCACCCCATGTAAGAATTTTGCTAACTTCCCTATTACCCTTATAAAAACCAGTTTGAGCTACTAACTGTAAGGTGCGAGACTTATCTTTGAGCATGATAAGTCTCGCACCTTACAGTTTTCGAGATAAAAGAGGCAGTCCATAAAGAATTTACCCATATGTACATGTCGTGTGCCAAATCCAGGTATGAACATTGAAGGTCTCTTCCTCCTCCTCGTCCATACAGCTTCTGCAAAAATCATTAGCTTCTAGACCTAGCCTCCTCGAATATTCTCCAAGTTGGCAGTGTCTTGTGAGTATCCCAACGATCGTTTTTAGTTTACGTCTTCGTAAGGAGATCAGTGTATTTTAGCGTTTTAAGTCCAGGTTAGGCCAGACTTGCCATGAGACGGTGTTCGTCCATCTTTCATTCACTGAGGCTACTACCTCCTTTTTAAGCACAGTCTTGAGTGCCTTTTGGGCTTTCCCATCTTTGCCTTTTTCGGTAGCAGTTATAGAGTTGTACCATGCCTAGCTAGTTCGCCCGCCCTGCAGTTTCCCATAACGTCCGAGTGGTTATAGAAACCTTAGACTATCTAAATATTGAAATACTTACTCATCTCATTCAGAGACAAGTGGCAACCCAACGCCACTCTAAACGGCAGAGAAACAGAGTTCGGGACCTAACTAGGTTGCGATATCAGTCGAGGATACCTCAATCAATTCATGACCTCCTTAATCGCTATCACCTCTGCCTGGTGCACGCTGCAGTGATCAGGGAGACGAACTGATATTTCTACTCCCAATTTATCACAGAAGACCCCAGCTCCTACTTTACCATGTAGCTTGGAGCCATCCGTTGATAACTGCAATGCTTCCGTTTCCGAAACCGATCCGCTCCTCCAAGATTCTCTTAAGGGGCAGGAAGTTTGGAATCAATCTTTTCTCGAAGCACAAAGTCGGTGTAACGTAGTCTAGACTCGCCAGTTCCTTCCTTAGCGATCTAATTATCGTCGAGTGTCGTGTCTCAAGACATTTCCACTGAGATATCGACGGGGAGAAGGTGAAACATAACGTCCAAGGCACGTGTTGGTATTGTCTTCAGCGCCCCGCTTATACGCATGCAGGCCGTTATTTGCACCTTCTCGTGCTAATAAAATAAGTACCTATTTATATCGTCTAAAAACCATTGTTACCTGCTTAGACCTAGATTTCGAACATTACGCCAAAGAACCTTGGGCGAAAGAGACGGATCTAATTTATCTTGGAAAAAACTACTTTTTCGCTGCCCTAATCAATCTTGCCACCCTATTTCGAGCTTGTTTGTAAACTAAAGATTTCTCACTATCGCCCAATGGTTTCCATAAGCGAAATTTATCTACCCTAAATCTGATTGCATCTATGATATATCCAGACATCCATGGAGGAGATTTAGGTTTAATTATCACTGATCTAAGAGGAACACAATTTTTGAAAACCGAATTAATATATTCATTGAAAAGCTAGATTTGTCTTGTAGAGGAATCAAGATAAAAATAGCTAAATAAGAATCATATCTATATTAGAAAAATTCCTAAAACTAAACCTTGTATGTCAGCAATTCCAGGAATGTAGCGTCTCATATATTCTGCAATCTAACAGGAGCTTGTAGGTGTATTTATCAACGTCACCGATAATTTTAGGTGGTAAAAAAACAAATGCAAACAGGGAAACAAATGATTTATGACTTATGTCGCTCATAATCGAGTGTTTTGCATGTTCCATTGTATTCGTTGCATATGGACTACAAATTAACGGTTTATAGCTCCTTGAACATCATTCAAAATTCAGATATACTTACCATATGCCAACATGTGGTTCGAATATTTTCTAATAATAAATCGTATAATAAATTTTGGATATAAATTATATGTTTATTTACATTTTGTGTATATCGTTTGTAGAAAAAAAAACAGAAACCATTAAAGGGTCCTTCCATTTATTAAAAAAATAAAAGATGAAATAATTTAACATATATATAATACAACAATATGCATAGTATACAATCTGGAAGCAATGTTGAGGACCATTCTGTCAATACCACCAACAAAAGATGTCCGATCTTTACAACGTTTTTTTTTAAATGCTGCTGTACTACTCGCGTCTATGAAAAAAATCCGAAATTGACCCGCTAATAATCTTATAAAATTATTACCTTATTGATAATAATAATAAAGATTGATTTGGTTTTGGTATCCAGATGCAACATAGATATGGAGCAAAATTTGTGACACAACGGTCCGGATTGGCGCTTCCAGATCGTATTAGACAATCATGTGCCAAAATGATTTTGGACTCATTATGGTCTGTGTTTTATACTATTTATTTCGTAATACATTATTTTAGACACCTTTGGTTATCAACGGTATGGGCTAATAGTCGGCCAAACACACATGCCAATCGGTGCATGTATTGGTTTGATATGCTCAGTTATAGAATGGCATGCGTGAGACAAACTTTATAATTTTGTTCTGTAATTTTGGTTAAAAATGTACCAAATTGTGTTTGTGTGTGTATGTGTGTCCTTAACATTAAATACAAAACGTAATAAATAAATTTTGTTAAATGGTACAATTATATTGTATACAAAAAGAAAACAATCAACTAAAGTACAAGACTACTGTTCTGCAAGATTATTTTCAACAGTCTGTTCAATGGCGTTAATATTATTATTATTATTAATTCTTGATGGTATGGGACCATTTGCTGCAATTTCTGGTTCCACCTCTTCATATATTACATCAATATTACTACGCGACGGAACTTTAATATTTGGCTGAGAATTTTTCCTCGGTTGATTTTTACTATTTTTACCACGTCCTCCACCACCCGTTTGGTCGTTCAACAGTTGATATTCGCGCAAGCGCTCCGTCAAACTACGCAAATCGGTTTCTTGTTGATCGCAACGATTTTTCAACTCTTCAATTTCTCGCAAATCTTCTCCGCGCGGATCACGACGTTCATAACGCATTCGCATTTCCTCAAATCTATAAACAAAAATGGCGGGAAAAAGATATAACTTTCAAACAACTTAAGTATTTTAATGGTTTCACTTACAAATTCGTCAGGCAGCGACATTTGCGATGCAGTGTCTCAATTTCTTTATTATTTTGATGATCACGTTGTTCGAGTATCGATCGTTCCATTTTATGAGCAGATTTAAGTTCTTCGACTATTCGTTGCTGTGAAAGTTCTTGTTCTCTAAAGAAATTATCAAAAAATCGTGGTTTTGGTATATAGATTTTTTGAATGGTGGACATTTTTAATACAATTAAAAAAATTATTAAATGCAACTTATAAAACAAATACGATAAACTATTAGAATATAAGGTATAGAAGAGACGTTAGTTTGGTTGAAAATGACTGCTAAAGCACTATAAAGGTTTCTGAATAAAACTACTTATTCTCAGAGGTTCTACTTGCATTACTACTACAACTACTACTACCACGACTACTATCGTTACAATTATTGGGATACATGTTTACAACAATTAACATCAACATAAAACATATAAATGAGATTAGATATGATTTGATTAGATAAAATATTAGTAATGAGGATGATAGTGATAAGCACGCCCTTTTGATTATATCACGATAATGTGTTGTGGTGTGATGTGACATTCTACTATTATCATCCATCTTAATGTCTCTATATACGAGAGTTTGGATTTAGATTTTTTTTAAATAGAAACCATATTTGTTTTTGTGTTTGAAAAGAGAATGAAAATTGAATGAACATAACAAAAAAAAATTATATGAATGATTAAATGAAAATTGATACAACACATCTTATCCAAAAAAAAACAGAGATAACCGAACAATTAGCTATCGATTGTTTGAAGCGACGCCTAAAGACATTTAGGTGGTGGAATTATACAAGTCCACCTTGTTTTGTCACAGACGACGGTTCACGTAATTTTTTGTGTTGTACAATTTTTGTTATGAATCTGTGTTTTATTACTTACTTCAACCTGTTTTCCAAATCGGCTAATTTGTGCTTATATTTTTGTTCCATGGCTTGAAGCGCTTCGTCCTTCTCTTTTTGTAATTGTTGACGTTGATTTTCTACATATAAATGTGTAGAGGCATGTTATAAACCCGATTTCGTACACAAACACATAATATACTTACGCATATTTCTTTTGTTTTTCTCGGTTAGTTCTGTCGTTGTGTTGGTTAATTCGACCGCAAACTCGTCCTTAACGTGTTGCAAGCGTTCGCGAAATTCTTCCTCCAAATGTTGTTTGTCATTTTCGTGTTGCTCCCGCAATTCCGTCAACATAACTTCGTTCTTTTCCATTTCACGATCGATAGCCGTTTGGTGCTCATGGTCGGCCCGTTCCAAAAACATTCGCGCTTGAACTAATTGCGTATCGGCTTGAGACTGTAATGATTCCAAATCATTTTGTTTATTTTGTAGCGCTTTCGTAAGTGATTCAATTTCATTTTTTCGCTTCGTATCAATTTCATCATATCTCTTTTTCATATCGTCGAGTTGTTTAAGGCCTTCGGCGCGTGCCTCTTCCACTGCGACTTGTCGTTCTTCGCCATGTATTTGATTGAGTTCATTTGTCAATTGTGCCATTTCCTCGAGCAGTTTTTGTTCCCATTGGCAAGCAATTGCCATCGTTTCCATTTCTATTTTTTGTGTTGTATACCGTTGATTGTCGTAAATTTCCATTTCGCATTGCCATTTCATTTTCTTCATATTCTCAATTTCCTCTTCAGCACGTTGGGTAGCTGCCTGCAATTCGGCATTTAAATCTTCAATTTGTTTGTTCATCGTTTGTATGGATTCGCGTTGTCCGTTGGTTAGACCACGCAATTGATTTACTTCGGCCTCGTACGATTTGAAATGCTCCACCTGATTATATTTATCGAATGCATCCAATTCTATTTCTTTAGCCCGTTGTAGTGTTTCCAACTTTTCTTTTTCTGCCAGCTCCACTTTATCTTTACATATTTTTTGCATGTTTCGCAATTGCCATTCACAATCCTCCATTAGATGCTCCTCACGTTCGGAATTGACGCTGCGAAGTTGTTCAAATTCCTTTTTCCATTTTGTTTCCGATTCAGATTTATCATGTATTGCCTCCTCAATCGCTTGCTCCAGTAGTTTGTGTTCGTTTTCATGCCGTTCTGTTAGCTCGGTAATTTCTTTTTGTGACTTTTCTAAATCAGCCTTAGCTTCAGCCAGTTGTATTTGTAGTACTCCGCAAAATTTCTTTATCTCATTCAATCGTTCTTGAGTTTCATCATATTTCGATTGTAGTTCATCTAATATAATTATAAAAAAATTCAAACTTATTTCAAAATTCACCATTAATTGATTTAATTTGATCATATTTACTATATTTGGCACTCCATTCCTCTTCCAGTTCAGCGCACCGTCCTCGCGAGTCTGTTAGCTCCTGTTCATGTTGTTTCAATCGTTTTCGGACACATTCACCTTCCGTGTACGCAGAAATAAGTTCAGCTTGTAATCCTGAAATCATAAACATATTATTGATCAAATAAACGTAAATAAAGTTTTCAGTTCCAAACCATTACTTCTACTTTTTGCATTGCCCATAATTTTAGTTTAAATTCAATGCCATCATTAACAAATAAAATTTTTTATGTGCAATTTTGTTTAAGATCCAAAAACTATTTTACGATTGCTTCGCACTTGAAATTAACTTGTTTTGCGTTTCAACAAATCAGCTAGTTTTCGGTTACTTCGATTCTCAGGACACCTCGATAAATGTACCTGGTAGGTTCGTACTGTATTTTTCTATTTTTCTAATGAGCTATAAAATGCTACACACCCAAAATATACTAGCTAGTTCCTAGCTGAAAGATGACTCTCCTGTAATTTATTGCAGTCTGCACACTAGATCTCAGGCACGGTTTCCGGATTACCTGATTTCTGAGTATTTACCATCATCACTGTGGTAAATATCATATATGCATGATTCTTCTCTCAAATGATAAAACCCACCTTTTATCTTCATCCGTCAAGGTGTTACTCTCACGTAAACGTCAAAATGTTGAATTCTCTCCCACACTATTTCAGATGATATTATTTGAGTTTTGGTCACTTCGATTGGAAGTTGACTAATTCACTAAAGCTCTAATCTCACTTTCAGTCCGTTATCACTTTTTGTTTAACGAAAACCAGAGAACCAAAAAAATTGATTAATGACTGACCGATTTGGACAAAATCCTTCTAGGTCCTCACAAAATTGTACACTGCTGTCTCTCTTCATCAGACTAATTATAACACCACCATTATAAATCGTTAAGGCATCAATATGTACAGCTAATATTTAGGACTTCAGCATAGCTAGCCGTCCAAGATGGTCATACGAATAAAACCTTGGTTACAACCTTCGACTACGTTGAGATTGTAAGAGTTAAACTGAGTAATTTTGTGTTTCCTAGAAAAAAGAATTCGGTTCTGTTTTCAATAGGCCAAACTAATACCGTCGAGAAGTACACATTACGTGAACGTTTCAGAAGGGATGTATTGCTTACAATTTACTGGATTATCATGCCTTTTCCCGTCTGTTCACATAACCCAAAGTGTGTGCAACAACGTATAGAAAATATTGATGCACGTGAAAGTGTACGAGATAATCTAACAACAACATTTAGATATTGTGCGCAAGAACTTGGACCTTGAATCACTAACCAATAATTTGCATTACGACATCCAATATCTAATTCAATTAACACATGAACAGCTACTCAAGAGATCAGTTGCGGAACTGTATACGTATATGCAAATAAGTTACTGTTGCTTGGGTATGACATCCCGGATTTTTTGGAATAATAAATTAAGATTGATGAAGCTTATTAAGTGCAAACAGACAAATCAGCCGGCATTGATGACCCTCAAATAATTCATCAATTATACTGTTATATCTATTTTCAGGTGTTTGTTTATGGTGTGTGGTTTGGGCTGCATTCACACTAGTGAACGTTGTCGTGATATGACCAGAACTTCATGCCAGATTTGTTACAAATTATTGTTTTCACAACAGTTAATTTTGGCTGTGGAGCCTAATCAACATCACTAGATGTCATTGATTGGCCCATATATAGGGCAGGGTTTATGCAAATAAACATTATCCAGGATGAAAAGTGATGAAAAATGAGTAATCGAAGGAACCCGCAAGTAAGGCCAAGTCGGACATAATTCGAAACATTAAATCTATTTTTTGGAGTGGGCGCCCTATACTCACAAAAAGGTACCAACATCGTTTCGGGTTGTTTCAAACTATATGCAAAAATTGCAACAAAATAGTTTGCAACCAAATTAATCATTGTATTGAAAATTTGTTGTTTCGACTTTATTAGAAAGTGGACCAGACCTTGTCATCGCTGAGATAATATATTATGCAATTAACCGTGATTTAAATCATTGACGCTTTAGGTTTGCCAGACTTTACATTATTGTTTGTTAAATAATAGGAGAAATATAATTGACGTCTGCCAATAAATTCTACATGAACTGCAGTTTATGCCATTCCCTCTACTTGCACCGTATACACCTACTGATGACGTATACAGTGTGTAACATAATCCTATACGTTAATTTGTTTATATGTATGGTGGCTATTTTTAACCCAAGTATAAACAAATGCGATTTCAACCGATTAAAAATAATTTGCATAAAATCACATTTCATCACACAATCTCGTGTAATTCTATCATTTGGGTTAAGTTTAATTATCGTGTACAGTCCAATAATTTATAAAATAACAAACAAACAATTTTGGCATGTGCCCAGACATTTTATTTATTCGTCCATTAACTAGTTCTTAAATTATTAACGTATCTTACCTGATCATCGACATTCGATAACGAGCAATACGGAAGGAACGGACATTTTGAACGTTGTTTATGCATTTCCTATTTATATATAATCGGTTGTTATGAGTTTGGCCGAGATGACCAATTCATCAACATTTCGTTTTAATCTACGTCAATAAAACCACTTTGTTGTCAAAAAAATATTATGAACACACATAATAAATATATACAACGGATGGATATTTTCCGACAACGGCAGCATCAAGTTTTATTTACTGTGCCAGTAAATTTTTATTTTCAATTTGATGATTCCAAATTTTGTGAGTGGGCTTTCTATTTAAGATTGGTTTAAAATAAACATCGGTCAGTTTATAAATTCATTGAAATAGTTACAGACGTCTGGATGTGCAGTTGAATGCATCCTGTTAACTCCATTTACGAAAAAGTTTATCAATATTAGTCTTAAGCACCTCAATTATCGAGTAGGTCACCACAGTAACGCCCTGATTATGAAGAAAACTGTTTGAAGGAAATGAAAAACAGGATGATTCAAAGATTTTCAGGATAATAAAGTTAGAAACGGACTGATTTCTAAAGTAGTGCCTGGTTAATGTTTTTTACTAAGCTGAGAATACCATATGCCGGGTTTAATCTGTCAATGGAAACATTAACTTTATTAAAATGAAATGTTTCCTGAAACGACGAATGACTCTGTAATCCGAACTAACATAATCCGAATTAAAATTTGTTTCTCGCTTTTGCTTGCCAGTGCCACAAGAACATCGTCTATGTAAACGAATACAAAAAAAATAGTTCCACGACCACTTCATTCATGAAGCGTTGAAATATTTGCGCAGCATTTCGAAGACCAAAGGACATTCTTGTAAATTCAAATAACCCAAATGGTGTGGTACTTGCTGTTTTTGGCACGACTTCGGGTGCAATATGTATCAGATGCAAAGCTCTAACCATGGTAATTTTTTCTCGTTTTTTTCTGGACTGAAGAGGTGATTTTACCGCAGAAGCAGAAGATGACGTCCGGCATATGCTCAGTTGAACCATGTGCTTAAATTTGGTAAGCGCTATGTTATGTCTGACGGGGTCCAGACGGCGTGTTCTCGAAAAATGCAAACGGCCTCTTGTTTAAATATGGTGAACCACACTATGTTTTGCTGAACGATTGTAATTGGGTTCTTAAGCGATGGATACATCTTTAAGAGTTCACCATCACCATTTCCGACAGTTGAGAGAGTTAGTGTATTGACCTTAGGAGTCATTGCAAACTAGACTTGTCGTGGGATCAAGAAATTGTCTTCCAAGCAGGTCGACAAGAAGACCATATATAGCCAAGAAGTCAGCACCAATAATTGGTCTGTCTTCTGACGCGATTGTTAATTTGTGTATAAGGAAAAAGGATGCCGGTGGAAAGTACCAGGCTTGAATTTTTATTTGATGCATTTCGTAAATATTTAACGGGTTAAACGGAAATATCGACTTCAATATCGACAAAAAAGACAGTATTGCTCGTTACAATAAAAACGCGGCGGTTATGACGTATCCGATAACTCACCGCACTCGCAATTGGATGTAATGTTTTTTTGAGTTATCCTTGACTGTCGATAAAAGATGTCGGCTTCCACTCCGTGGTCTTTCATAAGAATACCGAGATCTACTTTGCGGTCTTGGTGAGCGGTTGCGTCCTACTGTCATGCGTCCTACTCCATTCTAGCGAGTCTAGCTACAAGCTAGATATGTTGTGTGTTGATCGATTCAGTAAGGCGCTGGGAGCTCGTCGAGGTTACGTTCTGATGAAATAAAAAATAATTGTTTCAAGTGTGTCTAAGGTTGTCCAAAGTAAGTCCAAATAATCAGCCTTCAGAGCGTACACGCTGTTTCCGTCTCGTAACACTATAGTTCTTTTCGAAAAAATCGCAAGTGTGTAGCTGAATATACTCACAGCAAGCAATAATTATTGGGAAATAATAGTTAACGGACTTCACCAGAGAGATAATATAATCTTATCTCATCTTCCTTTGAACAATAAACTAATAAAGATTTAAAATTCTTCTTGAACTATGATAGACGTACTATAATGGTCTTGTTGCACTCGATGAAATCAACCAAAGGGTAAGAATTGCATAATCAAACTGAATGAAGTAAAATTGGTCGGTATAAGAAAACCCCGATTAGAAAAAGGGTAATAGGAAAACATTCGTAGTTTAAAGCATCTAAGAATTCGTTATTAAACCAATTTGGACGAAACATTTGTAACTTTGCGACTGTCTAAATAATCAAATCAGCTAAATATTCAACGATACCCAAAACCCATAATAGGAAACTGCAAGATGATCCTATGAGCTCCGCCTGAAAGAGTATTTATAGTCGGCTTGACCTTGATGGTAAGTGTTTATAATTGTCTCTATATGCAACCATAACTTCTCAAAGTCATTCACTCGTAAATCGATTGGATTGTAATTTAATCATTTTAGTATACTTCAATGTCCCTAGTTCAAAATAAAATCAGCAGATGTCTTGAACAATATTCGTTCCTTGATATGTAAATATATAGCTGTGACTTTCAATATTGGACTGGAACTAAATTTATGTTTAAATTTTCAATAAAAATACTCACGTTCGACGTTCCATGATTTGATGGAATGCTCCTTTTCCAGAATGTCAATTTTAATTTCCAAATCCTCAAGTTTAAGTTGCGCCGCATTTTTTTCACTTTCGACCTTTTCCAATTTTTCATTGAAACGTGATTCTTGATTTACTAAGTCTCGCCTGTAACATTAAATAAAATAAATATTTTTAATTTAGTGATGATTCAAAATTTTTGAAAATCTTTCATTAAACAAATTAGAAAAGATACACATACACAGTTTCTATATGTGTATCTAAATACAAAACACACACCGCGATTGCCATGAACAGATGCGAATAAAATTTGTTGAATTTTCGTCTTTGCTATTCGCATACACGAAATGGGTAAAAGTTGATCTTTTCTATTCAGAATATTTATAATTTTTCTAATTTTATTTTAAGATAGAGTAAGATTTTCTATCCACTATACTGTTATCGACCTTCAAATAGTAAAATCTATTTGAAAATAGTTTCGATTACGAATTTCTAATTTACTATATAGAATTAGAAATTTTAGCTTATGGATCGTGTCTGTCTCGATTATGATTGTTTAGATCTAGAATAATGAAAATATAATAAAGAAACTTCGTTGAGCAGGTGGAAAACATATTATACGAGTATATAACATTGAACTAATTTCCAATTATATTTCTTAATACGTTGTTGGAAGATTTTACTGCATGATTCTCAATGGTACACAGAAGACTTTTTTGTCAATGACATATTTTATCAATAACATATTCTTTGGTCCAAAACTGTGACTAGTCTTATGACTCTGGGAGTTTCCTCACATGCAGAGTTGAATCATTGGAATGAGATGAAATTGTTAATCCTAGTAAACAGCTGGTGGGCCGTACTGGTTGAACCATAGAATGTGATATCAACAGACGATATTGAAATTTTAGTGGACCATCAGTCAGTATCAAGTCGATCGTGCTATTTCGTTACCATTCGTACAATTTAAATTTCTGACTAATATTCCGTCTATGAAAAATTGATTGCGTGAAACTATAATGAATTCTTATTTGGATAGATCATCCAAGGATAATTCAACATCGAGAAATAAAACGTAGATGAATTTGCTTATCAGGGCATTCACTGAATCATTTCATTAAGGTTATTAAAATAGCTCTTCGCGAGGAAGCTATAGTAGATTAATAAACGACAGATACTCTGGCAACTCGTTTATCTGTTCGTACAGTTGTTATCACTTGGAAGGCATCAAAGCAGTACGATTGAGAGACTTCTGACACGACACTATTTTGTCGGAGTACATGCTACAAGGCACTAAGAACTATAGTCAAATATCAATCTCTTAGCTGATAAGATAACGTGGAGAAAGAAAAAATATTCTATGCATTGCATCTGTCGTCGTCTGGTACAAAACATAGTAATAATTTGGAGCAGCTCTTATGAACGACAGACAGTTCTCAGTGAGATAGGTGTCAGGGATATTCTGCGTTTCAATCAAACGTCAAGATGGTTCGTTCGATATTGTAGAGAAAAGTTAATAGGGTAGGGCTGGGAACCACTATGATATTTGTAAACTATATTTAAAGAGAGTTTAAAATCAAGCATCAGAGAATTTAAAATCATACCAGTCGGACATGAATACAATACAGAAACATAACATTTTTCAAAGAGTACGTCATACTTAAATTCATTACTATTTTTTAAAGTTCAAACTAGACTTTTTCTTGTAGATCTGTTGTTTATTTGATGGTCCGTCTTGCTCGTTTTCTTACATGCCGTTGCAACATATCCTAGACTTGGTCTATCATAAAAATAAATTCGTATTTTATTTATCTTAATCAATGGAATTACTGAATTATTAATATTTATTCTCCATGTCATGCTGAGATGTTATAGCAGAACTTAGTACTGCAACCAAATCTGGTTTGCTAATTGTGCAAGTATTCTCCTTTCCCCATCGCAAAAAGCAACATCGAACCTTGATAAACTGTTACAATTGCTTCTAGAATCGTCTACAGTGTTTGCTTTGATAGCTGTTTGTGAACTATGATTTTATAAATTGACTGTTTACTGGTTTGATATTATTTTCAGTGGCTCTATACCATGAAAAAAATGAACGAAAAAAAGAGAAAAAAAATTATAAAACTCCATCTAAGAGAAAGAGACAATGTTTTTGTTTATTTATAGTAAAACTGTAAATTTTAATAGCTATGGAAACAAATCCTTATCAGATTTCTTTTTGGAATTTTTGAACTGTAAAGTAAAAATTAGGTATGTATCACTATTCTGTATGAATATGACTTTATTTCAATACATCCTACACGACACAAATTTTCTGGCAGTTGATTATAAATTTGTTTGTATGCAAAAATAGTTTCTCGTCTTACATAAATTTTATGTAGAAGTGTAAGTGCGACTGCAATAAAAAGTATTCACATTGATACTTTTTATGGCAGTCACACAACCACAAACATAAATATTTTTCCAGTCAAGTTAAACTGAGATGGCTTTTTGTTTCGTTTGCACAACTATTAAATATTTATTTTTGTCTCATTTTAATATTTACTGGCAGTCATTTTTTCTCATGGAATAGAATCTTTAGAGTAAGTTTTTGCCCGTTTTACACATACACATAACAGATGTCACTTTAAATTAAATTGCATGCCGAGTCGGCGGCTACTTGGTTATTAGGTGTATTTCCATGTTCTGTTCTCTCACATTTTAAATATTCAAATAAATAAATGAAAACAATCAATATTATTACACAAGACCTATTCGATTATAAATTAAAGAAATGTAAGTTTAAAATAAATATTTAATCTGTTTTCGAAACCGACCCTTATTTGAAATTTATTAACTTGTTCACCGCCATCTTATATAAATTGACAAATCCATTCCAATTGGTTTCACCTTTTTTGACAGTAATAATTGTCAAAAACTATGACAACCAATTTAGATTGGCTATACTGTTGCAAATACGACTAGATCAAAAAATATTTTATTCATAAATGTTGACAATCAATTTAGATTTTTTTGCAAGAACGAGGAAGCAAATAAATCGAGTTGACTTATTTAAATAGGTTAGACTCCACAAATAAGTTTGTATTCGTTTTGAAAACAACTTAAATGTTAAAATTTCACTTGTTGATTTTTATAGGAGCGAACTTTTGCAAAATGCTTTTATTACTAAAACTATCAAACGTAAACTTATTTCTGAAAACTATAATTTAACTTCTAGCAGACAAAATAAAAGAAAGAAGGTATTTTATTGTGTATATTTGCAAAGCTTTCTTGGTTAACTATTTTGTATTATAAAACAAAATATTAAACTACAGTAAAAATATCTTCAATGGTTTCAGGTTGCATGTAATGCTACTCAAAGAAGTGTTTGTTTATTTATATGTTCGGAAATCTGAAAACATGTAACTCTGTTCTTTATCTGTGCTACTTGAAATTTATTCGTGCAATGTGCAATGCAATTTTTCTAAAATACTGGTCTGATGAACTTCGACCACATCAGTATCCTACATTTTCAAGTATAAACATATAGGTTATATAACACAAATTTGTTAATGAGCGTAAATTTTAGGGTCGTGTAGATGACTTAAATGGTATTTCGAGATACATTTTCACGAGGATTGATGGATGGAAAAGGTTTTCCATTCATCAATCCTCGTGATTGTAATCCAATTTTTGGATGGAAAAGGTTAGAATTACACTACCTGTCGTTTCGTTTATTACATGAAATAAATTCGTATAAATAGGAATCTAGACGGCCCAAATGACGCAGTGGTTAAAGCTGCGGCAGGGGATTTTTGCCATCTGATTACGATCGGTGGAGTGAATGAATACATCTTGTGAACTCCCCGTAGAGTTTAGAATGGTGCTATGCAATGAGTTTGTGATTCCACGTAAATCAGACCTATAGCCGCACGTCGAGGAGATCCAGAATCAAATGTCGGCGAATTTCAGTTCGCTCTTCTATCGTGTAACATATAATTTTTTTTTTAGTTTTTGTTAATTTATGTTACGTTAACATTAAGTATAAGTACATCACATGTAAATTGGCCAAACACATAGTTTTTTTGTTATCTAAAATTTTCCTTTGATATGCAAACAACATGAGAGCATAATAAAATTTTAAACCACCGAAATGTCAAAATTTTATGCGTTTCATGTAACACAATGAATTCATATTTCACAAGTTATATAACATGGTTATATGAGCGTATTTGTAACACGGAATATAAGCTCGGTTTTCGTTTAGAAGGTTTACAATTTGAGAGGTACTCGTGTATTATATACGCATACCGAAACAATGTACGAGTATGTAATATATACTCACTCTTATATTTATTTACATACTAATAATTTATTTATTTATATTTAATTTATAAGAAAAATATTATTAAACAATTTGCGTCAATAGAAGCAAAGGAAAATGGGAAAATGAAGAATTTAACATGATTCACTCGGTATTTAAATCTATGAGTACTTTAAAGTTGTTTTGATATACACTTGGCCTGGCATGTATGTATGGACTCCATACATTCAGTTCTAAATAGTTTTCAAGTTCATTGTTATATTCAGCCTTTGAAATTAAAATCATATTGATAGTTTGAATACAAAAATTATATTTAGATTTGTATAAAATGTTAATTTATTTTTAGTCATTTTTGTATTTATGTACTTACAGACGGTGATATTTTCATGTGGCCAAATGATTTTATTTTCGTACTAAATCCGAATTACATATAGTTCATATCCTCTATATTATTTGTAAAAGGGCATTTCATATAGGCCTAATACGATTATAAGGTATTTATTATGTACCTTTAGGTCTTTATAATAGCATTTACACTATAAATAAATGAGTTCTATTCATCTCGTGTGTGAAAGGGTTGAACGAAACTTTTTACTGTAATTAAGTATATACACATTATTATTTCGAGTGTTCGCATTTACCAACGAGTTCAAACCAATATATTCTTCATCGCAATTATATATTGCCAATTTTATTTCATTTTTTTTTTCAAAATACGTGTAGGATTTACCAGAAAAAAAACTAATTACGTCCAGTGAAAATTTATTTCATATGCCCACGATATTTCGGTAATTCGGTTATATTTCTTTTGTGTCACAACTTTTCGCGCCACACATTCATAACAACGTTTACACAATATATAGCTATATACTTATATACAAGTTTGATCTTTAACGTGATTACATATATATGAAATATAATTTGAACGTGAAAATCACCTCTCTTGTTGTTTTTGTTTTGTGTTGTGTGGCGGAGGCGGGCAATCGTGAATAAGATAAACTGAAATTATATTTTCTAAAAATTTTCTCGTGCCAATGTTGAATTTTAATTTCTATAATAAATATTTATATAGGTAATTTAAGCGTCTGATATCCGGCCAAAAATAATTAATAGATTTTATTCGAATACGAATTTGCGGGAGAGGACTCGACCAATTGAATTCCATCATATATAAAATGCTTTTATTTGTAAAGAGCGTGTACCACTACTACTAGTCTATATACTAGTACATACATTCTATATGGTAGAACATCGACGGTAATTAAATCTAAAGTTTGAACAAAAAGAATTTCTGGCAATAGATCAAGATGAGAAAAACCTTGATTGTTTAAAGTGAATTTTTATAAAAAAATATATATGTATGTTGTCGAATCGAGCGTAAACCCATTAGGTGAATGTACAGTTATGATTCAATAATATGCAAGGTACTCTATCTCTATATAAGATTAAATCATATAAATACCAGTCTTTAACATAACGATAATAGAATTCTAACAGGTTGATTATATATATAAAAAGAGTTCTTTAATACCATCGATAGAATATTCTGAAAACCAAACCATCCCAAATAACTAAGAAACCAATTCCATACTCATAAAACGTGTTTGGAAAACTTAAAGCTGTAATCTGTTATACTGTTTAATATTTAAACAATCATAACCATCATTACTGCCAGCACGTTGTCATTATAATTGGGTTTTCTTGTAATTTTGATAAGAATGCGAATATGTATCATAGATATTGTATACACAAAACGAATATTAGATTTTTCGTCTAATATATATTCCAATCGCATTTACGTAATAACTATCACCGTATCTACCTGAATCGTGTTAGTATGTATACATATATAAGAAAAATCTACTTACGGAATAACATTATCCTCAATAATACTACAATCATCTTCACTTGTATTAATTTCCTCCACAATAATTAAACTATTTTGATCATCAAAATCATTGGTATCCTTTTCGAGATCTTCTTCCGATGATGATGTTTCAAATTCCACATGATAATCATTTTTACCATGATCCTCATTATCGTCCTCCTCATCCTCCTCGTCCTCCTCTTCTGTTCTACGATCGTCGTCAGTGAGTTTAATTTCTTCGCCCACATCGTCGTCTCTGTCACTTAAATCGATACTAGTATCGTCATCATCATTATCATCATTAATAATAATATTATCGTGATCGTCATCATGATCGTGGATCGGCGGAATACTTGTTGATTCAACTAAATCGGGCAAAAAAGTTACGCGTTTCTTAATTTTGTCACTGTGATCAAACTTATTTTTAATTATAGATTTTGGTTTTTCACTTAATTTATCACTATCATTACTATCATCATTATCATTATTAAATGCATCATTTTGATCAATTTGATCTGTATCATTATTATTATTATAATTTTGAACACTACTATTAATTACTTTGTGCTTTTTAATTTCATTTAATTCTTTGCGCAAATCGAATAGAATTCGACTTTCGATAATTGTATTGCCATTCTCACTGTTATTGTCACTCGATGATATTTCATCGGATTCACTATTATTAACATTAAGATTATCACTATTGTTACAAATTAAATCTAAATTAGGAATATTTTCACATTCATTTATTTGAATATCAATTAGTTGGTTTAAATCGGGCAACACTGGTTTTTCATTTAGCACAATATTGATATGATCATCAGTGGCCTCGTAAAATATTTCTTTATCACTTTGATCATCAAGAATATTACTATCAGTATTATCACTATTATTATTATTATTATTATAACTATTATTATTATTATTGATATTTTCTGGCTCAGTTGTTGTTACTATTTTACTACTTGGCTGTCCCATTTTGAATTTGTTAATGATTAAATTTTTAACAAAATCCGCATCATTATTGTGCTCAATCGTGGCCGGTTCCTCATTGATAATTATTGATGTTGCAGAATTTTGTGATGACGACACGATATCCGTATTTATCACTGTTGGTATAGTTGTTGTTGGTGTTGGGGTTGGTGGCAATGGACATGTTGTTTTAACAAAATTTATATTATTACTAATAATATTATTTATTTCAATTTCAACCAAATTATTTTTGTATTCATCGTTTTTATTATTTAAAAATAAATTCGAGGAGGAGAAATTTTCGTTTTGTTTTTCATCATCACCAACGTCATTTCTATTGTGAAGATGATCATCAACATGATCTTTTATATGATCAATGTGATCGTTGATTCGTGTTTTTGTGATCGTATCATTATTTGAAATACAATTACTACTATTGCCACTATCATTATTATTGTTGTTGTTATTATTAATACCACTATTGTTGTGATCGATATTTAATGTCGCGCTTTGTTGATCATTTTTATTATTATTATTATTATTACTATTTTTATAAAAACTATTTTTATTTTTATTACGATGTCGATTTCTACCTTTAGCCATAATTTCGGTAAACAGAGATGTTTTTTTTACCGCAGGTATTTCTACAGTATTTTTTGTATCACAACCGTTGTTACTGTGTCCATTAAAAATTGTAAACGTACGATCACGTTTCGTATCATTCTGAAACTGATTTACATTTTCGTGAAAACTTATTTTATTTTCATTACCGCTCAAATTAGATAATCGTTGATCGGTGTTTTTGCTACAACTAGTGACATCTTGATCTAATATCGTGGTATTATGTAATTTTTCTTCGTTAGATGGTGTCCGCGATTTTGATCGTTTAAAAAAACTAAACATTTTGGTTTATTTTCGCGTTTATTTTCGGAGAAAATTCGGAAAAAATTACGTGTTTTTCTATTCAAATTCGAAACTTTTGTTGTATGTACGTATTTTATTTCATTTCCCCCGCTTGAGATGAATAATTATTATTCGTGTGTGTCTCTATATAAGATATAGAAAAGATTTTGTTGTTCTTTTATATTCGTGATAAGAGAATTTGTTGTTTCTTTTCCACTTTATCTACAATATAACCAGACATCTCCACTTTTAAAATAATTTTATGTTTTATTTTTGTGAATGAATGGAAATTATATTTAGGTTGAATTTTATTGCGATTGTGTCATTTCATTTCTTTTAATTTTTTTTTGATGAGTTATAATTACACACAAAAGATACAGTGGTGGTTTTCAAACTATGTACATACATTAAATCAAAATCGATCGTGTCTTAATCAATAGATTTGGCTAAGTTTGGATCCGATCCAAAGCATGTGCGGGAGTTTCAATTGCGAATATTAACTTGCCATTGTTTATATAGCGAACACGAAGACTTTGTTATTATAAAAGAATCTTAAAATGTAGTTTTATGAATAATTTGTTGATATTTTAAAATATAATAATACGGAAATTCGTATAAAGTTAGTGCGAAAACAATGGTTTATTATTTGTTGTATTTGAACTTTGATAGTTTAACCTGACTTTTTGCACAAGTTGATTTCAATTTCAAGGATAGTTCAACTTAGAGCGTAATCAGGACGAACAGCTATTGTGCTAGTGAAAGTAACTTTAATTTTCAATACGGGTTTTTGATATTTCAATGTGATCATTGATTCGTGTTTTTGTGATCGTTTTTATCCCATAACCTACTTGAACTGATTTATATTAAGAAAATAAAGCGTCTAGCCTTCCAAAGTTTAATAATGCCTTGATTACGTATTAATTTTAAATACACATTAAGGCGTTTGCATACACATTGCATATAATTAGGCGTAAACATTTAAGACTATTTCCGAAATATGAATTCGAACCAGCTATCTTGAGGGAAAATTCGAAAAGAACCAGTCAATTCTGATGATGCGATCTTTTGGGGCACGCTTATATTGCGCTTAAATTCATTAATAAAAAGCAATATGAGCAATTAAGACGCCCATGGATGAATATAGAATCATGTAAAATTACATGTAGTTTCAAATATATGTATAGTTATGTTAACTAAGGCTAATATTATGGTTTGAAAGTCCATTGCCTCGAAACATATAGTAAACTACTTGGTCTTAGTTTCACGATTTGGGAGAGTATCTATAGCTATATCTTCCATAGTTAAGTTTATCAATTCGGTTTTTTGGCAATTTTTGTTCTAAAAACTATACTAAAACTGACTTAATGAAAACTGCTCTGACTTATATAAAAACAAACTTATATGGAAACTTAAATTGCTCTGACGTTTGGCTTAATACTTAAACTCTAACTACGAATGCAGCCTAGAATGGAATGAAACGATCGCAAAAGTATTCTATATATTGTAAATGGTACCCAAGAAGAAACGAATGCATCTGAAGTGAAAACGTGCAACATTCGGCTTCTTACTTTATGAGCTTCTAGGTAGCTATGATAAATTCGTTTGAAATTTAGATGGCGGACAGAAAAAAATTTAAAGTTCAAGGATGTCTTGATTGCATATTAATTTACATTATACATTTAGGCGTAAAATGTTGTTGAATATAGAATTGTATATATTTAAGCGTAAATTCAAAACTTTTTTCATTCGGTTTTTCATATAAAATACTGATTTGGTTTTCAATTATGAGTCGTGATGTTAAACGCAAAAACCAATTTAAATACTTTCGAAAATTTGTTCCAAATTAATTACAGCGTACTAAATAATAAATCACATACAATTTTATTACATACAGATTTTTATACATATTTATATTTATATTTTCTTAATATGTTGAAAACGAGCGTAACTCGGAGTTTTAACCAGTACTTCTTTAATAGCGACGAATAAGGACAGTAACGATTCTCTTCAAGCATTATGATGAGCGATCAATTGAGTCTATTATTTTCCAAAGTTCCTTAGAAATCAAATTAGATGCATTCAATTTCAAGATTTATATATATTCTATAAAATCCATTCGGTTTGTTTCTTTACGCCTTAATATACGTCTGTAATTTGGCGCCAACACAATAGTCTGTTAATTTTGCGTGCAGAATTATTAGATTGGACTTCGAATTGCATTACGATTATAATAAATTCTGAAAAATTATTTTTTATTCATTAAATGCATTTTGGCTCTTTAACAAGAACAACAGGTGCGTCTTTATTAATTGCTGAAATTAAAAAGAAGTGTACTTGGAATTGTCGATCATAATTTTTTAACAACGACGATGCACGATGGATGTTTAAGTAACAACTAATTAGCAATAAAAGTAAAGGTCACGATAATTTTAGTGAACTGTTTTCATTCAACCATATTATATATGCCAATTGGGATAAATATTTTAATGCACGAGACTAACGCTTTTCCGCATTTAGATGTTACACAGCTTCATAGATAACCAATGATGAATATGAGCTATCCGATTTTACGCTTTTAAATTATATTAATTAAAATTATTTAATTAAATATTTTTTTTAATTATATTTTTCATTGAATTCAGTAACATAACACAGGATGTAAAATTGAAAAAGTGTTAACTACACACCATAAAGCATTTATACTTAATCCATTAATTATTAAAATTATGTTAACATTAAATTAAATTCCTCTTGTTTTATTTGCTTAGCAAAAAAAGCAATACGTAATTATGATCCATTGAAGTAAATATTTTGAAGATTTACTGATACAATAAAAATAATTTAAAAGGTAAACAAGCTACGTATACCCATTCCAAGAGGTCACGCACGTCATGCGAAATAAATAAACACAAATTATGAAAACTGATTTCCCAGGTGTTTCGTTATTTCTCTTTCTAGTTTCTACCAATTGTGTCCCATGTCTCAAAACACTCTAATAAAATTAATTTAATTTTGTTTTTCATAACATACATCCTATATATGTTTACAAATAATAATAATTTGGAAAATTCTATTGAAAATAAATACGAAAAACATTTTCACATCAAACAACACCTGTTTGAAGGCCAAGGGGAAACAAAAATTAAAAATTCGCAAACGGAAAATAATAATTTGCTTTGCGCCAGTAATTAAAATTTATTCATAAACGAATCGGAGCATAACAAAATTATTCAGTCAAAATTTGTATGGATTTTAATTTAATTTAATTAAACCAAATTTATAATATTATATATAAATTTTAATGAAATATTTTGATAAAATCGTGGATAAAAATATATCCAGATTATTTTTAGCGCGATATGTATATGAAGTGAAACATTAGGAGTTCATGCTACCCAACACAAAACATATACGTCTTTATAAATATGTATATCATGTTGTACACAACTTATCTAGACAATATTATGCTCATTCATTTCTTATTATGTGTAGGAGTATATTTTATAAGCCGCCCCTACGTCAACGTGTTTACGTACAAGATTTTGTACGAGTATAGATACTAAAATATCAAAATAATTTACGTCTGATCTATTTAGATAATTAAAAATTAAACTTCTATTTGTTTAAGAAAATTTATAATCTTTCGAAAATGAAATATTAAATAGAAATTAAGATGTGTATTTGAAATGAAAAGTCAATTAGTTTTGGTAAATTAGTTTTAAATAATAATTTTGTAAACATTGTTGATGTTATGAACAGTATTAAGTTAATATGACAGCGAGTGTTAACTAGCTAAAGGGTGAATCGTAATTGTGAGGAGTTGTTAATTATACTGTCAATGGATATGGGGATTGAGAACGTTGTAGGACTATATACTCTTATCGTCTATAGTTTATGGTAGAGTTGGTAAGATTTAGTGATTTAGTTTTTCAAGGAACAAACCCTTAATTGTGACCTACCCGTTATTAAAGTTAGTATTGCTTTTGTGTTTAAGAACTTTTGCCAAATATCGGTAGCAAATATGTGTATACAAACAATAAATTTGATAAAAATTAAGAGTTCTTTCGAAAGAGTATATAATCGTGATACACGCAGCTGCTGCAAATATAGAATTTTAATATTTGACAGTTTATTATTATGTATTGCCAATGTTATATTATCTCGTAAACATGTAAATAATTTATCATACAATTTAAGCCTATTTATGAGCTTCCCAAATTAACCAAATTATTTATATGTTAAAAGAGGCGGATTCAAAGTGAAATTAGTCTCTTAATTATCTCTACAACATTCTGATTTAACTCACTCCTATAGGAGGTGGGAATGCAAGACACGGCCCAACAGGTATGATAATGAAATGAGAAGGTGAGATAAATTCGTCGATCGATAAGTATTTTAAGAAGCATGTCTCTTACACTTGCATGCGTAGCGAATTCGTCTAGAGAATTTTATCTTCACAAACAATGTATTGATTTATAAAACTATTTTATTTTTATTTATATTTTAGGTTTTGACAACAAAATGTTTAGAGCTTGATGGACTGGTATAAAGTATCTGTTGTTAGTGAACCCCTTATTTTGTAATGCCGTTGTGAATTATAAGACAATTAGGTAAAATTTGAGTATATTCATCTCGTTATCAATTTTATCAACAGCCATGAGATAGTCTGCCAACAGCCATAAGAGAGTTTTTACATCTCATACATTATGTTTTCATACCCAATAAAAGAGGAAGGAGAAAAGTGATACATGTCATGCTAAATCTAAAATCTGCTAGATTGTTATCGAATTAATATTTTAGGAAACGTAATTATGACTGACCTAGCTCTGATGCCATGTTATTTCTATAGAACAGCCCATAACAACCAATTATAACCATCTATCGTTTGATTATTTACTGGTAATGTTCACCTTACAAACTACACAACAAATGGAATGAATTTAGAGATTAAACAATACTTGTTCAAGAAAGTTGATGGGAGAATTATCCGATAAATGTTTACAACATTGACAAGATTCCTCTTCAATGCAGTCTTACAAACTGGAAGACGCCGCAAGTTTTCCTACTATAAAATTATTGACTAATAAATTCGATAATACAAAATGCAATTCGTCTACGAAATAGCAGTCGGATTTTGACATTCATATGGTAGGGGATTTTCATAATAGCGCAATTCGCTTCCGGATCCGACAACGATTTTTTCAAAATAGCCGTCTCTTTTTTTTTTTTTATTTTTTATTTTTTTTTACGTTTAGTTTTATTTGGGTGTAGGGCGGACTTTTAGACTAGCTCCTTGTAACTGTCAGAGCTCCTGCAGCCAGCGCGCGATCCTTCAAGTAAAGGTTGATAGCTGACTTAAACTTGTGCATTTTATATTTCAACGGAAACTGAAAACCGGCCAACGAATTCCACTTTTTAGATGTTCGATAAATAAATTCGCGCTTTGCATCTTCCGTTCGAGGTTTCGGCAGCTTCACCGTAAACCTATGCGCATTAACTGTTCCTCGTGTTACCCGCCCTGGCGAAAACTAATGATGATATTTTCTCCTTTAATTCGGCAGAACATTTACGATTTATTAATCTTTAGAACACGCAGAGTTCTGCAACATCTCTGCGGTGTTGTAGGCTGTCTAGATCTTTCGTAAGTCTGGAGTTTCGTATTATTACACATAGTTTATTACTTTTACATAGTTACGTATTATTACTTTTACATAGTTGTTTTGTTTTCAGAGATATAAATATATCGTTAACTGGTACAACCACTGGATTGTATAATATAAAATAGTCACATAAAATCTCTCACATTTGTGGGGATGAACCAGCACATTGATATAATCCCATGTATGTGACAAATATTTTATATTTCACTGAAATATAATCCATATGCCATACTAACATTTGTTATACGAATTGAAGTCATAATTTATAATTTAAATTTGACGTAAATCAATAAATCTTGAAATTTTAGAAAAATCTTGAAAAATAATTAAAAATAATATCTAGCTCCTAAAAATTCGCCTGCATATAATTTACAATTCACTTGAGTATCAAAATACAATGATGACGCCAAAATATGAACAAAAAATCAGATCCTACACATGTATGTACATACCAATTAGTTTACATTTTCCAAAAGGGCAAATACACAAATTCTGTCGAAAATTTGGTTCAGTAATTTCTCATCATAGACATATTATGTCGAAATTATGATGTATATTCTGTTTATTCAGGTTGTCACAATTTTCTGTTTTTTTTTCTCATCGTAATGTAATGTGGGTTACGACTACGATTCGACGAATGAGCTTCTCACTGTCGTATCATATTTGTATATTTATGATATTATTACAAGTTTGACTCTGACTTGATGATTGCATACATATATATATATATATATATATATATGTACGGGTATATACATACATCAAGATTGTTTCGCATCGCTTTGTTAAAAAGAACACAAAAATTTAAGTTTACAATAAGAAATGAAAATAACATTTAAAAAAAAGTCATCGTATCTCATCATTGTGAGGAGCAAGACGAATAAGAAGAAATGAAAAATTCGCATAAGCTAGAAGAAAAATTTAACATTTTCATGTTTTAACTCTTGTATATTGACGTACGAAATTAGTGCATTGTTCTAATACCATATATCCCACTATTGGTTTCAATTGTTTTAATTGAATGAAACCTAATAAGAAGAATTAAATCTTATTACGTAGATCGTACAAAATGAAATGACACACCAGCTAATAAAAAACTCCGATATATGAATATATTTTTTCTGAGTGGATAAAAATAAAAATACATTTTTTGGGGCACCAACTATTCAACTGTCATACAACCATCAGCGAGAAAAAACAACTCTATATATATTCTCTTTTCACTATATAAATAAGATTATTTTACGAGGACTATGTCGTGGCGGCATTCTCAAGGTTTTATTATAAGTCCACAAACACATGTTTTTATTAATAAAACAAAAAAAAAATCCACCTTCAAATATTTTCACTTGAATAATATTATTACAATGTGCAACAAACCAGTAAACACAAACAAAAATAAAAAAAAAAACAAAACACGAAGTCTTATGTCTACTTAAAACAATTTTAGATTTGAAGACGATCACCGACTTGATCAAAAATAATTTTAAAACTGATTTTTTTTTGTTTAACTTAATTCGAATGTCAAAACTATATAAAATTTGTAAAAAATTTCACACTGGAAACATTTCAAATGATTAAATGATCGTGATCGCAGCAATCGCGTATCAACAACAACAACAACATTAATAATAATATGTAAGGAAAATGATAATAATGATCGTGATGGTGTGGTGATGAGATTTTATGTTAAACGAGAAAAACTAAATACTGATCATTAAAAAAATATTGTAACGATCATTTCACTAAGTTGATTGGTGCAATCTATTTCATTATGAACTGGGTTAGATTTTGTTCTGTTTTTTTCGAGTGGTGGAGACCTTAAAAACTGTCAGCTTATTTTTCAGGATCGACTACAAGGATTTCCAAGACTTGAGTTCGGGTTTCGTTTGCGTTACAAAGTTGTTATTTGACAGGCAGATCTGCGAGTCATGTCTAAATAAACTTAATTGTTTAAAATTAAACAAAACGAAAAATATATATTTTAAGAATATAAATTAAAACAAAAAAAAAACTTGACGTCTTATTCAATTTTTAAATATGTTTTTTGTTTTTGTTTTTTATATTCAGCTACTACGCAAAGTAATGTGACTGAGTTTTCCGAAATAAATTTTTTATTATTATTTTCCGGTTGAGTGGCGAATATATTGCCGTCTGTAATTTTCATTAAACGCGTACACCATTTATATGCGGTGATAGCTTTATTGTTGCGACGTATGCTGCGAGGATTTTCTTAATAAAAAAAAAGAAAAACAATAAATATGCTAATTTCAAGTCGATCAATAAATTAAGAAAAATTGGATGATTTCTTTTTGAACATTTTTATAGGCCTTCTGTCTTAATTAAATTAAGTCAATATTATAAAATAAAAGAAAATGTTTATTCAATATTTTTTTTGTGTATTTTAAAATTTTCCAATTTTCATGCCAATTTCGATTTTTGTTTTTGCTAAAAAATGTATATTTTTGAAATGTTTACACATATGAACAAAACAAGATTACATATATAATGTATTATTTATGATTGTTGTAGAAAATGGAATTTTCCAAACGAATGATCATATTATTATTTGATAGAAAGGAGTAGTGCTTGTGTTCCATTCCTTTTCATACATAGAATATATGTAATCTAACATAATATTTGTACAGTACATACATAATAGATGTATAAAAAATTACTGTGTATCTCTTTTGAGAATTTTTGTATGCAATCATCACATTATACAGGTACGAGTATGTTTATATATAGTAAATTCGAGTGTAATTTGAAAGTATTTCGTTCTAATTTGTATACCAAACATAACAAATAAATATAAGTTTTGTCACTTTCATATGTGAAAGTCAATTTCGTTAAACTTGGAAATTTATCTCGTATAACGATCTGGGAAGCCGATTCGGCATAAAAAAAAATCACATATGTCTAAGAGATTTCATAAATTTTCATGACTTAACTTTTTATTTTTTGGGAAAACCAGTTACAAAAAAATAATAGCGGAAAAGCCGTGGGTGATAATATCTTATATATGTACCACAATTTTGTATGTATGTGTAGATACGTATGGCAGTTTAGACACTTTTTGATTTTTATTGTTTTCGTGTATTGTCTAGAGTACTTTAATTTTAATGGGTTAAATCATTAACGCCTTAAATGAGTCAATTTCTAAAAAGCTATACTTGAATGAAAATGTTCAGTTAAAACTTAAAAATGTCTCACATTTTAACTGATTATAAATTTTTTTTTGAATACTCGCAGCTTTGCAATATGTTAAACTGACTAGACAAATCTGCGTCTAGCGTCGTGTAAGCCTTACTGCTGGGGTGATGGTTTGGAGCTATATATTTAGCCAAGATAATATACCATCATATTTCAATGCGATATCTCAAACTGAAATATTCAATTTTCCACGACAATAAAATGATACTTGGGCAGAAAGCACAATTATATTTGAAACTGTTAGAATTCAATTTTCACCGGATGTAGCTTAATGGCTAAGAGAGTTTCTCATCACGCCGCGGTCTCGAGTTCGATCCCCGCCGTTGACCAAAAATTAACATGCAACCGGATGACATAAAAACGCGATTGTGTGTAATAACATTCGTTCGGCTGACCACCTACAATGTGCACCAATCTTTAAAATGGTTCATAAGATCTCAGTTGAGACGCGGTATGGGCCGTTTACGCCTCTAAGCCATAGATTATTTATTCAATTTTAAGTAAGTATTAAATACTAGGAATTCAGTATTATGTTAAGGGATAGTAGTCTCGAAAATACAAAGTTGTTTGCTTATTTTTTTACAATCTGTTCTGGGCTGAAGCACTTTAAACTCTTTTGCACCTCCTTTTTAACATCCTACTTGAAGCCTTTATGAATTTTCATATAGTTTGTAGTTATAAGAAAACATTAACGCACGTTAAAGTGTTGCACAATTGGAGTGCTTACATGATAACACCAGTTATTTAAAGGGAGGGATCATTGAAAACGTCGCTAGTTCAGTTAAATTCAAACCATGTTTTACGTTATTCTATGGCTCAAGCACTATATGGTGATACAGAGCTTTTTATGTAATATTATTTTTTTCTTTAAGCTTATAAGCCTATGCACAATAGGATGTTCAGTTAAATATAAAAATGTAGATTTACTAGAAATAATCAACCGATATTTGTCTATCATCGCTACCGATATTTGTCTATCATTGGTACCTTGAGTCCTGCTATTTAAGTCGTTGGTACGAACAGTCTGAACAATCTTTTTGTCCACTCATTCGATGTTATGCACATAGATTTAGTGTTATTGAATATTTTTATGTGGTTGAATATGTTAACATGACTGGAAATTATGATGTACAGCTGAATCGTTTGATCCAGTCTGAAGTTTGGAATTTACAATTTTATGGAGAGGTTTTGTGCAACTCATAATTTTTCAAACACTAAAGCTAAACTAAATTAATTTTGAATTTTTTATAAGTGAAAAACTAGTTAAAGCCTGTATCAATGAAGTTAATGCCGTAATAGCCAATGTCGAAAGAGAATAGTTGTCGAAAGAGAAGATAGTTCTAATCCAAATTTAGTGAGCGAGAGATGTTATCTCTTTGATCCCTGAACCAGTTACAATAGGCGATTTCAGCTTAAAAAGTAGATACGAGATAACATTATACAGCGAGAAAATCAACATCATGAGAGTACATTGAGTGAACCGAAACCAGCTGTATACAGCTCTGCAGTGACGCATGGAAACATCTTGAAACCTACTTCAAGCAGAATGGAAAGACCTTATTACCTTATTAGTGAAGTGTTATAAATTGTGAATAGTTAAGTGTTATAAATTGTGGGTACAAGATAAGTGGCATAACCCTCACCAGTGGCAAGAGGCTAATCTTTTACAATTTATTACATTTATTGTGGGAAATAAATAAAGTTCAAAGTTTAACTGAACTCCGGTCGTTTTAATTTTGATCTCCATCTGAGGCTGATCAAAACTAAAACGACCGGAGTTCAGTTAAACTTAAAGGGGTAATCAACAAATTCCGTTAGGTTTTTGGTTGGCAAGATGGTAGTGTGGCGTTTTCACGTTCAAATTTGAACTTTTGACGTTTGAAAATGTTAGATAGCATTTCGAAACCATTCTTTCTATGTATAATGCCCTCAAACATTTCGGGCAAGATATGGTTATAACCTCTTAATCGGCTTTCAAAGTGTTCTCAGATTTGTCAACATGAGCCAAAAATAAAAATTCAATCTATGCAAAGTACTAACAAAATTTTAAATAGCCACAAAAAATATTCAACCTGTTGTTGGCAAATTGTCAACTTCTAATTAAAACTATAAGTTCTAGTATTTTCCAAATAGAAATAACACTAAACGATTCGATGTTTCGAAAAACTAGTTAGGTTTACGGACGAAGGTATATATTATTCTGTATGTAAATTATGTAAATCTTACAATTGATGAATTTGACCGATTGTGAAAAATTGAATTTATTATCACATGTAACAACAAACGAAATCCGATAAATGGTGATGGATGTGGTGTAGATAAAAATAGAAAAATAAATTTGGTTTTTCTCGTTTACGTCATATATGAGTTATGCATATTAATTTTATATCAATGTTATATATACCACACCGATATCAATGTACATATATATATATATATATATATATATATATATATATATATATATATATATATATATATATATATATATATATATATAACATACGTATATTGATATAGAGCATTCAATACAGTAAAACCTCCATTGGATATCTTCACCCTCTTCACATCTCAAATGTTTATTTATATATTGCAACTAGGATACTATATTTTTAGTTACTCTTTTGTTCTAATATCGTATAAAATATCCTTTATAGATATACAACAAGCTAAATCCATTAGTAATAGAAAACCAAGTGCATTAAAAAATTTATTCCAGTTAAATGGACAACTATTAAATCACTGCTGGTATCTCAATAAATTAAGCATGGCGAATCATTAAGAACTTTAAAAAGCTTGTATCAATAATTGTTGTTAATTAGAGAGAAATTTTAAATTTGTTGGATACAAAATGATTTGAAGCTTTAGCTGATCGGCGACGTTGCTAGGTGTTGTCAAATTAGAAGGCTAAATCATATAGACGAAATGACATAAAATTAAAACAAAAAGCGAGAAAATAAGAGAAAATAAATCAAAATCAACTAAGCAAGCGTTGATCTTAGAACTTTCAGAAAATGATATAAACATCGAGAAACAGTGAAAAGCAACGATGCCATTATTTCGTAACTGTCTAAATTTATTGCAAGCGCTGCAGTGGTACCAACTTTAGCACCAAACTATATATTAAATATTTTGGGTTACGTTTCTTGTTATTATTTCTTACCAAGTTGTTTATGTCAAGTGCATAACGAATTAGTATTTTTCTAACCAAAATGTATGTTTGTAAAATGCTTGGAAATTTATGTAGATGGACAACTCTTCGACTTACTATCATTTCCTTGGCTGTTCAATATTCATGAGGTTCTACTATATATATTTTGTTTTATTTTTATTTTAAGATTATTCAAAAAATTAAACTACATAAACTTAAGTGTATTCCGTTATATATTTACATATTATGTAAGTGTAGACATACCCACAATAATGTTTTATATAGTACGAGTATATAGAAATTGTATTGAGATATAAGTATTTTGTGATAATTTAATTAATTATCTCCTGTCTACATAAATTTGTTTTAAAGTGAAAATAGTGTTTCATGGCGAAAATTTTCTATCTAGATTCATTGATTGACGTTTTATATTAGAAGAGGGTATTAAAATCAATTTCAATTTAAATGTTAATGCGAAGATAATAATTTTTCTTGATTAACCATTAGATACCAAACTAAACACTTATTAGTTTAGTTATAATTTGAAAAACCTTTTTACACACTTTACATAATTTATTAATAATAATATCATGTTTAGATACGTTTAGATACGTAATTTTGGCTTGTGCCAGCTTTAACTTATTTTATATACAACGTATATAATGTAGACGGGACAATATTCATATAAATCATGTCTATATATACCCGGTGTTGAGTTGTGAGTTTGTCACTTGGGTGTTCTTGTCTATGGGACGTGATTTGTAATTGCAATGTGCACAGCAAAATTTATAGAGGTATAAGAGTCATTTTGATTAATCGTCTTATTGGGTCAAAGTTCAAATAAAATTAATTGTGTCGTATTGCCATGGCCTGGGTCAAATGTTGTATTTCAAAAATGTCATGTGAAACATTATTAATGGACATACATCTATGTGATGTAGTATCGAGATTTGATTTTCCATGGGTTAACATTGAATAGGAATATAGACTATAGTTTGTGTGACAAGAGATAATTTAGCAACAACATATATATATATATATATATATATATATATATATATATATATATATATATATATATATATATATATATATATATATATATATATATATATATAATTGCATAAATAAATAGTTTTCCTTTTAAGGCTCAACTCATTATGTACGGGCTGGTAAACCTTTGTAAAAAGTCAGTTTATTAACTTAAATGTTAAAGAAAATGTATAAACCCACTTTTTTATTCTAATGAATGGTTCAAATTAACTTTTATTATACGTTTGCTTGTATTTTTTTATCGTTTTTTACTGGCCATTATTGGCCAGTTCCGTGTCAACTAATCTGACTCTTCATATTGTTTTAAACAATTAGAAGATGCCAGATCGATCTCCACGCCGTGGAGCCATCGTCATCGAAAATGATCTCGTCGCAGCTTGTGATATATGTGGAACATTAAATGAGGCAGAAAAATGTTCACGTCATGTATCGAGTACCACATCGATGTAAACACAAAGGTACCAAATGGAAGGTGACCGAGATCTTAAGGTATGGTGAAATTCGGTGATTCCTTTAAAGAAACCGCGCGAATTACGCTCATTGCTGAGTTGTTGTACTCTTAAGACCATTCGCGCTACTTTTGTCTTCAAAATCGTTTAGCTGTCCTCCTAACTAGTACTGCTTTATTTCTTCTTGCAATATAAATTGCAATTTATTGCTTCTCGCATTGTAAACCGAGGTTGCGCTGCATTGTAGGCTGTATTTCGTTGCTCAACAGCAAGACAAGACTCCCCATGAAACCAATCATTTTTGGGTTTAGTTTTTACTATACCGATAATGTGCTGTTGCTGACAAGATTTTGATATTTTTGTTGCGTTTCTTCATTAATCAGACCTTTACAGGAGAACCGCGTTGTATATTCCACTATATGCCCTTCTTGACTGGTACGGATTGGAAATTTCCGTCGTAGCTTAGCAGTGACCAGATAATGATCACAGGCTACGAATTTTGTTAAAGGACCGATGTGATCTCTCGTCTTGGCCAACCCGAACCCGCTCTTGAAATCAACACATGGTCAATTGGGCTTCGGGATTTTACGTGGACACAATTTTTTCAAAATGAACACAATTTTTTCAAATGGATGTTTTTATGAAGAAAGAATGTACTTGCCACTTTGAGATCATGAGCGATCGCAAAGGACATCATTCTTTCCCCATTTTCGGTCACAATTTCGTGTCGGGAATACGGACCTATATTATAACATAAGTCGGTCTGATTTCTGCCAGTTCTAGAATAGTCATCAATCACCAATCTTAAATCGTGCTCAGGTATAGCCCATAAGATTATCTAAATTATTGTAGGGTTGAATTACACATACCATCTCATGGTAATCTCATGTGCACGCCAAACCTTTTTTACCTGTGGTCCAATCAGAACTACAAGATTTCCGAGGTCATCTCCACTGCGTAGCACGTATAGCTTTGGGACACATGGTCTCCAGTTTTAGGCCATTGTGTTTCTTGGAGCGCTAAGATTTCGAGCCGATAGTCTTTCATACATCTGATAAGTCCGTAAAACGTGCCAGGTTTTTTATATAGTCATTTTTTTGCTTATTGACATTATTAACATTTGTTGTTTTTTACGAATGCGGGGTTTTTGCCCAGAGATCCAACCAGATTTAGACGCCTCCTACAACACACTCTGGATACTGTGGTGGTATTCTATGGGAGTTATGTTTAGTTCGAAATATTTACAAAACATGGATCGTAATATGCTGTGCTATTGAATCGGAGTTGATATATTTCTTGCCCCCATAATCAGGACTTGTTCTTACTGTTACGCATGCCTTTCTACGTGCCATTATGTTCTTGAAAAGTTCGAACAACTTAGTTGATTTATTAGTCTTAACGATTTATTTACAAGTCGGTTGTGTTTTGGAACCGATAAAAAGCGTTTTAAACAACTCTAATTGAAAGTGAACGAACCACCTAAAAATTGTTTTTTCAATAAAATTAGTCACATTACTCACTGGCTTGCTAAACGTTAAAGGATACTGTTTATAGTTTCTGGGTCTGGTACTTTATCAACTAACAGGAGTTGATACTTTAAAATCGAAGTATAGGATAGAAATACTTGTCTTTAGGTTGGGTCTTGAAAGTTATAACATTGCTCGTGTTATTGGTAGTACACATGACGATAGTCAGTATTAAAACTTTTTAAATCAAAATTCTAGTAATGGATTACTTCACATATAAGTATTAAAACCACAATGCTTATTATCTATAGTGAAAAGTTTATAAAAAGTATTAAAATCGAAAACCAATTACTTAGAAGTGAAAAATTTTTCATAAACCGAAAATCCACTTGTGTATAGTGTCTGCTAATTTTATAAAGTAATTAGTATGGTAATCTTCCATTGTCTCTTTGTATTCTTCCTTATTGTAATCTTGAACGTATAATAACAACAAAATGTGTATATGGATAGTGTTTGTTTATACGAGTGCAAATCACATTCACTTTTCTTAACCATATCTTGTTATGAAACGTTTCTGGCACTGATCTCGGTTATTGTTACTCATATTGCGAGTAATAATCAGTGTACATTCGTTATATTTTTTGTGTAATTAAGTTTGTCAATTGATCAACCGCAGCGTCGTTTTATTTCGAGCATGGGCGTACAAATAAGACGAGTGCCAATTTTTTTTTTAGCTACTGTATTGTTTACTATTTTATTTATGAGAGCTAATTTTTGTTCATTGTGAGTCAAATGTATTTTGTCACGATCTAAAATCTTAATCTACGAGTATAATAGCTATATAGCAGTGGCGTTCTTAATTAAATATATTATTTATTTTGGACTTACCAATAGGCAAAGAAATTGTTGAGTGCTGGGTCTCCGATTGTTTTTTGATTTGTCGAAACACTAGGTGCTTGATTGGCGCTACCATAGTTCGGGGATAACATCATTGGTATTGAACTCGATGAGCTTTCCGATTCTGTTTCAGCAATACCACTATCGTCTTCGGTGTCCGTTAAATCGTCATCGTCCTCGTTCGACAGACTTTTATCCATACTTATATATTCATTATAGTTTATGCTTCGCGAATTTTTAATAAATTCCATTATTATATTTGTTTAAAGTAATTACAATCTGTTTTTAATCATTCCACTGTGCGATTCAGTAAATATATTATACACTTTGGGTTTTTATTTATGTAAATTATAATTTAATTTAATGCAATTAATTATATATATTTTAATAATTTCACAAACTATAACTAAACATATAAGTTTTTTTTTAAAGTTCAAAATCTAAACAAGCACCCACAAAACCTAATTACAACCACCTGATTTTAATTAATTATTTTTTATTTTTATTTTATTTTATTATATAAATTATTTATTTTACTAAATATTTAATTATACTGAGTATAATATAAACACCAATAATAGTGTATGAAAACTTTATAAATGTACGTGTCTTTATTACCGATCATGCAATTTTGGTGCAATACAACAAAAATCATCCCAAGCTAATTTTAAGTTTTGATTTCAACACTTTGGCTGACTGTGTGCAGTTTTCAAAATATAATATTTTTTGTTCTAAAATGATCCCAAAATAATTTTCTACATTAACACAGTGCCATTCATCTTGTTATATCCAAAACTATTTTTTGTTTTCTTTTACAATTACAAGTGGATATATTGATAAATCTATGAAGACGAAGATAGAAACGTTTAATTTCGAGATCGGAATTTGTTCTCTTGCCAATTGCATGTTTGTTTGTATTTATGACGGTATTGTTTATAGGTACAACCGTACACTCAACCACATGTGTGCAAATACACATAGTTCACCTTTAAAATTAGTCTATTAATAAAAAAAACACTGTTACCATCTTAATGTACTTTGGTGATAACTGTATGTGTAGTGATAACCAAAACACAATTCAAGTACATAAATGACTCACAAGTGTACTACTTGAATTTTTATCTAATCACAATATCTGACAAATTTGTTCCTTATTTAAAAATGATAGAATCGAGGACAAATTTAACACCTTTCAATATTCAACAATCTTTAAGTAAAAGTCTATTGTTTAAATATAAATTTTATAAATTTATTTCAAAATACTTGTAACTGTGAACGCGGGAAGCTCTGGGAATGCAGCACGGAAATTATTAACTTCGCAACAATACGAATAACCTTTGACCAAATTAGTTGGTTGCCATGTTAACCACGTGACTTGCGAACAAATATTAGTGCAACGTACATCGGCTGCTGCTTGGGCTGCCGTCTGATATGGATTATTCAAACCGATAAACGCGATTCCAGATTGTGCTGATCGATTGTACAATACTTTCCAGAACATACGAGGCGCTGGCATAACTCTTGTCGGACTCAAATATAAATTAGTTTGTACATTGTTCGCGTTTGGTAATTGGGCTACACCCCATGTACCGGTATACACTTCCAAATCTTGTCCAATTCGTGCTGCAAAACTTTTGACATCATTCTCAAGTGAATTCCAATTGGCGCCATTAAATGTTTGCCATTGTGGGGCAGCATTTGCATAAAAGAATGTTGCTAATTGTTGTGAACCGTACAAGAAATCACTTTTTGCAACCAAATGACCTTTCGACAAGAAATAATCATTAGTCAAATGAATATATTGTTCGGCCAATGCTTGTGATCCAAGTAATGATGCGAATGTAATCCGTTGTGTTGCCCGTTTGTATAGGGTTGTGGGATCAAGTCCCGAGAAAAAACTTCCTTTATTCCAATCGGGACGATCGACACCGGTTTGAAAGCCGGCAGCATCTTTTGTCAAGATGAATTTAGTGTAAAGTGTGTTGTGTTGGCTTAAATCGTGGCACGCTTCGTACACTTCAACAAATCCCGTTGAAACGGTGAATCCAACTTTTAAAAGTGTTTTACCATTGTAACAGGTACCTGATGTGCGATCTTCTTCAACCGGGTATTGTTTACAGACTAATTGATTGAACGCGTATGATTGGCCACCAACCGAAAATGTTGTTCCACTAACACACGATGCAGTTAATTCGCGTACGCTTGTTCCATGTGTTATGAAATAGTTTGATGATCCGGGACAAGCCAAAAATACGTTTTGATTGGCATTGAACGATAATGTACCAGCCGAGTCCGAGGCACGGAAAAATGTAGTCGTTCCTGGATTAAGGATGAGTGGACTTGGTGAACCAATACCAGTTTTTACGTTAAACGAACACGCAGCTCTCGTTGATGCTTCGTCATCAGCTACATCTAGTAGTTGGACAATAGTTGAATTTAGAAGAACATGCGAGTTTCCTACTGCAGCAAAAACAACAAAAACAATTATTGATAAAAGTCTCATGTTGAGAATTTAGAAACTGTTTTAGTAATTAAAACTGATACTACACAACTGTTGACCAAATTAAACATCTTGGCAGTATTTATAGGGAAATTTTTTGCCAACAATATTGGTCGTGATAAGATAAGTATATTAAACAGCTGATATACGTACTGGTGTAAATTTGGCACGGAAATATTTCACGCGAAGTTTAAAGGTTTGAGAATGTTATTTAAGATAGTGTTGGCTGTTGATGATGATATACCTACATGATTTCCGAACGAGTCGACAATATTTGAGCATGGTGCTGAAAAATTTAGAATTTTGATATTTGGGTTTATTGACAAAATGACAGAATATAATTATTTCAAAACTTGTCGTTGCATGCTTTTCTTATATAGAGATTGAAAAAAATTACGTTGATTAGAACGAGTTAATTGTACATTTTCTATTATTACATTTTCTTATCAGCTTATTTATACTGACAATCAAAATCACTAATTAATTAGTTGTACTATAATCATGTATATGTTAATTGGTTAATGGTTTAAGTAGCTGTTATCATCAGTATGATAAGACTTAAATTTATTTGTGATCTTCGCATGCTTTTCAATGAAATCAATATGTTGATTGGTAAGTTTAATGGGTGTACATGTCTTATCACTCTTACCTCTCTGCTCAAAACTGACGCATGTAATTTTACAGTCTTTTATTTAGATTACATCTTGACACACATGTTATCACGATACTACGGTAAAATCCAGAATTGGCTATAAACCCAATTAAGATTTCTTATCATTCCATATATAAACTGTGCTAACAAAACAAAATGTAATTTAATACGTTTCATAAGTGGTACGCGAGTGATCCCATTGAATAGGATGGGGAAATTATTGATTTTATTGGCGTTTTGTATCGCATCAGCTGTTGGCTGTACAATAAACGTGAACGGTGGTTTGGGTGAACCGCATCCGGTACTTGTGTGGCCAGGCACTAGTACTTTTGTCGAGCCACAAGGAACAAACGGTATTATCACATTGGTGGCTGGCCAAAGTATTGAAACATTTTGTACTTCATTTGCCACTGCAACATGCCAATCGAATGGACAATTTTTAATAAATGGCATCGTTCGACCGTTTAATGAAATTGTATGCAGTTCATATCCAGCACACACGGTTCGTCGGACAAGTCGCACATGTTATGGGGGAGCTGTTATTTTCGAGATTGGTTTTGTTGCCGCAACACGGTTTTTAAGTTTGATTGAAGCGTGCCACAATGAAGCAAAAGAGTCCACTCTTTATGTTAAATTCAATCAAAATAAAGCCAATGTTGGTTATCAAGTGAACTTCCCGCGTCCCAATTTCATTACTGGTGGCATGTTTGGTGGAAAAAATGTCGATAATCTATACACTAAAGTCAATCAAATTGAAGTGTTTACGAAAATTTTGGGATCAGCTGTACTAGCAAACAACTTGGTTCAAACAACCGGTGACGGATATTTGGCGCGTGGACATTTAGCAGCAAAGGTAGATTTTATATTCGGTGTACAACAGCGAGCAACATTCTATTTTGTAAATGCGGCACCACAATGGCAGAAATTCAATGCGGTTAACTGGGAATCAGTAGAAAACGGCTTAAGACAATTTGTTGCTAATCGTGGTACATCGGTTGAAATTTATACGGGAACATATGGTGTAATGACATCGCCAGATGTTAATGGAATTCAACGAGAACTATATTTATACATGGATGGCACTACAGGAAAAATACCAGTTCCAAAAATTTTCTACAAAATTGCAATAGAACCATCAACACGGCTTGGGATTGCATTGGTGGGTGTAAATAATCCATATGCCACCTTGGCCGAAATCAATGCTTCGTATAGACTGTGTGACGACATCAGTTCAAGAATAACATGGTTGAGTTGGGATAGAGAGAGTATTGCCAAGGGGTATTCGTACGCTTGTGAAGTAAATCAACTAGCCGCCAAACTTGGACATTTACCAGCACTTTCAGTTTCAGGTGTTCTAGTGTAATGAAATACATATATTTAAAATATTGTTTGTACTAAATGAAAATTTAATAAACATTTAGGAAATTTATTTATTTCAAAATTAAATATTTTTTATCTTTTATATCTTATCAAAATTATGATATTTATCCTATAAAATCGATTTCTTATCATTATATTAGCAGATGGAATATATTATGCAACTGAACGTTATCATCGAAATGTTTCACCACCTGAATAAATTCTTCAACGCGGCACGCATATATGTAGCCCCATTGAATATCTTGTAGCTTTTCGCCTAGCCAATCAAAAGCGCCCGATACGTCTTCACACAAAATGTAATCTTTTTGTATCTCATCTATGGTCACGTACACGTTGTTTACGCCAATAAAAACAATTCCGGAGTTTGTGCTCGTCTCAATAATGATATTATAATAAAATGTTGGCACTGGTATTTGTTGTTCATCGGTTAAATAAATTTCGTGATAAACGCCATACGCGTCAGGCAGCGTCAGTACGCCATAGGTACCAGTATATATTTCAGCATCAATATTACGATTAGCAATGAATCGTTTTATAGTTCGTTCAACTAAAGCCCAATTACCACCATTAAACGTTTGCCATTGTGGTGCAACATTTAAAAAATAAAATGTTGCATGTTGTTCCGCGCCATAAATAAAATCAGACATGGCCGCTAAATGACCTCGGGCCAGAAAAAAATTGTTGTTTTGATGAATATAGTGGTCAGCAAGGTATTGACTTCGAAATATTTTGGCAAACCGAATTCGTTGTTCCCGTCTTGTAAATACACGGTCCATGTTTATATGTAGATGAAAATCACCTTGAAAAAATCGTGGCCTTGGGAAATTCCGTTGAAATTCGAGGTTACGTGGTTTCTGTATATAGTGAACATAGTACGTTGAAATTTCATTTTCGTTGTGGCACACGCGCATTAATCGTATAAAATCTTGGTCGCCAATTTCATACCCTATTTCGATTTCCGTTCCTCTATGTATTGCTGAACCACATGGTTTTCCAGTGCGGCGCGCTACATGCTCGGGTAATGTAGGGCACGAAAAATTCGAAAAATCATATTCTGTTTCACTGTCAACTATTTCGAAGACTGTGTCGTACAAACATTCACTTAAATATCGTTCGTTATCGCTACAGTAAAATTCAATTTTATCACTGACATTTAATCGTAATACTCGCCGATCACTTAATTTTGGATATAAAATTTCAATATTTTCATTTGCATTCAACAGAAGTGGTTGCAAATTTGATAAATCACTTTGTAAATTAATACGACAGTCATTACACGAATTACACTTAACTGATTGTAGCACTTGTACAATAAATAAATACAGAACTACTTCAAACACTTTAAATAATTTCATTGAGGTAGATTATATGTTGTTGTTTGATGGGTTGATTAAATTACTACACTCGACTGCCGTCACAGGTTAGATTTGACATATGAATGGTTTTGTACTGAATCTCGATTACGTATAATCGATGTACATACATAAGTACGTAGCAAATATATAATCTAAGCAAACATATATGGAGAATTGCGCCCAAATGTTGTCTATGTATTTTAATACAATTTATAATACAGTTAAAGGCTCGAAATCGATTGACCAGTTTCTCTTGCCATTTTTAGCCAAGTCATCGATATAATGAAAAAACATAAATTGTGTTGTTCATCATCTCCGATCTCGTATTTCATTCTTCGAACGATTTAACGCTCCCTATATATCTCTTGCTATTAGTCTCTCGGCTTACAGTCAAAGTAACGTACAGTAACGTATTGAATAAATTAACGATAGTTTAATTATAGTTCACAATATAGTCTGACCTGTAACGATTGTCAATACAATGTCGGCTGTTTCATTGACAAATTTGACAACATCGTTGCATCGCTTGTAGCACTTTTGAATAGTTATAATCTACTTTAAAACATTTTCACTTCTATTTGATGTTAGATTTGAGTCATGATATTAAATTTTCGGTGAAAGATTAAATTCAAATTTCCATGGTTTAGCAGACATAATTTTCCAGTACCATGAAAACACTTTCAGTAATTGAATTTTCCTGCATAATTTGTTATATAGAAATGATCATAAATCATATTATATGATACATCATCAAGTATATACATGAATGGATGAAACATAAAAAAAACTCTCGTTGCCAGTATTAAATTCAGTTAATCGTTAATGAATGAAAAACGGTGGTCCACATGAAAAGGAAAAAGGAAATTTTTTTATTTTAACAGAAAACTGAATTATAATTTATGCATACACACGTATAGCCATCCTATATATACTTTTTTGTTGTAGCGAACCAAATTATTTTTTATTGTGTTATTAATTTTTAAAGGATTTTAGAATTTTCATCAAAATTTTGTTAATTTTTATTTTCCTTGCCCAAAACCAAAAACAACTTGTATTCGTTTGTTTTTCCTAATCATCATTAATGTTTTTAACATTGCAACATTCTTTTGTGATTGGGTGTGATAAATTACTATGAGATTGTCTTTGCTGCGGTAAAACCTACACCGAGAGATTATATAATATGATATAGTCGATGAATAAATATTATGTATGGTGGTCGATGATGGTATTGAAGCTGAAACAGGAGTCATTAATGAAAGTGTGATTATATAGGCGTACAATATATGTGCGACTTTAACTCTTGATTGCTATATTTTGTTCAACTTATTGTTCCACAAGCATTGATATATAATGAAGAGATAAACTAATAATACTTTAAGATAAACAGCGTATGATCTCGTAAGTAAGATAAACTGTTATATTGTTTCGATTTCCCTCACTGGATTGTGAATGATACCACTTGCTTGTTTTCATCCGATTATAACTTATCGCTGTTCCAAATCAAACTGAAAATCTGTTCGCGTATTCATACCCAATTGACATGCTTCGAGGTCATTGTAGAAGTTTTCTTTTGTTTATCATTTTGCCTGTATACTGCGTTCATGCTGTTTTTCATTTGCAAACATTTAGTTATTGTATTGAATAATAGATGTCCCTCGCATCCGTAACACTACCGTCCACCCAAACCTGTCCGTCCTAAACAGGATCCAATTCTATTCCTCTATAGAGAACCATACTTCTCAGATGGACATCATTTTAAAACTTCTTATATGGTAATTTCCAACTGTACTACATCTTTGGTGATAAATTCTTCAAATTTTTGGTTGTAAAACAAGACTAACTGTTCCTTTTTATGTTTTCTATTATTCCCTCGGATATCACATCGAGGTTTCACCCCGTTGATTGGTAGTTTTATCCTTTTTACTAGCTGCTGTTCTCTGCTGAGTTTCACAAATCTTAGCCTCTTCGTTATAATCTTTTCTTCCAATTCGCCGAAAACTTCTGTTGCACGTCTCAATATAATTCTTCTGACGATTGGTTTTTCGCTATTTAATTGCAGTTGTAGCTTAAAACCTCCACAATTTATTGTAGCTCGCTCAAATCCAACACGAATTTGTCATTTTTCTTAAAGTCCACCCAAAATCACCTCATTGATATTGTTACGGACGCGGGTGACATCTCTGATTGAATAGAAGTACTAAATACTCGTAATTCGAAACCAGCATGAATCGCAGTATACAGGCGGAATAATAAATAAATGGAAAATTCTACTATGACCGAGAATCGGGCAAAATGAGTATAAATACGTGAAAAGAAAGCTTCAGTTTGAATTGGGAAAGAAAATAAAATCGGGAAAAAGGAATAAAAAGTGAAATAGTGAAACAGTAAAAGTAACAGTGAAATAAAAATACTGTAATAGTGAATTGTAGAGACTATTAATAAAAGTTATAGTGGAAAACAAGAAAGTGGTTTTAATTATTCACAATCCAGTGATCGAACTGAGGATTGTTTTGAATCTCTTCTAGGGGAAAATGTAACAATATTATCTTCCACCAAAATTTTATGACAGAAGTCCTTGTTACCAATTCGTATGGTCACTTCCTTCTTTCCCTTGATTTCTGCACTTTTGCCGGTTGCTGTTTGCAATTTGAATCATCCAATCGTCCGCATTATAGTGTAATCTCCTTTAAATAGTGTAATCACACATGCTCTTCCGTTGACGTTAAGCCATCACCACCGCTTGTCAATCGTAGAACGGGAATGGATGTAATGCCGGATTTGGTTGTTGAAGTTGGCGTTCTTTCTTTAACGATTTTCTCGTTTACGTTTTGCAAGGACTCTTCTTCTCTTCTAATCTCTTGTCTACTTTCTTTTTTATCCAGTACAACACCTTCCTTTTTATCCAGTGATAGTATCATTGCGCATTTTAAATTTTTTCCCCCAGCTACCCATTGAAATATGACCAATTTTGTCATATACCCAACATATTATTCTACCCTTGCCAGCCCGAAATTTTATTGGCAGCCAATTAATTACTGGTTTGTCATAATCTCTTGAATTATATTGTTAGACATATTGTAATGTGGTGACAAATCGCTTTATGTCTGCCGCAAACTCCAATGGTTCCTCCGATTCATTGAGATCGACATTTGAGCTCTATTCTGTATAGCTCTCGATTGTGATAAGCATCATATTTTCGTTCTAAGGCTAGTATGATTTTATCATAGTCGCGAGATCGGATTCTGGAACAATCCGTTTCATATCTGCTGCACCGCCTTTTAACACCACTATAAGAGCTGCTACTTGGTCTTCCTTGCACCAATTATTTCTTATGTCGAAGGCTTTAATTTAGTTCTACTAACTGATTTTATTGCTTGAGTTCTACCACTATTATTTTAAGTATTCATAACATCTTCCCAAGTTTTAAAACCCTGTGATAAGTCACTTCAAATTGTTAGTTCATTTGCCATTTTACTATAACCACTTTGGCATTTAAATAAACATTTATTTATTCTATTGAATCAGAGATGTCACCCGCATTCGTAACAATATGGTGGAATTTCGAAAAGTCCAATTAAAGGTTTGTTGTTTTTCTGAATCTGAATTTTGCACGTTGGCAGAATAAGCAACATTTTGCCCAATGGGAAAACTTTGTTAAACTTTGAAACGTTTAATTGATCTTAGTGATATAGCGAGTTTCAGTTAGTTTTTATATGAATCGGTGTTACAAATTTAACGTATCAATGTATTGATGTTGTGGCTGACCATTAGGTATAATCATTCGAGTTTTAGGCTGAAAACCGTAACTAGTTTTGAAAGTTTTTGGTTTTAAATGAAAATTAGTCTTAAACTATTCCGTAAACCAAATGATAAGCTCCTAAAAGGTCAATATTGAAAACAATTAGATAATTGCATAGAAAAATACTGTATGTGTGAAGCATCGTATTGGTTGAGGTTTCATCTGCTATGGTTAATGATTGAAATATCTATCTTAAATCCACTTTACGTTAGAAGGAAGTGACCCAAGAAAATGGTTAACTTATATTTTTCATATTTATCGATAACAAGTCAGTAAAAGTCAAAAAATGAATAAAATTACAATTTCACAAAATAAATGTAAATTTTTGATAAAAGCTCAAACTTAATATAAAAAGCACGTAAAACAAAACAAAATTCACAAAAGAAATATTCCTTTGAAAACGAAAATACTCAAAAATTGTATATCAATGAACCTTAAACAGTAGAAAATTAAGTAGGTAATACACAAAATACAGCATTCAGATCAATTTATCCATTATAATATATTTTCGATTTTCATTCAAATATTCGAACTTGTTAAATAAAGCTTTTACGAAAAACTATAATACGAGTATAGAAAGTCAATTACATCTGTTCTTTGTCGTATTCATTCCATGAACCAAACGTAGCGCATTTTTCTCGAACTTATTTCAAAATTTATATTTCGTAAATAGTTGAAAAATTATAAATGCCAATATCAGAATGCAATCGATGAACTTTAAAATAATAAAAATTTAAATAAAAGCTAAACTGGGTAGAAAAAGTTCATGACAAAAAAAAAATTAATTTTCTGAAAGTCCAAAAATTAAAATTAAAATTAAATATAAAATAAAAGTTTGTTGTTTTCAATTTGAACAAAAACAAAAAATTTAAATCGAAAAATAATTGTTTTTTTTTCTCTGTTGACTTGTGTTGCTGTCTTGTCTTGTCGGGATACATTGTGTAAGACAAAAAGGCATTTTCAACTTAATTAAAATGAAAATTGGGCACAATCAAATGAGTTTTTAAATATACAATAAAATTTATCAGCCAAACTTTTCATGTTGATGTTGACACCATTTTTATTTTGGCTAGACGGTTGTACCGATTTTGAGGAAAGCAACGGCTCGATAAGAAATGCTATGTTCTTTGTTCTTTTGAATTTATTTACGAATCATGAAATTTAAGTGCAAGCAAATAGTAGTACAGATATTACTTGCCTCGAATTTTCGTGTTTTAAAAGGTCTATGATTAATAAGAAACTTGAATATATCAGGGCACATATATAGGGTGGTTTAAATACAGAATTTATTTGGAAGCCACATGTAGCGAAAATTATTGCCAAAACCGACTTATTCTCCATATAGCTTGAACTTACACATAAGTGATCAAGTTAACTATGCATCATCGGTCAAGGATTTCTCTATTATATCAAGAAAATTGTATGCATATATTATATGTCAATCTGACTCCGTATAAGAACTCATAACGACAAGTTTTCGGTTTACTATAGGTCATATTGACTCGCTTCAAATCCCTGAAAATATATCAATCCATATTAGGGATTGAGGACATTGAATACTCACACCATTCCACAAATTACGGTGATAATCCTATAGATTGATTATAAAAAAATTTAAAATCGAAAAAGTTTTTTCTCACTGTTACAATCCGAGTTGACAGCTTTTACTTTATAAGAGTTGTAATTATTTAATTTTTCGTCGACTAAGACTGAACTGGACTCACACCAGATGTAGGTGATGTTTGGTGATATCAAAGTCTTGCATTATCGCACGACATACTCCTCGAGTGCTTCCTCAATGTACCGTTTAATTGGCCATGACTTTCTTGTCAGGCGGATGTTATATTTTATCACCAAAAATTCTAAATTAATTACATGCTTTACGCAAACCCATTTAGATTGATTTTCGAGGTACCCAAAGAACGGCAATAGCTACGGGTTTAGTAATTAACTGATAGTAAGAACAATGAATGCTAGCTGGGAGGACTAATCAAATCCGAGTTAAAACCCAGGGCAGGGTTTGTTTAGTGAGATAACGAACTGATGTCCAAGACCAAGATGACATATAGTTATATATATACAGCGTGAGCAAAAACGAAAAAACGCCGAATTAAACATATTGGATATGATATTAGATTATGATCGAAAATATTGGACGACTATGAACCTGCAGTGAGGTGACATGGTGGAGATGTTCAACCATATTATATGCAGGAATATTTGGCGAACAATTAGCCTCTAATCAAAGAATTTAGACGTGGTTTGCACAGGAGACACGCTAATTTATATTCCCAAACTTCCTATATGTACCGAGAGATTTAGAGTCTAGAGTACCAGGAAGCAGAAATACACAAAACACTGAATACGTGGAGTATAGATGGCAACGGAATTTACAATCAGTCACCAAAATCTATAACCAATTGAACGTGGTCTCTTCAACGAGGGAAATGAACAAAGGAGATTCGAGAAGAAACTAGAACATTTTAATAAATACTTTCGAAACCGATCAACTGCACATTCTCATTACAAATGAGCTTATAAGCTCAAAATGAGATGTACAGTTTCAAAATTTATTGTAAATATATAAATAAATATAAGTAAATATATACCGTTGAAAAGCCATTCCTCTTGATCGACCAGTATTGCCTCGGATGATGAATAAAAAGATCTGTCTTCGCTCTAGTGATATGCCTGCCCAGAACCAGCTCGATTCACTGCCATACGAGTCAAGCTCTTCAATGCAAAATTGTGCATATCGCACTTCTTGTCGTCTGTATCCTCTTGTAACATGACTCTTCTCCATTCTTGTTCTATCCAATTCAAACAACGACGTGCTTGTCGGTTGGCCGCGGTCAATTTCGGCCCGTTTGTTGTTTTGTGTGTAGTCGCACTAATTTCTCGAAGTCGTCTTCTAACTGTCCACCAACTGACTTCGATCACTTCTTGGAGCCGCTGTCCCAGTTGAACCGCATTCTATGCACTCGCAACAAAATCACGCTGTGCCGTAGCACGAGGTCGGCTAGATCCTTCCCGTCGTCTCAACCACCACTATTCTGATATCTCTGTTATACACTTGACGTATAAACTTAATTGTAGAGCCATTTCACTTTGGAGCTGCCCCGCAAATTAGTGTAACCACTTGTGCGACTACCTTGGTGTGGTATCAATTACTTTGCTCCGGTTGAAGATGTAATTAATAGAGGACCGTTCAGACTAAGTATCGATATGCGAATGAACGCAATTCCGAATGAAATATTTCATGGCATGCTATTGTACTGATTTTAGTTTTAGGATTTCATTCGAAAGTCTGCTGTATGCATTTGACAGAAAATCACTTTGTTGTTTTATGTACAACACACAAGTACAGAAAACCACTGGATATGTATTGAAATAGACTTTGAATCTGCATAAAAAAAAATCAAGCAAATATTGGATTCTTTTTTTTTGATATTTTTGAAATTTTGTGTTAAAATTGAGCAATATGAGATTTTTTCGCACTCAAGTGTATTTAAAATTGTGTTTCATTTTTCATGAAATGATCCTCCTAATTGTGGAATAATCATTATAATTAGTTTAATTCGTTAGTTACCAAACCTTCTATATGCAACTTAATTTTATTTAAATAAACACAATTTGTAATTTTATGCTAGAAACTTTTCTTTCAGAAAATTTTTCTCAACTTTCTGACACAAATGTCAAAGCCAACTAGACCGAACAATATTTATTCGACTCGTACAATACTGCAATATGCACTGGTTACTTAATGCGTAGTCGAATTCTATTATAACCATTTTGTTATAATCACATGATTCAAGAAACGATTGAAAATTTGATACTGCGTTTGATACAGTGAAGAAAACCAATATACAGATTTTTCACAAAATGTCAAATCTGGTAATCTTATTGTATTTAAGTTATCATTATAATTTTTTCCCCACATTTGAATAAAATCTACAAAGCTTTATGAAATAGCAAAAATACGCCAAAGTTTATTTAAAGTTAATATAAGCCTCTTTTAGGTTATTTTCATAATCGAATTTTCCACGAAAAATTATTATACAATTAAAAGACACTTTTTATATAAATAAGAAACTTGTGGCTTAAAAAATGGTAAACAATTATATTTTATCTTCGCCCAGCAGTAAAGTACAATGGAAGGAATAATCAATTTTTTTTAAGACATTTAAAAATTGATTTCTATTGTTTGTTTTGTATTCAACAAAACAATCTATTTTCACCGTATTTTATTTATAAAATGTCCTTTCTATTTACATTATCACCACAACCTGTTCTTTATGTCACCACAGTCCTAGGATTTGTATGTACGAGCGTCTATATACGTTTCTTTTTATGGAAAACAATGAAAAATTCAATTAATTTAAGGGTGGGCATTTTACTTTTGTTTTTTATGAAAAAAAAACTCAATTTCCTCTATTATTCATATACATCGTTTTCGGTCAAATGTAGGTATAGGTATATTATGGCTGGTGCTCGATTTTGTTTTTCTTTCGTGTATCTCCTCTATTAAGGATCATATTATATTTATGTGTACATTTATTTGTGATATTCAATATTTTCAATTAAATGGTCTACTTAAAAATCATATTTAATCAAGTTTCATTTATGGGTTTATACCCTTCTTATACTAAGTAGAATGAAAAATTCTCGCGCCATTGTTAATTTTATTTCTCATTAAATTTTACGCGTGACACGAAACAAGAACAAAAAAAAAACAAGAAATGTTAATAGATGACATAAATAATAAAAGTTTATGTTGCTACTTTACCATTCTGCCTCACCAAATCCATCTGAAATCATTATACTCTCACTAGTAGAACTTTACATTTTGTATTTCTTTTGGGTATAAGAAATGAAAAATAAATTTTAAAAAAATAATAATCCCATCTGCGTTTGACTTTACAGTATTTTTCTTGCTCTTTCGTTTTTTCAAATAATTTCCAGTTCTACTGGAAAACTGTACGTCTTTATCCTTACGCTATATGTACAATATTTCAATTATAGTTTCAATTTTGTACATCAAATTTTATCAACTAAGTTTCATCTAAACTTATAAAACTGATTAGAATATTTTCGAGTCGTTCGACTAAAACTATTCAATACTACATTCTTCACGTCGTTTTCAGACACTTTTTGTATCATGTTTGATGATTTGCTATTACAAATTCATTATGATATTTTGTCCTGAATAAATCAAAGCATCATATGTACATGTTGTTGTTAATTAAAATAAAATTTTAATTAGTTTATGATGTATAAATAAATATACATAAATGTATAGTTAAACTATGTTCATCAATTTTATGTAAACTCAGTTTGTGTTAAAAAAACAAACAGACTTACAAATTGGATTTAAATAACATTTATGCACATTGAATTTCAATTTGTTTAATTAAAAATAGAGGAAAATTAAAACAAACATTTATATATTTGTTTTACTTAAACCATAAATAAATAGTTATGCTATTCTATGTACATTGTATGTGTTTTATTTTTATGCTATCATAAGGACATCATCAAAATATACGAGTACGACCTACTATTGTCTGAATAATAATTCCTGCCAAACTATATCGTTCAATGGTTTGCATTTTTAACGCCGTTTCAACAGATGATACGTAAATTACTTGTACGTACAACATACCAAATGTTGTATTTGTGAGCAGATAGAAGCGACAGTCAAACAAATGTTTTAATGAGTGATGAATAAATTTCCCAAGTCGTGGAAAGTAGTGAAAATTGTGCTCGGTTTGTTTAAAGTTTCGCTTATTGATTGGACTGCTGGAAGAAGCGCTAGGCTAATTCCTACAGTTGTTTACATAAAACAATTTTAGTTAGAAAATCATTACTAATCTACTATTATCACAAGACAATCACACTTCTTATCTACTAATGTGTAATCGCCAATCCAAAATCTCCAGTCCGCAACACCTATCTGTGCTCATCCTTCTAGGTTAAAATTAAAACATTAGTACAGAATTTTGAAATTAATTTATCAATTTTTGGCTTAAAATGATAACAAAAACCAATAACAAACATACACTAAAGTACCTACAGGCTTAAATCAGTTTAACTGGCTAAGAATAGCAAGGTTAACTAAAAAAACCTAAAACTTCTATCTCCTCCATCACTCAGACATCTTCCCTATTAGATGAAGAAAGCAACCTCCGCACTCGAATCATCGCCTCCCGTTAAAAACACATATCTGTAAGCTCATCAAAACCTATTATTTAATACAAGCAACCAATACCGTAGATTTACACTAACCAGTTAGTTATGTAATCCAGATTTTGTGTCACAATACGAATTTTAAGAATACCTGTATATTTCAATACGTTGTAGGAACTCGCAAACTATATAAAACATCAAGTGTGAAAACTGTTTACATTTATAGCTAATAGAAATTTTCAAACCACAATTTTCACACTTTACATTGAAATTGTATCAGTGTCTGTAAGTACTAGAAAATCACCATTAATCCGAACAATGTTCACAAAAGATGCATGTAGATTTTAGGTACCTCCAACAACAAACAAATCTGATTACTCTATCCACGAGTGATGCCTTCCCATCACTCGCAACCTTACACCATCCATCTCGAAAGACAATACATATCGCTTGGAAGAACCCTAAAATAAACACAATCTAGTAAATAGGCAGGTCGTCCTTAAGCGAACTATTCAACCGTCACAACCAATCAAATAAATCATGTCTGACCCACGCAATAAAACAGCTGTCAAACAAACCCAAAATAACGTCAGAAATTATTTTAATTAAATACACAAATAAAACAAATCATAGACTGGAAAAAACACGTTCGATCTGTGTAAAGATCAACACTGAAAATTAGTCATATTACTGGCGATGGCCTAAGATTAGAATATCAATCGTCAGAAAATCACAATCAAAGAATAAGTGCGTTTCCAAAATGTTTCTCGTAAATTTGTGGTGATGGTCTGGTGATAAGACTCACTTCCTGACTACATAGTATTGTTTTCTAATTATTGATCCTTTTGTTTTGTAATGTATCGATAATAAATATTATCATTAAGTAATAAACGCCGACATCTCCAAATCGTCAAACATATTCCTACATTAGTTCCCTACTCTTTTATAACGGTTATTTTCTTGTGTGACGTTTCCTAAATTTACAAAACTGTTTAGTCTTGTTCATACGGTCGGTTTTAATATGACAATTTAAATCCTACCTTTAAATTTTCGTCTTTGAAGCTAGTCACATATCAATAAATGCTCAAAAATGATCTATTTTATTTGACATTTTAACTGTCAAATTTTTATTTTTCAATTTGTGCTTGGCAACAAATTTTTTCAATTTGTGCTTTAAACCAAATTTAAACTTTATTTAATATTGTTGATATAATGTGCGTAATAATTATATTTGTTTTGATAATATCAAATTTCGTTATAATCCACAGATCGAATAAACCATTCATCTGTGACATTGCTCCGCCCAGCATGGTTCTTAATAAATTTTTATGGATTAACTCCGATTTTTTTAAATTTGCATTTTTATACTGGACATTTTTCTTCCAAGTTTTCAATTTTTTTTTAAAAAAGATTAGAAAATGGATAAGATAAAATTTTTACTTATACTTACTTAAAAATATTTAAAACTAATATCACAAAATCGCTAATATCAACAAACAAATAGAAAAACAAATTAAAAAAAAATTCCTTACAAACCAAAAAAAATTAAATTTGACAAATTCAAAATTAAGCAAAACTACATGAGTCAAAAATTAGCTAAAATATTTTTTTTTTGAGAGTTGGTAAACCTACGGATGTTTTGCTTAAAACGTGGTTTATCATCAGTTTGTTTCATTTTATTGGAGTTTGAGGTAGGCATTTAAATCATTCGATTAAATCCGACCGTATGAACTAGACCTTAAAATTGAAACTAGGTTCGTTGAGATTGGTTTCCTGGTAAAATTAAACAGATCTGAGACCTTACAAATAAAATGAAAATTGATACATTCAATCTATATAATATATTCAACGAACTGAGAACAATTTGTGTTAATTTAACCGAGGAATATTTAAAGAGGTGTGTATCAAAAAAACATTTTTTAGATACGAGTTAAGCCGAGGATCACCTATACAAAAGAAAGAGAAAATATACTTTATCATTCACCATACCAGTAACTTACCATTGACTCCATTAATTCAACAATTTACTACATTTAATACACTCTACAATGTATAATGAAATTTGTCGTAGCAGGCAAGTATCTATGAAATTCTAATTAAATTTACCGTTTTATTACATCTTAAAACCCAAAAAAAAAATTATTTATTACTTTTGTTATACTTCCACTGAATTTTGATACACGAAATATTATATGCGTTGACTGTAATACAAACAATAAGAAGCATAGCCGTGGTATAGTGAGATGGTGTACAATATATAACTCACAACTGTTAAAGTAATAAAATTCTACCTTGGCTGATATAAAATTAAAGGTGTTATATCTTAAAGATAAAATCTATATGTATATAGATTAGGTGATGCCATAATTAGGTAATAAAATGAAATTTGGTGATGTTTGGGGGAAATTCAACTAATTTTGCACTTATGTTCTTCACTGTACAAACATATTTCGCTCGGAGCTTAATGTTTCTTAAACATTTGACTACTTATTTGTTTATGTCTAAGATTCTTAAATTATTATAGAACATAGTTAGATTTCATGATAAGTATATATAATAGTAAATTTTCGAGTTATATAAGGTGTAAAAATTGAATCCAATAAGTCATTGCTACGCGTATCCTGCTAAACGTACTGTGCTCCGATGCGTTTGTGGCAATTAATACTGCATCATATAAAGGTGAGAATTAGTTTCGTTCACTTCTTTTTCAAGTTTTCCTATTGATATTTTCCAAATCGAACTCGTCACGTTCTGCGTATTGATCTGGTGTGAATGATACTTCGATCTTTAAAGAAACAGCCGGCTTTCGATAGGGAAAAGAGATGGTTTCGTCGACGATGGCTTTGGAGAGTGAAAAAATAATTTTAAAAAATCGGAATCGACATTTTTATTTTTATTTATTTTCATATATTTAACGACTTACGAAAACAGTGGCCAAATATTCAGAGTCTTTATTTAAATTTTTGTCATGTATAGCTCGAGAGACCAATAAAATAATAGTCCTTGATAAAATATACTGTTTTGATGTAACCAGACGTCGCATTTTTAATGGTCTCGAAAGCATTAACAAATTAGCACAAAGTAGACGAAAACTCATTGTAAATGAAAATGATACAACACGACAGAAGATTCATTCATTTAATTTTTAGTTTCTATTTTGTGATATGAAAAATTATTGGTTACTGATAGGCATAGTTATATAATTTTTAGTAAACTCAACAGGTTTCACTGCAAACATGATTTTGTGAGGGGAGTAACAAAAGTACGTTTAATATTTAAAAAAAAAATAAAATACCAACCCTTTGCAATATTTTTATGAGACATCTTTCAGACCGATCGGTTAAAATGGAGATGAGAAAACGCAAAATAGCTGAGGGTGCCTCTGACGAAATTCCACCACAAATGAGACTCAAAAAGAATTTTAAATGAGTCCCAAAAAAAAGCTCAAACGTGCAGTTTGTAAATTTATTTCTAATTAAACTTGAAAATGGGCACTTTAGCACTACTTTTTACATCGTGACAACGCGCCAGCTGGCACTCCCGAAAAAATACGAGCAGCACCATATTCTTCGGATTTAACTTCTTGTGACTTCTGGTTATATTTAAAAACTAAAACAAAATTTGAGGGGAAGGATGTTTAACAGTAACTCGGAGATAATATTAATGCGGTTAATGCTAAACTTTAAGCTTATAAAAAACAAGATTTTGAGAAGTGGACCTATAGGCTTAAGAAATGCATTGAAATCAATGGCGATTGTGTAGAGAAGATAAAAGAGACAAAGATTAAGAATTTTTGTTACTCCTCTCGTATAATAATCATTCAGGCGCAATTTTCCGTCTTCTCATATACTTTAGACTAGTATTTTTTCTACGAGCACTATAGAGCTATAGAGCATCGAATAATTAGAAAAATTCGGTTTTAACCTCAAAATTTTGCGTTTTAATATAAAATATGAATAAATGCATTTGAGATCGAATTTATTCATCGTATACATTTCAAATCCACAAATTTAATTAATAATTTAATAAAATTAAAATTATAATCGTACCCATTGAACCGAACATAATTATTCATTAAAACGTTGTAAAACAAAAGATAAAAACTGCAACAGATCACAGAATTTAATGTTTATAATTTTATGCATGTATGAAAAACAACACATATTTTTGTTTTTCTCTAAAAGAAAATTTTGTGTTATAATGTGAATGTGTGTGTGTATACGAGGGTATGTATAACTGAGTTGTTCGAAACGCATTTTTATCGATTAAATTAACATATTGGATCAGCTCTCTAGCTTTCACGGATAATTTTCGTAATTGACTTATTTAACATGGTGTGTACGAACGCCAATTGAAATGCCATGTGCTGCCTACATCAAGTTTGTAAGTGATTTTATTTGATTTGATTTGAAATAAGAGTTTACGGTTTCAATATATAAATTCAATGACTTTTGTATTTAAATATAGAATATTTTGCATCAACAATATTGGAAAATAAATGAAGTAGTTTTTTATATCTTGATTGTTGGTGGTCTCGTTGGTTATATGCCGCGTAGCAAGAAAGTATGGTTTCAATATGGTTATTTCGTTCTAAAATTAATAATAGTCTGATAATAGCATAGATAATAACAAACAGTCTGGTAAATATTTTCTTATGTTGTCATCTTTGATATGTAAACAAATTATCAATTCTGCTGTCGTCATGGTGATATGAATGTATACAGTAGATCATTTTATGTAGCTAACAATTAACATCATAAATAATATTTTGGTGTAAATGTGCGTTAATCGTACAACATACCTGTATGTATGTATGATAAACGTTATAAATTAGTAAGCTTCGATCTAACCAAAAAAGGGTGCGGTTCTGGTTTATTTTAGAATCCCCCACAATCAGAATATGTATATTATAATACTATACATGTTTTTATAACTTAATAAAAATTTAATGAAAATTGAATAATAAAAGCTTCAATGAACAAAATAAAACGTAATATTTTTTGTTAGATTTTTCATTATTTTCATGTCATTTTTACAATGCAAAATTTACAAAAAAAAAACAAAAAATTAATGCAAAGCTCCAGCAACAAAAATAAAAACGCTTTCTTATTTGTGTACATTGGTGTGCGTTTTCCTATAATCTTATTTGGAATTTGATGACAGTATTATGTTAAAAATATGAAACCGAAAATAAAGAAGATTTTATTGGATTATTAAGGTTTTGTAATTATTTAAATTTAATTAGAAAAGCTTTTTATTATGCTTTTCAAGCTATACAAAATATAAATTAAACGGCTTGGACCGTTAAGCTTATCTATGAGTATATACAGTCTATGAATCATCAAAATGTGTTTTATAACGTTGCTGATTCCTAGAAACCATTATTCATATAACCATAAACTAACCTATAATGTATTTCAATTTAATTTATTCTGGATTTTATTTAGTAGTTGCATCTTTATCATTCAACAAGTATTATTCTTATTGTTCATATTCATACAGTTGTCCGCAAAATTACCACACCAAAATTTATTTCCACTGCAGTTGTAAAATACAATTTTTCAATTCTTATCAAATATTTAGGGGTTGTATTCGATCAATATGTAATTAATTATTATATGTGGGGTGTGTATTGTCTACCGAAGTGTACACAGGAACAAATCACTGTATATATGGCAAGTAAAGGGTATTTTTAATATTAATGAAACGGGCTTTACTGGGTATACAATTTTATGACAATAATGTTTAAATATGATTTCGGTAATGTTTGGAACACCAATTTTCATAAACTTTTCGCAGCATTTGCGTCCTAATAACTTTTTAAGTGACTTTACATAACCTCAAAGAAAATAATCCCATGAGGTTAAATCACACGATATTCGTAGATCATTAACTGGACCATTACGCGAAATATTTCGCTCATCAAAAGTTTCTTTAAGTTAATCAATTGTATCGCGTGTTATGTGTGGCATGTGGCTCCATTCTAATAGCTAATTGAGGTACGATAAAATTTCTAATCATGTCTCTATATCGCTCACCATTGACGGTACCATTTTGACCATCATCGTTTTTTTTTTTCACAAATCCTCGCTCTAAATACGACAATTCTACATATTTGCGTACTCATTCAACCAAAAATAGGCTTCATCGGAGAACAAAATTTTGAATGGCAATTCAACATCATTATCAATTATCGTTTGGGTTTAATTCCTGCACAAGTTGAATTTTGAAAGCTTTTAAGCCAATATAAAACCCCAGTTACTGAGAACGGTGACGATTTGATTGAGTAGGATGTTCTTCGTTGCTTTTCTGTATATCTGCTATATTTTATTTAGTGTGCTCTGTTCGGCGTCTCATGGAATGCACATTATCAGTTAGGCTAAACGTGGTCTGAAAACGATTTATTGTTATTCGAACTAGTGTCAGATAAGTTTGACAAACAAAACAATTATTTCCGTCATAAACTTAAATAATTTCACTATCGCACAACTATGGGTGTGTTGATTGTTGTTCATTTGTAAAATATGAATTTTGTACTAACAAAATAATCACAATTATTGAAATAAAGTAGAACAACAAAAAATATAGTCGAGAAAGCTCATTGAGTATAGTGTTAGAACATATGTAATCACGCTATAGTGCTCATATGTGTTAAGAGTTGTGATTGATAAAATTCATCCTGGAAAAGCTTTAGTCAATGAACTCTTAATAGTTTAAGCGTAAATTTAACCGAAACAACTTTTTTCCCTTTATCTCCAATTTACAATGGGGCGTCCACTAAACTGGACCATTTCGTAGGGGGCTATTGTTTTCAGTTCACCCAAATGTTTTACCGAATTCTTTTGCCTCGGCTAGTGTTCTCTTTTCTCTTAAGTGTTCTCTTAATTTTTCAAGACTGGACGGATGCATTCCATGCCTTGTGAATGTTTTGATTGATGTCTTCCGTGCCCAATTTTTGCTACAGTACAACCAAATACAAACTGTTTACTTTTTCAATTGAAACATTATTGATGATGACTGTCAATAGTAATATTGCTCGTTCTTAGACTCATGTTTCAATTTTGATAATGTTAATTTAGAGACCAACATCCTTTGCTATGAACTTTCTTCTGCATGTCAGCATGTCTATGTGTTAGCAGGCCATTGTCATCTGTATGGTTCAGTTTATTGAGTCGTTAGTGGTTATCATTGAGTACCATTTGACGAAGTGATGTCGAGAATTTAACACTTTGTTTTCCTTTGTACAAAGTGTTAAATGGGAGTACAAAAGTTTGCTTAATTGATCAGAAACAAACGAACAACATTATTTTCGTATTTATGCTTCATTTTCGTCTTTTTTATCTTCTCTACATAGTCGCCATTGATTTTAATTAATTTCTTAAGTAAAGATCCACTTCTTTAAACATACTTCAAAATCTTGCTTTTTAAGCTAATCAAGTTTAGTGTTTACTGCATCCGTTATCTCTGCTTTACTGTTAAACACATTTCCCCTCAAATTAGGTTTAGTTTTTGGGCATATGGTGGGAGATCCGAGAAATATCGTGCTGGTCATATTTCTTCGATGCCAGAGAACGAATTAAGTTATTCGTTAGCGCTGCACTCGTTACTCCTCTTCCGGTTTTCCAATAAAGTTTTGAAAGCATTTGGTAAGTAGTCTTCGATAAACCATTTGACAGTTATCATCTGATCCTTTTCCAGGAGAATAGCAGCTACTCAAATTTTGATCGGCTCAAGTAAACTGAAATAATTATTTTCGTTCCTTCTTTATTGCTAAGGTTTTATGGGTGGGTTCACTTATACCATGGACTACTGTTTTGTTTCCGGATCGTATTTATAGAACCAAGATTCGTGACCAGTAACAACTTTACTAAATGGACAGCCTCCATTTGCGTATTTATTTAGAAAAAATTTAATAAAATGCAATCGAGCAATACAACTATGGCATTCAAAGCAAATTCACAACCATTATTTCTTGTATCAATCGTGGATCTTCGTCAACTTTTAACTTCACCAGAGCCACATTATTGAAAGAAGCCTACTACCCTCAACTTTTGTTACTCCCCTTGTAATGCATCCTCTTTCAGTATGCACGTATAGTAACGACTAGTCGCAATACCAAAAATAAAGGATTTGAAAATTCGTATCCCACAATTTATGTACCACACCTTTCGGAAAAATCAATAATTTAAAGAAAATAAGAAACATTGTTCGATAAAAACCGCGCCACACACAAAATTTATCCTTTTACTATATGCACCAATAAAATAAAATAAAATTTAATGGTCATTCGAGTACTATACCAAATATATTATAGTACTCGGATATATTTTGTGTACTTTTGTGAAACACAACAAAATGATGGCAATAAAAATTGTAACAAATTCATCATCATTCGAGAGGAAAACAAAACAGGGCATACAGAAAAACAATCATTTTCTCATGCTTATTTACCACTGTAAACAAACCCTATATGTGCATACGTGTATATGTATATACCCTTCTACACTTTAATTCGGGTCGGAGTAAAATGATAAAAATTTGAAGTCTTATAAGAATGATAACATAAATATTATTTTATCCTCGTATGCTCGTATTTTCCTTTCCATTTTTTTTTCATTTCAATTTTCCAATTTTTTTCGTGTGTCGTGTACATATGTACATACTATATGATATTTCGTATATTATATTAAGATACAATAATAATAATAATAATAATACATACCTATATAAATAAAAAACAACATTTTCCATTGTTTTCCATGATTTCGCCATAAAAGTATGTATATAGCAAAGAGACGAACGAAAGGTAATTTCGTTTTATTTTACTTTTAACTTGGCACAAGTTGGAAATGGTTTCAGTTAAATAATCAGAATTTTTTTTTATTGTATTTTTTTTTGAAGACGATAAAATGGTTTTATATCTTTTTATGGATTATTTTATTTATAGTTTTTATTGATATATATACTCATGACAAGACAAAGGGTTATACTCATTATAAAAAACATATAAGTGTGGGTGTGTGTGTATATCGTTTTATGATAATGTTGTTTAATTTATTATTTAAATACTATATTACAAGGCAATAAGAAAAACAATATAATAGTATCGGTTAACACCTGGACACCTGGAACTAGACAGCTTTATATATGTACATAGATTAAGGGGAAGCTTTAGTTCGTTGCAGATGGAAATGAAGATAAACTATCAAATTTTTTACGAATACTTAACACAACTAATTTTTGGGCAGATATAACCTTTCAGACAAACCAGAGTAGAAACTGTCAATACAGCATCGTTATATGACATTTTGGTACGTTAATAACATTAAAATATCGGGAGTACAAACTTGATAAAAACTAAGCTGTATATCATCATGTCTAAATTTCAAACTGCAAATAATTAATCGAAATTATATATTTGGTATCAGAGGTCTTTATTTTCTTTTTTAAACTTAATTCGATGTTGGTGTTGTTGAAGTGTGATATGTGATGCTGGGTGCTGTAATCGTGACAGCTAATGATGAATGGCTTAACTTTGAACTCCACAGAGTGGCATTGATTGACAGCTAGGGCGCTGAATCAACCAGCCGATGAAGACGTTTGTCTTGAAATGTATGGCATCTTTTGTATGTGGTCTGTAATATTCGTTTCGCTAGGCAGGTTTCGATCTGATGACGTCATTGACTCGTTGTGTGATCGAAAAGATCAAATCCATCTCATCAGGCATATGCGACCGGACTTGATTTATGTTTCATTTCGTTTCTATATATACTGTAAGGCTATGTTGCAACAGTTCTAGCGAATTTACAGAATTTGACTCGAAATCTTTTTTCGATTATTTTTGTTTATACTTCACTATTGTGGCGTGACTATTCATCGTATTTGTAAACGCCACGTTACTTTTGTAACAACTATAATACAGTCTTAGGTGAGATTAGTTAAAACTCATTTCGTATTCTGCACGTAGTCATAGTTGTAATTAGGGTTTCGAAAAGACAAGAGGAAAATATATTTTTAGTTTGTATTCTACATTTAAACACAAGCAATTAAATTATCGTTCTATAAAGCATTACAAAACTTTATTAGATTTTAAAGTATTATTAATGATAAAGCTGCTGTATGTTGGCTCTTAGCTTTGGATTAATCGTCTAGTTTTTATAATTAACAGTTATTAACCACTTGTTAAATCTTGACACCAACAATTAACAAATCGTAGTGACAACAGCAACATATCGAGTTGTGTTGCCAGATAATATTTTACAAATAGAAGCATATATACTTTTAGCTTTTTTCAAAATTTAAGCAAATTTTACAGAATGGGCAGCTGACAATCTTCAAGAATTACTAATCAGCGCCTATGAGAAGAGATGTGCTCTAAGTAATGTTAAAATGGAAAACTGGGTAACCATGGTGGACTTAAGAACTGGGCATAGACAAGAAAACTTCTAAACAAAACCATGAAAACCGGTACAACGGAAGATTGGGACTTGTACAAATCTTCACAAAGAGAAATGTAAATAAACCGAAGTGAAAAAACATCGAAATGGAGATCTTTCTGTGAGAAAGTGAATAGCCTAACGACAATCACTAAACTCAAGAGAGTTATCTGTGGTACAAATAAGGAAGCTTTAGAGGTTCTAATGAAAACTCGTTTTTCCGAAAGTGATAATTCTAATGTACTAGATGGATATCAACTTCCACACCAACTTCCAAGTTTTATAGATTGGAACTTGGTGGGTTAGGAAGTGACAAAAGATCGATGGAGGATCGGTTCTTTTCAAAATTTAAAACATCAGGTCAAGACGTGATATTTCTATGTTTCCTACATGAAGGACTGGAAATTATCCTAGACAACCTTAAACATGTCTTCAGAGCCCATTTGGCACTGGGATAGATTCCAATACCATGGAGAAAAGTCAGGGTCGTGTTCATTCCGAAGGATGAAAAGCCTAGATATGACAACGCAAAAAGTTTTTGACTTATTAGCCTCTCCTCTTTTCAAGTTAAATGTTTAGAGCGATTAGTTGATTACTTTACTTTAGTGATAATGCACTATTAGAAAATCCCATACATTCCAAACAACACGCATACCATAAAGGCAGATCTGTGAAAACACCACTCCATAAAGTCGTTCGGATGGAAAAGTCAAGGGAAATCAAAGAATTTGCCTTGGTAGTGTTTCTAGACATCGAAGGCGCGTCTGACAACGCTTCCTTCATTCAAATTAAAGTGAAATTAAAGACATGCCAAAGAAATCTCACTTGTTCGGTGGTTTAGCGCCATGCTTAGGACAAAGCTAAACTACCGAGAACAATTGTAAACTTAGGTAGTGATAAGATAACGGTAACCACCCGAAAGGTGAGAGAAAATTGCCGTTTTGTCTCCGCTCTTGTGGTGGTCAACTCATTTTTAGTCCAACTAAAAGACAACGGATTTTGCTGCCAGGGTTAGGAGAATGACATCGCAATAATACTGGTAGGTAAATATACGGATGTACATATAATGTGATAACATGCAAATAGCTATTTATATAGTTAAAGCCTCGTGTAGTGATCGGGGTCTATCAGTCAACCCTAGGAAAACTGAGATAGTTCTTTACACTAGACGCAGGACTTTGGGAAACTTTAGTCTTCCAAAAACTGGGGTTCATACAATCCCCCTCTCCCTGGATCTGGTTAGTCGGCAGATTACTTTTGTAAAAACATAAAGGAGAGAAATGCAATAAAGCATGCAACATTTACTGGAAATGCAAACAATCATTTGGTAAATCAAGGAGACTGAAATCCAGACGCGTGCACTGGCCTTACGTTTCCGTGATTAGACCCATAATTTGGTCTTATTTTGCTTATTTGGTAGCCTAGAACAATGAGTAGGGTTGAAAAGAGTCCTCTAACTCACCTTGAAAGTCTGGTTTGTCTGGCATTCTAGGAACTATGCACACCACACCTGGGCACTGTAAAATACGGAGCGAGGTGGGCCAGCACACAATTGCTCACATGCCCTCCGAAATTATGGTGGTGGCACATTTTCGGGAAATTATTTGGTGTAATTATTACCGAAAATCTACCTCTCTGATGACGATATGATCAGTATGCTGTAATAGTGAGGTCAAATTATCTATCTTCCTTGGTAGATACGCTACTGCCTTTCAGACGGAAATTGCTGCGCTTTTGAAAGCAGGACTCTTTGCAAATGGGATGAATTGCCCAGACAGCCAGGCTGCTCTCAAGGCGATTGTTTCCAATACAGTTCCATCGAAACTTGTTTTGTCTGAATGAAGTTAAACTTCACTTGGGTGTCCAGTCACAAAGGTGTTAAATGAAATATATTGACTGATACACTGGCCCGTTTGAGTGCAGCTTTCACTTTTGTTGGGCCTGAGCACTTTATGAGTTACGTTATTATCTCTCAAAAGAGATATCTACTGTCACTTTCTTTTGATCAATAAATCAGCGAAGATCCCATTCTTTCTGGAATTATAAAAGACGCACTTTAAGACTCTTGCTGTGTATTCTCACCTGAATCCTGAATAATCAAATGTTCCGAATGAAAATTCTTTATGTTTTTCTGTTCGGTTATCCGATTTTTCGAAAATTTTCATTGAAATAATACAATAAAAGTTATGTTTAATGTTATGTTTATGTTCCATGTTTATGTTATGGGTTATGTTTAATGTGTCATTCGCTAGAACTGTTGTGACATGACGCTTACCAAATCCAACCAAATCGCACAGTACACAAATATGCAAAGTTTTCTTAAAAGCTTTGAGTTTTCATGCAAGTATTTTTCCAACAGTTATGACACAATTGATTTTACGAGTAGTAACTTTAATATTTAATAGTAAAATAAATATCTTTCACTCTGTAATAAACCAAAATATGTGAATTTAGTTTTTGTGTTGTATAGTGTATAGTGAAATTGGATCAAACTGTCTAAGCGTTTTGTACATCATCTGCTTCTTCTTTTAATGTCTTACAAGATGCTTTTGTTGACTGACATCCACTCCTCATTACTATTTTTTTACGTTAAGTTTTATTTGGGTGCAGGGCGGACTTTTAGACTGTCCAAGCTCTTTGTAACTGTCAGAGCTTCTGCACCCAACGCGCGATCCTTCAAGTAAAGATTGACAGCTGCTTAAAACTTGTGCATCTTAAATTTCAACGTGAACTGAAAACGGGTCAACGAATTCCACTTCTTAGATGTTCGATAAATAAAATCGCGCTTTGCATCTTCCGTTCGAGGTTTCGGCAGCTCCACCGTAAACCTATGCGCACTAACCGTCCCTCGTGTTACCCGTCCTGGCGTAACAAATGGTAGTATTTTCTCCTTTAATTTTGCAGAACATTGACCATTTATTAATCTATAGAACACGCAGAGTTCTGCAACATCTCTGCGGTGTTGTATAGGCTGTTTAGATCGATCGTAAGTCTGGAGTTTCGTATTATTCGGATGGCACGCCGCTGAACTCTATCTAGCAACTGAAAAGCAGTGCCATATGATCCACCCCAAACCTGACAGCAATATTCTATACAAGGTTCTATTCTGGAGAACCTGATGCGATTTAAAAAACCGTCTGCATCTATTGAGGAACCCGAGTTTACGTGAAGCTGATTTGGCCAATGCGATAATGTGTTCATTCCATTTTAAATTGTTGCTTATTTGAACACCAAGCAGACGAATTGAGTTGCAACCCACGAGAACTTGGCCTTTACCACAAAAGGGTATTCTTTGTGACGCGAGAATGCGCATATTTGTGTTTTTTCTCGTTAAATTTGACCTGATTTTTAATTCCCCACTCAAATATTGTACTCAAATCGGAATTACGCGAAGTGACAACTTCCAGCCGTTTACCGTTTAACTGTGAAAGAGTAGACTTGACCTCGAATGAAATAGAAGAGTGCAATGTTGCAAAACAGTGGATAGGGTTTAAAGTGCTATCCAACAAGTCATTGATGTATAACAAAAGCAAAGTTGGTGACAAAACTGATCTCTGAGGGACTCCGGCATTTGGGGAGTGTGTCGATGATCTCACATTTAGCACAACGTTGATCTTTCGGTCTCTGAGAAAGCTTTTTATTCACTTGATGGTCATCGTATCTAAGCCATATGCCGCAAGTTTACAAACGAGATTCTCATGCTAAACCTTGTCAAAAGCCTTGGATATATCCAAAGCGATTGCAAAGGCTTCTCCGTGTTGCTCAAGGGCGAGATTCCATTTTTTTGTAATTATCATTGCATTATCTTGAGATTAATAAAAGTATTTATCTGAAATTATTTTATTAATCTCAAGATAATGCACCAGTTGTTGGTTATTGCATTTCTCAAAAGCTTCAGCAACGGCTGACACAATTGATATTGACCGGTAGTTTGAAGGGTCAGTTTTATCACAACCACGTTTAAGAATCGGTTGCACTATCGCACTCTTCCAGGCGTTCGGGTATTTACCTTGCTTATAAGAAAGGAGAAAAATTTTAGTTAATATTGGAGCCAAGTCACAGGCAAACTCCTTCAATATTCGAACAGGAATTCCGTCAGGTCCGGTGGCCTTATTTATGTCCATTGCCTTCAGATTCGTTGTTTCATAGCATGTAGTGCAGCTTTTAGCACTAAAATACAAGTAACGTCTGAGTAGCATATAGACGAAAATGAATAAAGATTTTGCGTAATTGAATTCCTTCTGGCAACACCGATTATTCTATAAATTTATATTGTCTTCAATTTTATTGTTGCTGTACATCGATACGACAGTAAAATCGTTTCACGAAAACATTCTAAATAAATAATGAAATTTAGCCGTTAATATAAAGCAAAACAATAGTGTTGTTTCGTGGTAAATATTTCATTAGATTTTTCCAGTTTTCTTGTTATATTCCTTTAGGGTTTAGTTTTTATTTTGTTTGATTTTCTTGTGTACTGATAAAACAAATCTTGAGAAATGCCTAACCAAATATCAAAAATTAAATTTGTACAATAAATTGAGTACATATATACTTACGAAAACAATACGATTACGTCAAAGAATGACGGCGTGCATGGTTATATATGTAGTTGGATGGAATTCGGAGAAATTTTATTTTTGTATAATACGACTCGTGTATATATGTATCAGTTACGGAGGTTCGAAGGTCTAAATCCATAAACCATGTTTTTCCATTAAATTTCTTGTTTTCCATCTGACAAGAGAATAATATATTTTGTTCTAAAAGTTACACTTAAATACAATATATAGGAAAAGGGTATAAAGTACTACCATAAAAATATCATTATCCCTCTTAATCATTCGCCATAAATCTGTAATTAGAATTTAAGTATGTAGTCGTTTGGCTTGATGAAAGAAAATGATTAAAGACTATTTAGAAGCAGCAAAATTTACATTCTATCCTTATGTTGTTAAATATATTCGTACAACTGTATCAATCAACGCAAGATGATATTTTCCGACAAGCAAAATAAAAAATATGTATAATTTGTTATTATGATTGCAAATTAACATCTTTATTGTTGTTAAGATGACAATTTTTTATTTTACTTTTTATTTTACCATAGCTACAAGGAACATCATCTATTCCTTTATGATCGTTAGGTTGCTTTATACTCACTCGTACATATACCATAGACATTAGTTTACTTGATTATGAAAGAAATTATGTTTATCGTTTGCGACTTGATTATCACAGTTGTATAACTAAATGTGCTAGTGTTATACCCAAGATATTTGATATTTGTTACAGCTTTGACATAAGTATTGTGAAAAAAATCATTGACCATTTCGATGTGCTAATACTTCTTACATTAATCATAAAATCAATCAAATACCCATTGAAATCTGTAACAAAAAGAAAAAATTATCAATCAATCAGTTATAAGAAAACAACAAAAAATTTTGAAAGAAAATCAATTGAAAGTAAAAAAATTAAATCAATCAAAATAAAATATTTTTATCGGGCGGTTTTCAATTTATTTTGAGTTAATTTTTGGTTTAATATAAAGTTTTGGCATATTGAAGGCGTTTTGTATTGGCAAGTTTATATACATTTTTTTTTTTGAAACTAATTTTTGACAGGTTTTTGATTAATAATTATTCTATTTAATTAAGATTTTTTGTTAATGTTTTATAAATAATATCTGGGACCTTTGATAACACCAAGCGATGTGCATAATATCGACAGTAACATGTCTGTAAACAAATAATATATCAGTCAATGGCACAATAATGTTTACCCTATAAATCAGTGATTTGTCAGTTAAGGTTTCTTTCTGTATACTAAATGTAGGGATAGTATACGATAGATTCCCATTCTAAAATTGATAATATTTTAAAAATAATCGAGCCATTATCTGTTACTAATAATGAATCATTCAACTTGAAATTTCATTCTGTCGAGACCTTTTAAAAATGTATCCATGCTGTAAAGTATCTTCTTTCTCTGTTTCGCTTTACTTTTTTACAGTACTTTAGCTAATGTCAATTGCCAGTTATTAAAGTGCTATAAATTGCTATAAAAAAGTAAAGCGAAACAGAGAAAGAAGATATTTTGACATTTTGGAAAAAATAAATTGACCAATATTATTATAAATTCCCGCTTGATGATACTAATTATTTAAGTGAAATTAAAATATACTTTTCTGCACAGATGAACGTATAAAATCTCAGAAAAGCTATAAAATTTCAAAAAACCTAATGAAAAGGAACTACTAGAAAAATTGAGCTATTTTGACGTTGTTTTACATGCATGTAGATTATTCACTTACTCTTACACATATTTTGTATAGACATTATTTTTCCCACTCAGTTTGAATCGTTTAACCACTGAAAGTCGCAAAAAAGACGACTTTCATTCGACTATTAGCCCAGCTATATAGTAACACTGTCTAAATACAGCAACACTATCTACAAAAAAATGATTACCAGCCAGAATAGTGACAGTGCTATAACAATTTAAGTTTATAACCTTCGGTTATAATAATTTAGAGGCTTCCATAACCTTTGATCGGTGTTGCTTTTTTATTAAGGAGATCAAATTAGCAAGAAATTATTCAATTATCGATTTTTGGATTTTGGCAATAACAATCTAAACAATAAATCCGTGTTCATCCAAAATTCCTGAGTTTTAATTGACAAGACAATAAGAAATAACATAAGTTTGTCTTTTACTTACGACGAGTACTTGTAGAATAGTTAAGTATTGTGTCCAGAAATGGTCCTTAGGTATTATATGAATACCTAAATGAAATTTTCATAATTTTGTTTTAAGAAAATGTATGAAAATAGCTGATACAACAACAAATATATCTGATAATTAATAAGTGGTTTAATTAAACTCAATAATGATCAGTATTTAGAACTTTCTCATCGGATTAGAGATATAACCTTTGAACTTCATTGTCTATCAATAGCCAAAGAAAAAGAAAATTTTCTTACTAAACGAACAATAATCCTTCGTTTTTCATAATTAGTCTTTAGTGAGCAACATAATTAAAATAAATTATTAAATACCATCCAGACTATACAGTAAGATTAACCTCCCGCATATATTAACAAATTTGTTTTCTGACGTTGCTTGACTGTAGTTCCACAACAGTTTAGTTCACCTTGTACGAGTATGGTCCAAAATCGGCAAATCATAATCAACTGTTAATCCCAATTGGGGTTGGATGATATATCTTTGGAATTACTTCATTGAGATTTGAAAACTATTAGTTATTACTGGGTTAGATAATCTAATTAAAAATATTATTCGTACCTGTTATATTTTGTCTAATTAAACCCTAAGGGATAGTTATTTTGTAATGGGTTAAAAATTTTCCAACTAATATACTCAATTTATGTCACACTTAGTTTTATGATCACAAATATATACGATTCCAAGCAAATAAATCAAATTAAGGTTTACTACGTCTGATACGCTTTGTCGCTTTGAGAATACGATATTTGCGTCGAATAGTTATATCCTAAAAGTATACACAAAAAATCGTCATTTTCATTCCTATATTATGTATGATCATCTTTTGTCCTCGGGAAAAATAACGAAAGATTAACTTTTTCCATAAATTTTGTTTGATAAATAAATTTGTGCACCTTCAATATTTTGCTGTGTACAAAAAAAAATAATGTTAAAAAAGCTTATCGACAAAATAAAAAAAAAAGGTGAGAAGATGATAAACTTTTGTGTATTTTAAAATTCGAGGGGGAAAAACCAAATGAAAATATCTCTAGTAAATTATAAATTGTAACTCTTCTACTTTGCAATTTATTTGGCGGTTAAATAAAACAAAATGAAATAAAAAAAAAATCAACGAGTAAATAAAAATCCGACAAATCCCGAAATATAGTCGATCATGCGCCCTATAAAAATACGATAAAATCATTGGTTTGAGCTGAAACGAAAAAAGAGAGTGTAAATGTTTAGGTTTTTCTGTATAACGCTCGGTTGGGGAAATTTTATTTAATCAATCTAGTGTGCGTCTGTTGTATGTATTTTCTATTTTCTCACGCGTGATTTTTCTTCCCAAAATTCCATTTTATATTTTCTCGTTTCGAAAAAAAAAACAAAAAAATATTTTTGTTTCATCATCACATATATAGCAAACAAAAATAACCACTCAAATCTTTTGTATGTTCAGTTCAAATTTGATATTTGATTAAAGTACATCGCGTTCAAAAGATTTTTGGTTTTTTCTGTTATTTTTTTACTTTTGGTTTTTGATTTTCAGATAAGAAACAAAAAACGGTTTTAAGTTTATTTGGTTGCTTTGTCTGAAAAAGTGTGCTTTTCCCATCATATAAAATAAAAACAAACTAGTTTAGTTTAATTTTAACGTCTAATATAAAACAAGTTTTGCTCAAATCACGCATCAACCATGTCAAAACGGAAGAAAAAAATTTTGTGCTTTTTTCGGTTTTCATGTTACTGTTGTTGTTATTGTTATTTGTGAAAACAAAAAATATGTAAAATAAAATAAAAAACTCTGTGAAGTGAATTGTGAAAAAATTGTGGTTATTTTAATTTTAATTTGTTGAATGTAATGTAAAAAAAAATATTCAAAAAAATAAGATTAAGGCAAAAAAATTAGTGAAACTTTTGATTTGTGCTTTTCTATGTTTTGTTTTTGGTAGTAAACCAGGAATTTTCATGTCATCGCATCTAGAAGAAAGCTTTGAAATATATTTTCAAATGAAAAAAGTTAGTGAAATTTTTTACAATACCCGGAAAATAAAATAATTTAAATAGCTTTTAGCTGTTAAAACTTTTTGGTTAGCTTAAATTGCTCTAAGCTAAATCTTTATTTTAATGGGTCTGGAAGGAATACTCGAAATTATATATGTATACAACAAATATTTGCCTTTTATCTCTCATACTTGTGCTTTTAAAATTTGAATCGTTTGAATTTTTGTTCAGTGAATTTAAAACTATAGTATTTTGTTCCATAAATAGTTAAGCTTAACAATTTCTGTTTATATATTGCTATCGAAAATATTAAGCCAGACATTTACTAATACTTGTATATTTCATCTATATCTAGATGATATGTATATACTTAAATTTAACATCAAAATTTACCAATTAACAACACTTCAGTGCCAATTAAATCTGGCAGCTTTCAATCTGAATTCATTTAACTGATAAGTCATATTCGGATACAATCAACCATCAAATGTTATATATACAATGTTTACGTTCTGTACATTCATTTATCAAAATAATTATGTTCAATAAATTATACGATAAGAATATAAAGATAAAATATATTTAGATAATTTATAATCCAAATGTAATGATAAACCGAAAATGTTTGTTGTTGTTATTTTAATGTACTTGTCTATATGTAACTATGTATGTACATATTTTGGTTAAAATGAATGATGAATTATAAATTAAGTATACTTAAATTGATAATGAAATCTGTATATACTCGTACTAAGTCGAATAATGGGTATTATTATACAATATTTTAAAGCTCGTCTTTTTATATATTGTTTAAATGAAAAACTTATATATTCTCATATAATTGTTTTTGATGCGAGTAGTTTGAAGTTTACATTTTAATATTCATCATAACATATAATGTATAATAAATACATTATGTATACAGAAAAATTAATCTTTATCCTTACAGAACAATAAAAAAAGCACTAAGGATAATAGATATTAACCTTTTTTTTAGTGTATCCATTACCCTCATTCCTATTTAAATCTCCCGCCGAAATAAAAGAAACTTTATATTAAAAAATAACGAATGTAAGTATGGGAATAATGTATCCTTGAATAATTCATTACGGAATACATATAAGCAGTAACGAATTATTAAATTTGTAAAGGACACGAGATAAAAAATCTTTTTATACAAAAATTTAAAATAGGAAAGATATGTTTGATTCGATGGTCTTTTTATACATATATTTGTATGTCAGTACTTATCTATGTACGTTTTTGAAGAGGATGATTTAAAATCAAATAAAATATTAAATTGAGAAAAGGATATAATTATTACAATTCGACCAAAACATAATTTTTCGTTTTGATAGAGAAGTTTTTAAAGCTCAAGTTAATTAATGCTTGAGAAATGGTACACTTTGAAATAAAATAATAATAACTTTTTTATCTGAACAATTTAGATCGTGAGGTCAAACCATTTTAAATAAATCTTAACGAAATACAAATTTCATATTAATGTAACGGATTTCCCTAGACCTCAATTTAAGAAATTACCTCTTTCCGGATCAAAATCTTTCATTTCGACTCTAAATATTGTTTAATAGCGCATTGGTCTTTCTTGTGTGCACTTTACTTAATGAAAGTCTAGAGGAGCGACATTTCTTAACATTATGGGCTTATTAAAGATCAAATATTCTTCCACGTTAAGATATTTTACTTTCCCTTAACAATGTAGGGTTTTCCACGATTAACCCGACTAATTTACTTTGTTTGTTCAAACTCCTCACTATTTAGGTCATCTGGTTTTCATAATTTGCATTAACGATATTATCATCTATGCTATGCAAACTATCATCTATGGTTCTCAGATCATTTATGTAGCTATCTGAGTAGCTTTTGATAATGTACTCCGTTATCTGTGTAACTAAGGAATGTTGTCTTTACGAAAATTGCCTAAATATGTGCTAGTCCCAGTTTTTATACTGACTTTACTGATATATATTGATAACATGAAGATGTATATTGATAAATATTGAACATTTATGTCAACTTTAAGTCAACTTGTTATACAATATATATATATATATATATATATATATATATATATATATATATATATATATATATATATATATATATATATATATATATATATATATATATATATATATATTTGTCGTTACAAAAGTTTGGGATCATTTTCATACTTTAAATCGTGGAAAATGATTCGTTTCTATATATTGTATGTAGATTATTTATACATTACATTACTGACGACAAAGTAAGAGGACTGCATAATTAAAACTCTCCCTGTTGCTCACATTCCAACTTATGTGTACATCATGAGAACGAATTCTTCACTTATAATGGAAAAAAGGTCATTAGTCAGACTCATATTTCTGCAAAGCATTGTTTTACTAATTCAACACATCTGTCGACATGGTACTGATCCGTGAATCAGCAATGTTATGTTAAAACAAATTTTTTTAGAAATACAAATTTAAATAGGACATCATAACATTATAGTACTCCATATTGCAAGTGACAACACTCTAAATAAAAACGTGACTTGAATCAATGCCAAGATGATTTAATTTTATTGTATTCAGTGCGGTTCGTAAAATAATTTTCTGAGGTTAGCTTGTTTAAGAATGAAATCTATCTTGTCGAATAATTTAATTAACAATTTAATTAAAAAATTAATTGGTTGGTCGTAGAATAGTGTCAGTGATCTGCAAAGTACTCTAACAGAAACATTTTTTCCAGAACCTACTGTGTCCTTTCTTTGATGGATCAATTATCGAGATTCTTCGAAGGTGTTTCGCACTGGTTAGACCAGCTGACATTGAAAAGTCTCTTCTGGCTTAATTTGCATTAACATATTTCCATGTTATGCTCATATTAATCCCATTGACAATATGTGGTATTATAATAATTTGACTATTAATTGTATCAACCTAATATATTTGTTACATAAAGCTGAGCCTATGCTCACATTATACATATATGTACATAATCTACGTACATATACTGGTAGTACCTTTATATATTCTTATATTTTGTTTATTTTTCGAGTTTCGTCGAAAGGGGTGTTCTTAATTTAAACGAACATATACAGTGCTGGGAAAAAAATTGGGCAAACAAATTTATTGCAAGTTGGAGTCTTTTTTTGCTAAAATTACAAAACTTTTGAAAGCAATTTGTTTATTGTTTCATTTTAAATACATGTATGACGTATTGTATGACATGTAGAACGAATTTGAGCCTTCTGTGTTAAAGCTTTTTGGCGAGACTTGCAAATTTATTTTTCAACAGGACAACGCTCCGTGCCATACCGCCAAAATTGTGAGTTATTAATTTTGAATTGTAGATGGACAAATTGGCTTTCTGATAAACAGAAATATTTTGTTAAAAACTTGTTTTTTTTCTTATCTCTTCATTTAAAGGTGAAAAAGTACTTCGAAGAAAAAGGTATCGATGTGTTGAGCTGGCCCCCGTATAGTCCAGACTTAAATCCAATTGAAAAATTTGGTCTATAATGAAGCTAGAAGTAGCAAGGAAGCGCCCAGAATCGATTGAAGCTTTAAAAAGTTTGTTGATGATGATTTGGGAAACCATATCTCCTGCGACTTTGAAAAATTTATCAAATTCAATGAAACGGAGGTGTATCGCTGTAATAAAAGCAAAAGGCGGTCCCACAAAATATTAATATTAAAGATTGAACTTTTATAAATCAATAAAACACAAACAAAAAAATAATAAAAGAGTGTTTAATTTATTACATTACTTTAACACCCTTCAACGTATTTTGAATATTTTGGCATTTTTCGGGGTTTTAACCCTAAATTGCAGGTTAATTTTTTTTTTCAAAAAATTACGTCATACATGTATTTAAAATGAAACAATAAACAAATTGCTTTCAAAAGTTTTGTAATTTTAGCAAAAAAAGACTCCAATTTGCAATAAATTTGTTTGCCCAATTTTTTTTCCCAGCACTGTAAGTCAAATCTATTCATTCTACCAAATAAAACTCAAAAAAGTTGAAATAATATATAACGTAACTTCCACATATTTTATGGTTAAAATTTGAAACACCCTGTACATAAATGATAATGATGAAATACCAACCTTTGTATCCTGGTATATATAGGGAGTATGTATGATAGAAAGAAAAATTAATTTTCACTTTGTTATTGCAATATAATATCTAGGAGTCTATGTATAAATGCGTATATACGTATATACAACATCTTAATCCCGTCGATAGATGTATACATGTTTGTTAACTTCACACGAAAGAAAATTGATATTGCTTCTTCGCACAATATGAAAAGTGATAAAAATTAATTTAGTGTTATTGAAAACATTTTATTGATAAGATAAATTAATTATTGTAATACACAAGAGGTGTGGAAGTTAATCAATTATTTTTTTATTTTTGAACTGAGTATATATTATGTACATATATACATATAATGTACATATATGTTTTGTATAATATGCTGCTAATAATATGTAAAATAATATAAGGTAATTACATCGTACTACAGTCATTAGATTTCCCATTATGGCAACATGTGTAATAATACATGCGTATGTATCATACAAATTCGAAAAGGGCACACCAAAGCGTATACGCAGTCACTGTAACAATATTCCCAGCTCAATAACAATCAAAAAAGCTCTGTTTGATAAAAAAAACTTATTTTTTCAATTGTTTGATTAAATTTCGTTTATTCATATTGCGTACATACATTTGTTAAATAAATTCGATTTTATTGTTTATTGCGAAGGAGATAAATAAGAAAAACGACCGATTAAAATAACATTTTATGTGCTTTTCGTTTGTACCGCTAAAGATTTCGTTTTTTTTCCGCAATTTGCAAAAATTGATTATGTTTTATGGATTATATTGCATTAATATTGAAGTTAAAATGAAGCAAAAAAAAAAAAAAATAAATAACTTTGAATTCTCAAATTTCATGAAAGCATCGTCTTATCATTTATGATTTTTTTTTGTGAAAATCGAAATCTTATATTTCCTTCCTTCCTTCCGATGCGAATTTTTTCAACTCTATATATAAAAATGTATATGGATGTGTGGATATAAAATGTTCATATACATAATATATTTATGAACATATGTATTTTTATATGCTTTTATACATTCTATGTTCTTGATGTGAAAGTAAATTTTTCAAACTGCTTCACGTTGAAAAATCATTCTTCGTATTTATATCCATTTTGTATACAATGATACTTAGTGAACGTATTCCATTGGAACGCGCCCTGAGAATAGAATACATGCAGAGCCTCATATTTTATCAGTCTGTTGGTTTGACTGTGTATAATTTATAAAATAACCACAGCAACATGTTTGGAATATATAACGATATAACGATAAAAGCCTCCAAGCTTTATTCATAGATCTGCCATTGAAAGAGAATAAACCATATTCTAGCAGCTACCGTGGTTGAATTCATAATATCGTTTTCAAATAAATTACCACGAGTCTAGATGCAGCAGACTTTTGAAGTGCAATTCTAATGCATGATTCTGGATATAAAATTGATATATGACTATCGGCACCTTGGTATATTACTCCTTCTATGAAAAGTATATTAAGCTTTGGGAGGCTCTATTCAACATATGAAAATTTCATGCTAGGGTAGGGTATGTAGAACTAATTTAAAACCATCTCTTAGCTATATATAACATATCGCTATAACAGACACATTTCGATATATTTAGAGGATAGGGTTCAGAATTTGGGGATTTAGGATTGTCACGCAAGAAATGGAAATTTGATTCCATACATGAAATATGTATGTTAATTGGTAAACTATTTATTTCAAACTTACAGAACAGTAGTGGCTCGAGAAACGTGGAATACGAGTAAAAAAATCGATTAATAACTGCACTTATTATATGGTTCTCCTAATGGTCATTAAAATTTTAACGGTTTGGTGTTTATGAGTGATTTAAGATTTAAATCTAATAAAGCACACTCCATCATCTTTTGGATGTATATAAAGTTAGCCCAGGTTTTGTCTTATTAAAAAAGGCAATGGAGACACCAAAACTGTCTCGACAGTAACTATCATTCCAGGATTTTAATGTCAGCCCGGAAAAATACTATCGTGATAGCTACCAGGATTGATACTGGGATGATACCAGGATTTAAATATCATCATAATCGCCTTACTATCATAATTATGAGTATAATTATTCGAAATATAATTATTTATTCATAAAAATTGATATGCATAACAAAATTTGTATTCCTTCTACTCATATAAAAAAATGAAGATAAATAATTATTAATATGTGCGTGTTCCAATATCGTTTCCAATAAAATTCACATTAAATTATTCAGAGGCTCTTTTTTGTACAAAAAAGTTTAAAAACATCTAAAAACAATTAAGATAATCTAAATTTTGAAAAAAGCTTGATGCATGAAGTTCCATCCATCAATTTATATTACAGATTAATCTAATACAAATCCTAGGTTTCTTCAGCTAAATCAACTATATATGCCTTTCGAGAAAAGTGTCGTGTGAGATCGAATATGTTTTCGATTTGACACACTCATTTCTTCATTACTCCAGAAGAATCGTATATCGGGCTTTATATTAGTAATACTTCTATCGCTTTAAAGCATTGGTCACCTAGAAAACACCGAAGTTCTGGAATTGTTCCTAGTCTATCAGTTTAGGCAAATCTTGATTGGTTGGACTACGTGGGCTATTTTAGAATTCTCCGTTATTAAGCTGGTTGTCATTGCCGAATATATCCTGCTATGTATTTTGAGTGCCTTTAGACGGCTTTCAATTTCATACTTAATGCTGTCTGAGAAGCATATATTAGTTTATTTTGATTATTGGTTCTATTTTCTCTTCCACTTAATAGCTCGATAAATACGGTTACCTATATCAGAGCCATAGGAAGGTTTTGTTGTTTAACCGAAAGTCACCTAGTTTGGAGTAGAGACTAAGCATTCCCATAGCCACGTAGCCTTCGGCGTGCCATATTTTATATGACTGAATCGGTTAGTCATATTTACTATAAATACAAACCTCAGTCGTGGTCTTGAGCACGTTCCGATATTTGAATTCACACGAAATGAAAATATGAGTGTGTCAAATCGAAAACATATTCGATCTGACACGACACTTTTGTCGGTGAAAGGTATAGTTGATTTAGTTAAAGAAACCTAAGATTCATATCACTATATACCTAAAGACAAATATATCTTGTTGATTTATTAGATAAACTCATTGGATTGAGGTTTACTGAATCATATGAGGTTTACTGAAATTTTTATTATAGAAGAAATTTTATATTTTAAATGTTTTATGAAGAATATGAATTTTTGATTATTTTATAAAATAATAAAATTGAATTTGTTAAACATATTTAAAATTAATTTTTGGTTATGTGTTTCAACACTGAAAAAAAAATTGCTCAAACTGACCAAAATTACATTCATATTGAAAAATTCCTTTAATTAACTTCATATGTTTCAGAATATGCACATAAGTATGTTAAAGCAATTTATGAATTTAATTTAAATACATAAAAATACAAGCTTTAAAATATATTATAAAAGAAAAAAGCTGAACATTTGGAACATTATTCCGGGAAGGGAACATTCATTTTGAACTTCGCCTTCTATAATCATCTCCTCCAGTTATTATAATAATTTCCTCATTTTGTTTTTAAGGCCGGTTTGGGAGAAGGGATTTTAGGTCTATTTCTAAGATCAATCTCCAACGGATGTAATTTTCATTTTTATTGTAGGTTTCTTACCGGAGTTGTAATATAATCCGTTGTTGCTCGTTTGTTTAATATTGTAATTCTGCTTTGACCCGTTTCGATGTGTTGGATGACGTCATATTAAATAGCTGTGCGATCGTATAGATCAAATCCATCTCTTCAGGCGTATGTTACCTGATTTGACGTGCAATTATTAAATATATACTTTCAGTCGAGTACGTTCAGTGCTAGCAAATTACAATAATGTACGCGAAATATCGGCCATTCTCGCAAATTTCTATTTTCTTATCGCTCTAGATTGATGTTCATTTTGAATAAAAAAAACTGATAAATTAATCATATAGAATACATTTTTATCATACTGATAAAATATTGTTAAGAATAATGTTCATTAAGAATAATAAAAAATTATTTTGTAGAAAATATAAATGAAGGTATAACTGTAATATTTTAATTCGAAATGAAAATAAATTATCAGAATGAAATAATTTTTTTCAAAATAACAATAAAAATACTGCAAATATTTATCAATATTTTTGTCACTAAAATTTGTCATATTGAGTGGTATATTTGGTTCAGTGAAGTATTATGCTTCATTTTGGTGACCAAATTTATATTCTATTTCTTAATAAAATGTTCGCGAAACATAAAATTAATATTCTTATATCACGATAGTTCGATAAATTCACAATACTTTTGCTAGGGTTGCCATAAGTATAATTTTTATATTTCTGAGATACAAGTACGGGCTAACTGTTGTGTTTACACGTAATTTTTGAACTAGGTTGAAATTCAAGTTCATTAGGGTAAAGTGTATTTAAATTTATATAATGATTGTATCATCGCAGCGTTTCTCAATCTGTTGTGTGTTATATAGTTAACGTATTTTCTTCTTGTACAAATAAAACTTTCTATTTTTTGCTTGTACATAAGACGTCTTAGACATTAAGTTTCTTTTGATTAAAAATTAAAACATTAACCATAAATAAATTTCAATTGAAATTTTAATAATTATGGTTTTAACAGAAACGAGTAGGGCTTAAATTAATGATTATGGGTAAGAAATTTACGATTGTAAAAATATGTGAGAAAGCTTTGTTCGAGTTGTGGGCATTGTCATGCATCAGTATGAAATTGTGGCGTCCAGAGCAGCTCAAACAAATCGCAAATTAGCTCACGCCACACGCAATACATAAAATCGATATTTCGAGTTAAGTTCTTGTAAATCACTAGTACTGTCGCGTCACAACTGAACGTATATATACGAATCGCACAGTGAGAACATCAAGTCCGGTAGCATATGCTGATGAGATGGATTTGATCTTTTCGATCACTCACTCATTCAATGACGTCATCATCAGATCGAAACCGGCCTAGTGGATTACAAGAACAAGCAACAACTCGGAATAGCAACGTACATTCTAATTTACAGCAAGCGACACGCTTCATTGGTGACCCCGACGACCCTGTTTAGGGAACAACACGTCAATCCTTTTGACACAATCTCCCGATACCCTCCTGCCCTAACGGCAAAATTAACTTCCCACAATAGAATTTCTGCCTTCTCTCTCAAATACGTGGTCGTTCGGTTCGCGCTCTCAAGGCACAGTTATATCCAGGAAGTTCGTTTCATATCGCAACAAGCCTAATCACTAAGCGGGTGAAAGCAGGCACCCCAACGCATTGCGGCATAGATCAACAAACTCAAAACGGAGGGGGAATTCACGTATGCATTATGATTCTGAATATCTCATTCCAAATTTTGATTGAATGTATCTTCTGGATACATTTGAATATTTAAAATTAATTGATTTCGAATTTATGGTTACATAAAGTATGTTTTTGTGTGATTTCGGAAATAAATTCTGTACGTATCATAAAATTATTGTGTAGCTTACAGAATGGGATGGTCATTCCATAAGAAACATTTATCTATATGTAGTGTACATCATACATAGTCGATGTTGTCATGAGCGATTTAACTCTATTCGGGTGTGTGTGTGTGTGTGTGTGTATTTATTCAGGGTATTAGAGTAAAGCAACAAAATTAGTTCATTTGTAAACATTTTAGATTATTCACTTAATTAACTTATCAAATGATAATAATGGTATTGTGTTATCTGAGAACATAAATATTTTATCAATTTGTTTGATGAAATTCATCACACATAATATATTATATCAAAAAAGAATGGGGTATATCAATATGTATGAAACTACATAGTTTATTAGACGGATACCCAAAAAAAAAAAAAATTACATAAAAAATTTTTGCTCACCAAGAGCATAATAGACTTCATAGGAAAATCCTGTATTGTTTAAGTATCCCGCAATGATTGAAACAGTTCAAATTCAATTAATTAAAATAAATTGATTCCTAAATAATCTTTGGAGCATCATTGTATTTTTAGCACATATATACAGACGTCAGCACTCACAGTTAGTGGCATTTTCTAAGAAAAATTTGTAATTTTCCATTTAAATTCAGTCAACACGATTTTCTTTTGCTACCGTACAAATATAATAATATATATTTGTACGAGTACACATATAAGAACAAAAAACGTCATCAGCATCATTTATTTAACGATCTACATAAATGGAAACATATAATGCAAAATGTACATTTCTTTCTCGATGAATAACTCAATTATTTGCATCTCACACCTAACTAATATATCTTTGAGATTACACATAGATGGAATTCTTCAATAAAACAATAGGGCCCATCAGTGGTGATATAATCATAATCATAATACATATAAGACACGAATGATAATGTTTTGATATATAGATGTGAGAGTACATAAAAAAATGACACAGATGAAAACGAAAAGTTTAAATTTAAACAATAACGATTATATTAAATATGTATATATGAATATGTTGTATAAAGTTTATATTTTAATTCTATATACGAGAATGTTATTATTATTATTACTCATATTACTATTACCATATAATCACACCTGAGATTATCCTTTATTATTATTATCTTTTTTTTTATATATAAATTTTACCTTGGAAAAATAATGTAACTCGTTTTCCATAAGCATATAACACATCTACACATAGCTGCTGTTGCTATAACAAGGGATAGTAATTTTCATAATTGAAAAAATTATTTTGGTTTACAATGGCACGAAAAAAGGTATAATGCCACGGATATACTCGTATATACATGTGCGAGAGTACATGCAAATTATACGAATTGGAATACCAACTAATTTAGTTTGGTTTAATAAATGCCAGTGATAATCATTGTAATTAGTGTTTGTACAATCGTTTTGTGCAAGAAAACAAAAATTAACAACCTATAACCGTGTCAATATTTGTAAAGGGACCAACATGTATTTAAATATGTATATGTATTATGTAAATCCAACCAAAAGGTAAAGTGTTGTTCAATATGCTATGTACATAAAAGAAAGCAATTGAAAAAGCTTCTTTTATGTAATTGCAAGTGAATTTTTATGCTATGTATATGTATATATATATAGATAAGAAGGATGTGAGAAAAGCATTTTACAGCGCGATTCCTATTAAAATCAAATGAACATAAAAAATGATTAAAGTATATCATTGTGGATATACCATGTTTGTTTATATATTATGTATATAGATGTACATTAAACTATATATGGTTTAGTATGTCTTCGTGATGTCAGGATAATAACGATATGTTCTCTCAGTATCATTTCTTATTCATCCATTAACACATTTTTGTGAAGTTTGAACTAGAATGCCACTGTATAGAAAAAGTGTCGAAGTAATCAATATAACAAACCTTACCCAAGTTTACAAACTCTTAGAAACATGACGTCATGGGTATGGTAAAATTTTTGTTTTGTTTTAAATTTCGAAGCTCGTTTAGAATCAAAATTTACATTAAATGGGATCTTTTGGGAATCAACTAACAAAAATATTCTCGAGTGTTTTTTACGATATGAGTGGCATATTTGCACATACCATTATTTCATATTGTTATTCCAAATATGAGATGATTTTGCTGTGTCAAGAATCAAATTATGAATAATATTATTTTTAAAAGATCGACATTTTAAAAGATAATTTCGATGTTAACTAGTTTAATTGCCTACTCTTAGAGTTTTCAAAATTCTGGAAATATTAAACATTTAAATATTTAACAAATCAATTTTTTGTTTTTCATTACATAATTTATTTCATTTCACAGGAGTATTCAAAAATTATAGCAGTATTCAACTCAATAATTTTCTAAAAAATAATAAATAATATTTTAACTAATAATATAAAACTCATTCGGTTTCGAAGAGCAATACAAAACGTCCCTGCAATAGAAAACGTCCTTTCGTTCGATGTTGACGTGGGCTGAGAGTTAGAGCGGCATCAATCCTTTTTGAGTTCAATATTCGAACGTCACTTGCTTCAAATAGCTTTAACTCCTTATGAATTTCTGAAAATTGATCATAACTTCTACGTTGGAACGAAACCATCTTTGTTATGGATTGTTGCAACTGTCTCTTCAGGTTATTATTAACTTTTAGTTTCATCCGATGGTTCAACATCGACACTTTTCAAACTTCGGCAAAATTCTGTTGTTTTATATTTTTTACATATCTAATTCTTGTTGATTTTTATGTATAGGTGAAGCCATCATCTTTATTATATATATATATACAGTGCTGGGAAAAAAAAATTGGGCAAACAAATTTATTGCAAATTGGAGTCTTTTTTTGCTAAAATTACAAAACTTTTGAAAGCAATTTGTTTATTGTTTCATTTTAAATACATGTATGACGTAATTTTTTGAAAAAAAAAATTGACCTTCAGAACGAATTTGAGTCTTCTGTGTTAAAGCTTTTTGGCGAGACTTGCAAATTTATTTTTCAACAGGACAACGCTCCGTGCCATACCGCCAAAATTGTGAGTTATTAATTTTGAATTGTAGATGGACAAATTGGCTTTCTGATAAACATAAATATTTTGTTAAAAACTTGTTTTTTTTCTTATCTCTTCATTTAAAGGTGAAAAAGTACTTCGAAGAAAAAGGTATCGATGTGTTGAGCTGGCCCCCGTATAGTCCAGACTTAAATCCAATTGAAAAATTTGGTCTATAATGAAGCTAGAAGTAGCAAGGAAGCGCCCAGAATCGATTGAAGCTTTAAAAAGTTTGTTGATGATGATTTGGGAAACCATATCTCCTGCGACTTTGAAAAATTTATCAAATTCAATGAAACGGAGGTGTATCGCTGTAATAAAAGCAAAAGGCGGTCCCACAAAATATTAATATTAAAGATTGAACTTTTATAAATCAATAAAACACAAACAAAAAAATAATAAAAGAGTGTTTAATTTATTACATTACTTTAACACCCTTCAACGTATTTTGAATATTTTGGCATTTTTCGGAGTTTTAACCCTAAATTGCAGGTTAATTTTTTTTTCAAAAAATTACGTCATACATGTATTTAAAATGAAACAATAAACCAATTGCTTTCAAAAGTTTTGTAATTTTAGCAAAAAAAGACTCCAATTTGCAATAAATTTGTTTGCCCAATTTTTTTTTCCCAGCACTGTATATATATATATATATATATATATATATATATATATATATATATATATATATTTATATATATATTTATATATATATTTATATATATATATATATATATATATATATATATTATAATGTTTATATATATATATATATATATATATATATATATATATATATGTATACATATATATATATATATATATACATATATATATATATATATATATATATACATATATATATATATATATATATATATATATATATATATATATATATATATATATATATACAGTTATATACATATATACATATATATATATATATATATATATATATATATATATATTATATATATATATATATATATATATATATATATATATATATATATATATATATATATATATATATATATATATATATATATATATATATGTACAACGTTTCCCGTCATAACGTCGTTTCGCTGTAACGTTGTTACTAAAATGCGAATATACCCCGTTCTATCATCGCAGTGTCGTCGTTTTTTCAACGAAACCATAATGTTAAATTAATGGGGAAGCAGCTAGCGCCGATACAGAAACTGCGTATAAAAAATATGATGTTGAAAACACTTATTTCCAAAGCAGAAAAATCAATGCAAGTGCACTAGAAATTACCTTATTATTGAGCGGTAGCGCAGCAGGAGATTTTAAGTTAGTTTACACATCTGTGAACTCTAGACCGCTCAAAAATATTGATAAACAGAAATTGTCAATGTTATGGAAGGCCGAATAAACCAGCCTGCGGGTGACAAAATCCTTGTTTCAGGAATGGGTCAAAGAACATTTTGTGTTAACGGTCACAAAATTTTGCAATCAGAATAATATCCAATAGAGCATTGTTAATATTGGATAATGAATCTAAACATCAAAATAATTTATATTCAAGTCGTATTCATCCGACCCAACACAACATCGTTTATGCAGCCAATGAATCAAATACCAATAGCTATATTTAAACATTACTATAAAGTGAACATTTTCCCATGTGTTGAAAGTAACAGAAGGTGTTATCAGTTCATCAATAGTACAGTTTTTGGCATGGAAAGACGAATCAAATCAACTGCTTAAATCGACGTTGGATCAAGTTTTGGATCGAATGAATAAAAAATTATGAGAAAACAGAAGATTCAACATCGGAATTCAAACAAAAATTGTATCAAAAGGGAGAAATATCTACGCTTTGCAGGTCTAAATGACATTCAAGATTTGATTGACTCGCATGATAAAGAATTAACAAACGAAGCATTAATTGAAAGAGAGCAAGAGATTCTAGATTACGATAATGATGTCTCGAACGAGGTAGTGCAAAAAGAAATTAGTACTGGAAAGCTCAATGAACCCATTTATTTTCTGGATAAAGCTTAAGAATTTTTTCAAGAATCACGGTCAATCAAGTGTAATCCATTGTTATAGAGAGCTATACAAACAATTAAAACAAAACCTGCAATGCAAGTCACAGTAGATTAATTGTTTTGAACTAGTGAAAAACGAAAATCAGTTTATGAAGTTAGAATGAAATCAAATGATATAAATTCATTTGCCCCCTATAACGTTGTTTCATTCAAGTCGACCAATTCATCAATAACGTAATGCATTGCAAAATTTTTTTATGATTTTTTCAACATCCTTTGAAGAATATCAACATAAAATTCTTGATAAATTGACTTCAGCTATATCATAGTGTAAAACCGTTCAACCATTTGTGTTTGCAGTCGGTGCAAATTAATAATAACAATAAAATTTTAGAATTTATGTAAGTTTTCTTTTGAATGTTCCAATGTATTATTATTTTTATTTATATAAGAAATTAAATATATTTTGTTACATATATATACACATGTACATATAAATATATATATATATATATATATATATATATATATATATATATATATATATATATATATATATATATGTATGTATATTTATATATATATATATATATATATATATATATATATATATATATATATATATATATATAAATATATATATATATATTTATATATATATATATATATATATATATATATATATATATATATATATATATATATATAAATATATATAAATATATATATATACGATAATACGATAATATTATAATAAAAGTTTGAAATATTTAAAATAAATTGGTTTTCAATATATATCTTTGGTATTATTACTGTGTTAATTTTATTTTTAATTAATTCGATCAATTAAATTATATCGATCTGCAATGTGTCATTTGAGAAAAAGAATTTTTGTTATAATAAATAACGAGGTTTGACAAAAAATCTTTAAATTAATAAAGTATTCGTATATATCATAATTCGGTATCATAGTATCTATCGTGAAAACAATTAAAATATCATATTGTCGACGAAATTGTTTTATTTGATAAAAAATTATTTTAACAAACAATCCTTATATAAACACAATAATGTTAATCAAAATAATAGTATAATATTAAATTTGTGTCTAGTTAAAGAAATTTTTTTAAAAAATAATTTTTGATTTAACGATATGTTTGTTCATCTAATAATTATGTGGTTATTATTATTTTTGATATTTAACTATTCAAAGGGTGTTGAATGAATGAAATAATCGTCGGCTCAATAGAGATACCAGAATCGTTCATCCTACACAAATAATCATTAATACTACTAGAATATTTTTTTCAGTGTATATGGCAAAAGCTAAGCATTGTTATATATTGGAGTTATCTTGAAATAGATGTCGGTTAGCTACAAACTGCACAAATGAATAATAAAACAATGCACATAATGGTTTGCACAGGTATTCATTACTGCACAAATTCCGTTCATTGTTTCTAGTAGCAGTCGTATAAGCTTAGTACTCTGAATAAATCTAAATTATATATGTATGCGGAGATGATATTGTTTTCTACAATACTAACCCAACAACTATATAAGCAGTTATTAAAGAAAGTTTTTAAGAGTCGATGAGATTTGTTTTTGATTACTTTCAAATGTAGCAGATCAAAATAAATATTTAGCCATATTGTTTCGAAACCCAGTCCAACAATGTAATATTAGTACCAGTATTAATTTGAAACCACTTTATAATTGGTGAGATTGATCTTACATTTGAATGCCCAGAGTGGACTATGTGACAATATGACCAGGAGTTATTACAATCATCCTGGCATTATCATGTGCAGTATTTTTACCGATTTAAGCTTATTCCGAGATATAAAGAAGTCAAGATGTAGGTAAATCAAAAAATTATGATTTCCCATTAGAAGGATTGAGGACGAATTCTAATGTCTTAGAACGTAGAACTGTGCGGTCCCATCAACGGTTGAAGAGAAACAAAAAACCTTTTTGGTGAATAAAACTTTTAATTGTGAATAAATAGTGATATCATCCGAATATGTAGTTTCTGAATAATTAATAAACTAACCTCTTCTATAATTCTTTCAATTATTTGGTTGGAAAGGTCTAATCTCTCGATATACACCTGCACATTATCAGTGGATCGGAATACTGTGTCACAAAAGTCTATGTGGTCAACCCAATGAAAATCGTTACACACTACAACCGGCGAAAAAAATAACAAAATTTCTTCCTACTTTGAGAATTTTGAATACAAAGTCTAATCAAAAACGAAGTAACTAAAATGGTGGTTTGTAACTTTAAACTTCCAACTTAATTATTTTTATTAAGATGTACAAGGTTTTTCTAATTTTAAGTTAAAACCATGGAGTTAGAGTATTTTCCCGTAGCCGAAACAACAATATAAGTTTGTATAGATACACCATGTGGCATCACAGAAAAAGAAATAACAAAAAAAAAAATTTAAAATTTAAATTTAATTTATTTTTTAATTAAAATAACTTTTACTTATAAATCAACATTATTGAATCACAATGTGCGATTCAGGAAGCAATGCAATACATCTACATGAGTACATATATTTCTTATATCGTATATACGTTTTCTTATAAATATAATTTTTTAAAACTGGTGAACACAATAGCACGAGTTAAGACAAATACAATAACTTCATGAGAACAATCAAATGAATAACAAAATAAACATTTCATTAATTAAAAAATAAACTATAACAGCAAAATAAAATACAACAAGAAAAAAATATCTAAAAAACTAAAATAATTTAATTTAATTATTTTTATTAAAATAATAAATAAGACATTTCGAGAATAATATTCTCTTAGTATGTACTCGTACTAGTACATATAATATATTCGAGTATAGTATACAAAGAATTTTTTCTTATATGTACGCAATTTACTCGTTTTTGTGTTTACCACTTTTTATAACCCTTTTATACTGAGATTTGCTTATACAAAAATGAAGACGATGACATTTTTATGTTCTTATATGGTTTAAGTGTTGATCTAATTAATTTTATACGAAAGATACTCGTGCTATAAACGCTTTTGATTATTTGTATTTACATATGTATATACGCTTTAAGTATTAAGTATCTACACGCTTACTTTAAAGTATAATATATGTAGTACAAAAGCTTTAAATTATTACCTAATCACAATATCATACTACCCGTAAAAAGTATAAATTAATCTCAAAACATGAAATCATTAAGCTTCTCCCAATTTTTTTTTTTTTTTTAAAGATAATTAAATTTTCCCATCTCACTTTTAACTACCGGTAATAGCAAAACTAAAAAATTACAATAAACTTTTTTTTTAATTTTTATTACACATTTTTCTTTTTTTTAATTTTACAAATTTTTTTTTTACCAAAAATACAAATTAATTAAAAAAGTTTTATCGAAAAATTAAAAAACTTAGAAACTAACACATTTGTAGCGTTAATATGATATCACAAAGTAATTAATAAATATATTTATAAATTTTCTAAACTTTTGGTTTTAGTCGACGTCACTCAAATAGTCATATATAATATAATGGGTGATCTAATAAGAGCTTCCGGAAGTTTTTTTAAACCCCTATAAAATCAATTTAATAATCAAAAATTATATTTGTGACGTAAGTTCGGCCGATATTATGTTAATTATGCATGTAATTTTCGCTTCCACTGCATAGGAATCGATTGTGGTTATCGATATAAACAAGTTATTTCAGATACCCCCATAAACAGTAATCTAACTGCGTCAAATCGCAAGATCTTAGAAGCTAATTCACGGGTTCTTCTCTTTATATGATGTTATCATTAAATATTTTCTATAAATCGATGGTGTGGACTGCTCTATGGCACTATCCTGCTGAAACTACAAGTCGGGTACACCAATATGTTGAATCTTTGGAAATTAAAATTCATTGATTATTGCTCTGTTGTTTGCGCCATTGCAGTTTACACGCTGCCCTTCTGCATTTTTGAAGAAATACGATGATGCCATCTGCCCATAAACTGTACCAAACAGAGAATTTTTCAGGATGCATTAGAAGCTCTTGCATTTTTCTGACTGTTCATCAGCCCAAATACGACAGTATTGTTTAAATGTGTCATTCAGGAAAAATGAGCTTCATCGCTGAATACAATTTTTCGAGAAAAAACGAATCAATTTTGAACTGTTCCAACACCCATATAAACCAAATCGATGACGCAAAATTTTAATTCTTGAACAAGCTGTATTTTGTATGCCTTCATTCCAAGATTAATCTTCAAAATACGTCACAATGTGCCATATGAACGACCCAGAGCTTGAAAACTGCATCGAATTGATCGAATGCACTACGTTCAGTTGGACGATTATGAACACCATAAAATGGTCGAAGAGGACAAAAAACATTTTCACTGAACACTGATTTTTTAAATAAAGTTCCACAATCTGTAAACCTTGTTCTCACGTGTCTTCTCATGGTGTGATATTCATAAATACTGAGAAAAAATGTCATATAAAAACATGAGATTTATTAGGCATGTATCTCAATTAGAAACATTACCTCCTATTGGACCACTCTTTATATATAAAATTATAAATAGATTAGAAATACAATACATATGTACTTATAGAGAATCTTTAATATTCTGGATAAGAATATCCTCGTTCAATTTATTTGTGGACTGTTATCCCCTACCACTGGTGGGGCCTAAGACATTAACAGTATATCCAAGGACAATATAGCAGTGGTTGGAATGGTTAAATCGTAATCTATTGCACACTTCAATGTTATGTGACCTTTTACAATTCAAGCATTTGTGTGTTGTTGCTGCTAGTGTTGTTATAATGGTTTTAGGCCACAGTCACCTAGTTGTTATCTTACTTTGATTCGGTTTATTTCTTATCGCTTCAAATGATTGGAAAAAATATTTAAATTTTTGACTTCTTTTTGAGTCTTTTAAATTTCTTTCCTTAGTTTTGATGGTCTCACTGTTAAATTTTTTTTGTAGAATTTGTGTTATGAAAGCATCACATTTTACTTTCACCGTCAATATATTATTGATGTTATGATCCTGTGTGTATCCGTCAATAATTGGTTTAGAAGTATCAATTTTAGAAATTTATAGGCGAAACCATTCCATTTAATGCTGTCGCTACATAGAAATGTGAAAAATGTGGTAGTCGGATATCCAATAAGTTCGTGTTGGTTTGATTGTATAATATTCCATTTTTGTTGTAAATTTTACATCATGTGGTCTCTTAATGTTGTAATAGTAATTTTTGTTGAAATATTTTAGTTCCATACTTCATTTTTTTCTGAAGCCTCTATATGTTTATTTTTCATCAAGATCCATTGATTTGTTTCATCATCCTTTCTAAATATTAGAATTCCAGCTGATCTGTTTGTTTCATTTTCTCGCATTTTCATTTTTTGTAATTTTCACATGTTATCGAACGCTTTCCTGTTGTTTGATGCAGAATGAGTAATGATACTAGATTCTTTTGTTGTTGTTATATTATCCTTTATCCTAAAAAATGTCGAATTTTGAGTTTTATCTCCCGATGTTGACTGTATCGTTGATGGTCCGTTGTTTAATTGTTTTCAATTTTTTTCGATTAGGAGGTTGTAAGTTTCTAGTATCGTTGGTCTGGTTTTGAATTATAGCTTTCTTTCAATGATGCGTGCTTTAATTGGATGGTATCATCGGTGCGACGGTAAAGGTTTTGCGAATATTGCTACCTTAATGATAGTTCGGATTCAATTTAATTATATATCCAGCTTCTGAATCCAGGAGATTTTCTAAACTCGTCTTTGCTACGCGGTTGAAGAATGCAGTACCTTATGAGTTGTCTGTTGATTGGTGGTTCAACTTTTAATTCGTCGGTTGTTTTTTTGGCTTCGAAGGCCCATATAATATTCTGGATTAGAATATTTTAGTTCAATTTATTAGTGACCCACTTATCACTGGTGGGGACTAAGACAATAACAGTTTATTTGGTTGGAATGGTTAATCGTAATCTAACTTTATTTATTAAAATTTGTGGTTTGTTTATAAATTTTACATTATTGATAATACCAACAAATAATTAATTTGTCGATTTTATATAAATTAACGATTTTATATAAATTTTATATAATTAACTGTGTTATTAGGCAAAATGTAAGCTACTACCATTATGATGTTTGATTTATCGTCCAAAACATCGAGAGCAGCACATATATCACAAATTGATGACTGACCAATATCGTTTTCACGAATATGTCGTAATAAAATGTCCATTTTCGAAGTAACTATGTTCAAAACATCATTTGATTTCTGATAAATTGCCACTCCTGCTGATCTAACATTTTTACACTTAAATTTCGTAATACAATCAAAATTTGGGATGTCACATTTTTATCTTCATTTCACTAGGTTTCTGATAGAAACAAAATATTGCTTAAATCAATTACGGGATCCCTCAAATCCGACACGCGTTTTCTGAGACTTTGACAAATAAAAGTAGTCATGGAAAACTTTTTTTTGTATTTCAGGAAATCAAAAATCGTTCAATATATAGATAGGAAGAACGACAGTAAATTTAACGATAATCGGCGAAATTAATCTTGTAAAGATATGAAAATCTATTATCACTGTCTTTGGCACTATGTTCAGTCCTTTAATACTGGTAACCCGTAAAAGAGCAACATATAGTAATGGTATTGAATGAGTCGTTTGATATTCATAAATACCTTCATTGAATGTTTCACTTTGGGATTTATGAATTGCCATGGCGTATCCTGATACTAAAGGAAAATGATTTCGTTTTGCGTTTATTATTTTGTTGTTATTCATGGAAATGGTAGATCGTTTGGTTCGCCCTTTTCGTAACGCTTTCGTCATGCATTCGCCTGCTTACTCTCCAATTCAAGCGTGAGTATAGAAGTTTGACTTCAATAAGCTTATAAGCTGATGCTATACACTTAATCAGCATAGCAATATGAGCAAAATGTGGGTGATTCTTGGTAACACACATTAGACGTACTCAAATCACAAATAACTACCTCAGTTAGCCAAACTATATGGAGAAATCATGTATACTAGACTGAAATAAGGGGAAATAATTGTACCCTGGCTGAAAAGGCTATATTTGAGTTTTATTGTCTCTTTTATTCCTTTAGCATTGATATTACGATAAATAAATGTTTGTATACAAATTTTGTATAAAATATGATGAACTCGTTTACTGTCCTGAATGAAACCTAACGCAGTGGCATGAAACATTTATTTGATTTCATGTATGTATTTGAACTTAGTATTATAGATTTGATTGAATTTTATTTATCGTAATATCAATGGCAAAGGAATGAAAGAGAAAATAAAACTCAAATATAGCCTTTTCCTCCAGGGTACAATTATTTCTCCTTATTTTAGTCTAGTATACATGATTTCTCCATATATTTTGGCTATCTGTAGTAGATATCTGTGCTCAAATAATAAAATTGTTTTTTGTAGTGATAAACCAAATGTACTGTGTATAACTTTGAAATAAATGTACGTGCAAGGGTCTTTTTTCCACGAAAACGCTTTTGGGTTTGCAATGAGTTTTTGTTGAGTAGTATTTTTTGTATTAATCGCATTTCAATTTTAAGTTGCATTGAGTAATTACATTCATTTTGTTACTAGATAGCTGCAACGATTAGAAACATAAAATATTTTAAGCAGATAAAGATTATAAGCAGCTTAATAGTTGCTAACCACAAAAAAAAAGAAAATAATAACTTAACAAGGTAAATTTAAATTGGATTCTAGGTATTTTGGATAATAGGTATAGTTGTTTTGTAGCGCGTGGTACTTTATGGTTATGATTTGAAATTGGAGTCGTTTGTGTTTGTTGGAATTCGCTAGACTTGATGTGTTTAATATGTGATTCTTATAATATAGTGTTCAACCACACCGCGCAAATTCTAGAAAATTTCGATTTATTTATTATTTGATTGAAGTGTGATGATTATTGTATTACGAATTAATTATATAATTTGGTTGCTTACTAAACATCACAGTTTATCTCTACAATCCGATATAGAACCAAAGCACTATAGCAACTTTTATGTTATGTTATGTTTATGTATATATAGTTTATTATTTCATCAATGCTTAGCTACATGGTAGTTTATATTGTAATGAAACAAGAATCGTTTCATTAGCTTTCGAATGAGCCATTCCATAGTTCTGTTTTTCAGTTCTATTTGGATTTCAACTTAGTTACTTCCGCACCAACCAACCAATGTACTTTTATTGATTTTACATTGTATATTTCATATGATAATAAGTAAATATTATTTTATCTAAAATTTTATATAGAATTTTGTTTATTTATTTATATTAGATATTATTTTTGTAAACACAAAATTGAAATGGGATTTTTATACATTTAAAATATTGAAAATGTCAAAAATAAATTATTAACAATTTATTTTTAAGTTGCAACATAATAAAGCATTGGTATATATGTAGGAAGCAAATTTGGTACTATTTAATTGTTTGTAAATTGTATTTAAATAATATTTTGTATACTTATTTTGATTTTTATTTTGTGTATATTTCAGTGTGCTTCAAGATGATGGTCAAACCTGAGAAATCATATCATAATCATTGTGCTGACTATATGGAATTCAATATGTAGGTACATTTATGGTATAATTATGTGTATATGTTTTTAAGTATCGCTATAGCTGTCAAAAGCTTTTGCCTCCAATATTAAAGCATAATTGTAACTTTATGTGAAATGTCACACAAGCATGATATATATATATATATATATATATATATATATATATATATATATATATATATATATATATATATATATATATATCCAAAGATGACTTGTAATGGCTGAACTTCAGTATTAACTTTTTCCTCTTTTAAAAATTGTATCAAAATGCCATAATAAAGTTTAAAATTTACGAACGTCAACAATTATACTTAATAATGCTTAAGCTCAAAAGATATCACCTCAAATTGCGAAAATATGATGAATGTTTCAATATTCGATTTAAATTAGATTGCTCTACAGTTGGAGGTGGCATGTTCAAAAATTTAGAAGTAGAAATTGAGTAAAGTCGTACCCCTAAGATATGTTTCCTAGAAATGTTATTCACTAGAAATTACATAAAACATTTTGATAATCTACAAAACTACCACTTGTTCAAACCAACCAAAATGTAAATATTTACGAATAATTTTCGAAATAAGAAAATCTTTTCTCCGCGGGGCTTAAGGATTCATGTCAAATTTAATTGAAAGAATAATTTTTATAATTGTAATACATACATTTTACTAAATTAAAAAACATCTTATTTAAATATTTATTAATCATAATCCTTTTTGTTCACAGTTCATTTCAATTGATTAACGTTGTTCATATAAATACCATTGAATATTTGATTGTGTTACGTATTATTCAATCTATCGAACGTGCGCCACCCACAATTCTATTAACTTTACGTCTTTAATTAATCAGCTTTTCTATTGATTTTTTCTGCTTAATTAAAATGATCCCTTTCTTTCTTGTTACATCATTTTCAATAAATAAAAAAATGATTTATTATTTATGAACTAATATACCAATCAGTTTTTGGAATCGAATAAGCAATTTTTTATTCATGCCTGAATTACTTACAAATTTTGTGGTGTTCTTTAGATTATAAATTCGTTGTTAGATGAATGATAAATTTTTCGATTTTCATGGGAATAACTGATAAATAATTTCGAGACGATTCATTAAGTACTTGTCTTATGACTGCACAAATTGGGATTGAACTTTATTGTATTTATAATTAAATTCATCTTGAGATCTAACACAATAAGACGTGTCGACGTCTACAAGGAGTGATATAATGACAGTGATAACATTTTATTCTAATTGTTAATTTAATATTAAATATATAAATAAAATAAATTTAATATTAAATAATTACAAAACATAAAGAAGAAATGTAATTAAAAATACAATTTATTTTCGACTTTACGTGGGTGTTGACAACTTTCGATAGATTTTCAAAGAATAAATAAATTAAATTAAAAACTTTAACGTCTTAACTCACTGAATTTTCTCAGAAAAAAAGGCGTTATGCAGATGTGTAAATTGAAGTTTTGTTTGGTGCTAGACGTAGAATTTCTTATTTGTTTTCCTTCACCGTATTATTTTTTTTATAGGGCTCGGATACTTGTAAGCGATATAACTTTTAGAGAATAGGTCAAACAAGAATTTGTCATAGCCGGAAATATTTTCACTATATAAGTTGTAGATTGTCGAATCGGAGCTTAACCGAAACTCAAAATTTGAATATAAACATAAAACGAAATATAATTAAATAATAGTTTTAAAAGTCATGAGTATTTTATTTCATTTATTTTGTTAAGGAATCTGTGTAAAAACGGTTTTATGTTAATCAGCATCGATGGCAGGTTTTGCAAAATTAAAGTTTGGAATGACATAACTGGGTCAATTTTAGTAAAGTTATCTGTTATAGTTACATTACGTTGAGCTACCACTGATCGTTAATGTTTGTCGTATCAATGTCAAACTTGAGCCAAGATCTTATATTTGGGTCATCAATATGTGGCGCAAGAGACAGATCAATAGGATTTATATTTAAGATTTTAGTATTTCGATTTATAATCCGCCTTCAGAGATTTAAGATGACTCTGGGTCTACTGCCGCATTATCTTTGAATCAAGAGGTGTTCTGCGCAAACAGTCTCTGATCTACAAAGGCAGAGACAGTCAATATATAGCTCGTCTGGACTTTGCCAAACAAAGGACCAACATGTGTGTTGGTCTAAATCAATATATTCTGATTATTTAAACAGTATTCCATCCATTAATAATTTTATAAAAACTGGATGCTCAATTCAAGTAAAGAAGGAAAAGTCGAAAAATCTCAATGTATGATCTTACCTACGCATATACGCCTGTAGTATTTTAAGTATTTGTGTTTCTAAATACAAATTTAACGTGAATCATCAAAAGTTAGTTAGAAATTTCCAATGGTATACATATACACGAGTTTGACTTACTCAAATTTCAAAAATATAAAATTTCCTATTTTATCCAATTAATCAAAAAAAAAAAAAAAAATTACAAATCTAATTTAGATAATTTATTTGCATTTGTGATGATTTCTGTTTTGCTCTTCGTAAATTTATTTATATATTTAATCCAAACAAGAAGAAAATGAATCTCTTATTTTCTTTCGACTAATAAGAAAAATAAGAAAACCCAAATTTTCGTTTTTTAAATTCCTTAATTAAACGTAAATATATTATTACAGAAATTTGAAGTAAAATTATAAGAATATTTTTCATAATAAAATTATATTTAAATGTAAATTTTGTAAGGTATTCGTTTACATATAATGTAAAAACATAAAAAAGTGATATGTCTGCAGATTTTTATGTTGTTAAAACATATTGAAACAACATTTTATGTTAATACCCGTTTTGGGAATATTGTATAAAATACAATGTTAATTGATGCGGAATAACCATTTTTATTATCCGTATCTTTCACAAATAAGATCGATAGACTCTTGTATCTTGTATACATAGACATAACTATGCGTTTGAGTGCTAGAAGAAAATATTTAAATGAAAATATATGATTAATATGATCCATTAAATTTCAAAATCTAGTTCAGTTGTGGAATTTATATTTGAAATATCTATATGCAAATCCGTTTAGTATATATTCTGATTCGAAATCACATAAATCAGAATTTCTAATTAATTTAATGTATTCAAATCAGAACAATAAAATTTATAATTGTTATGTGTATAGAAATATGGGTGTTAGTTAATTATTTTGAGTTGACTGAACTGAAAATATAAACATGCCAATTTAAAAAAACATTTAAAACTGTGGGTGTTAAGGGCTAATCATAAGGTCGTGATATGTCTAGCCTTTAAGCCAGGGGAGAATAGAAATTCAAGAAATTATCAGTCCTTATCAGTAATGGCAACCTAGGAAAAATATTTTTGTTCAATATTAGATGGTTACTGTGTAAATGCCCAGTTGCTTATGATGAATATTGCTTCAGCTAAAGCCTGATTTCCATTATGAACAATATACTGACAAAATAGTCAAGGCGGGATAAAAAATATAATTTTTTTAAAGTGCGAGAGAAATAAAAAATATTTCCAGTATAAAAATTTATTCAGTACTGAATAAATTTTTATGGTTACTGAGAAAATTATTATTGTAGTTCTGACAAAATATATCAAGAGAAGTATTTTTATTCAATACTGGAGAAATATTTTATAGGAAAAATAAATATGGATGATTTTAATTCATTGTGAAAATAATTAAAATAATGATTAATTATGTTAAGTTTATTTTTTTACAATTTATTGTTCTAGATTCAAAGTGTTTTTTGTCTTTTTTTGATTTTTTTCTCGCTTTGGGGTTTTCAGTAAAAAATACTGACAAAAATTTTTTCATAATGGAAATCAGATTTTAAGGTTAACTTCCATTATAAATCGTTTACTGTCAGTTTTATTAAAACTATTTATTTACTGGACAAATATTTCCTGTAGGGAAAAATTTACTACTAGTATTTTTGATATTCATTCAATACCACATCTCTAATGTTGCCTTTTAATGTTCTATACCGAACGCCAAAGTCAATTTTAGGTTGTGCGGTTAAAAGTATGCCTGCATAATTGGGATTTTGCATGTTATAAACGTTTTTGACATTTTTAGGTATATTATGTAGGAACAGCGTAAATTACATAAAACGTAAATAACATGTAAAAACAAAGACAACACCATTCGCAGTGCCATCGCAGTGCCATCTAATTTAAAGCGGTAAAAATCTACCTACTTACATTATTACTATAACAAGTAGATTGTTGCAGTTTTTTTTGCGTGATATAGGTTTGTCAGTAAATACTAGACGTAGACGGATAATCAATTCCTTAACGTCATCTGTAGTAGATAAAGTCTGTAGTATAATAACTCCCAGATGTTAAGTTCTTGATAAATTATAATGAAATTATTTTCAATTCTCTAAGTGAAACAGCAGATATATTACGTAAGAAATGAAATAGAAACTCGTGATACAAGTGTTGCTAGTAATGTTCGTTATAAAGCTCCGATAAGGTTATTATTGTCCACGATTATTCTGAGAAGATGTCTCAATGATTGTGTAGACCAAGTATGAGCGAATGGTGATCTTGAAGAAATTGTCAGGCATTAAATGACGTAACCATTTAAGATCGATTTCCAGTATTAAATACCTATTACTTTACATATTTACTTTCTGGTGACTCCATATTTACCACAATACATTAAGTACGAGCATATCATCAAATTTGACATTTCACAGCCATTGTAACACCTTTGAGATTATTGAATGACATTTTTCGGATTTGGTTTGGTCATTAACAATTCAAATGGACAAAATCTACTAGTTTTCTTGTCCTCGTTATTATTTGGAAAGGGATGTTTATGACCCCGAGCCAGTTAAGGTGACTTTTATTGGAATTAACCTGTTAACAATTTTAACCTAAAGAGAAATTTAAAACAAAAATTATTTTGGGTTTGACATTCGGTATAGTGTAAAAAACATTATAAACAGTTAATTATTTTTTTAACAGATGGAGCTTTATATATAATAAGATTTGATAAAAAATGGCGTGTTACTAACAAAAAAATCGTTTTTTACATGAATTATTTTTTTACATACAAAATGTAAAAATTAATCTTATGTAAATTAAAAGTTTTTTACATGTTTTTTACGTGTTTTTTACATCGTGTAATGTGGCCTTTAGAACACAATTTGGGTTTGAATGAGAAAATATGTTCGAATGGAGGTAAACCATTAATGCAAGTTGAGTGAATTAAAGTTTATCAGCTAATAATTTATCGGCTTAGCAATTTCAGCATTTTCACACTTTTGTTTAGTCTTCTCTTAGAGGCATCATGTGAATCTAGAAAAACTGGTTTATACATCTAAGTTCTATTCTTTCCATGGAATAATCTTTGATCTCTAGTCTTTTGTTTTGAGTTGAGTTGAAAAATTCCATCAATTTATCAATTGAATTAATGATTTTGACTTTTGATTTTCAAAGATCTGTAACATATTGCGACGCTATCAAGTGCTATATTGAAACATTGATTATTTACCACATGAGTCTAAAATTTATGGTACGACCAAATATTTATTTTATGTATAAAAAAAGTGTCTGCAAAACAATTTTTATATTCCAAGTATCATGTTTCACCCTATATATATATAAAATATACTTGTGTATTCCAATTATTCACCCTGTTTAGCAATAAAGATAAATTTCGTATATAGTAAAATAGATCGTTTGTCGAACTGTCGTATACGAATAAAAAATAAAATATTTTTTTTTTGTGACATTGAGATAAAATGGAACGCTAAAAGCTGTTGTTATGTATACCATAAAGCTAACTGCTATGCCAAATTATTAATAAAAAATTCAAATTGATTGACTATTGTATACGCTTTTCATGAAATGATATGTTTTTTTTGTTGCTGCTCGTGTCGAAATGTCAAATCGTAAACCAGTCATTATGGGTTTTTGCTATATGCTGTCAATTATATCACTTAAAAAATGTTCCGACATCATCACACCATCTTATTTATGGGCTTTTCTATACAATGCTAATCGAATTAAAATGTTGTTGTTAACAATATTTAACTGTGTTACATATGTATATACATACTCGGTTACGTATTCATAAAAAAAACAAACTTTTATGTCCTTAAAGCTTCACATGTATACTAATTTCATTTAAATTATAAATTAAATTTTAATTAGATGAGAAACTATTAAAACTAAAAATAGAAAGAACGAAGTTAAATATGATTTTTCCCCAAAAACAAAACATAAAACTTTTCCCATAATCAAATTTTCATACCTGTTTACCTTTAATTTTATACATTCGACATTTGAAAAACTGGAAAACAAATTTTTTTTTGAAAGAAAATAATAATAAAAAGTAAAATCTATAAAGTTATATTTATAAAAAAAAACACAAAAAATACAAAAAAATTATAATATAATTTTTTTGTTTTGTTATCATACTTTTCGACTAGAGCTTTTTGTGCTTTTTCTGTCGAAAATTATAATGGAAATGTTTTATTAACTTATTTTTCGAGTATTTGTAGGTTATAATTTTGACTTAACTAAGTGGAAAAAAATACATTTTTTCAACTTAAGATATTTAATTAGGTTTTTGAGTGTTTTTCTTCTTGTATACTCTTGTGTATATATTATTCTAAAAGAGGCCCACCTGTTGAAAAAAAAAAATGCTTATACATTATTTTTGATCTTAGTTTTATTGATATGTTTTGGTTTTGATGCCAATGATGAGCTAGCATTTTACTTTCATTTGTTCCGAACGACCGACAAGAGTTATTCAACAAAAGATTTTTATTTCTTTAATGATGACGTTTGATAATGGTCTTGTTTAGCAAAATTATTGATACACCAATTTGCACTGCATGTTGTGAATCTCATATATTGAACACATAAGTATATATATTTGATCGATTCGAAATAAATATACTATCGTCGAATTAATTGATTGATTGATGTGTCCAGACACTGAGAAAGATTGCTGGATTAAGCCGGGTCAAATGTAGAGCCTTATTAGGCATACCAACAGCCAAGAAAGGAAACTTTTTTTCATATTATATATATATATATATATATATATATATATATATATATATATATATATATATATATATAAATCGTAATTGTAATCACTGATACCGCCTGTTACGTAAAAATGTAGATTTTTATCAAAGTTTATCGATTTGAAATGAATTATGTGTGTGTCTACCGTACATTTACCAAATCGAATAAAAAAATTGCCCCTGAAATTAGTGTTATAAAAACTGTGTAATTTCGGAAATTGAAATATTATATACACGTTTAAGTACTTTTGTACCGAAAAGTGGATATTTTCAAATTCTTTTTTGTTATAAATTTAGAAAACGAAATATAATATATTCAAAGTGATATTTTTACTGTTTTATAGACGATAGAAACCAATTTGAAGCTTTAGAACAGTATAGAAATAGTCAAAAAGTTTTACTCTAAATTATTTTTTAGTTTTAATGCTTTGCCTTTCAACGTTGCCAGTTCTAAAAAAAGAACAAATGACTTTGCTTGAGTTATGCATTTTATATATGCACTTGTTAGTCACATCATCGAAGTTTAGAGACAATTTTCTTCATTGAGACCACAATGGACTATAAATTAGAAAAGGTCATATTCTTGTATATTATCGCTTAATGTCATCTTTCGAAGAACAACTGATAAAATTGTGGACCGATTTATCCAGTATTTTTAAAATAGATGTTGAATGTAAACAAGTTTGTCTTAGGTTGCATCTAAAAGAGTGTTATTGGTTAGTGTTTGAATTATTTTTTCGGTAGTAAACACCAACCGTGTGAAGTGATCAAAGTTAAATTGTATGTCATTTGAAAGAACCATATACTTTCAATGAGTTTATGATCAATATATATTCTCATTTTTATGGAAATGCGTTAAAAATTAAATTCACAATAAATAAGGAATGAGAAAGTTATCGTTGGGATGAGAGCGCACCCTCTGAAGTCACAACTTTTTCTAAGTAAAATAATTGAAACTCTTAAAAAGTTCAACCATCGCTGTACTACATTTATCTTACACGGGTACTTATCATACATACATATCTTGTAAATTAAGTGGAAATATAAATTGCTATTTCTATACTTTTAGATACAGTTGCTTTCTCACCTAGACGCGGTGAATGGCGTTGGTTAATTTATTTGCAGCTATCTCTGTGATCAGCTTGATGTTAGGGTATATGCAATGGATTTTTACTGTAATGTTATTTTCACCATATCTCGAAAGATTTCCATTAATTATATATGTGTGAAATTTATTTTATATTGTATTCCAATTTCTGCCACTACGTTTTGAATGTACGAGTATGATTCGATATGCTTTGACATTTAGTTTGACTAGTGTTACGGTTGATGTTGGAAGCGGTAGTATATATCTGTTTTAAGTATTCCAAACTCATCAGCCCCAAGAAATTATATTTTACTTTTGTTGATGGTTTAGTTTTTATCTCTATTTCAATCATAAATGCCACTCAAAGTTCATCTAGCTTGTCCCTTAAACCACCAACTACTTGTTATGTTATGTCGATTGTTTTTGTGTTGGTACTCTTGCCGATATTGAACAAACAAATCTGATCCAAATTGGCGTGAATCAGTTATTTGATAGATATTCTCAAAAAGTTCAGATCCTGTGGAAAATCTAGCTACGGTGAGAATTACATCAAAAATTCGTATCTCAGTCTATTAGTTTGTGTTCATTAATTTGTATTTAGGTTATTGACTACTTAAAGAGTTCATTAGTCAGCACATATATTGTAAAACTTATGTGGCATCACAGATTAATCGAGATTTCTTAGAATTGAAAACATACTCAAATGTACATTGTTTTGTATTAAATCAACAATAAATCAGTTTGAATGAAACTTTGTAATTGTCTAAAGTTTAAATTAGCTGAACCAGCATTTAAAAAAACTATAGTTTTTCTATAAAACTGTTTATATGTTATAATATCTAATGCAATGTTGCAGTATAACCACCAAGTCGAAATAAAAGTTATAAATTCAACACCAAACCACCTTTGAGATATTCGTATAGCTATAATGACCACTGTAGAAAAGTTCTTCATTGTAAAAGTTTTCATTCATGATTTTATAAATAATGATACAAAATGGATAAAAAGGTTTTCATATCAAAGTTCCCAAAACCATAACTTAATTTCTTTACAATCGAATGCTTTGCATAGTTTCAATACAACATTTTTCGTAGTCAAAAGTTCCACATACTTTTAGGGATAAAACTTTTATTCTTTTTGTCTATATGGATGGTTTTTTGTATGTTGAGTTCCCCAGTTATCAAAATATTTTAATATAACAAATTGATTGATTTTTCGCTTATTTATGCAGATATTGGCAAAACCCCAAATTTGCCAAATATTAGTAAAGTTTTAAAATTGTGGTTGCCTCTCAATTATACATAAAATAATCATCAGCGTTATTTCTAAATTTCATCTATATCCAAAATTCATTGGAAATCATAAATGCGATTAATCAAAAATTATTTTACCAAATAAATAATTTACATAAAAATATATTTAATTTTCGTAAGTATAGTATTACATAAAAAAGCTTTTTGCGTTTTAAGCTTAAAAATAATTATGGTATATATTTAAAGACATTAACTTTCTTAATTAATATATGATGTAATGGATTTTAATGACGACAACATTTTATTTAAGCTTATCATTTAGATTTTTTTTTTGCGACACCCTATATCGAATTGTTATTTATATATATATATATATATATATATATATATATATATATATATATATATATATATATATATATATATATGTATATATATTATTGACTAAAATATATACTTATATATATATATATATATATATATATATATATATATATATATATATATATATATATATATATATATATATTTATATATATATATATATATATATATATATATATATATATATATATGTATTAGGTTTGATAGATTTTTTCGATATATTCTATCCGTTCTAGATAAGATGACATCGTTTCGTTATTTTTCTCGTATATATTTTAGTCAATAATTTTTCACTAAGACACAATAACCAATACAGAAATTTTATTCCTTCGTCTTGTCCTTTTTCTATCTCTTTGGAAGTATACGAGTATTGTGTAGTTTATATATATACTGTATCTAATGTAACTATTTGCCATAAATAACCCCGAAAAAACATCTCGACACTATCGATATACAACACTCGTATATCAAATATGTATTATTCAAGGTTAGCATTTCTCATACTATATTACTTATACTTTTCACTTCTTCTTCTACTCTACATTAGCTAAATACAAATCATCAATAGATAAAAATTTGAAATTAATTCTAAAGAAAGCAACTCGATACGAGTACAACAAAAGTATAAAATCGATTTTAGTACATTCGAGTATTTAGTTTTATTTTTTATAACACTTTACCAGCTAACATACAAATACATAAACATATGAGTATATGTATAAGTAAATATATATATATGTGTGATTGTATATAGATAAATACATAAAGAAGTATGTTTGTATGGCTGTGTACCCAATCACAACAGAATAGTAAAGTTGATAGCACAAAAAAGCACTTTTGTAATTTAATAACATTAGAACAATTGAGGAAGATGAGCGAAAATGAGAAAAATGAATTTCCACAGTTGTTATTTTAATCAATAGGGATGTACAGTTTATAGTTGATACAATTACTAGGAAGTAAAAAATATACACTAATGAGGGTTTTTTGGGGTTTGTTTTTATTGAGGTGAATGTTCCGATTTTGGAATCATTTTCCCATCCAGTTGTTATGTATACTATTTATCGTGTAATTATAATGTGTAACAGCTGGTTTCGAACAAGCCCATGGTGTATTCTATATACGATTAAATAGACCATTCCAATGATATTATAATTTGTTGGTCCGACAAAAACTTTATACTATATGAATAATAATGTAGGGAAATTTAAACGATAAGCAATAATATTATGGTAAGCATGTCATCTTATCATTTTGACATTTGTATATATAGTTATAATCTATATATTATTCTTGGATCAACGATGATAAACAAACAATTCACAACTAAAAATCAAACAAAACTTTTCATCATTATATATGTGTTACTACACTTTATTTTGTAGCCGTATTCCAGCTTCTTGTTTTGTCATAATAATATAATAACAATAATAAAACTGAAAAAATAACATAGAAGAAAAAATGTTTTTCCAAAAAAATATAATAATAATAATAATAAATTTTAATAGAATGACAATGGTATTAAGAATAAAAATAAGATTGATGATGGATAAACTGTTATTATTTTCTTTACAAAACTTTTATTTATCTTTTGATTACATCTAAATTTCAATAAAAAAAAAAAATAAACTTTTCCCAAAAAATAAGTAAAATCGAAAACAATAGCAGGAAGGAAATGGGTGGGAAATATCTAAAAACTTACCTCATCTCTAATGATGCGTGTACATTGGAGAACGAATAAGAGGTGGGTTGTCTGAATAAATTGATTTAGATTGCAACAAGTATTTGTCTGCCTTGAAACATTTGGTCCTCTTGAGATAAGTTTGGTCGAAGTTTGTACAATCATATTAAATAGTGACAGCACAGACAGATATGTCACTTAAATAAGTATAATTATGAGTATCGTATACTGTAAGGACTCTAGACGGTTCGAATCCGAATAGTTGATAGATTTTAGACTTTAGTTGGAAAATTGAAACAGAGATGTAAACAGAGTTGTAATGTTCCTTTTTTGTCTGCAAACTTAAGTTTTAAGTTCAATATCGTAATATAAATGCGTTGTGTTCTATACACATTCGGTTTCATCTTTTTTCGAGATTCTTCTCAATCCCAGATTGAATATCTTTTCTAAATCGATTTTGATTGAAAGGCAACTTCAGTTATTCTTAATATGCTATAATGTTTTAATAATGACGATTTTAATGCAGTCTATAAGTGTATTCCTTATCTTTTGGTACGTTAACCTCTAGTTCATTCAGTAGTTTCGTGAAGTCCTTCTCTCCAAGCATAACATTTATATAATGTTTCTGTCGTGGTCTCGTCTTCTATACTCTGTGATACACCATTAAGAACAATGGTCCTTTTTATTCTAGTCTCTTTTATTAAATCCACAAAAGCTCCACGGATCCACAAAATCTGTTTGGTTTGGTTACGAGAAAGCTTCTGACCACTTTGTTAAGTACTTCATTACTATCATGATGCAGTTATTCTTTTGTACTATTAGTGATCACATGTATATTTATGAGAAAGAAGTTTTTCCTATATCTTCCTTAACTTACAACAACAATTTATTTGTTTATATGTATTTGTATAACTTCATATTAACGAATAAAACATATTTTGTATTGATTCGAACCATAAGTACATTCCTAGAGTTTTCCCGTCTTTCAGGAAAACCTGAATCCTAGATTGTTTTTACATTACTATGGATCTAATCTACTAGAAAAACATCACCATTACAAATTCTAATGGTCCTCTGGGTGATTAGTATTCGAAAATTCTATAATAAGTAATCAATTGGCATCATATGTACTTTCCAATTTTCGAATACTAATCACCCATAGGACCATTAGAATTTCTAATGATGATATTTTTCTAGTAGATTAGATCCAAAGTAATGCAAAAACAATCTAGGATTTTGGTCCCAAGTTTTCTGAAAGACGGGAAAACTCTAGGAAAGTACCTATGGTGCCAATTGATAACTTATTGTGGAATTTTCGAATACTACTCACCCATAGGACCATTAGAATTTCTAATGATGATACTTTTTTAGTGGACTAGATCCATAGTAATGTAAAATCAATCTAGGATTTTGGTCCCGGTTTTTCCGGAAAGACGGGAAAACTCTACGAAAGTACCTATGGTGCCAATTGATTACTTATTATGGAATTTTCGAATACTAATCACCCAGAGAACCATTAGAATTTCTAATGATGATGTTGTTCTAGTAGATTAGATCCATAGAAATGTAAAAGCAGTATTACAATTATTTTAGTTTGATTAGAAAATAATATTTTATAATTCACTCGTATATATTTAAATACAATTACAATCATCATATACTGTTTTATTTAGAAATAATACTTTATTTCATTTATTAATTAATCCGTAGTTTTACTAATACATTCCAACACATCAATAGAATTTTATTTGTAATAATGAAATTCGGAAATACTTCATTTTACACTACACACGTGTGAAGTTCTTCCTTAAAAAATCCTAGTTTTTGTTGTTGTCTTTTTAGGATAGTTTAGGAAGAAGTTCACGCAAATGTATATTTGCGTTTCACCTCGTGGCCTTGTTCTTCACCACTCAATCTTCATCGATTTGATATATCATTCAATAAATGCTTTGACTTTGAGTCGAATTTTATAATAGTTAATCTCTAGGACTCCCACTGTATAATGTTCGTTCAATATCTATGGCACTCTCAGATTCTTGTTAACATAACATTTTTAAATTATAATTATTTTCTCTTCGCTCCTTTTTGTTACACTCTGCACTCTGGGTTGCAATTTGTCACTCATAAACTGTTTGATAAAGCAGGCTAAGCTTTCACTGTAGTCTGTCACAGTCTTTATTTCTTTGTGTTAAGTTTTATGTTTGCGCTTCTGACTATTTACTAATTTCTCTGTTATATGGTGATGTTATAGAGATTGATAAGGCAAAAATTCTATGTCCAACAATGAAACGCGAATCATGTTAGTCTCGCAAAGGTCTTCTATAACTTCCAGCCACCACTCTTAAATTACTACTGGTGAACTCTACCAGTGGTAGCTTTTATTTCAGACGATATTCGTTCTCCCAAAAAAATTATTTCCTTATGAGAAAAGATATTCGTCATAACTCTTCCAACTTAATTGCATTCAACTGGTTTTTACGTAGTGTGGCTCATATGTTTGCGTGGCTCTTTATAAATATTATAATTAAATTACTAAATTATTACGTAGCCTATAGTAATTATAATAATTTCTTTGTGCGACACAATAACTAAAACAAAACTTAATATTATAAAATTACTGAAAGCTTTTATTGTCTTGTAAATTTAAATAGCATCATTACCTTGATGATGATCGTAATCAGTAGAAATAATAATTTAATAGTATTTTACTTTCTTATATTTTAAGATGTAAAATGAAGAAAAATTAACAATCAAAAACGAGTGGCGGCATCGGGAGGTGACGGTAAAAAGACAAGAAAAGTAATTTTAACGTTCAAACCAAACCTAAACAAATAACACACAGAGGCTGTACAATATTGTATATATATATTGTGTAGAGAGAGAGAGTGGAAAATGGAAAATTTATTTGATGCATGGTGGTGGCCATGGAGTAAAAGTAAAATAACAAATAGTAATAGCAATAATAATAATAATAATCATAATAATAATAATAGTAGTAATGATAGTAATAAAACTGAAAATATAACAATAAAAATTCCATTAAAAAAAGCGATAACACGTACAACAACAGTAACAACAACAACCGCATCGTCAACAACATCTGCAAGTACAACGGTTGGAGCATCGTCACTAAATGGATCGGATGATATGCATCAATCGATATCATCCACAATGATAAGCGAGTCATCGAGTGCGGTTACGGCAAAAACGACATCGTCATCATCATCCTCATCACCATCCTCGTTCCTGTCATCATTCACTGATTATATTTACGATGAATTTTTTAATTTTAACGAAACCATTTTCGATTCATCAGACCCATTAAAAACTAGTAGCGATAATAATAGCAGTAGCGATCCATATAATGACTACTACAACATTAATATTACTAATCGTAATGATAATATATTAAAATGTTATAATAATAATAATAATACAATAAATTTGCAAAAATGTTTAAATAATTTTTATAATAAATATAATTTAAGTGAATTAATATTGAATATAAATAGTGGTAACGATAGTACTATCATGATATATAGTAATAATAGTAATACAAATAGTAGTGATATTAGTGATAATACAATATTATTGGGTGTAAATGATAGTTTTTTTATAAATCAAAGTGTTGTTATAATGAATAGTGGTAATAATAATGTTGTAAACGGCGATGGATTAATATTTCATGATGGTCGCAACAATGATAATATCAGTACTCTCGAACTAGAAACGACGATACAACTTATTTCAATGATTTCAACGGCCGTTGTATTGGCGGTTATTATACTAGCTACTGTGATTGGTAAGTGGAATATTTGACTACTATATTTTCTTTTAAATATTTGACTAGGTCTTCGTTTAGCTGAGTGGCCTAATCCTCCACTTATATATATATATATATATATATATATATATATATATATATATATATATATATATATATATATATATATATATATATATATATATATATATATATATATATATATATATATATATATTTATATATATTATATATATATATATATATATATATATATATATATATATATATATATATATATATATATATATATATATATATATATTTCAAATTGGTATAAATTCTTACATAATGATTATATAATAATGAGCAACCCTGTGAATCCTTCAGGGTGGGTCTCAGGAATTTTAATTCTTAAGAAATTTTTGAAACCGAATATTGACATAAGCACATTTTTACATATCAGCTTAACTATAGATCCTGTTTACAAAGATGATCAATTGATTCGAATCCTGGTAATACTATTTCTAGTAATTCTAATTTACTAAGATAGGAATTGTTAAAGTTTTGTTCTCCATAGAAGAAATTTGTGACGTTCAGAGCTACTCAAATTAATCACAAATGACCTCACGCCAAAAGCAATTAATAAAATCGATATTTCGATTTTATAAGTTCTTGTTATTCACTAGTACTGTCGCGTCACGACTGAACGAATCGCACAGTGTGAACATCAAGTCCGGTAGGATAAGCCTGATCAGATGGATTTGATCTTTTCGAACACGCACTCATTCAATAACGTCATCATCATTAGATCGAAACCGGCCTAGTGGTTTTACAAGATGCAAGCAACAACTCCCGAAGTACGATACTTTTACAGATTTCATTTTAACGAGAAGGTAGTTGATTTGTATATCAGAAGGTAGTTATGTGAAAGGTAGTTGACACGCTACCACGTGTCAAGGTTGTGTGATTTTTACTCCCAAGATCCTACGTATCAAACATCGATATTACATTGACATAATTCTCAATTATAAATAAATTTTACTCTATTATTCGAGCCTCATTAGATTTCTTAAAGGGTTTCTTAATAGCTTTGAAGTTAAAAAGTTAAATTAAAAAACAATTATCAAACCGTTTACAGTTACAAATCAGTAATTTGTAGAAGTATTTTTATTTCGCACAGTACAAAGACATTACGATGGGCACAGTTGTTTAAACGCGTCATGTAAGCACATCGTGTCCGTATTATCGCCATTTCTACTGTTGGCTTATCATGATTTTCATTTGTTTTGTCCACTCTTTACTATATGTGGAATATGGGTAGGACCAGATGCTATGGAAAAATTCACTTTTCATCTCTATTGGGATTCTATTTTCTGCGCCATTTGGTTCGTAGCATGGAGGCATTCCTTCTACAATACATATAAAGGGTGATTTTTTAAGAGCTTGAGAACTTTTTTTTAAAAAAAAACGCATAAAATTTGCAAAATCTCATCGGTTCTTTATTTGAAACGTTAGATTGGTCCATGACATTTACTTTTTGAAGATAATTTCATTTAAATGTTGACCGCGGCTGCGTCTTAGGTGGTCCATTCGGAAAGTCCAATTTTGGGCAACTTTTTCGAGCATTTCGGCCGGAATAGCCCGAATTTCTTCGGAAATGTTGTCTTCCAAAACTGGAATAGTTGCTGGCTTATTTCTGTAGACTTTAGACTTGACGTAGCCCCACAAAAAATAGTCTAAAGGCGTCAAATCGCATGATCTTGGTGGCCAACTTACCGGGCCATTTCTTGAGATGAATTGTTCTCCGAAGTTTTCCCTCAAAATGGCCATAGAATCGCGAGCTGTGTGGCATGTAGCGCCATCTTGTTGAAACCACATGTCAACTAAGTTCAGTTCTTCCATTTTTGGCAACAAAAAGTTTGTTAGCATCGAACGATAGCGATCGCCATTCACCGTAACGTTGCGTCCAACAGCATCTTTGAAAAAATACGGTCCAATGATTCCACCAGCGTACAAACCACACCAAACAGTGCATTTTTCGGGATGCATGGGCAGTTCTTGAACGGCTTCTGGTTGCTCTTCACTCCAAATGCGGCAATTTTGCTTATTTACGTAGCCATTCAACCAGAAATGAGCCTCATCGCTGAACAAAATTTGTCGATAAAAAAGCGGATTTTCTGCCAACTTTTCTAGGGCCCAAATTCAATTATTTGCAAGCGTTGCTCGTTAGTAAGTCTATTCATTATGAAATGTCAAAGCATACTGAGCATCTTTCTCTTTGACACCTTGTCTGAAATCCCGCGTGATCTGTCAAATACTAATGCATGAAAATCCTAACCACAAAAAAATCACCCGTTATTATAAACTTTTTAATATTTTAAGAATGGAAACCTCTTTCGAGTTTTCGACAGTAATGTACCTTACTACCTTCCTAATTTTTGTTTTAAATTTTCCTATAAAAACAAATTTAATTAATTTTCATTGTTCTTAACTTTGGGTTGAATTGTTATTTCTATAATAAAAAAGAAATCGAAAATTTCAAAGTTTCGTATTTAGAATAACTTTTATTCTATTGGAAAATTTCGATCAAACAAAATAACACTTTTTATCTCAACACGTTATAAAACCTTATGTAAATATTCAGATAATTAAATCAATCAAAATTTGTATAATTAACTATGGGTCCGTGTACGTATCTAATGCTCGAGTATATATAAAAGATTTTCATACAAAAAAGTTTTTTATACAAAAATTCTTTCTTAGCTTTTTCATACAATAAAAGCTTTTCCTTCCATTTTTATTTTGAAAACGTGATAGAATTTTATTTTCAATGGTGTATACATTACCCATGTTCGTCTTTAATGTATTATGTATAAATATGTATGACTCAAGGTCATGAATTTTCTTAGATTTGGTATCTGTAACTGCAATTACTAATAAACTAGATTATCTTAACGTACCAAGTTATTCTGTAAATGCTACTTCATATTCCATTCAATACTTATATAATTAATTTTCATCTCGTTATCTCTGAACTCGTTCAATTCAAAGACGATATTAGTCAAATAACAATAATAATAACTATAATACACTTACTGGAAAATTTAATACAATAATAATAACAACAATGAAAGATGTAACAAAACAAATATGGAAAATATTTTTTTCCTAATGCCTAACCGACTGTTATCGACGATATAAAGAATTAAAGTAGAAATTTTCCATAGGCATGAAGGAAAATGGAAAATCTACAAAATATTGCGCGACTGTTTCATTCGTCTATACACAATAGCGAGAGAAAATTATTTCGGGATGTATTTGTTCGTATTATTTGTATGTCTCTAGTTTGCTACTCCTATATTTTTTATAATTTCATGTTTTGAATTTAAAAAAAAATCAGGCGGAAATGAGCCTGGTATGAGGTGAGAGAAAAGGTTGCAACAAATATTGTTTGCGAAAATAAAATTGATAACCATGGCACGTGGAATGGTTCATGAATTGTTACAGTTTGAATCGTGCAAGTTTATGTATATGGCCTGTATTATATATGTAGACGAGTTTCAAACTACATCTCTCATTTAGAGAACTTTTGCCATTTACATATTTATATTCAACAAATGTTGTGTTATGATATGTCACATTTTATAATTTAATTACATATATTATTATGCATTGCACATCTAGACTTTTGGTATATGAGGTTGATTGTTGATAAAGCATATAGGGAATTTATTGAGATTTCAACATGTTCAAATATGTGGATCAGATTATCTTTACTATATAGTGTCTTGTATATGGTGTTTCGTTAAAGAAGTCAACGGGGCAACTGTTATTGTATTAACAGTTGACAAGTTAAAAGCACAGATTTAAGAAAATGAATTTGTATAAATATGTGAATAGAGACAACTTCAGTAGATCCGTCAGAAGTCCACCCGAAGACAATCACATAGTTCACACAAGATTATATATGTTCAAACAATACAAGTAGATGATCTTTGGTTTTGAAAATAAATTATTTTAATCGCAATCAATTACTTTTAGTAAAAAGTAATTGATTGCGATTAAAATCGCATTCCAATTAATCTTAAAGACTCATTAATAAAATGATCAAACTAACTCAATGCCGTACTGAAATAATATAGTTAATTCGTGAGATTTACTGACCTAGCAAGATAATTATTTAACTAATCGAAATGATTCTATCTTTATATGGACCGTGTGCTAGTTTCCGCTGTATAGCATCGCATAATCAACACTCCATTCGCCATCGACGTTATGTCGTATAGATAATGTGGGAATTTTGGTAGATTTAACGTCATCAGCCTCGAACAGTGGCAACATTGGAGCAACAATTTACGTTCGTTATCCATTTTCTATAATTTATTTTAAATTGGATGGTGAAAATTACACATTCTCACGTGTTGAATATTTTTCATTGTAATCTAAGTTTTTTCTTTACATGAAAACTCAAACAAATCTGTTTTATCCAGAAGTGGTGCACGAGCTGTTTTACTAACGGAAATAATTTGTGTATAAATTTTTCTATCTTAACTTGAGGATATATTAGCGCCAGTAAGTTCCCACACATAAATATACATAAATACTCATGGAGAACACTGGATGACATAACTAAAAATCAGATAGACCACGTAATGGCCAACAAGAAGTTCTTCATACTACTACAAAATGTCAGAACAATGAGAGACAGACGTATACAGCAATCACTTACTACAAAATTTAAAAACAAGCCAGCAGTTGCGAAACACTCAAAGACACCTAGGAAGGAATTTAACACAAACGAAAGTGATAAGAAACAGCACGTCAAATAAAGAAAGTGGCAAGGAATGATCGTATGAAATGAGCAGAAAGCATTCTCAAGGGTTTTAAAAGAGGAGCCGCAACCCGGAATACACGAGCACTACAACAGTGCTTAAGGAAAGTCACCGGAAAAATAAGGAACATATACTATCTACTGGACTAGTATTGACAACGGATGGATCACAGTTAAAAAGATGGCCGGAATAAAAAAGATGTTATTGATAGCTCCGAGACGTTATTGATAACTTTCTGGCCATTAATCAAAACCAATAATAAAACTAAAGCTACACTGATTCACCAACGGAGCGGGAAGTTAAAGGTGGCATTGAAAAGTTGACGAGTACCAGATAGAAATATACAAAGGAGATTCATTTGCTCACTAACACAAATAATTTAAGAGGTTTGGAATTCTGGCAGAATACCCCAAACATGGAAGGAAGACTTGACTATTACAATCCCCAAGAAAAATGACCTAAGAGAATGCAAAAATTAAAGAAACTAACAAGACCAGGAAGAAGTTCCACTGATCACAACAACTCAATCTGTATCATCAATGAACAATCCGAAACAAAACAGTGAATGGAATATACCACTGTACTTGATCTTCGTCGATTTCTAACGCGTATTTGATACGCTAAAAAGAAACATAATACGGCAGACACTTTACAAGAAAATTGGAATGCTGAACACGAGTTCATTAAAAAGGCAAACAAAGTGAAAACACTATAACACTCGAGGTATAAGACAAGGATCATACTCTAACGAATGTTGTTCTTGTTCTCGTCTACTAGGAAAATTCAGAGATCTCGACTATGCAGTTAAAATATGGTGGATCACACATAAACGCTTAGACATGCATCAGAAAAAAATGTACTTTGGCTGTACAATACGGAAACAAATGGAATAAGTATTAGGTCTGGAATGATTCTACTCATGAGTGAAATCAGCACTACATGGGTGTGAAACATGAAAACACCAAGAAAAAGTGAGGAAGAAATTACAGGTGTTCGCAAACAAGTGCCTTCGACGAATACTGAAATGCTTCTGGCCTAACACCATAACTAACATAACAAATCTGTCAGATATAGAGGTGAAAGTGGAGATAGATTGGCCAAACGATGACATAATCACCAAGTTACATATATAACGAGGATGTCATTGGACTGGAGTTCACTAGAGGAAAAGAAAAGTAGGAAGACCAGCGATTATATGAAAGAAAACAATGCTAACTGACGAGAAACAACTTGATAAATCATATAAAGAGATTAAAGCTGTTTCTTTTTAATTAGTCCCCAAAGTAAAAATGATAACATAAAGTTGATAAACTTTAATTACTATTTTCGAAATGTTAATTAGCCATAATGAATTCCTTGACATATAATAACTTACTAACTTTGAAAATTTATTCGTGTCTTAGTCCATCAAATTTTCTGGTATTCTTTATACAAGCAGATACAAAACATAAACATGGCGTGTTAAAGAAATGTCTTAGGGTTTTTGTATAACAACATTAACAACGGACAAATTTATTCAACCAATAATAAAATTATATTACATTGAATGAATCGGACTGACTATCTTTTTTGTTTCTGAAGAATGAAAAATCATTTAATTAAATTAAAATAAAAGATAATAATGATAGAGAATAATAATGAAGTCAAAATGGCGAAGATGTGTATCGGGACATAACCCGAAGTGAAAAGTAAAACTCATAAGGAAAATGATGATGACAAAAATAAAATTAATTTTATTAAATATTTTGTTTTTGCTCTCAACTTTATTTTTTTAAATCGACAAGCGAGACCCAGATAAACAATTTTACTATTTTCTTTGTGTAAATGTGTGTGTGTGTGAATGAGTGTTTGCCTTTTTACATTTTCTCGAAAAGACGTTCAATGATACAATAGAATAATAAATATAATTTAATAATCCTTCTAACAAAATTAAAAGTAAGTTTGAAAACTTGTATTTTTATCTTAAATGAATTTCCGCGAACTGTCTATTCGCTTTAAATTCTTCGAAGAACATCACAATAACTCTGTAAAGGAATCCAATTTATGCAGTACGAAAAAAATGTCTTTTACAAAAATAATTAAAATTTAAAAACTAAGCTTCAGTTGAAGCTTCTAAACTTAACTTTTATGACTTTACTACAATAACACGATTTTCTATTGTTTTGTATAAGAAGCACTTCAGTTTTAAATATCTTAAGAATGTGATTATACTCTTTCAAGTGATATCTAGTTACAGTCAACTCATTAAACATTATTTAGCGGATTTATATTATTGTTTATGAGCAGAAGCAGATTTATATTATTTATAAACAGTACAAGTGACTTCGAGTGCGAAATAAATTAAAGTATACCTTTGACTAGTTAAGTAAAAAATTCATCTTCATTACAGTGACTGTGTTATTTAATATATACGTTTACTATCTTCATTATAGTCTCCAATAATTATTTTTAAAATTGGTTGGAATAATAAACGTCAAAACTACTATAATGGGAAACACCTTTTTCCCCAAATACTATTTTTCGAAAGACCAAAATAAAGTTTGGAGAAAAGGCAATAAAACTGTTACAAGTTCTTAACTGGTTAAATTATTTTGAAAATGTAATTTTGGCTTTATTGTTATATGCCATCGTTCTTATCGTTCTTAGCCCAATTTGAATATATATTCTAATTGGTTTTCTTTTATTGTAGGCAAGTCTTTTAAATGTTTTTTTCATTTTTTAGAGACCTGATATAAAGATTAACTGTCCAAAGTTTAACTAACGTACTATATTATCTATATCAAGTAACTAACATCTCTAGTATATATTCATTGTATCTACTACCGATAGACAGTCCTTCTATAAATCGCTCTGTTTGATTCCATCGTTTTGCAGATTCAATTTGGCTCGTTAAATGACTGTAACTTTCATCGTTTCAACTAGAAACGGATTTAAATTTCACACTTGTTGTTCTATTGACATTAATTGTCTGGTTCTACATAACCGGAATATTTCTTCCACTTTCACGTGAAATAGTTTTAATTGCTGTGCCGCTCATTATACTATCTGTTTTTTTTCAAGACAAGCATTTGCCTTCTGGTGCAATGTTAATAATCGGAAATATTTTTTATTTACTTTGGAAGCAAATTGTCGATATTTTTCTAAAGAATTTGATTAAGGCGGGTGATCCAATATTAATGCTTTATAAATATTGATTTGATGATTTTAGTATAAGATTTGAACGCATTTTATATGTTCGTATAGTATCTATGTATATTTTTTTTTGGAAAGAATTCAATATAATGGTGTATGATCAATACCCTCTTTACTACAAGCCAAACTTTACAAGAACGTGTGCTGTAAGAAGAGGTGGTATTGGTAAATATTCTTCTATTCGTACAGGAATGCGAATACAGTATGGAAAAAATAAACAAACGCATACCAACAAAGTATTAGTAAGTAAAAATGCTTAGTAAAATGGGAATATCATCTCATATCTTTCGTAAAAAAACTGTACACAATCAAATGCAACATCGGCATTTTGACACAATCCCTTAAAAGGAAGAGAGAATAAAAATGTAAATGTTGTAAATGTAAATGTTGTAGTGTGCATTTGTTTTTCAAAATAGATTGTTAGTGAAGTCTGATTTCCATTTTGAAAAAAATTTTATCAGTATTTTTTACTGAAAAAACCAAAGCGAGAAAAAAATCAAAAATACCATTAGAGTGACAGAGATCGTTTTTATACTTTTTTTTAATGTGGATATATTTTGACAGATGCTTGTAACATAACCAATAAATTTCAAATTTTATTTTGTTATTAAGAAAAAAGACAAAAAACACTTTGAATCTACAATAATAAATTTAAAAAAAAAACAACAACATAATTGTTCATTATTTCACAATTATTTCAGTTACTTTCACAATGAATTAAGATGAATGACAAAAAACGTAATGTTAAAATTATCAATTGACCATAAAATAAGTACTATGCTTCATAATGACGCCATACAAACGATTTCTGATCCATATACAGTTTTCCTATGAAATATTTCTCCATTATGAATAAAAATACTTCTCTTGAAATATTTTGTCAGTACTGCTATAATAATTTTCTCAGTAACCATAAACATTTATTCTCTACTGAATAAATTTTTTATACTGGAAATGTTTTTTATTTCTCTCGCACTTTATGAAAAATTATATTTTTATCCTACTTTGACTATTTTGTCAGTATATTTTTCATAATGGAAATCGGGCTTCAGAAACTAGTAATTTTGATTTTTTTTTAATATGGACTTTTTCATTTACCAATACACTCTAAGGTTGACATTTTAATTTGATTGTGCTTAAACAAATAAAATAAGTAGGCTTGTGTAAACACACACACTTGCGACGGCATTGTGTATGAATGCAAATAAGTTGACAGATAGTCTGGATGCATACACTACTGATATTAATAAATATGGACACGATATCATATAAAATAAACATTGGAAACAACAAGAAATAATGGTAGAGACATTTACTATAGTAAGGCCACTCATTTTAGTTGATGAATTTAACAGCGTCAGTCACAAGTATCTAATGGTGTTCCTAAATTTCGTGCTCGAACAATTAAAAAATCCAATAAAATTACATAATTTCTATTATTACATAATAATTATTTTAAGTATCACATACGATTTAAAAAATTTAACCGTCTTCTTATCTTACGTTTAAATTTAATTTCAACTTGCTTTCGAAAATTCGTGTTACAAGAAAAAGAAAAAAATCTCGATTATTTGAAATTTCAAAAAGTGGATCGATTATTTCAAATTTCACGCGTCCATTTCCAAAATAAATTTGTTGAAGTCTTGCTCACGAGTTGATTGTGCTCTTTTACTAATTGTTTGACGAAATGTATAATTCCTCAGTTTTATCGATTCTGTAAATTGTGAAGAGTTATCTCTGTAGTAGCGAGCTTTTTATGTTTTTGCGTATATATTTGTTGTGTTCTCTTTAAAATTGTTAATAGCCAATGTGCAGCTCAGCCGTTACATTATGTACTCATATCCAAGAATTTAAAATGAATGCTAGGATAAAATTAAGTTCTAAATATTAAATTTTATACAAGATTATGTTATTACATAAAAGTTTATCGTTATGCATATATATATATATATATATATATATATATATATATATATATATATATATATATATATATATATATATATATATATATATATATATATATAATGTGTATAACATAATCTCTCGCAACATTTTATGAAAAATTTGTTCTGGAATAATTGGGTGAGAAGAATGGCCTGGGAGAAATTATGTGAAAAGCATTGTTTGAGAAGTATTATATAGAAGAAGTACATAAAGGTATATATTCGCTTAACCTTTATTTTATTTTGTAATTTATATACTATCTGTATCTAATCTTAATTTAACGTGTATGATTTTAAACGAAAATATCTGGCGGGCTCTTCTATAATATGAATAAAATTGATATGCGTAAAGTCGTGTAACAGATTAAAATTTGCCACATACTATGTATATATATATGCTATATGAATACATAAATAATTTTCCAAACCCAAAATATTATGTACCTGACATTTTGCCATCATATCCTACTCAAGCCCTATAATAAAATTTATGTACGTATATATAGTTTAGCAACCGATCATCATCGAAAATTAGCTCATATCAACAGAAAATTATTTTTGATTGTCACCTCATTCCAAAATTCGTTGTTTTTTGCTCTAAATAAATTATTAATAAATAAAAACTCTCAAAATGTTTTCCCATTTTCATATTTTTATATTTCTGTTATTTTTGAATGTATATATGTGTGTACCGTCAAATATACAAATATTCATATCGAATACACATGTATGTATACAATATTTTGAAATTCTTTACGTCATCACAACCATCAACATCATATACGCAATATATTATTATACTCGTACCAACAAAACAAAAGAAAAAAGTTTTTCACATCTGTTTTGGTTATTTCCTCGTCGATGTTTGGGAGATATTTTGTATACGAACTAGGCTGCAAAACTTGAGGAAAACTTTTTTTTTTTTTCAAAAGAGGAAAGCTTTTTCGCACACAATATATGTACATAAATTCATTTTGTGTGTCGTCGGATGACATACACATGTGACACGTGTCTTCATACTTTCAAACATTAAAAAGTCTTCCATTTATTTATTTTGTTATTTTTAATATCTATAAAAATGTCTTAATTCTTTTTGCTGCTTTTCGACAAATCTAAAGAAAACTGATGAGGAATATTATTATATATTATTTTGGCGTGGGGCATTTCATTAATATATCTACTGTGTATATTGCTTACATATCCATCCATATATTTTTGTTGGATGAACGTCTACATAAAACACTTGTGAGAATATGTCAAGGGAATTAAAATTAGCGTTGAAATACATAAAATTGGTATCATCAGCAAAAATATAAAAAGAAAATTCGTTGAAATGACTGTATAACATTTTTTATATCGTTTTTATTTTGGCTAAAAAAACACAGCAAACTTTAATCGTGATTGACACTCGGAAAAATATATTGAGCAGTGACATAAACAACATAAATAACGTATATACTCGTATAACATGTTCATAACGTATTTTGTTAGTCTTACATCTTATAAACATAAACGAACGAGTATATTCCGTTACCTTTCGTACATGAAAAGAGGAAAAGTCATATTATATAGAATTAATGGTTTCCGGTGCTTTATCTTTGTTTTTTGTTATTCTGCTTTTATTTGTGTGACATTTGGCGATTTTCATGCTGATCTATAAATTATCGGGTATTTCTGAAAATAATAGCGGAACCGAAGAGTTAGAGACAAAAAACTTATTTTGGTTTATATCTCGAGGGTTAATCTTTTCTTTCATAAACCGCATCATGACGTGATGAAAGGAGGTGTGGAATTTCCATCTCATCGTTCACTAAGGCAAAGCTAAGCAAAAAATATACACATTACTATCGTATATGTTCTTTGTTGCTAAAGCGATCCACTCATCTTTCATGCTATGTATATTATACATACAAGATTATTTATCAATGTTACCTTAGTTTTTTTGGCAGAATGTGGGAACATTAAAGATCAACTATAGTGAATTTTTGTATTGATACAATCATACCCGTTTGCAAAATTTACTATTCTGTAAAAGCTCTCTTTTAATTGAAATAGCTTAATTTCTTTCAAAAGTGCAACTTTTTATTTATACCGCTTTGTTCGATGTTGACATTTTGTTGGTCGATATTTTTTGTTTCGAGAAAGTGATTCGATCATTGTGTAATTCGATCTATTCAAACCAGATCTGTTTAGGGATTCTTAACGCTTTCATTTTTGATCAACTGCTGCAAGCGAATATTAAAAAACTGAGTGACGAACATTTTTTTGCACCAACGTCGGTTCACTGAAATGAATAAGAAGATTCGTATTGTCTGCTAGATAAACTTAAATGTATAGCGGTTTATTGTTTACAATTGTCACTTTGTTGTAATTCGCGATACCTGACAAGAAAATAATACTTAATAAAGGGTGGTTAAATTTTAAAGGTCCGATGTCGATTTTGAATAAAACACAAATTATTTAGGAATTTACTGTCAATTCTTTTTATTATGATAACATGGTATGGTTCAATTATGAATGGAACAAAATATCGGCCAATTGGTCGTCTCGACCTCGGCGACACACCTTCACCCGATGGTCCAAATTTTCGATGACGCTTAGGCATAATTAAGGTTCTATACCGTTAATGTGCTGAATTATCTCATCCGTTAGCTCTTGAATTGTTGTTGGCTTATCGACGTAAACCTTTTCTTTCAAATAACCCCAAAAAAAGAAGTTCAACGGTGTCAAATCACAATGTCTTGGCGGCCAATTGACATCGCCACCACGTGAAATAACACGGCTATTGAATTTTTCGCGCCAAAACGCCATTGTTTCGTTAGCTGTGTGGCACTTTCCTGTTGAAACCACATATCGTCCACATCCGTATCTTCCAATTCGGGCCATAAAAAGTTCGTTATCATCCCATGATAGCGAACACCATTCACAGTAACTGCCTGACTGGCCTCATTTTGAAAAAAATACGGCCCGATGATGCCGCTAGCCCATAAAAAGCACCAAACAGTCTCTTTTTGTGGTTGCATTGGTTTTTCGACAATCACTCTTGGATTATGATTCGCCCAAATGCGGCAATTATGCTTATTGACGAATCCACTGAGGTAAAAATGTGCTTCATCACTTCGAAAATTGATCTTCCACTGTTGCCATTTCTTGCCACCATTCTGACCATTGACGACGTTTATAGAATGGTCAACAGGCTTTAGTTCTGAGTCAATTGCATAAGCGTGTCAATGCAAATCTTTATGCATAATGTTCATCAACAACGACGAGTTGAGGTGGACGGCTCTTCAGCCACACTATCGCGAAACGCAGCAATATTTTCTGCAGTACGAGCATGCACTGGTGTTTTAAAATCTCCTACTTTGCTCAAATTTTTGCACGATTTTTCCGATTGTACGCACATTTGGACGATTGAATTGACAGAAAAAATCACGAAGTACACGATATGCATTATGATTTGAACACCCATTTTCATAATATGCCTGAATAACTTTAACGCATTGCTTGATTGTGTATCTTTTCATGGTTCAAAATGAGTTAGTCTGAAATTGATATACATGCCAAATTAAATGCAGAAGAAAAGTTGACGTTTAGGTGTGGTTCACATTCAACGTCGGCCCTTAAAATTTAACCACCCGTTATATATTTTAAGCAAGTACTGAGCTGTACTGATATCATGAGCGGAATAAACCGCTCTAACGGATTTTAACTGACCATTAAGTTTTCTACGTAAAGCATACTTGTTGCTTTCCAATCGACCAACCGCTAGTAGTTCGGTTCTTATCATTAATAAATAAACCATATTAAATTTACCCAAGATAAGAACCGAACTACTAGCGGGTACTTGGTCGATTGGAAAGCCTTTCTTGTTAGTATTCAAAAATTAGACCAATTTTTTAATTAGAAATTGAAGCCATTTTAATCTCAACATTCCAGTTTCGTTTAAATAAAACACAATTCGAAAACAGAAGATTTGATTTCGAAATATAGCTTACGTTATTGTAAAACCATTTCGAGACGGCTCCGTCAAAGAAATCAGTGGTGAATCCAGGAGTTTTAACTTAGCTTGTGGTATGGCTACAGACTCGCAATACATCTACGTATCGTTCTCAGGACCGCCTTCAATTTGGTTTATTATAATAATTTATTTCTTTTGATGTACGCTTTCAAAGGCACCAGCTTATTAAAGAAGTTAAATTAATTTATTTATTAAAAGGTATAATTTGAATATGAATAAACCATCAATTTTGACAAATTCCACCAAACCCGTTATATCTTACCTATATAACGAATACAATATACGATTTAATGGTTCATACTTGCTATACTTTTGGGTTTATAAATCACAATATTTTACTTTCTTCGAAAGACATATTTTCTTTCCGCCTTTACATTTTAAACCTTTCAAATCGAATTTACCTCATTACTCACGATACATTTTTCGTGGGGGTGTTATATTTCCAATGACAAATATTGTTCGAGCAACTCAGAAATTAATTATAAACATTCAACAATTTTACCTTGACATATTGTATAGCATATATGGATCGATATATAATACCACAAAACACAATGTGGTAAACTACTTAAATATATACGACCCATCATAAATTGACCACACCAATATACGTGCTGTCAAAATTGTAGAAAAAAAAATTGGAAAACATTAATTATCTTAAAAACTAATTAAATCTAATATGTACGACTGTACTGTATCCAATACCCCATATATACAAGTACATAAACGTGATAGTTTTTCCAAAACGAAAATTCTATCCCTCGTGTTGATTCGTGCTATATACCAGAAGCAAGCACACACAAAAAAATAATTTCTTGTGTTTTAGTATTTTATTACTTATATATAGGAAAATCATTAAAATTTTTATGGCAACAAAATGATTTAGATTTTAATCAGAACAAACAACAACACTAGAGCAACACCAAAACAAAAAATGGGCATTAAATCCTTAAACAATAACACAACAACAGAAGAACAAAAAACAAAAAAAATAATTGGTTTGATTAAATAATCCTTTTTAATTGGATATTTTATACTGATTAAGAAGAAGATGTTCTGTCCATTCATTTAGTTATGTACACATAATAAATATATGAAGAAGAAATCTTGAGTGTTATATGTGTATAAGGAAACATTATAATATTATAATTAAAATCATTTATAAATTAATCAAAATGCGGTATGTCACAATTCGGTTATATCAACAATGATGTTTTGAAGTGTTTGGCAATAATTAGCATTATATTGTGTTCACATGAGGTAATTTACACACACACACACACGTATATATATATATATATATATATATATATATATATATATATATATATATATATATATAAATTTTAATATGTCGAAACTGTCAATCATTTCCAGTTCAATTGAAATTATACATTTTATATAAACTGTCACTGATTTTTTTATAAGCTTTTAAGTAATAAAACAAGCAACATACAAAATATTAATTAAACTTTATCGATTTTCAATTAATCAGTTTTAAAATAATCAGTAATGACGCCATCAAAAAGTTTTTTCAAATTGAATAATTACAAATATATAATATATTATATATAAAGAGATTAAAAGTTTTACAGTTTTTAAATCTGACATGAAACACCTCAAAATTTCAATAAGCTCAAACAGTTGGATTGAATTTTGTTTACTATAAAGTTTATCGTAATTGATATTGATCTTTATACGGAATTTGTTGTTGTAAAGTTGATTATCATCATTTCATTGATGGTACAAGGATGGGAGTATAGTTTCCTCAATTTTCTTTTTTGGGTCTGCTGAAATATAGATTTTATGAAATTTTAGCAGGCTCAATGATATAAGAAGCAATAATTCATGTGTCTTAAAAGATTGATTTCGATCATGGAATTAATACGGGACCAAAACCCGAGGCCTAGTGAACTTCATAGTTTATAACTTCTGGCTTACTCATAGTTTAAATATTTTTGGGATTATTACGGCCATAATACCACATACCTCAAAGAAATTGCCACTTGTAAAATCAAAGTGAATTGAGTAACAAACTTGATTTTATCCAAACAACAAGTCCGGTTTATTGACATCGTACGGTAGCACAATTTATAAAATATATATTCGATTTTGAAATAGATTGTTCACTGGTTATCGAAGTTTCTGTGAATCAATTCTATGTTGAATAGGGTAAAATCAACGGGAATTTTTGAAGTCATGGAAACTTTATCAAAAATATGTAAAAAGCTAACTGTATCGTTATCAACTAATAAGTAGTAACATTATTTCCAGCAGTGTTTTCGAAAAACTACTGCCAGCAAGCTAACTGAATTACAGACCTTTACAAATGATATTTTTAATTTTAACATTCAATTACTATCAACACAGTTGGGCATGTAAATTACATGATGTAATTTACACGGTTTCTTAGATACAAAAAAACGGGTAGTTAACATGTGAAAAACAGATGGTACTGCAAATGGTTTTTTACTTGCAATTTACCTTTTATGTAATTTACGCTGTTTTGAACGTAATTTACATAAAAAACGTTTTTTACTTGTAAAATCCCAACAGTGTATGACACGAGTTGTGTTGAGGAACCACTGTTGGTCGTGTAAAATACACGATGTAATTTACACGGATTTTTACATGTAAAAAACGTGTTATTTACATAAGGTTATATTTTACATTTGATATGTAAAAAACGTAAAAAACGATTTTATGTCAAAAACTGACGCGCCATCTCTTATTAAATCTACTTGTAACTAAAACACCGTCAGTTATGTTATAATAATTTTCGATTTGGGTTAGTATCGTTAAAAAACATCTTTTCTAGCTCGGGTAAAGATTCAAAAAATCCGTTTCCAACTTATAACGCGGATTTAAAAACTAACTGATTTGTAAATTCACATTTATCTATGTCAATTAATAGTGAGCAAAGTGAACGATGCTAAATTTTTAACATTTTAAACTAGATGGCACTGCGAATGATGTTGTCTTCGTTTTTTACAAATTACTTTGTAATTTACGTTTTATGTAATTTACGCTGTTATTTTACATAATTTACATAAAAAATATAAATACTTTTTTTAGATGTAAAATCCCAACAGTGTGAGGAACTCATTCATTCCTGGATTTGAATAAGATGCCGAACATTTATGTGGTAACCCAACTTTAAAGAGTCAATTAGTTTATATATGTCTGTTCGACCGTTGATAGAGGCTGTAAAACTATGAAGGGTTCTTTTCACAGTGCCAAAATAAACGCATTGGAAAGATCTGATTCAGTTAAAAGATGTAATTTTATCTAAGGTTCAACGTCGTATGATACCTCGCTTTAGATTTAACGGCCGAATAACTACCAATAGATAAACACTGAAGTGAACCGTCAACACACCGATGAACACATGCATAACAAACACAAAATCAGCAAAAATAATATTCTTAATAATAAAATCAAATTGTAATACGAATTACATCTCTGAATCCAAATGTCGTTCAAAAAACTCAAACAACTCAAAATGTGTTACGATGGCTGTTTTGAGAATGTCAAATGGAACCGATAGAATCTGATTATATGATACTTGCTGATATGTATCGATGCTAGATATCGATCTGGAATGGTTACGTAATTTAATGCTCGTCAATTCTTTGAGAATCCCCATTCTACGTTCATTTATCGTTCCAAGTTTAATGGAGTAAAGATCACTCGCTCATATTAGGTAATTCTTTGAGACATTCTCAAAATAATCGTGGACAATAACATAACCTGAGCTGTGTTGCAAAAGTTTATAGACTGATCGATCGAAAAGTTTTGTAACTGGAAAATTTATATGGAATACACGTCGGTAGATTATTGACATTTTAAAACAGATGACACTGTCATCTGTGTATTTTACTTTGTAATTTACATAAAAATATTTTTTTACTTGTAAAATCCCAACTGTGGCTACAAAATCAACAATAAAGGGATATAAAAGTTCAATTAGCAAAATTTCTTAAAGCATTGCAGACGATCATTTGGTATAAGCCAATGTAGTGCCATAATAAGTCAAATTTCTTTAGAATAATGAGCAATCGTCTCGATATTTTTGACTAGATCAAAAGAGTTTACATTATATTTTGGTGGCAATTTAAATGTGTGCCAATTAATTATAGCTCACTAATATTTCATTAAAATCTCTTAAAAATTATATTGATCATATAAATCAAATTATTAAGAATATATACATGCACGATCGGCTCCACCCACGTCACATATAATTAATATAAAAAATTAAAATTTCTCCACACTTTCTCTTATTTTGCTCATAACAGTCAGTGAAATCATTTAACATATCATATGTGTTTTACAGATAATGTGCCGTTCGTCTATTTAAAATAAATGTCACCACCATATGATGACAATCTGTTTGGAATTTTATGTATTATTATTTTTAGATGGCGGCTATAAAAAATATTATACGACAATGTGTCGAAAACTAGAGGAAATTTCCACCGAACGATACAACGATCAAAATGAATAATTGTAATCTTCCAATTGTGATCGAGTACTTAGTCGATTAGTTGATCTATATACTATAAGTCGTGTATATTTTACCTTGAGTACAAAAATAATTATGCGTGAATGATCTATAATTCGAAACATTAAAAATCGTTTTTTTTCAGAATTTCGTAGACGGATTAAGTTACGAAAATATTTTATTTAAAATGAAGACGCCTGCAGACATATTGTGTCTTATATCTATATGCTAATTTCTAATCTGAAATGGATTCCATGATGATTTAAAAGATAACATCTTACACACATAACTCATTCTTATTCTAGATATGCATATAAAACCATACCTGTCATTATCAAATGTGTGCCATATGTTAACATCTGTATATTGTGTCTTATCTATATATTTTTGGTAGATTATACGAAGAGCAAATGGGAAACGAGGACACCACCATAGTGTTGTGTCTTCTATTTTACTGACATATTTTTTTTTTTTGGTTCGTGAAAGACAAAAACAGATACATCTAATGGTAAGAAATTCAACAGGCATATTCCATGAATCGTTCATTTTATTTTATTTTTCAGTTTTGCCTGTCGTGTAACATTTTATGAATACACAAAACCATATAAACGAATATATATAGTTCGATTGTCAGTTACAATCACGAAATAATAAATCATACTTCTTCGGTTGGTTTATTTATGAGCTTTTTATGTTTTTTTCTGTATGTATTATTTACCATGATAATAGGTAATATAAAAGCTTTCATTGTTTACATCCCATATAGACATTTTCGAGGTAAAGCTTATATATATTTATAATTTGGTTGTTCGTTAATGAAATTTACAAGTTAATATTTGTACTCTATTCATCATTATTTTGCACGGATTCTAAATTCGATTTATATTCAAGCCACATTATGATTATTTTAGTGAAACCAACTCATATTATATTTGATTAGTTTATATTATGTAGTGTATATAAATTAGATAGTTTTGACTACAAAAAAAAATTACCAAAATCCAATATAAATTCAAAGTGTTTTTCATTTATACTAAGACGATAATGTATTCATTATTAATTTTGTCTTATCATTCGTATTTTGTTTTTCTTATCACAACCAAATACAAATACATATATTTGAGTTGAAACACAATTTTCATTTTAATATATGGGTATGGATGGAGTTACGCACAGACTTACAATTATATTGCTTATGTTCATTGCATAAAATACTCGTATATACGAGTACACACATAAAAGAAGTAATTTGGTTGTTTACAAAGGAAACATAATTATATCGTTAAATGAATACAATGAATATGCTTTCCAAATATGTACTTACATATAAACATATTGTATGTATTCATATAGATCTAAAGGATGAGTTGTTTTATTATGGGTTGTATTTTATTTTAATGATTTAGTTAGAAAAATGTTTGTATACTTATATATTTATTATTATTATAATTTATTTTGATATTTTGAATATTATATAATATCAACAAAATTGAATATTCATAAGTTAAGCAATTTATTTTATAAAAGCTTTATTGGCACAAATATATACAAATAGACAATATATATATATATATATATATATATATATATATATATATATATATATATATATATATATATATATATATATATATATATATATATATATATACATATATATATATATATATATATATATATATATATATATATATATATATATATATATATATATATATATATATACATTCCCCGATGGGGAAAAACCCTCATAAGCGGTGTGCCGGATTCTTACCAACTAAACCCCACTCTCCACTCTTCACACGACCAGGATCGCAAAATTTGTATAACTTCAGGTTTTGAATGTCTATATGTTCTTCGTAATATCATCATTATCATAGTATTAATATGTATGTGAAGTTAGCCCAGAATTCATCCCAGAAAAAAGCGATGGCAACACTTATATCAACTATCATGACATTTTTAACTCTCAGCCCCGAAAAAATAAGCTATCACGATAGTTTTCATATACTCAGCCCAGAAAAATTAACTATCATGATAGCTTTCATATACTCAGCCATGAAAATTTAACACTCATGATAGCTTAGATAAGCTCAGCCCAAAAAATGACTGTCACGATAAGTAAACCACTTTGATTAATCGCTATAGTGACTATTAACATTTCATACTAGTTTTGTCTAAACACCAAAATTTATAAAAACAGTATTCATATTGCAATTGACAAGTATTTATAATACTAGTTAATTGCAATATAAATACTGTATCATATTAAAAAACAGTTAAAATTCTACTATTAAATTCACATTATTTCTATGATGGGATCTTGCGATATAGTCCCTCAAACATAGAAACCATTCGTTGGACGGACCAACCGATTATAGATATGAGTTACGAAAGGTTTGATCAAGTATATGTGATTTTTCCAGAATTTGTCTATGATGGGTTCTTGCGATATAGTCCCTCAAACATAGAAACCATTCGTTGGTGGACGGACCAACCGATTATTGATATGAGTTACGAAAGGTTTGATCAAGTATATGTGATTTTTCCAGAATTTTTCTATGATGGGTTCTTGCGATATAGTCCCTCAAACATAGAAACCATTCGTTGGACGGACCAACCGATTATTGATATGAGTTACGAAAGGTTTGATCAAGTATATGTGATTTTTCCAGAATTTGTCTATGATGGGTTCTTGCGATATAGTCCCTCAAACATAGAAACCATTCGTTGGACGGACCAACCGATTATTGATATGAGTTACGAAAGGTTTGATCAAGTATATGTGATTTTTCCAGAATTTGTCTATGATGGGTTCTTGCGATATAGTCCCTCAAACATAGAAACCATTCGTTGGACGGACCAACCGATTATTTCCGTGGGAGTTGCAAGTCTCCTAGCGGGTGCGTCCCCAGGTGGCGGATAGGGGGAAGCCCTCACCGGTTTTCCGGCGGGTAAGTGGGAAATAAAATACCACTCGTGGACCAAAACTTATATCATAGAAAAATTCTGGAAAAATCACATATACTTGATCAAACCTTTCGTAACTCATATCAATAATCGGTTGGTCCGTCCAACGAATGGTTTCTATGATTGAGGGACTATATCGCAAGAACCCATCATAGAAAAATTCTGGAAAAATCACATATACTTGATCAAACCTTTCGTAACTCAAATCAATATTCGGGTGGTCCGTCCAACGAATGGTTTCTATGTTTGAGGGGCTATATCGCAAGAACCCATCATAGAAAAATTCTGGAAAAATCACATATACTTGATCAAACCTTTCGTAACTCATATCAATAATCGGTTGGTCCGTCCAACGAATGGTTTCTATGTTTGAGGGACTATATCGCAAGAACCCATCATAGACAAATTCTGGAAAAATCACATATACTTGATCAAACCTTCCGTAACTCATATCAATAATCGGTTGGTCCGTCCAACGAATGGTTTCTATGTTTGAGGGACTATATCGCAAGAACCCATCATAGACAAATTCTGGAAAAATCACATATACTTGATCAAACCTTCCGTAACTCATATCAATAATCGGTTGGTCCGTCCAACGAATGGTTTCTATGTTTGAGGGACTATATCGCAAGAACCCATCATAGACAAATTCTGGAAAAATCACATATACTTGATCAAACCTTTCGTAACTCATATCAATAATCGGTTGGTCCGTCCAACGAATGGTTTCTATGTTTGAGGGACTATATCGCAAGAACCCATCACAGAAAAATTCTGGAAAAATCACATATACTTGATCAAACCTTTCGTAACTCATATCAATAATCGGTTGGTCCGTCCAACGAATGGTTTCTATGTTTGAGGGACTATATCGCAAGAACCCATCACAGAAAAATTCTGGAAAAATCACATATACTTGATCAAACCTTTCGTAACTCATATCAATAATCGGTTGGTCCGTCCAACGAATGGTTTCTATGATTGAGGGACTATATCGCAAGAACCCATCACAGAAAAATTCTGGAAAAATCACATATACTTGATCAAACCTTTCGTAACTCATATCAATAATCGGTTGGTCCGTCCAACGAATGGTTTCTATGTTTGAGGGACTATATCGCAAGAACCCATCATAGACAAATTCTGGAAAAATCACATATACTTGATCAAACCTTCCGTAACTCATATCAATAATCGGTTGGTCCGTCCAACGAATGGTTTCTATGTTTGAGGGACTATATCGCAAGAACCCATCATAGACAAATTCTGGAAAAATCACATATACTTGATCAAACCTTCCGTAACTCATATCAATAATCGGTTGGTCCGTCCAACGAATGGTTTCTATGTTTGAGGGACTATATCGCAAGAACCCATCATAGACAAATTCTGGAAAAATCACATATACTTGATCAAACCTTTCGTAACTCATATCAATAATCGGTTGGTCCGTCCAACGAATGGTTTCTATGTTTGAGGGACTATATCGCAAGAACCCATCATAGACAAATTCTGGAAAAATCACATATACTTGATCAAACCTTTCGTAACTCATATCAATAATCGGTTGGTCCGTCCAACGAATGGTTTCTATGTTTGAGGGACTATATCGCAAGAACCCATCACAGAAAAATTCTGGAAAAATCACATATACTTGATCAAACCTTTCGTAACTCATATCAATAATCGGTTGGTCCGTCCAACGAATGGTTTCTATGTTTGAGGGACTATATCGCAAGAACCCATCATAGACAAATTCTGGAAAAATCACATATACTTGATCAAACCTTTCGTAACTCATATCAATAATCGGTTGGTCCGTCCAACGAATGGTTTCTATGTTTGAGGGACTATATCGCAAGAACCCATCATAGACAAATTCTGGAAAAATCACATATACTTGATCAAACCTTTCGTAACTCATATCAATAATCGGTTGGTCCGTCCAACGAATGGTTTCTATGTTTGAGGGACTATATCGCAAGAACCCATCATAGACAAATTCTGGAAAAATCACATATACTTGATCAAACCTTTCGTAACTCATATCAATAATCGGTTGGTCCGTCCAACGAATGGTTTCTATGTTTGAGGGACTATATCGCAAGAACCCATCATAGAAAAATTCTGGAAAAATCACATATACTTGATCAAACCTTTCGTAACTCAAATCAATATTCGGGTGGTCCGTCCAACGAATGGTTTCTATGTTTGAGGGACTATATCGCAAGAACCCATCATAGAAAAATTCGAGAAAAATCACATATACTTGATCAAACCTTTCGTACCTCATATCAATAATCGGTTGGTCCGTCCAACGAATGGTTTCTATGTTTGAGGGACTATATCGCGAGAACCCATCATAGACAAATTCTGGAAAAATCACATATACTTGATCAAACCTTCCGTAACTCATATCAATAATCGGTTGGTCCGTCCAACGAATGGTTTCTATGTTTGAGGGACTATATCGCAAGAACCCATCACAGAAAAATTCTGGAAAAATCACATATACTTGATCAAACCTTTCGTAACTCATATCAATAATCGGTTGGTCCGTCCAACGAATGGTTTCTATGTTTGAGGGACTATATCGCAAGAACCCATCATAGAAAAATTCGAGAAAAATCACATATACTTGATCAAACCTTTCGTAACTCATATCAATAATCGGTTGGTCCGTCCAACGAATGGTTTCTATGTTTGAGGGACTATATCGCAAGAACCCATCATAGACAAATTCTGGAAAAATCACATATACTTGATCAAACCTTCCGTAACTCATATCAATAATCGGTTGGTCCGTCCAACGAATGGTTTCTATGTTTGAGGGACTATATCGCAAGAACCCATCACAGAAAAATTCTGGAAAAATCACATATACTTGATCAAACCTTTCGTAACTCATATCAATAATCGGTTGGTCCGTCCAACGAATGGTTTCTATGTTTGAGGGACTATATCGCAAGAACCCATCATAGACAAATTCTGGAAAAATCACATATACTTGATCAAACCTTCCGTAACTCATATCAATAATCGGTTGGTCCGTCCAACGAATGGTTTCTATGTTTGAGGGACTATATCGCAAGAACCCATCATAGAAAAATTCTGGAAAAATCACATATACTTGATCAAACCTTTCGTAACTCATATCAATAATCGGTTGGTCCGTCCAACGAATGGTTTCTATGTTTGAGGGACTATATCGCAAGAACCCATCACAGAAAAATTCTGGAAAAATCACATATACTTGATCAAACCTTTCGTAACTCATATCAATAATCGGTTGGTCCGTCCAACGAATGGTTTCTATGTTTGAGGGACTATATCGCAAGAACCCATCATAGACAAATTCTGGAAAAATCACATATACTTGATCAAACCTTTCGTAACTCATATCAATAATCGGTTGGTCCGTCCAACGAATGGTTTCTATGTTTGAGGGACTATATCGCAAGAACCCATCATAGACAAATTCTGGAAAAATCACATATACTTGATCAAACCTTTCGTAACTCATATCAATAATCGGTTGGTCCGTCCAACGAATGGTTTCTATGTTTGAGGGACTATATCGCAAGAACCCATCATAGAAAAATTCTGGAAAAATCACATATACTTGATCAAACCTTTCGTAACTCAAATCAATATTCGGGTGGTCCGTCCAACGAATGGTTTCTATGTTTGAGGGACTATATCGCAAGAACCCATCATAGAAAAATTCGAGAAAAATCACATATACTTGATCAAACCTTTCGTAACTCATATCAATAATCGGTTGGTCCGTCCAACGAATGGTTTCTATGTTTGAGGGACTATATCGCAAGAACCCATCATAGACAAATTCTGGAAAAATCACATATACTTGATCAAACCTTCCGTAACTCATATCAATAATCGGTTGGTCCGTCCAACGAATGGTTTCTATGTTTGAGGGACTATATCGCAAGAACCCATCACAGAAAAATTCTGGAAAAATCACATATACTTGATCAAACCTTTCGTAACTCATATCAATAATCGGTTGGTCCGTCCAACGAATGGTTTCTATGTTTGAGGGACTATATCGCAAGAACCCATCATAGACAAATTCTGGAAAAATCACATATACTTGATCAAACCTTTCGTAACTCAAATCAATATTCGGGTGGTCCGTCCAACGAATGGTTTCTATGTTTGAGGGACTATATCGCAAGAACCCATCATAGAAAAATTCGAGAAAAATCACATATACTTGATCAAACCTTTCGTAACTCATATCAATAATCGGTTGGTCCGTCCAACGAATGGTTTCTATGTTTGAGGGACTATATCGCAAGAACCCATCATAGACAAATTCTGGAAAAATCACATATACTTGATCAAACCTTCCGTAACTCATATCAATAATCGGTTGGTCCGTCCAACGAATGGTTTCTATGTTTGAGGGACTATATCGCAAGAACCCATCACAGAAAAATTCTGGAAAAATCACATATACTTGATCAAACCTTTCGTAACTCATATCAATAATCGGTTGGTCCGTCCAACGAATGGTTTCTATGTTTGAGGGACTATATCGCAAGAACCCATCATAGACAAATTCTGGAAAAATCACATATACTTGATCAAACCTTCCGTAACTCATATCAATAATCGGTTGGTCCGTCCAACGAATGGTTTCTATGTTTGAGGGACTATATCGCAAGAACCCATCATAGAAAAATTCTGGAAAAATCACATATACTTGATCAAACCTTTCGTAACTCATATCAATAATCGGTTGGTCCGTCCAACGAATGGTTTCTATGTTTGAGGGACTATATCGCAAGAACCCATCACAGAAAAATTCTGGAAAAATCACATATACTTGATCAAACCTTTCGTAACTCATATCAATAATCGGTTGGTCCGTCCAACGAATGGTTTCTATGTTTGAGGGACTATATCGCAAGAACCCATCATAGACAAATTCTGGAAAAATCACATATACTTGATCAAACCTTTCGTAACTCATATCAATAATCGGTTGGTCCGTCCAACGAATGGTTTCTATGATTGAGGGACTATATTGCAAGAACCCATCACAGAAAAATTCTGGAAAAATCACATATACTTGATCAAACCTTTCGTAACTCATATCAATAATCGGTTGGTCCGTCCAACGAATGGTTTCTATGTTTGAGGGACTATATCGCAAGAACCCATCACAGAAAAATTCTGGAAAAATCACATATACTTGATCAAACCTTTCGTAACTCATATCAATAATCGGTTGGTCCGTCCAACGAATGGTTTCTATGATTGAGGGAGTATATCGCAAGAACCCATCACAGAAAAATTCTGGAAAAATCACATATACTTGATCAAACCTTTCGTAACTCATATCAATAATCGGTTGGTCCGTCCAACGAATGGTTTCTATGTTTGAGGGACTATATCGCAAGAACCCATCATAGACAAATTCTGGAAAAATCACATATACTTGATCAAACCTTCCGTAACTCATATCAATAATCGGTTGGTCCGTCCAACGAATGGTTTCTATGTTTGAGGGACTATATCGCAAGAACCCATCATAGACAAATTCTGGAAAAATCACATATACTTGATCAAACCTTCCGTAACTCATATCAATAATCGGTTGGTCCGTCCAACGAATGGTTTCTATGTTTGAGGGACTATATCGCAAGAACCCATCATAGACAAATTCTGGAAAAATCACATATACTTGATCAAACCTTTCGTAACTCATATCAATAATCGGTTGGTCCGTCCAACGAATGGTTTCTATGTTTGAGGGACTATATCGCAAGAACCCATCATAGACAAATTCTGGAAAAATCACATATACTTGATCAAACCTTTCGTAACTCATATCAATAATCGGTTGGTCCGTCCAACGAATGGTTTCTATGTTTGAGGGACTATATCGCAAGAACCCATCACAGAAAAATTCTGGAAAAATTACATATACTTGATCAAACCTTTCGTAACTCATATCAATAATCGGTTGGTCCGTCCAACGAATGCTTTTCATGTTTGCGGGACTATATCAAATGATTAATAATTAAATGATTATTTGTTTATAGTTTCAGTAATGTTTATTGGCTGAGTATATGAAAGCTATCATGATAGTTAATATTTCTCGGCTGGTTATATGAAAACTATCAGTTTAGTAAATTTTCCTTTGTTTTGACATTTCAGATTTGATTGTATATGTTGTTATGAAAATTGGTTTGGTTTTTTTAGTAGATTTTTTTTATTGTGCTTATGATTAATTAATATTATTAATACTTAAAGTGTCGCGACAGACGTTTTCGGGGCTGAGAGTTATGTAAGATAGATGTTAAATAATTTTAAGATTGAATTTTTCACGAACTCAATGTTTTTTATTTTGTATTTATTTTTTATAATATAATAGATGTGTTATTGATACTGTTTAGTTACATTTTTTTAGTTTGTTTATTTATCTAACATTTTTAAAATTATGTATAATCGATTTGTAATGTCGTGATAGTATTATTTTACTAACTGTATTACCACATGCAATTTCTTTCATTTTCGGGGATGAAATTCTGGGCTAACTTCACAAAGGTGTATTAATGGTGTTCCGTTGTCGGCTGACCTACTTTATCAGTACACTCACGACGCTCTCGCTCAACCCCTTCACAGTGAAAAAAGTGTGTTCTGGTGTATCTTGTTCCTGTTTCTAGATAAATTGGCTATTGCAACGATTTCAGTATTGATTTCGCCCAATGTTTCATCTGTCGATGATGAATCTCTCACATAATGTATTATTAACAGATTTTGTTAAATGCCGTAACACTTTGCTGACACTATTCCAGACTACTACTTTGTGTTTTTATTGTTCTATAGCAGAGCCATCTTTATTAGAGCCGTAATAATATGACGTATTTTTTGTTGAGTTTTTTTAGAGGAAGTACATTTTACACTTTCCCATAAGAAGCAATGTAAAAATCACATGTTTCGAAATAATTTTTATCAATAAAAAATTATATATTTGATTTCGGTTTATACAGTGTTAAGTACATAAAATGTTGAAGTTAATTATATCTGAAAATCAGTTACCTAAATATCTTAATAATTTAATAAAACATAAATTAAAATTAAATTTACAATATTAAATACACAGTCAAATATGTATATGTGTTTGTGATGTCGATTTTAAAGTTAAAGCATATTCTAACAAGAGCTGTACATTTTTTTAATCTAACCGCACACGTCTACTTTTATTTTGCAGCAAAATATCCGTAGTTGTATTGAAATATATTAAGAAATAAGAAATTATGTTTTGGCACATAAATAAAATTTAATAACTACAATGAACCATAATTTTAATTATATAATAATAAAATGATGCTGCGCCTTTTGTAGTCCCACTAAAATCGAAACTAAGAGATCTAAGAGATAAAAAGTGTTCCATACGAACAGCACATTTTATTTTTTTCTAACTGCATAAATTTCTTTTAATTTCGAATCAAAATAACCGTAACTTTTTTGAAATACATTTATATTCTAGAAATTATAAAAACATAATTATTATTAAAAAATTATTTTAATTATAAAATTATAAAATGATGGAGAGTTTATTGGTGAACCCACTCAAAACCAAACCAGAAACATATAAATATATAAATATATATATATAAATATATATATATATATATATATATATATATATATATATATATATATATATATATATATATATATATTTATATATATATATATATATATATATATATATATATATATATATATATATATATATATATATATATATATATATATATATATATATATATATAAATATACATACACATTTATTTCCATACAAACATACATATATATCTTTATAAAATCAAATCCTCCAACTCGAAAAAATGTTAACTTTAAAATTGTTACATATATAAGTTTCTTGACAAACCACATAATTTTATCAGCAAGCACTCGATTTGATACGGATTTTAGAATATGTTAAAATATTTTATCCTGTAAAATGTAATAACATTTATGATCAAATTTGATACAATATAATTCTACTATACAATTCTATTTTTAATTCCTATAGATTTATAGTGGGATTCTAGTAGTTTGACCATTTTTAGATAAACGTTTCAGTAAATGAGTATATATTTTAAATATAAATTAAATTTATTTTACATCAATTTGGATTAATTTCGAAATTTTGAATTTTGATAATCAAAAAGTTTTTTGTCAAAAACAAAGTAGCTTTTTAATAGCACTTTTAATTTTTCCAAATAGATGACTCTGTTGTCATTGATCGTACTCGATCGATATTTCATATTGCGCATGTGTATACATGAGAATAGTTTTTTTTCATATGATACGAGTATGTATGTATTTTTCCGTATACATATTAAAAGTTCTAATGAGATATTTAAATTTAATGATTTATTTATTTTATTATTTATAATATATTTAATTGATTTTATTCAAAATTATTAAATGATATATTATAAAAATAGTTTTAATATGATTTCAACATTTAAATGTTTATTTTATCACACTTTTCATTTAAAAAATGTTTACATTCCATATATTTTGAATGGGAATTTACGTTTTTTCTTCTATTTAACTTCCTCTAATTTAAGCTCCATTTTTAATATTTAGACTCTGTATAAAGATGGCTCTGGCTATAGTCATTGTAAGCCGTGTTTTAATATTTTCTCTAGATAGCGATGCTAAGCAAGCGTTTTTCTCTATCTAATCCAATTTAATGCGCTATTTATAAGTAAATACAATTTATTTATACAATTTACAATTTACTGTGTGCGGTAGCAGCCACTCAACGAAAAAAATCTGTCACGCTGTTCCGATCGCGTTTTACCAAACACGCAAGTGTTTCCCACCTAAATGGGTGTAGTATATTTAAATATATGTGTTTTAATTAAGATTGAAATCCGTTTTAATTTGCGTTTATATACATGACCACCCATTTTGTGTTTGTTATTCTGGTTCCGATTAGTATCATCTGTCCTGTTCAATAGCCATTTCGAAGCCAAAGTCATTTCAAATATCAAATATCTGTGGGTTTTCAGAACGATCGCTGGTTGATTGAAAAATGAAAATAATTTTCCTGCTTGTGTTAGCCTATTCGACGCTACTTCCAATCATTGATGTAAGTATACAGACTTATCACTTCATTTTCGAACTAACTATAATCTCTTTATACGATGGTCGCAGTCGAGAAAATATCGTGGCATTATGCGTGATGAACTTCTTGAATACGACTTAGATAAAAGTGTGTCGAGTTATGCAACATATTTTTCAAAGGAACACTTAATCTTAGAAGAAATCGGTGATGATACAGTTCTCATTGGTGGCTATATAGAATGTATAAATTCAATGGATCGAAATATGGTGATTGTTGAAAGTGTTCGAACACAATATTACCAAAATTCAAGATGGAATGAAGGAATGTTTCAATTAACTCAAAATGATTTGTGTAAAGACTATGTAAATCCTACGCGTTTCTGGTACAATGTAACAAAATTATGGACCGCGGATCTATGTCCACCTCAAAAGGGGGTAAAATAAGTTTCGACAAAACGATAATTTAAATAATAATTTATATTTCCCTTATATATAGGACAAATGGTTTGTTGAAAATCAAACTCTTTCTCGTGTTATTGATATACCAACTGTACCACTTGTACCTTGGAGAGGCTACATAATAGTTTTTCAGGGTACACCTGGCTTTGAAAAAATTAAATTTGGTTTTGGAGTCCAAGTAGAGATAATCCCGGTTTAAATGGGTCCTTAAAAAATTTAGTATAATGGCGGGATATAATAGCATTTGTAAATTTAAATTGTTTGAGATAATAAATTATGGATTTTCAAAATAAAAAGTTGGGAAAAGTAAATTAATTTACTTTGAGTTTGAATTTTGACAAGCAATAGAAGGAGAAAAATTTAATACCTCCCGCTGACCAGTAATTCCCATCATGTAATGGTATGTAATACCCCAGGTAATATACAAGTGACTGACCTTATCGGTTCAGGGGTGGGCTATTATTGCATAATACAACTAATAAAATTTGTGGAAGTGAAAACGGCCTTTTCGAACGACCCCTGAAGAACCATGAAATCTCCTGACAAATAGGTGCATCTTTAAGTAGAATAAACAATAAAATACAATGAGATATACTGTATATACAGGAAGTGCTTAGTATTCAAAACCCAAAAACAATATAGATAATAAGAAAATTACTACAATTGTATGCTAATATTTTGACAAGATAAGTTTTAGGTATAATGGTAAGAGGAATCTTTTATCGCAATTGGCCCAAAACCAAACAGTAAAGTTAAAAACAAACCAACAAAACCACTTTCCTCAAATTGATATAACCGTAGGCGAAAAGATCATTCGAAAAATTAATAACTTATATTGCCGCAGTTAATTCACTAACCGACTGTTGTGACAAACACCCTAAAAACAAAATCAGACAGTTGATTAGTGGAAAAAATGTACTATTGCTAGTGTTTTACGAAACAAAACAAGACTAAAACACTCAAAAAAGAAATCAAACAACTGATCAATGAAAACGTCAGCCCATATCTGAGCCAGCTAGCAAATGACAAAAGCACAGAATATTCGCAGTAAGATAATAGCCCCGTTTTAATATTCGCGTAATCTAAAGCGTAATCTAAAGCTCACTATCTGGAGTAAGAGAATTTACTATTCAAACTTATCCTATTATCCACGAGTGACGCTGTTAAGATATATATAATTGTTACGATTTACGCTAGTAGGAATTCCAACCAAATCAAGGTTCGATCACTGGATTGTGAATAATAAATACCACTGCCTTGTATTCACCAAATTTTATTATTTATCCCAACAATTACTTTTACACCACTACTAGTCACTATAACTTTCACTTATTATTTTACTTATCGCTTTTCCCGATTTTTAGTTATCGCTGTTTCAATTCAAACTGAAAACGTAGAGTGCTTTCTGTTTGCGTTTTATACTCTATTTGCCTACTTCTAGGTCATAGTACAAGTTTCCGTTTGTTTATTATTTCGCCTGTATACTGCGTTCATGCTGCACTTCAACTGCAAAAATTTAGTTATTCTATTGGACAAGAGATGTCACCCGCAATCGTGGCATGAAAAGTTCGTTATCATCTCACGATAGCGAACACCACATTAACAGTAACTGCCTGACCGGCCTCATTTTGGAAAAGATAAGGCGCGATGTTGTCGCCAGCCCATAAACCGCACCAAACAGTCACTCTTTGTGGGTGCATTGGGTTTTCGACAATCACTCTTTGATTATGATTCGCCTAAATGTGTGAATTCTGCTTACTGACGAATCCACTGAGGTGAAAATGTACCTCATCACTGAAGATGATTTTTTTCGAAAATTGATCATACTGTTGCCATTTCTTGCCACCATTCTGACCATTGACAACGTTTGGAATGGTCAAAAGGGTATAGTTCTTGAGTCAATTGCACCTTATAAGCGTGTAGTCAAGTCTTTATGCATAAAGTACATCAACGATGTGCAATTGTTGGGAGCAAAACAGCTGGCAAAGATAGACAGACAAACGGACAGATAAATAAATCGGGTACTACTGGTTTTGTAAATTTTATCAACCATGAAAATGAATCGGGAACCCCCACGGAAATGTCAACGTTAGTAAGTGTATAGCGTATGTGATTTTGTATGGCTTCATAAAGTATTTTTATAATTTAAATTTATTCTTTAATTTTTATAAAAAAAATTTGGTCTACTACCTACAACAATCATGATTCGTGAATGAGAAAACAAGGGTAATTGAAAATACTCAGTAAACATAAAAAAATACTTGATTCGCACCTATCAAAATTGCCGGAACTTGAAATACAACATAGGATGACAGATTATCGAAGCAATTGGTTATGAAAATGATCTTTTTTGAAGCGAAGCAATGAGTGTCTGCAAACGTGATTTCACAGGATCAACTTTTTGGTGCTTCAGATTTAAGATGAGACGCTGGCTATCATGGACCATGCGTGTACGAAAACCAGTCTAACAAAAAATACCGATTGACTACGAGATAAAATATTAGAATTTCATAAATTTATCATATTAGTTAGAAAAAAATTTAACTTTGATTATTAGTATGGACTATAACATTTCAAAATGTACCAGATCAGTAACAATTAAAACACAAGATCAAGAAAAAACCAACAATACTGTAGTTTTAGCTGACTGTGCGGAAGGGAGCAAGCTATACCATTTATAGTAATTTTTAAAAGAAAAACATTACCGAGAGACCGAATTTACCAAACTGTGAACCGAAGTGTACCGAAATCCATTAATAGATTCTATATAATCCGTACCTATTTGAGGCACGCAGTGCGACATGTTTGCTTATCCCGGCTCCTACGTCTCTCGAAATTGAAATCTAAAGTGGCCGTGAGAGTTACCGAAGCCGTTGGCCTTTACAATTCTAGAAAATCATTCTGGGGTCTGCTACGATATCATTCTAGGGTCTGCAACGAAATCATTTATTAATAAAAAAAATTAAAGAGTTAATGTGAATATAGTCTAAATTTGCAGATAAACGTAGATTGAACATACATTTACCAAGGGATAGGTAAATTCGGACATTTACCGGTAAATTCGGACATTCGCCGTATTCGGGCTTTAACCGTAACATATATACGTACTGTGCAAACAAATCCGCAGTTCGAATTCTTTTAAAACGTTAAATTTTGCCTAGTGTTTTTACTTTTTTAAAATTCCAATTTTAAGATTGCATTTTGTTGTTCACTCGAACTCTGAAAGTATAAGTTGTTAAAGTTATGTTTATGAAGAAAGAGCTTTTAGTTTAAAAAAGCGAATAAAGTACTAAAAATGTCTAAACTAAACGACCAAGAAAAAGTGTTGTGTGTGAAATTGGTGATAAGATATCCTATCTTATCACCAATTTCACACACAACACTTTTTCTTGGTCGTTTAGTTTAGACATTTTTTGTACTTTATTCGCTTTTTTAAACGTGAGAAATCATCAATCTTATAAAAAATATAAGACTACGGGGAACACAGATCGGTCTAAAGAGTCTGGCAGACCGCAAAAAACCACAACAGTGCAAGATAAATTTCTGGTTCTTCGTTCCAAGCAGAACCGATTTAAAACTTCATCGAAATTGCAAGACGATCTTGTTACAGCAACAGGTATTGAAATTTCCAGTTGAACTGCTCGAAGACGGTTACTGAACGCATATCTTACGGCACGCCGCTCGCTGCAGAAACCGTTTCTAAAGATATCTTCAAAAATTTGACGGCTTCAGTTGGCCAGAGAACACTTAAACTGGACCAGGGAGTTGTGGAATAACGTGGTGTTCTCTGACAAAAGCAATTAAGAAAAATGGTGGCCATACCAAATATTAAATTTATAGTTTAGTGGATAATTTATACATTTTATATTTTGAAATATGCTTTATTACGAAATTAATATTTTTATTTGAATTTATTAAAATTAATTCAAAAAATGTCGCAATTTTTCTCTATTTTCGCAAATTTGCACAAAATATTTTACTTAGAACATGAAAATTAAAACCAAATAACATTTTGAATATAAATAATGAGTTAAATAATAAGCAAAAAATACTTCTTGGTGTTACAACGATTGAGTTTCTTAAAAAATTGATTTAAGTCCGGATTATTTTGCACAGAACTGTAATATATATACTTTTGACTTAAGTCCTAATATATTTGATAGTAGGGAATGTGATTCTATCCGAGTTGGATACCACACGCTTGTGAAAACTGCTTCCCACCGAAGTAACCTGTGTTGCAGGTTTAGGGATATTGAAAGTATTTAATGATAACACAATACTTGAGTTAAGCTCAAGGTTAAGCCTACATATAAAGAACGTAAAGAACTTGTAGTGTTTTCTTCTTCAAACATATTTTGTTTTCGGACGAGACGTTTTGGTCAACGGGAATGAATCTCTTCCTAAAATTTTTAAATATTTTCAATCCAAAGTTACACTGAATACTCATAAGTACGTCGTTATTATTCATATCTTGTTATAGTGTAGATAACGATCGTCTGCTGTTTTATGTAAAAGTTATGAGGTTATAAAAAACGATGTATGCCTTCTTAGGCTAACAGTATTTTACACCTCTAACATTTTGCTTGATAAATCCATTTTATCGAAATGTTTCTGACGAATCAACGTTTGTCATCCATCGCTAAATCAATCGTAGTAATATTATGCACGTTCCATGGACATGACAAATTTGGTTTAATGTCTGGTCGAAGATATACTGAATGGACGTTCACTGGGCTCTGGTAGTGTAATTTGCATTTTTCGGCAATTTAAGGTTGTAATACGATTCTCACTAAACGACTTTATAACTTTTTTTACAACACTGATTGTCTGATAAAAAGAATTGGGCAGACGGATATAATAGTTAAGCTAAATTTGCTTAAAAATGTGGATTATTTTGGGACGAGATAATAACTGAGGAGGAATGAAAAAATAAAACGAATGTGCCCTTTAACTACAATGTACATAAATATTGTTTTCTTGCGATACATATTTTACGAAATAATGAACAGTTAGGTGATAAATTATCTAAAAAGAATCTTGTATCTTAAAAGAATTAAGTTAAGGTACGCACTTAATTCTGTTAAGATACAGTTACTGTAATATGACAGGACAGCCATAAATTCAAAAAACGATCTTACCCATTATTTAACGAAAATCTTTCGATTATTTATGCCAAAGAAAGACTTACTATAGAATGAATACATTATTTTGGTTTAATATTATTTGGTAAGCTTTCTTCTAAATAACAATAAGTTCGTTTAATAAAATGGTCTTGTATTCTTTGTATGTTCTGCGTACATTGTGATAGATAAAATTGTCTAGTTTTTTATCTGAAGTTTTACGAGAGGTGAAAGTCTTACCTTAAAAAAACTATAGAGGAACATCGTCAACACAATCAAGTCAACTGTGTGAATAGCAGCCGATTAAAATTCGAAGAATTACGAAGAAACGAAGCAAGACAAGATGTGAATAAATAGGAAAATGCTCACTTAAAAATTTCCAAATATAATACCAATTAAGGTTTTAGTTACGAATTTACTATCAATTAATTGTAAACAGTTTCTAAATGGAAAACATATAGTAAAATTCTTACCACTCAACCACCAACGTAGCAAGAAGAACAAAAGCTCGAGAACTAATTCTCTGATATTGATAATATACGAGCTCAATTATTCAATTCAAACGCTTCTGTAGCTGAACACTTAATGCAATCAGTATAAATCAATTAATTTAAATAAACAAATCGGGACCGACCAAAAGGTGCAGTGGTTCAAGCTGCGGCAATTGGAGCGGAAGGTACCGGGTTCGAAACTCGATATAGGCAGGATGTAAAAGGGATTGTTAAGGGATTTACCATATGATTACGATCAGTGGTGTGAATGAACACATCTTTGAACCCCTGTTGGAGTGCAGAACTCATGGGTCAACCCATCTTCCATGTCAGTACTATAGGCTGACATGGAGCTATGCAAAGTGCAGATTCTACGTAGATCGGACCTTTAGCCGTACTTCGTTGATTTAACTATGGCAATGGCGTTAAATAGGGTGTAAATAAGCGAACTGCAAAAGGGTTGGGAGAGTCTTGAGCTTGTAAAGATAGACAGATAAATAAATCGGATACTACCGGTTTTGTAAATTTTAACAACCATGAAAATGAATCTGGAACCCCCACGGAAATCAACATTAGTTAGTGTAGTATAGCGTATGTGATTTTGTATGGTTTCATAAAGTATTTTTATAATTTAAATTTATTTTTTAATTTTTATAAAACAATTTGGTCAAAAAAACAAGGACAATTGAAGATGCTCAGTAAACATAAAAAAAATACTTGATTCTCACTTATCAAAATTGCAATTGGTTATAAAAATGATCATTTTTATAACCAATTGCAATTTTGCAAAGCAAGGGGTGTCTGCAAACGTATTTTCACAGGATCAACTTTTTGGTGCTTCAGATTTAGGATGAGACGCTGGCTTGTATAAATTGTGTCTTATCGTTAATAGCATATTTTTTTCTAAACACTAATAGATAAATTTACGGCTGCGTCTTTTGGTCCGATTTGTCTTATCGCTCATAAAATTCGGTATCTACCTTTCGTGGAATTTGAACTGACATTCGATTAGATACTAGAACGGTTTTCAATAGCATAATTAACACAATTCATGTGGGAGCTAAATATAGTTACGACGTAACTCATTCAGTGGGATATCATTACACAACAGGTGGGATATTACCATATCAACATGATTCATAAGATCTTAAATGCACCTGTCTATCAAGAAATACTATGCTACCATAACAGTTCTTCTTTCTCCAAATACTATAACATGGGTTGCTAGAAAGTGCTCGTCGAACTATAGAACTTAAGGAAACTAAGCCACAGCGTCAAATACACTGTAGGCCGAGTGATGGCCAATATTTAATAAACATATTTTTTGTGTATATCATACACTTCCGTTATATGCTGGTTAGTTATAATGGAATTGAATAAATTATGTTTTATTTGAATTTTCTTGAGAATAATGGACAACAAAACCACATTTCAATTTACAAAAAAAAATTGGTTAAAAAGTCTATTAAAAATTCTCATAATAATATCAAAATCATTATTTCCTTATTATCCTTTTGGAGAACTCGAAACTTTTTGTTGTATCTATATAAACCCCATTTGTGTCGTAGATTGAAATACAATTTAACTCTTTTACAGTGGTGTGTTATCCTAAAAAGAAGCAAAATTGAATTGAATGTAAAGTGAATCCTTTAGAGTTTAGGCAGTTTAAATCGATCGAATACGAATACAAAAAAAAAGTTGTAAATTTAAACAAAAATACAAAAAAAAGGATTACAGTCATTTTTGGTTTATTTGGATGTTCTTCCGTTTATTTGAAATAAATAAGGATATACATACATTTTTGTGCTTCTAATTTAAATTTGATATAAAAGGATGTACATTATATATATCGTGCATGTATTATTATAAAAGGAATTTCCGAACACCCACCAAACATGTACATTTATTCATGTATATTAGATATAACGAGATCGTCCTTATATATAGTATACTCGTACAAATATGTTGGCGAATAGATTTCAATTTAAATTCAACCAGTTTTAAGTTGATGCCAATTTGTTTAGTGCGGTTGGGTTTGGGTTAATTTATAAACGAGTAATATTATAAACCGCATATTTAAAACAAAAATCTAAAGTGAAGTTGAACTGCGGTTTTAATTTCTCCTTTTGGAACGTCACACAGGATATTTGTTTCTAACGAAAATGTTTGTCGGATTTGATAAGGATTTTCAAATATTTTATATACTTTATGTCTGTGCTGGATTATATGTATTACCATTTGGCGAAATTATTATACTTTGTACCCATTTGTATTTTGGTTTTATACGAATCAGCTTTAAGTGATTAAATAAAAGTTTATGCAATGGTTTTTGTATCAGTTCAGTTTTATGTAATTAATATATATATATATATATATATATATATATATATATATATATATATATATATATATATATATATTTATATATATATATATATATATATATATATATATATATATATATATATATATATTATATTGCAGATATTATGAAATTAAGTACAAAAAAATTATTTTAAACTATAAATTCACTATACATACGAGTAGTTCAGAAGAGCAAACTGTTCCCCAACTCTCCTTTCTGGCAACAATTTACTTATTCTGTAGATTGCAAAATTCTATGACGCAAATAAGGATGACGTAGTCCATTAAATATGAAAAATTAAAAATCAATAGTTTTCCCATTTTACATCTAAAATAACGTAATATGGGAAAATATAAGAGAATATAAATCACAGCAACAACAACACCAATTTACAATTTAAAAAGAAAAATCGTGAAAATTAAATAAAGGAATATATATATATATATATATATATATATATATATATATATATATATAAATATATATATATATATATATATATATATATATATATATATATATATATATATATTTATATATATATATATATATATATATATATATATATATATATATATATATATATATATATATATACATGTATATATTTAAAGGAAAATACATAATGTAGGTGCCAGAATGAAGTAAGTTATGGAAGGAAAGTTTTTGTTTTGTAAAATAAAATTAAGTTGAGTACTTGTATGGAAGTACAGAAAAAGTTACTTTCGAAGTGGTGAAGTGACTTGCCTATCTATCTATTTCACTGCTCTCCAATTCAAATGGTATATTCGTTAAAATTAGAAGATTGAAGTAGCTTGTTTAAATTATGAGCTTTTAATGAAATTGCAGATCATATACAAAGATTTATACGAGTTTATCCCAGCAACAGTTGGGATTTTACATGTAAAACACGTTTTTTTTTACATTTTTATGTAAAGAAAAGCGTAAATTACATTAAATATAAATTACACGTAAAACACAAAGTCAACACCATTTATAGTGTCATCTGTTGGATTGTTTGAGTTTTTACATTTGGACGCAGGAATGCATAAAAATTCTTTCAGAAAATAATGAATAAAGTGTAGTTCTGATTACAATCTTTTTTATATATTTTAAACGATGTATTAAATTGCTTCATATCAGCAGTATTTACCATATTCTGAAATAATTTGTAAAACATTGTCGGGATTTGGTTTGGTCATTAACACATAATTCTCATGGATAAATGTGTATTTTCAAAATATGTTAGTGCGTTTTTGTCCACGTTATTAGTTAGAAAGTGATTTTCTTACCTTCACCCTAGTAAATTAAGGTGATTGGCCGGTCGAGTGGAATAAACCTATTAATAATTCTAAACTAAAATAAAAAATATTTTGACATTCAGTATAAAGTCGACAAAAAATTTTACAAAGTTAATTGTTTGTTTGTTTGTTTTTTATCTCTACAATCTGTTTCGGGGCTCGAGACACTTCCAACTCTTTCTGCGGTTCGCTTATTAACGTCCTTACCTTACACCATTACAGTCAAATCGAAGACGTAATCGAAGACCATCTGCACATTGCATAGCTCCATGACAGCCTATAATACTGACATGGAAGATGGGTTGGCCCATGAATTCTGCACTCCAACAGGGGGTCATATATGTGTTCATTTACACCACCGATCGTAATCGTATGGTGAAAAATCCCTTTACCAGTTACAAAAACCGTTTTTTATCATAAGTAAACTCTAGAGAAAATTTTTGGAAAAACCGTTTCGTTGCAAGTGTCTGAAAATAACTTTATGTAAATTACACGTTTTTACAGGTAAAACCCCGTTTAAATTACATTGTGTAATCTACATGCCCAATTGTGCCTAGCAATATATTATTAATCGCTGTCCAGTCGACAAACTTTTGTCAATTAAACGGTTTTAAAATGGATGATATGGACAAAACATAACCTTTATTATATTTTGTACGTACGTATATCCTGTCAAACTCTTTTTAAAAACTTTCCTGTGAGTCAAAACTGTCGATACGATTTTATTTTTTAGCCGCATAGTGGTAAAATTTTGCGTAACTGCTTCTAACTAATCATGAAAAAAAAGCAAAGACAAGAACCTTTATATTAGCGGATATAGTTACTATCAATGTAGTTACAACTCCCACTCCAATTATAGACTATTCAAGTCTGAGTTCAATTCAAACTTCAACTTGAACTTTTTAGATAAAAACTAAATCACTTTTATCATTCTAATTTTTCGCATAGTATAACACGAATCCATACCACCGTGATCAACAAAATACAGGGTGGGGCAAAAGTCCGGCAACCATTTTGATTGTCTATAACTTTGTTCAAAGAAAGGCTTGGTTTTCATAAAAAGTTTATTTGGTCTTTATATTTTTTTTTCGTTATGATTGGAAAATTATATCGGCTAAATGGATCCTGCAACATCTCAGGCTAAATTTCTTCAATTTCGTGACGAATATTGTCTTTAAGATGTTGAATCGTTTGGGACTTTTTCACATAAACTTTTGATTTTAAAAAACCCCATAAGAAAAATTCTGGTGCTGTTAAATCCGGAGATCTGGCTGGCCTTGCTAAATCGCCATTTCACGAAATTAGCCTTCGTGGAAAAACCTCATTCAATAATTAAATTGTTGATAATCTTCAATTAAAAACTAATTAAAAATCTTCAATTCCACCAGATAACCTTAAGTTTACATTACTGTTCTCAACTCGTTGATCAGGATCACCCGGTAGCAATTTTTGGACTAATTGAATTTTGAACGGGAATATTTTCAAAACATTTTTCAAAATTCGCCTTATACTGCGAGAAATGTGTAACTGGGAACCACGTCTCAGAATTGATGTTTCTGGAGACTTTGCAACACTATCGAGCACCAGAGCCACATTTTCAGCGTTACGAAACGTCCGTTGTCTTTCAGAACGAGGTCTGCTGTCGTACCGTACTATCGAAAATTCGCATGTAAACGATAAATTGTGGTGAAGCACTGGACTATTAGGATATTTTTGACGCAATTTCCGTTGAGTGGCAATAATGAAACGATTATTTTCAATAAATATTATCACAATTTCTGCTCGTTCTTGTGGCGTATATTTATTCATTATAAAATTGGGGCGTCTACACAACACAATGGTTAAAGTTAAACTGAGCTAAACGTCAATTACCAAGATGGCGCGTAATTAAAATGACAGTGGGACTTTTGGCCCACCCTGTACATGCCATAATAATATGTCTCGTTCAGCTTTTAGATGTATAGATGACAAAGCAATGTCTTGACTATTTCGACCCGCGGATATATTCACAAGGGGATCGTTCATTTTTCAATTGTGCTCAGGCTGCTCGTTACAGAGTCGGCACTTAAGAGTATTTGTAAAATGTATACTTAAATTTCCTTTTAAGATTCGTCATAATTTTCAACCCAAACAAAACAAACCTCAAATCCGCCACCACGCCTCCATTGCAGTAGGATTAAGGGTTCGTTCAAGGTTGAACTCTCTTAAAAAATTTCGATTTATCCCAATAAACGTTTAACTATATCCATTAACATTTAGGCATCCGAACGTTGAGTAAATATAATTTTGAGAGCGCACCAACATGGTATATTTTCCATCCAAATCGTCATCGTCTTAAATTCGTGTGGTGGTCGCGGCACATCCCATATTTTTGATTGCGGAAAAATCTGTAGTATCATATACAAATATTATAATTGATTACATTATTATTCGGGACAATTTACTCGCCCCGAGTCATTTATTTTTTTTCCGCAATTAAAATAATATTCTTATACTTGTGTATTATAATGAATTGTATTTGTATATCCGTGACTATGCATATTATTGTGCGCGCTTACATTGTATTTGTCTCAGGTGTTTTAGCAAACAATGTGCGATATAAAAACCAAATTACTTTTAAAATTAAAATGATTAATAAACGAGCGTTTCGAGATGGAAATATTTCCGTCCGAAATACTATAATATAGCTGCTACCTACATACATACTTGTATTGTATAGTTGAGAACGTAATGAAAAGGGATAAAATAAATCAATTAAAATGTAAAGAGAAAAGTTGGTTGTTGGGCATGACTCTGAGAGGAAGAGAGGGAGAAAGAATTGTTCGTTGATTTCATCTGAAAATCGGGTCATCATTTTCTAATGGACTAAAAAAAGGATAAACATTGGATTAAAGTAATTTTTCATTTTTCTTGGGATGTTTGGTAGTGGTACAGAGAAATGTTGGAAGAGGAACAAGGTTAATTATTTAGAATTTTCGGAATGGCCTTCGTAATAAAATCAAGTCATTTATCTTAATTAAGAGCATTTTTGTATTTGAATAGTTAGAGGTTGAAAATAATATTTTGTATGGATCTGCACACAAAATATATTCACATTCAGGATCTTCTTGTGGTTTGCCTTTATAACCGAATTGACAAGACTGCTCAGATAGTATGTATATAATATACAATTTTATTTTAATTACGATAGCTATTTGCATTTAGTCGCAGATTTGATGTTGATTTTTTTTTATTGCTGTTGCTGCGGTGTTATTTTCTGGTCTGTAATTATTCTTTCGTTTTGCTCCGTCTGTAATTTCCTTAATTATTATTATTTTTCTTGCAAAGTCTTGTGACTTTGTGGATATACACAAGCGATTAAAAGTTTATTGTATAGGATTTTAAATTTAATCTTGAATTTCTTGCTTGTTGTTTTCCCATCGTTAGAATATATACTGGTACTAATATAACGTGCCCTATATACTTTTTTTCTCTGTTGTTGGTTATGTTTGTACAGTTATGTTGCAGCATAACATCTTCTGTACAAAATGGGGAAACAATTAAGAAAAATATCGCGATTTCTAATTGAATAGTGTTTATTCTAAGGCATTATGTTAAAGTAACCAAGCAGTAAGGTATAATGATAACGTTGTACAATGATAAAATACATTTTTAGAAAATTTAACCACTTGGTTGGTAATTACTGTGTCATTTATTTATTTAATACAGTAAAACTAGTGACAAAAATCAATATATAGCTTGGGTTATGTCTGATCTTTCGGTTAATGATCCTATATCTCAAAATTTACAAATTTCTGTCTATTATATTATACACACCTCTCTGCACAGTTTAGGATATAATAAAAAGTAGCGTTAAGATTATTGCTTGCAACACAATCAATAATTCAGCGCCATTAAACCAATTCTCGTATTTTACCTGAATGTTGTCTGGCAATGTGACACGATAAATATATTTGTGGTTCGACCACTCCTTATTTACCGTTGCTATAAAACTATAAAGAATAATAGGTAAGTTGTAGATGCAGAGACGTATTAAAGAGCGATTTTTCAAAAAAGAATTTTATATTTGCCGCCATATAACGAACATCTCATTATGGTTGGGAACGTGCATCAAACACCGAGGTTTAATTTTTAAATTAATCAACAATGAAAGTGATATATGGTTTAGACAGTGTCAATGATTCATTTTGTTATAATATACAGAATAATCTTAGTTCATGTGGTCACCAAGAGATATTGACTTGAATCCGTTAGACTTCTTTCGTTGGAATTACGTAAAACAACAACACTTTACACATTCGACATGTTTATTACTTTTAGCATGTACCACTCTATATAGCATAGGTCTAAAGTAAAATATTGTAGTGCAACCTATAAAAGCTCGATTGCTCTATTTCGAGAATTACTTTACGACTGAATTTATGTTCGAACGAAACATTTGTCGTTAAACAACAAGAAAATTTAAATGCATTACATGCACACATTCTGGCGTCATAAAAATATTTCTCCATTTCACAGTCATTTCTAGGTTCAACCAAACTTAATAGTTATATCTTTAACGCCACGCCTTAGTAAAATATATGCTCTCGCTATATGCTATATATATATATAATGAATAACCACAAATTCAATTATCTACTTTATAGTTTATATCGAACTGCAACCACTATAATAGGATATACCATTGTCTTATCTTATGCAAATGAAATCTTTTATTCACGTACGTAAACATTTATAATAAAAAAAGTTCGTTCTATTTTAAAAATAATTTTTGAAATTTCTAGAAGCAACAGACAAACATGAAACATATTAAACTATGGTGATACATATATAAATATTCTTAACGTACAAAGAACATGAAACTACATTATATTATATAATATATGTTAAACTGATGTGCATGTCGTACAAACAGCAAGAATAAAATAGGAAAATTATGGTTTGTAACCGTTCATGTCGTTCGAGTACGTACATATGTATCTTTAACTAAAATTGTGCCACAGTCTTATATAAGTAAAGCAAACACTAGAAATGAGATTTTTATATAAAAGGAATTCAGTAAATTTTTGGAACAATCACGAGTATTAAATCTGACAGAATATTGAAATCTAGGTCAAATCATTAGGGTGGAGTTGGGAATGTTAGTCCTGATGCGAATTGCCTCCTTATGCAAAACATTGATACCGACATGGTCAAATAGTTTGGTGTTATTATATAAGGTCTTCTAAAAAACGTCCACGTCATTTTTTTCATTTTGTCAGATCTTTACCTGTCTGATCAACACTCTGAACAATTTCAACTTACTCGTATTTGCAAGATATTTTGATTTCAGAAGTGGACGTAGAGGATATAAAACCCGATTGCCAGCGGCAAGGCGAACCTTGATACCCACTACTGTCGTGAGTAATGAGAGATCCAAGCATATACTTGAATCTCATTACTCCTTCAAAAGTGTGGTTACCATTACTGAAATTATTTGCGTTTTAGTTCTTCAAACCAGAGATCAGATATTTGATTTTAGACTCATTGAATTTGACACCAACGGAAGCTGAGTACTGTGTTAGTGTATCAAGTATCTCTTTCACTACGTTGCCATTTAATCCAATCACACAAATATCATCTGCAAATGCAAAAAAATTATTGGATTATCGCAATAAGATATTGTCTTGGGTGTTTCAATTTTACGAACGATGTATTCCAACATGAGATTAAAAAGTATCGGGCATAGCGCATTTACTTGTCAAACACCAAAAGTAATTGCAAAAGTTCTTCGATAACCAATATTGCACTGGTCACAATAACTCTTCGAGATTTAAGATTTTTGTAAGTCATATAAATGCTGTATTGCTCACGGTTTCAGTACAAGCTGAAAATGTTTGCTGCTGTCTGCTTTAAATTTTTCCGCAGAAATAAACTCTGGTTGACTGCGTTTATGAAGAGTATTTTGTTTAAGTGCTCACCGCCAACCTAAAGATGTGTTGAAGTTTGTTTAAATTATTAGACCTCAATAGAATCTCTTTTATATAGTCGTCTTTCATCAGTTAACACAAAATATTAACAGGATCTTAATCTAAGTTATGAATTAGCAACCTGTCACTTAGCGCTCTTTAGTTATTAGATTACAATTAACCATACCACGAATCTAATTATAAGATTACCACCTGTAGTAAAATTTTTCGTGAAATTTGGCCACAAACCAAATTAAATTTAATCTAGGGTTTCATATTTATTTGACAGTGAAATGTACAAAATTTAAGCCAGAATTTTGAATTTCTCACCCACAAATATTAATCACCATTTGTCCATCAAAAAATTCATTAGAAGATATTAAACATAGGCAAGATCTGTAAATTATTGTTACCAATTAAAACTTTTCCTGTACCAATTAAATATTATAATTAAAATAATTAAGATGGTATAGGACAGTTAGGTATAGCTCCTTATGTAACTCTAAATAGAATTTTATTTAAGTATTTTGTATTTCGAATTCAAATAAACAAAACAAACGAAGAATTGAAAAACAATAGAATTAAGAAAATCTATATACTAATACTCATTTCGTACATGTATACAATTCTATCCATTTTATCTTGATATTTGTTTTACTTAAATGGATAATTAAGACAAAAAGTTTTTTATCCTGTACAAATATCGAATATAATACAAGATTGAAACAATCGATTGAAATAAAAATATTTATCTTAGAGACAATATTTACTTAATGATCCGAAATAAGAAACAATTAAGGCCGACAAAATTATTTTAGTATACGTATTTACACGCGCTAAATATTTGTCACATATTTTGATAACGATCAATCAGTTTATCAGAATCACATTTAAAGTGTTTTCTAGTTCAACAGTCGATGATTAGTTGAGAACAAGGTACATAATATGTTCATTTTTTTGTTGTTGTAGAAAATACGTTGAATTTAACGAGTCTTAATAACGGTTCCAGTACATGAAAATATGGTGTGAAAAATAAATCAACAGATTAGTCATTAATCATGTGTTATCGACAGTTTTATTTTATACAAAAGTTGAATGTGCTCAAAATAACATTTGTGTTTTGTGTCAGACGTATGTAATTTTTAATGTAAGTCGGGTACATATTTTGATTAGTCATTCAATATATAATTTACTAAGCAGACGATGTAAAAATTTTTAAACTAAATCCTTAAGATTAATTACAAATCGTATATATGTTTTATGTTATTTCGAAAGTATATATAATTATAAAATCAATATTGTCACATCACAAATTACTTTTACGGTATTAAATTATTTTAGATGTTTTATTTTCTTCTAGGGAATCAATCGAAAGATCAATGCCTTTATTGAGAGAACATTTCTTTGAACCTCATGTTTCTATATCACATAGAGATGAAATAACAAAGACAAATTGTTAAATGAAAATGTTTCAAGTGTTCTATTTTCTAACTGATTGAAATATTCTTTTGTACTCGTATTAAATAGGAATACTTTATATGTTTGTCATACATATATTGATAAGGAATCTTTATTTTATCTCTGTATCGTATATAAAAATATATCTTTGTGTATAAATAAAATGAAACAAAATCTAATTACTGTATGAGTGCTTTTAAGCTTTATGCTTATTATTTTCAATTGTCACAGCATAGATTTTTAAAACGTTTGCAAGTCTTCTTTTGACTTTCTCTTCCGTGTGCATCAACAAATTACAACCATAAAATCCTGTTCACTCGGGTTGATTTACGAAACTTTTTAGACAAAATTTAATTCGAGGCAAAAAAAAATTAATTTTAACTTGTTTGTCTTATGTTATGAGATTGTAACCGTGACTGGTACAGCAATTCGTTTTTTATATACGTATATTGTTTATACGAGTATTTTAATTTATTTTGATTGGATGTACGTACATACACAACATATATATAGTAGGCGAATATTATTTGAACTGGAATTGACAATGACAAGTACATTAAGTGGAAAAAATATAGTGTTGTCGAGAGATGAAATTAGTCTGTCCCCCATCGTTTTATAGAAATTCACCAAACCAAATTTGGCATGGGTTGGGGTGGAAAAAAAAACCAATAATATTAAACTTTAACACTAAAAAGGATAAAATAAAACTTTTAAGAGCTTTTTATTTTTAAAATGTTACTTAAAGCTCTAAATTGAAGACGAAAATAGTTTTTGATTAAATTTGATAAGCTTTAAGATCATTTTGATGTTTAATGTGGAAAAGTCGATTCTTTTATTAGAAATTTCAAGATCTTTCATGCTATTAGCTATAAAAAAAACTTTGTTATATTGTTATGTATTAAATGCGCAAGCTATAAATAAATTGTCTATCATTAAACTTTAAATGAAAATTACGTGAAAATTGTTGAAAATTTATGCCAATTACACAGAGATTGATCTCTCATACCACTTTATTGTCATCGTGTACTTATACATTGTATATAATTTGTGTGATAAGAATGAAAACACCTTTAGAATAAAACTTAAGATATATTTATACTTTATTCAAATTTATCCTATTAACCATATTGCTGACAGTGTAATTAACATAAGGTGCTTGTTTTGGTGGTTTGTGATTTATAGCAACCATATGTGTCTAATATTAATGGGTACGTGAATGGATTGTGTGATTTAGTTTTAAATTAGCAACCAAATAAATCCGACCATTTTATCAATCATCACAAAACGTATTAACAACTTTAAACACGTCCACTATCTTTATGTAATAGGTGTTCAATCTGTTAGATAAAATCGGAGATTTTACATGCCATTGTTGGCCCATACCGTGTCAACAATCTAACTTCATCGGTTTCGATCACGAACCAGCTCTTCATACTGTTGTAAACAACAACATAGTATAAAGTATCGCCGACATTGACCTCTTTGCCTACCGAAAGGTGGATTTCCCTTAAAAGATCGTTGTATCATTCGGTCCGGATCAGCATGCAAAACGTAACCGACCCAGAGTACTCGCTATCGTTTAATTTCAAGCAGGATATCAGGAATTTGCATTAAATCTCGTTTTTGATAAGAACATTGGTATGTACCATATATGTTGTGATTGGAGCCCTACATGACAACGGGTATCTGATCAACACTCTGAATAATTTCAGCTATCCGCGTTTGCAAGATATAATTGGTTTCAGAAGTGGACGTAGAGGATATAAAACCCGATTGCCATTGGCACGGCGAGCTTTCACATCCTCTCCCTCACTATTATCGTAAGTAATGAGAAATCCAAGATACTTAAATCTCATCACTCCTACAAACATGTGGTTACTGAAATTAATTGTGGAATACACGTGGAACATGGGCTGACGACCAGCATCTGTGAAGAAAATAAAATGTAAAAATGTTCAAGTTGAAATAATAAAATGGTTTTTAGACCTAAGACGATATTTGGGATACTTGTAACGATTATATTAACGAAGTTAGTAAAGATTGGCTGTCATCAATTTTAGTTTCAATTTAGTTCACCAGATTTGAAAAATTTTGTTTTAAAAGTATTTGATACTAATTTCGGCCTTCTGTCAAAGTTGTTTCTTAAGTCTAAAGTACTTTGATGGTCGTTCTAACAAAACCTTTTTAATGTCTCACCTGTTTATTTTCCCACGACTTTAAATCACATTTAAGAGTCTGAGCTTCTACTCCAATAAGCTTGAGTAAAGCTTGCTCATTTATTATTCAACTCTTTAATCCTGGAAACTCTTATATAATATGTCTCTTTTCCCGCTATCTATTTAAGAGGTGGTTGCGACTGTTGAACCATTGCTTAAAAGCTCATTGCTGAACCCAACGTTGTAATATTTATAGAATGATTTGATTTGTGTAAGTTTAGAATTAAGGTTCCCATTTAGTTAAATTCACTCTCTTGGGCGTAAACGATAAATATGTTCATAGTATTTACTAAGATGGTATTTTGATCTATATGCGACTCGTTATATGTACCTATGCGATTCGTAATAGGTAATGTTGCAATCGTGTACAACAGTGCTAGCGAATTACAAGATACAATTTCGATTTATTAATTTATTTGATTGTGGTGTGATGATAATTGTAAACCTGTACGAATTTTATTATTTGGTGGTTATTTTTGCTCAACGCCACCTATACTGCTTCCGCAAGCCAATTTCACTCCGGTTGGTTTTAATTAGTTTATGCCGTAATTATTTTCGGGTGCCTGATTTCACCCGCTTAGTGATGAGGCTATTGCAGCGAGAAACAAAGTTGACTGCATGCTGTATTTTAGCGTGCCTCAGATTCATCCACCTTAAGGTTGCTTAGCGTTGTTGCAACTTGAGACCAATTTCCTGGTAATAGCCGTGCCTTGAGAAGCACGAACCGTACTACCACCATTGAGAGAAGGCAGACAAATTTCACTGGTAATATGAGATGTTATTTTTGCCGTGTTAGGTTAGGCAGATAGAAGTATGAAAAATGTTGGGGAGGTTGTGTCAAAAGGTATTGACATGTGTAGTGATGTAAAATTACCGGTACTTTTAAATTTGGTAATATTACCGGTAATATTACCGGTAACATAGGTAAGAGGATAACACACTTTTTATGATATATTTTAATTTAAACTTATACCGTAGAATGACACCAAATTTTCAACCATTTAATCAGTTTTGGGTAATCGTCGCCGCTTAAGTCATCCTCATTCAAATCCAAATTCGAATTATGTAAAGGTAACTCCAGCTCATTCTCTTCTTCAAACGAATATTATAGGTCTACAATTACATCATCTTCGATAAATAATTGATCTGAATTTTTATCTGATTCTAAAGAGCAAGCCACTGACTCATCTTCATTAGCCGTGCTTCCAATTTTGATCTTAACAAGTTGAAGTTGTGCAAAAAAACGTTAGTTTCCCTGCACGCTCTACAGCCAATCAATTACGTCTTGAGCTGTGTATAAAACCGTAGATACTGAATGTCCTTTCCGTTGGAGCTGTTGATGCGAGCATGTTTAAAATATCAACCGCCAACGTACTTAACGCCCACCATGTCTCACCAAAAAGATGCTCACTTGCAACCACAAACGGCTTTAAAAAAATTTCATTCCTTATATTCTAATTCGCCTGCGACTCAATAATTTTGTTGCGGTCTTTATATTTTGGGTGGAGTTCTGCAGGGTTAAAAATGAATTCAGTCGCTTCAAGTTTTTGCGATCCCGAAAGATCCTTTCCTCGAATAGATGGCTCAAGCAAATTAGCGGTAAAATGCAGGGGTTGTAAACATTTTTTATTCCGTGAATCAAGGGTGTTTAAAAGTTTCTCATAATTTACGCATTCATTTCGTTCAAATGTAGCTTTTAAATCAACAAAACAGTTGACCACTTTGGACAAACCTGCTTTCTTGTCATTTTCAAAAAATTATGTCCATTTAGCGATCGGAGTAAGTAAAAGTAAACTGTTTCAATTTTTTTTCCAAACTGATTCACTTAGAATGAAGGAGATAGTGAATGGTTTCATAACGGACTGCACTTCGTCTTCGATAGCTAGAGCCTTCAGGGCGTATCTTGTTTCAATCAAACTTGTAAGCGAGTTCACAAAACAATACCATCGTGTTTTCACCGGCAGTTTAATCGTAATATACTGTGATTTGCGGTAGCGCTGTATTCGCTCAAAGGTAGCGTGCAAAATATGAGAGTTTTTTATTCCGAAAACCATCCGAATGACTGAGGATTTTAATCTGTTGATAGACTGAATCTTAATGTCTAAAATTAGCAAGTTAAGCCCATCGCAGATGCACCCATACTCGGTATTAAGGGGTTATTTTTTATTAACCATTTGCGAGCCGCCTTAATATTCGCGCCATTGTCAGTAATAAGCCCAACAAATTTATAAAAAACGACATCTTTCAAGACCATTTCTTATGAAAAGCCATATGAAAATTTTCCTTAGACCTGGTAATTTCCTCTAAGACACGCTTTTCGACACGATGGTACTCAAGGTTCCACAATGGATTAGAAAGTTGGTATCGTGAAGGAAGTTGATAAGATGGTCGCAGTTTCTTAAATAAATCAATCCAAGCTGAATTCGTGGTTAAGCTTAATGGTGCATCAGAGACGAAAATTGCTCGAGCTGTTTTACATCAGCTGGGTTTATTAAGTATTTATTGGCACGAAGTAAATTGACATTTGTGTATATTAATGCATGATAATTTATCTTATACTTTCGAAGGATAAATCTTTCACGGTATTCACTTAATATAACTTTCAGAATAAAGGATCATACGTATGACAAGTAGGTGTATCAATCACATTTCGGGAAGATTTTTTGCATCTTTTTACATACATGTACATGTGTTGTTTTATATATAATTATCTGTAATTACTTACATTATTACTGTGTTTGTCGTTGTCATAGGTATGACTACTTTAAATCGTGTTATTAACTCGAAAATAATTTACCTGGAAAATGTCACTCCGCTTAATTTTGTAAATCTTTTGACAAACGAATATTAAGTATGTATTTTTCGAGCCATTCTGTTTCAATTACATAAATTAATGTATATTTCGTACATAGACGAGCTAATCAACTTTTTATTATTTTTCACATATTTATACATATAATTTATTTTTTTGTTTTAAAATTAATTAAATTAAATATGTGTGTGTGTGTATATATAAGAACATGATTTTCATTATGATTTTAAATTATTAAGAATTTATGTCGAGCTAAAATAAGAGAGGCGGTGGCATACATACACACGATATTATACGAATAATTCAATTAAGTCAAATGGTATAAAATTACATTTTACGCGGGGGTGTTTAAAGTTACTTACGTCACTGTATACATATATTATATCGACAGAATGAAATTATTAAAAAATAATTCTATTCGCATATTAATAAATCTTCTTTCAATTTATAATTAAATTTTCACTAAGATTATTACTAAACATAAAAAAAAATTAAATATTTTATCATTTGAAAGCTTAAGTTTAAATGTCAAAATACTTTGAATATTATTTTATCATTTGTATTATATACGTGTTAAACTCATTTCTTAAGAATATTTTAATATTATTATTTTGTCATTCTAATCTCTGCAAATCTCATCCTAAACATATTTTTATATACACATAATTACTATCGCAAATCCGCCTTTTCAATGTATAAGTTAATTATTAACGTTACATGAAATATATATTTTTATACAAATTCTAAAGCTCAACGACTAGATATTTTTGCTTTAAAAGTCAAAAAATAACGATTTACTATATTGGACTAAGAAAACCATTTTATGCTGAAAATCTCCATTTGAACATATCAGCTTTATATTACAATGAAAATATGACAAATTTTATGGGCACATAATCATATTATGTATAGTAATAAGGATAATCATAAAAATATTCAAAATATACTTTTGGGTTCTTCTTTAATGTAAAGGTAATGTCTAAATATATTCACTTCCGTAAAAGACATATATACGATGAAGAACGAGACGTGTTTAGGGTAACGTAAAAATTTAGCACATACTGAAATAATAGTTTCTTCGGGTTGATCTATTATTCTATATCAGACCACAGTATAAAGTTGTATTTATGACAAAAAAGATTACAGGAAGACGGAAAAATTGTAAAACAGAAACGACCAATTCAAAACATTTAAGCCTTACCGATTTGTAACTATACTTTGTAGTTTCCTTAACGTTCCATTTCCTATCTTTATATGTTATAAATACAACTTGTTATATAAGAGCATAATATGTCAATATACAAGGTGTCCGCCGGGAAGGTATACTACTTTGTTTGTTTATAATTTTCGATTAAATGAAAGAGAATGGATCTTATATTGATAAATGTTTTATTTAATGTCGGCAATTATGTATATAATACAATTTTAGATGAATGTCCGCCTCTAGTAGTCCTTTCCCCGAATAGTCCTTTTAAGCACATTTTTCATTACATTCTCACACATTTCACGTGGTATTGCATTATTTTCATCACGAATATTTTGTTTGAGTTGCTCAAGCGTTTCTAGTTTGTTTGCATAAGTCTTGCTTTTCAGATATCCCCACAAAAAAAAGTCCGAAGGAGTCAAATCAGGCAACCATATGCCAATCAACATCACCAGTTTTTGAAATAACTTGTTATGGAAAGAGGTCTCACAGTAATTATTGTAGATACCACATGTTAATCAAGCCCAAAGCATGCAGTTGTGGCGTTATAAAGTTTTCAATCATATCACGATATTGCTCCCCATTCACAGTTACTTTTACGCCGTTTTCATTTTTCAAAGAAGTAAGGTCCAATGATTCCTCCTGACCAAATTGCACACCAGACTGTCACTTTTAATATATTTGAGGGTTTTACATTGCCCAGAACCGACTATTCTGTTTATTTCCATATCCATTCAAATGGAAATGTGCCTCGTCACTCATTATGATTTTTTCATGAAAATCCGAGTTGTCGTGGGCATATGTACGGTGGCTTAAATGGTCTTGTGGAAGAAGCTCTTGTGTCAACTGAATCTTAAATGGAAACAAATGCAAATCCTTATGCAAAATTGTGGCCAAACTTGTTCTTTGAATACCAAGCTCCTGAGCACGGCGTCGATTTGAGGTTGATGGATGTTTTGAACACTTTCTTGAGCAGCAGTAATGATTTCAGTCGATCTTGCAGTGAAAAGACGTTGCGGCCCATGCTTGGGCCTATCACATACAGACCCTCTTTCTTCGCAATTATTCACACGATAAATAGTGCGTTTTTTGGCACGTTGTTTCTCCCAAAAATTTCACGTAACTTTCTCATTGTCACAGTAATCGATGATTGATTTTGTTAAAATGTTTTAACGATGAACGAAACACGTTGGTTTATCGAATATATTTCCATAATAAATTTGCCACGTGTCTACTTCACGACTGCCAAATATGAACTGTCAAGACTAACGTTTACCAAAATGGCGGCAAAACAGAGTAGTATGCCTTCCCGGCGGACACTCTATATTATGATACGATTGTCGCTTATCCAATGACGTCATCAGATCGAAACTGGCCTAGCAAGACAATATTATATACAAATATACCATACACTCATTTTGGAAACTGCATCTACTACGTCTTCAACGACTAGTTGATTCAGCTCCTTGGCTCTATCATCACTTGTAACTCCATATTGCCACGTACAGGTCAGAATCTCATGATCTACAGTTCCATAGCAATTGTATAATTTTAAGTGTTTGATTCATTATGAACAGTTTATTTAAAATCTACAAGTCAGTCAACAACAATAGGGAACGTAGTTCAGATGATTTTAGATCGTATCTCATCACCACGTACTTATTGAGAATGCAAGAGTAATCCTTGAATGATTTTTCAAATAAAAATTCCTATATTAATCGGTTTTGTGAGTTCTTTCGAACATTGGTTTAATAAAAGTACTATCAGAAAATCACGCACATTGTGAGGTCATAATGACAAAGCCAGCACCAAATTTGCTATCAACAAAAGAGGGTTGTTCTCTCATTTGTATATGGCCTTATAGATATCGTAAGATTATGCAAACTAATATTGATGCATCGAATAGTATAAAATGATGTCTATTCACAGGGTCACTGTAACGCACAAAAAACTGGGTTTGAAGATGAATATTAGTATTATAAAACTTTTGCAAATGTTCATCAAAATCTTGTCCATGTTTTGTTTGTTATCTCTAATGCTTTAAGAGAATGTTTTTGATTACTTAGCAAAATTTGAAAATGAAGATCTAATATTATCTTGAATTTGTCACTGTTAGTATCCTAAAGTAGTATCCGTTAGCCTTCAAATAGAACGAAATACGTGATGCTTTTATCCAAGACATTGCATAATTTAAGGTGTCTGATGTCTGATTAGCTCAGACATCGAAAATTACTTTTGTGGCACAGAAGTAGCTAAAAGGTATTTAAACTAACAAAACTGCAGCACAAAAATTCATGTTTACTATACATTGTTATCGTTAGAGCATGTAAATCATCTTAATTCAACATAATTACATATACAATAAATTACTTAACTCTTGAACAGCATAAGCATCTTAAAACCAAACATAAATTTTAGTTTTCGTGTAGTATATATATATATATATATATATATATATATATATATATATATATATATATATATATATATATATATATATATATATATATATATATATATATATACCAAACTGAATCATAAAAAATTTTTACTTAAACAACTAACCCCATCCTACTCCGCACACAAACAACTAAAACTGAACTAACAATAAACTTAATAAAGAAAGCTTAAGCAAAACACACACTCACACACAAAACATGTTTGTTCTTACGAATTAGATGAATAGAAAAGAAAACAATAAAAGAAAAGTTTAAATAAAGTTTAATCTTGTCTGTAGAAGATGAATTTGTATTTTGTTTGAATTATAATTTCGATTTGGCTAAAACTTGTCTGTATGAGTTCGTGCATCTTTTTAAAACTCCGTACAGCTTTAAAAATTATAAAAAGCACATACAATGTAATGACATTATGGGGTTTGTTCAATAAACAGCACCTGAACTGAATTTGTTTGATTAACTAGAAGATAAAGAAAAGCTTTGTTGCTTTCTATTACATATGAAAACTTTAATACCATGTGATGGTAGCGATGTTAGCTTTTATATAATGGCGAATTGGATATAATATGAATTTCGTTTGTTTGAAGGCGTATTATGATTTGATGACAATTTCGATTATAACAGTAATTAGGACTAGTAATGACGGTGAATATTTGAACTGTATAAACAGCATCTGAACCGGCTTAAGTTAATTAGCCTTAAGAAAATGATTATAAACTTCAATACTACACCAAAAAAGCTTGAGGATAGTGTTATTGGCACCTATCTTTCGGTCTCTTTCTATCTTTGCAATCTGTTTGGGGCTCAACGCGCACTCCCAATTCTTTCACGGTTCGCTTATTTACGTCTTACTTTACGCTATTAAATAGCCAAATCGAGAACGTATAGAACCATCTGCATATTGCATAGCTCCATACCAGCCTAAAGTACTGACATGGAAGATGGTTTGGGGTCATTCACATCACCGATCGTAATCAGATTGAAATCCTTTTTGCATCCTACCCCTATCGGGATTGGAACCCGGAACCTCCAATTGCCGCAGCTTTAACCACTGTGCCATTGGATCGGTTTACTGGCATCTTGTTAAAAAGCAAACATCTTTTGGCTGAATAAAATAACATCTTTCACTAGATTGAGAATAAAATGATTTCAATGAACAATTTATATACAAAATAATTTATTTAAATAAATGTATGTATTCCTCATTACCATCTGCAAATTTATGTCTTGTCAAAAATGAAACTGGCATAATAATATGTATACAACACCCCGCAGATTATTGAATTTCTAATTTGCATTTAGATATAAAAGAATTTATTCGAGAGTAAATTTTTTTTAAAAATACAAAAATGTTTTTTGTATGTATATGTGTAATTGTTATTAATTTATTTTAAGCAAGTTCGTGGAACTCATGTTTCAGTGAATAAATAAGAAAATTAAAAGTTTTTTTGTTGTAAAGCTCATAAAATTGTATGGTTTTAAATTAATTTAACAGATATTATGTACTTTCGGTTCATTTTGAAGGGCTTCGACTTACAATAAAGATAAATAAAATTTATAAAGTCATAAAGCTCTGTGAACATAAAAGTATCTATACAAGTTAACATAAGTATATATTTTGCTCAAGGCAATCACAATAAATTATTTAATTTTGAAATTAATTTTTTACATAAGTCGTCATGATATAATTAATAATTAACTTAAAAACATTTATTTTCGTTTTCCAGAATTGATCGAACAAAGAACAGATCATTGTATAAATAAATGCTTCCAAAGTAATTCTAATCCATTTATAAATAAGCTTATCGATGTTTTTTGTTATGTCTCGTGAAATCATTCCATGCTGCTGTTGAACGAATAAATTATAAAATTAATTTGATAAATAATCGTTCCGAATTCGTAAGGATCACATTGAATAAGCATTAAGATGCATTAAGGTAGCGATAATTGTCAAGAGGCAGTTGCTTTACGGGTGCTTCAATTAATAGCTTTTTCTAGTTCAATTTGCTTCATATTAGACAAGATAACAATATTATAAAGAAACTCAACGAGTAAATCGTATTAGATATTATACTTTATTCAATGTTCTTGACTGTATTTTTTTCACGATTCACTGTTGTTATAAAGAAACCAACATTATCAACGTTCATGAAAAGTCGACAGTTAAAAATGAAAAAATTATTCGACATTTTTCATTGTACTATGTAGACCTGTTGCAGGGGGGAAATAATAAGGACATATGCGAAATCAAGAACCTGCTATATTGCAATTTGTCTATTGAATCACCAAGAAAGGTAATAGGTATACCTCAGTGTACACGAAATGACCAACATGTGCACTGTATGGAGAAATCGGTCATCCGGCAAGCAACATAGGATGCCAGGTGTATGAGAAAAAGTTAAATGCTTCACTATCAACTAAAACAACAGTAGTAGAACGCCTGCAGCAAAAGTCAAACCAACAATATGATACTTTTAGAGAAAGGGGTTTCCTGCGCCCAGGCAACAAAAATCTCAAATAACAATCTAAACCAAGAAAGCAGGCAGAAATCTGTGGCGAACGAGCCAGTCATTTGTAATATAAAAAAATGCTCATCATATTTCAGGCTGAACTAAGACTAAATTTCAGCCAGCTTACGGACACGGGTGACATCTCTGATCGAATAGAAGTACTAAATCTTCGTAATTGGAAACCAGCATGAATCGCAGTATACAGGCGAAATAATAAATAAAATTGGAAAACTTTAATATGACCAAGAAGCGGGCAAAATGAGTATAAATAGGCAAGCAGAAAGCGTAGAGCTTCAGTATGAATTGGAATAGTGATAAATTAAAATCGGGAAAAGTAAAATAAAAGTACTGCAAAAGTGAATTGTGGTGACTTTTAATAAAAGTTATAGTGGAAAACCAGCAAGTGGTTTTAATTATTCACAATCCATTGGTCGAACCGAGGATTTGTTTGAATCCCTACTAGAGGAAAAAGTAACAATTGGTGACAGCGGTGGGATTGTGAATAAAAAGACATGAAGCTACTAGAGTTGAAAGTGTCGGAGCTCAAGAACGAGCTGAACGTACGGAGTTTTCCTACAGCTGGTAGCAAAGCAGAATTACAAGAGAGGCTATAACAAGCTTTGCTGAAATAAAACATCGATCCAGACCAGTACGAATTTAATACTGGAGCACCTAATGCGGAGGATCCAATGGAAGAGGTAACAAATGCCGGAGCAACCATTACCACAGCAACAATAATTAAACCTACCATAGCACCTACAAATTTCGATATGAGGCAATTAATGGCAGCAACGCAACAAATGATGAGTGGCTTAGAACAAAATTTGAAAACCGGCCAAGAAAATATGAAAATCGGCCAAGAAAATTTGAAACCTGGGAATATTCAACGGCATTTTATATCCGAAGTGTGTGAAAAATTCCACGAAATGTCCATTTCTTTAGATGCCAAAGTGGATACAGTACGATTTAAAGCGGCTGATGGAAGGTTTTTGAAACTTGAAAAAGAAATCATAGACATTAAAAATAATGGCGGTGCTACTCATATTCTAAAAAACGTCAATGGAATTAAATTAAAGCCTCCGACATTCGACGGAACAACGTCGTTCAACATTTTCAAATTACAATTTGAAACGGCTGCATTAAGAAATAATTGGTGTAAGGAAGACCAGATCGCAGCTCTCATAATGGCGTCAAAAGGCGCTGCGGCAGAAATGTTGCAGATTGTTGCAGAATCCGAACTTGGGGAATGTTAGCTTTGAAACGAAAATATGGTGCTGATCATAAGCGAGAGCTATATAGGATGGAGCTCAAATGTCGTTCTCAGCGAATCGGTGAAGCACTATAGGAATTTTCAGCGGACATAGAGCGATTGGTGCATCTCACCCACTTTAAAATGGCGCCCGAATATACACAGAAAGAATTAAAATTGATGCGTTTACTGTTGGTATTCGTGACGTAGAAACAAGACGAGCGGTTGTATTAGCATTAACAACATTTGCGGAGACCATCACTTGTGCTTTAACGATCGAGACAAGATGATAATACCAGAGGTAAAAATACGACGAGTCAGATTGGAACCAAGAAATTATAACTCATCGAATTACAACAAACCAGGAAATGATTGGCTACCAATACAGTTTCGGTCTGGAAAAGGTAGAATTAGATGTTGGATATGTGACAAACCTGGTCATATTTCAAGGGATTGTTGGGAAATAAAACGTAAGCGGTCAATGATACCATCATCATTGTATTGAAGAAAAAGGGAAGATTGCAAGGGATCAGAAGAGAAGAAGCGTCCTGTAATATTGCAAACAATAAATGAGAAGGTCGATAAAGAAAGAAACCTAACTTCTTCAACAAAATCCAGCATGACAGCCATCTCCGTTCCACGGTTAACAAGAGGTGGTGATAGCATAACATTAGATGGAGAAATCAACGGAAAAGCCTGTATGATAACACTAGACAGGAGCAATGCGGACGATTGTGCGGGCTGATTTAATAGAAAATGAACTTCAGCCAAATGAAGGATTCAAACTGCAAACAGCAACCGGTGAAAGTGCAGAAATCAAGGGAAAGAAGGAAGTAGCCATACGAATTGGTAACAGGGACTTCTATTGTGAAGTTTTGGTGGCTGATATTGTCGATGATATGATTTTGGGAGTGGACTTCATCAAAAAGAACAAATTCGTGTTGAACATAGGGCGTGCTACATTAAACTGTGGAGATTGGAGCTACATTAAACTGTGGAACGGTGAGCCAATCGTTCGAAGAATTATAGTGAGACAATCAACAGAAATTCGTGGTGAAATGGAAGATAAGATTACTCTAGACACGTCGGGAGCTGTGAAACTCAATAAAGAGCAACCACTAGAAAGGATAAGACTACCAAGAAACAGGGTGAAACCTCGATATGAAATCCGAGGCCTGAAATCTTAGAAAGGGCAGTTAGTCCGGCTTCACAACTTACAACGGAAGAGAGACTTATCACCAAAACTGCAACCTAGCTGGGAAGGACCATACAAGGTGATTACAAAAATCAATGATCAATGAAAATCAATGAAAACCAAAGGTTGTACATTTGGAAAGGTTGGCTCTCTATAGAGGAAGAGAATTGGATCCTGTTCGGGATGAACAGGTTTGGGCGGAGGGTAGTGTATGGACGCGGGTGACAACTCTGATTGAATAGAAGTACTAAATGCTCGTAATTGGAAACCAGCATGAATCGCAGTATACAGGCGAAATAATAAATAAATGGAAATTCTACTTTGATCGAGAACCGGGCAAAATGAGTATAAATAGGCAAGCAGAAAGCGTAGAGCTTCAGTATGCATTGGAATAGCGATAAATTAAAATCGGGAAAAGTGATAAAAAGTGAAATCGTAAAAGTAACTGTAAAATAAAAGTACTGTAATATTGAATTGTGGTGACTGTTAATAAAAGTTATAGTGGAAAACCATCAAGTGGTTTTAATTATTCACAATCCAGTGATCGAACCGAGGATTGGTTTGAATCCCTACTAGGGGAAACGTAACATTACTTACAGGGTTGATAAACTGAAAGATAATTTCAAGTCACAAAACAAACCACTAAAACATAATAAGTAAATTATTTTAACGTTCCTACGTATAATTGCCTGGAAAGTTAATGGTCTTAATTATTTGGAAGGACTTGGTCCTGAAGCTGACAAAAATTATTTTCTTTGGAAAGCTACTTAAAAGAACACAATCAGTATTCCAACCACACGACATAGAATCTGCGATTGATCCTAAACCACTCTATCGATTTCCATCAAATTTCTGATATTGGCTAACAACAGTACACTCAAGTATACATATAATATAAATGTTGCTTCGTTTTGCAATACAACATCTTGCCTTTTACGAATATGTTTCGTCATTCCAGCCAGCCAAGTTTCGGTGGATGAAATAAATGTAATTGTTGAACGACAAGTGTTGAAATATAAATAAATCTTCAATTTGTGATGAATGCCAAATAAATATTCTCAAAATTTATTCACAAAATCATAAAATTTTATTATGTGAAAACTTGAAAAATACAAAACGATTGTAAGATAATTTGAAAATTGCAAATATCAGGTTGAGCTAAAAGTTTGTGTCACTAGAAAATCAATCTCATATACACACTACATCGTTAAGATGAAATTTCAATGTTAAAACCAAGTTTACGATTCGATTCGATTATTGATTATAGTGTGTAAATTTTTACCGTTCAACCTAATATTTTAAATCATATATGTACAATAGAAAATCAATTTTGTCAACTTATTGAAATCTATGAAATACAAAATCGAACTCTGTATATTTGTATTTTGGTTGTTGATTTTTGTCGTAAATTATTTTTAACAGACTTATATAAGATGGTGATTGAAATTTTATTGAAATATATATTTTCAATTTTTATTTATTTTTATGTACACACATTTAACCTTTATATACAATCCATGGGTGTATGTTGACAATCATCTATATTATATGATGCATAAATAATAATATGTGTACATAATATATATATAGAGGACGATTTATGATAACTCATGATGATGATAACTCATTTTTGATCGATTATTATCATAGCTGCTATAATCATACACCGATGACGATGATAATGATATCATTGAAATATTTTGTTTTTGTATTGATTATATAAGTCATATTATTATTTTCGATGCCTGTCGGTTGGTATTTTTGTTATGATATAATCTACAGCAGCAGCAAACAAAATCGTTGGGATGATAAACTAAATGTATCTGTGTGTATTCAATTTACATTTTATAATATTATAAAAGATAAAATACAAAACCGAAAAATATCAATTTTCCGATAAATTTTTTTTTTAATGTTTTTGATGACAAAACACATTTTTGGAAAATTTGGTTTTAATTTTTTTTACCACATATTTTGTTTTTAGAAAATTATAAAATCCTACAGGCGATAAAATACAATATTTATTGTACATCATATATTATATATGTATATGTCTATTATGTTGAAAGGTATGATTTGGTGATCTGGTTTCGAAGACCTTATTCTTTATACATAACCACAACATTGTACATGGTTTATAGATGAGATAATATATTTTTATACAGTATAAAGATAGACTTTAATATCCCAAAAACATTCTTAACGTTTCGGCTAAAGTTGAAAAACAATATCTTATTTTCCATTGGTCCATGAGTCGTCAATTTCTTAAAAATGAAATTTAATTTCACATTTCATAATTTTAAGGCCGAAAAATGTAAAAACTTTAAATTGGAACGAAACACAACAAAATTTATCAACTTTTGACATTTTCATTTTAAAAGCTTCTTTTTAGATATAATTTCCCTTCTCCAATATAATAAACAATCAATAGAGCTTTCTTCCTGTCATATTGTAGACTTTTTGTAATTATTTTTAAATATTCATCAGCAGTAGCGTTAAATAGGATATACGAGTTTATAGTTGTCCTTTAAAAACACTTTTATTCAAATGATGGGATAAATGCAAATCAGGAAATGTCAAATTCACAAAGTAGAAGGATATTCGATGCAATTCTATAAAAGAGTTTAGTCAGAGCCGTCCAAAAAGATGTCGAGATGTCCTCTGAGCGAAATTTAAATCGCGTAAAACACTTCGTTTTATATATAAAGTTGTAACTCGGTTTGATGGATCCAAGTTACTTGACCATCGGCCTCACTTGATTCGTTTCGAGACTAAAATTTCGACTATAATAAAAAATTACATGCCGAATTCACTATCATTTGATCTGAGTTTTTTCAAACTATAGTATGTTTTGCAGGAAAAATACAATTGTGAAAGTGATAAGTGTTCTTGCTGTAAAAGGCTTTAACCGCGTCTCAACTGAGACCTTACGAATCATTTTTTGGTGCACATTGCAGGTGGTCAGTTCAGCTTCATGTTTCTTTTTTTTAATACAATCGCTTTTTATTTCATCCGAAGCACATTAATTGTTGGTCAACGGCAAGATTCGAATCATTAAGCTTAATTATATTAAGCTACGACCAACGCCTCTAATATATATATATATATATATATATATATATATATATATATATATATATATATATATATATATATATATATATATATAATAAGATAAGTTCTATTAAAACTTTTATATATATATATATATATATATATATATATATATATATATATATATATATATATATATATATATATATATATATATATATATATATATATATATATCGTGGCAGAGAAAGTTGCGTGCTTGCTCTATCATTCGAGGGTCTCGGGTTCGATTACCGGGGTGGTGACGAAACATCAATCACGATTGGGTGTTTTTAATCTGTATGTGTATGTGGGTTGAACCGTGGGCCCTAGTGTCATTGAGTTCTGGAATAATTTCCGCCTTCTTTAAATTTATATATATATATATATATATATATATTTATATATATATATATATATATATATATATATATATATATATATATATATATATATATATATGTATATATATATATATATATATATATATATATATATATATATATATATATATATATAATAAAATTAAGATCATATATTTAAATCTGATCTATTTCTTAAGTTTTGTTTATATAATACTAATTTTATTTTATTTTTTGCAGGTAAGTGTACATCGGATGGAGAATACAAATCAGTTTGTACTATGTATCTTTAATATAAATAGATTTGTAAATGGGATCCGTATGGGAAAATGCTTTTTAAATACAATTAAATATTTTGTGTTTTCGACACTCAATAATTGAAAAAAATGTAAATAATCAATGTAATTTCGTTTTCGTTGGAACCAAGAGTAGCAAGACTATTTATGTACTTTAAACTTTTCGTCGTACGAACATTTCCTGACTTATGAGAACCATACACACATTTTATCTAAATTTTGGTTTGGCTCAAAATGGGTCATTAAATAACATAAACAATGTCATCTGATCCGGCTCACTAAGTTCATGACTTAGCGTCTATTAATAAGCATAAGAATTTAATCCACTTATCCATCCCAAAAAAAAATATTTAAATCGGACAGCACTATTCTATCTCATTCCAGAATTAAATAATATTATATATATAAGAGCCAATGAGCCGAGTATATTCAATAATTCAAAGAGGCCTATCTCCAAAAAAGTTCGGGGCCGAAAAATGGTTAAACTAGAAGGCTTTATAGGCAACAATTCATCTCAGAAGTACAAACCTATGGTTCAGATTTCTACAGTTGGTCATTATTGACTTTGACAATGAAAATGTTTCCTTTTTCTGGAATGAAAATGGACTAACTTCACATGCTTTATATTAATGTTAAATGACACACATTTATATTAATGTTTTATAACACATTTTTACCATCCATTTGTTCAGAAATTTGCTCGTAATGTATCGTAAATGCCCTTCAATGTTCCAGATTTTAATCAACTATACAATGTTGTCACAATACTTAGAAGTAAAACAAGAAATCAATATGTTTATGTAACATTTTTGATATAAATACCTAATTGGCATCTGTTTTATTTCCATAAATACGGTCTACTGAGTGGAAAGATCTCGCATAAAGTCGTGATAAGGACGAACTCTTTTGCTCTATACATAAAGTCATGTTTTTTTTTGGATTTCAACTGTAACAATGGATTCCGTTACGAAAATAATTGATTAGAAAAAATAAAAGAAAATTTTATGCAACAGATTGTTTACAGCACATGGCATGGAAATCATCCATCATCTCTTCCTTATTCCTTGGTACTCGTATATATACAACACACTTACATACATATATAAAAATTTTCCATCAACTTGAAATGAAATCTAAACTACCAAGATGAAAAACGAATACAGTATATATTTATGAAAAGGTTCACAGTATGTGGATCATTTCTTTTGTTTTCCTTGGAAAACAAAACTGAGAGCAATTTTCACTTGGTGACGAGGAATGGGTTTCTACATACATATAGAAGGGATTTAAGATTATTTTTATGAATTTATCATGTTTTTTACAATGTCCATTGAACAATAAATTTGATTATGTTGTAGTGCTGTATATATATTCTCAGGTTAACATGTTACAGTAGAAGTTCCAAAAAAAATCATATCGCCGCATGCGAATATACATAAATCCTGTACAAAAATTAACTGTTATTTGTTTTATCTTTTGTTTGCAAAAGTTTCATACAAATAAGCCTCTCCCATGTTATACATATTGGGTAAATGTTACAACATAGAAATACCATCAACAACAAATATAAAAATACATTATACATATCCAAAGGTAATATAAAAAAATAAAACTGAATGTGTTATGGATCAAAGGCAATTTACAGGATTTGTGGCAGACCAGGGATATTGCTGATATTTGTGAGAAATATTATTATTTGAATGTGTATGAGGCTGATCCAGTATTAGGTTTTTGATGAAAGCTCTCAATTAAAATTAATCAAAGGAAGTGTGGGTGCAGTCATAGATTTTATGTAATCCTATTAAAGAGATATTTTTGAATATTGTGACTCTGGCTTAAAAGTTATATAATTGTTGTAGTTGATAAGACGAGTTGCAGTATAATTAAGTTACGATTGATATATAAGATTAATTATACCAAAGTTTTATAAAGTAATTAACTTACTATAATACTGAACAGTTTAATAAAATTATTCTATTTTAATTCACGCGAAAGATTTAATTAGTTTTTGCAATGAGCTTTTAATTGAACACGTCTTGCGATATATATTTATATATCAGTATATCACTATATAATCTGTCGGCTTTATAATATTTTGGATATTTTTTTAATTTGTTAGTTATTGTACCAGCAATAAAGAAGCTTTCGAATTTATTTCGTTTCGCCAACTAATTGATATCGGCCAACGCATTAGAAAGTATCAATTTATATGACTGAAGTATCAATGGATATAACGAAATAAATTTACGGCGTGATTTGCATATATCACAAAATTTACTATCCTATGATCGACCACCTTAAAAATATTTGTTAAAAGTGTAATTTGAATAAGTTTAAAAGACGCAAATTAAGTGGGTATTATAAGACACTATCAACTTCTATCAGTTCTAAAGAAAATGACTTAACCCCGCAGATAGGCGTGTAAATTACACAATGTAATTTAATTGGGTTTTTACATGTAAACAAACGTGTAATTTACATAAGGTTATTTTTTACATTCTATTTGTAAAAAATGTAAAAATGATTTTATATAAAATAAAATAACTGACGTGCCATCTCTTATCAAATGTTGTTGTCACCAAAGCACCATCTATTAAGAAGTTTACTTACTATTCGTTAAGAATTTATGAAATAATTAACTGTGTACAATTTTTTTTCAATTACATATATACTAAATGTCAAAATGTCACAATAATTTTTATTTTAGATTAGAATTAACAGGTTAATTTCGTTAAAAAGATAAAAAGTTTCATTCCAACTACATACTAACGTGTCTTTGTTAGAACTGTTACTAATTAAAGTAAACGTCGGCAGATTTTTGAGATTTTAAAATAGATGGCACTGAGAATTGTGTTGGTTTCGTTTTTTACATAATTTACATAAAAAATGTAAAAAAAAATTTTTTACATTATTAGGCAATTTTTTCAATCTTGGAAAATTCGATATCGAAAAATTCGATATCTAAAAATCCGTCGGTAATATCGCTATTAGTTGCTTTCCAATCGACCAACCGCTAGTTCCCGCTAGTGAACCGCTAGTAGTTCGCGAAAATTATGTTTTTAACCAACACACATGTGAATTACTCGATATTCGTCACCTAAATAGCAGTCGGATTTTACGATTTCTTTTTTGTTTTTAATTTTATAATAAGGCGAACTATTCGATTTCGAAATTTTCGATAGAAAAAAAAATTCATAATCAAAATATTCGCTGAGGATCGAATTTCTCGAGATCGAAAAAATTTCATAATAGTCGCGCAATTAAGATGATTTTTTACGAAATTAACCTGTTAATAATTTTAATCTTAATCAAAAATTATTGTGACATTCAGTATGTAGTCGTCAAAAATGGCACACAACTAATTATGCATTTCACAAATTCTATTCGTATAAGAAGATTTTTGACAGATGGCGCTTTGGTCACAATTAGATTTAATAAGTTTTTTTATCTAAAATCATATTTTACGTTTTTTACATATGGAATGTAAAAAATAAGCGTATGTAAATTACACGTTTTTTATTACCTTGAAATATAAACTTAAATTGAAAAGAATTCCAAGGGGAAAATACAAAAGTGAAATCTGCCCAGTTTTCTGCTACGATTAAAATAACATTTAGACATAAAAATATCTTCAAGCTATTTTTGCCAATTTTAACACAAAGAATATCAACAAACGTCTGTTAACTAGCACTGTGTATAGAAAATTGGATATGGTTTACATTTTTACAGACATCTGTATATGTTATGATGAATAATACTACATGTATTATATTTTAAAAATTTGGCTTATCGTGCTGACATGTAGGTTAGTGGACACCTTTAATCAATCACTGTTTGAAGTACCCTGTACTAACTATACACCTATTTAAAAATTGATAAACACATTTTCATAAGTCTATCTTCAATATTTATTTAAAATATAATAAAAAATACACTTTAAAGATCATCAATGCAATTTATAAGCTTTTCCCGGTAAAATGATTTTCTTTCTTCTGCTGTTACTGTATTGTCGACATATATATATATGTATAAAGATTTGATTTAGATTCTTATAACCATGACAAAATTTAACAACAACATAAAGCATTTGTGTGAGCTTTATATGTATGTGCTATCCATTTTATTTTTATTGTTGAGTAAAGGCAAATAGATGGAATTTTAACATTTTGTGTTCGTTTTAGCCTGAAGCATCATAATATATGAAAATGTAGATGGTACTTGTTTGAATGCGATAACATTTGAAATGTTTCATTATCATAAATTTTTTCTTTTTGTGTGATTCCTCGAGATGATAGTTGATATTTATTCGACGGAAAAATATTTGTAGTTTTAATATTTTAAATAGCTTTTTTTATTGTTTCCTGTATATAAATATATAGATTCGGTTATGTATAGCAAACTGTGATAAGGTTGTTCTATGAAGGAATATATTTATTAGATAGATGTACATTGTACAAACTGATTTTAATGGACATGTGTTATAATTTGATTTTTAATGTGATTGCTTCTGAATTCAATAGTCTTATGTACCATGTTGTTATTGTTTTCCAATGACATGTTCAAAACTCAGATTATTCATATTGTATCCCATTCTGTATTTTGGAGTATGAAATTCTTAAATTTTCTTTTTGAATATGACGATAAACGGCGTGAGTTTAAACTCAAAAGCTTGTAAAATAATAAAAAAAATCCTTCATAATTAAAAAGGTTTTCTTAAGTAGGGTCGAATAATCTATTGACGGAAAATACCTGTAATAGAATACAACTATATTGTTACGATAATTAAACTTTTTAAAAAATGATATCACACTCATAAAATAATTGTAAAAACATTTTGGCTTTATATAAATATAAAATGTATTATTTTTAACACTGGAAGCATAAAACCTCAATAAATCACTCAGGCAAATCTATGTACCTTTGTATTATTTAATGTTTTTGTGTTCAAAATGAAATTTATTGGGATATTTTAAATAGCAGGAGCTTTTGTTTTGGTTTTATTATAGCTGTAAAGATTTATACGCATTATGTATTTTTGTAAACGACAACAAAGTGTCAAATTTCTATACAATGAGCTGTTTCAATGGAAAATGACCAATGGCTTTTTGACCAAGCACTTTTTTGATCACGGAACAACCTGCTTATGAGTCTGTTTTCATTACTGTTGTAAAAAAAGGCGGTATCGAAGCACGACCTTGACCAAAAATTAACATGCTCCGGATAATATAAATAGCGTCAACGTGTAAAAAGCTTTTGTTAGACTGACCACCGCATCATAGTGTGTCATAATTCTATTCAATGAGTTAGTACATTTAGAGTACTTTAGCCATCGCTGATGATATATTTTACGTAATTTTAATGGAGAGTTTGCCACCATCTATAGAGTAGCAGTAGTTTTAGACGTATCACAATTCACAATGTAATCAAATATTGTATTTGTCAAAATATCAGTTAATTGTTATCTTTTGATGTCATTAACTGTTAGTGGAAACAACTAGCATACTTTCATTATAAAATAAACTGTCATCAACAGAATTCTTAAAATCGTAGAAGGAATGTACTTCTTAACAAAAAGTTGATGGCTTCTATTTGACCAGCTCTTCTTCAAAAGACGATAGTAATATGTGTTTTTTTAGATTAAAAAACGATTGTTTTTATTTTCGTGGACAAAACTGTGGCTCAATTTTGATAACCATCGTTAAATTTCAAGATAGAATGAACTATCTTTAACCTCAAATATCATGAATTAAAAGTTTTGAAAACTCCTTACGAATGTACTCTAAATTTTTTACAGTACAATAAACTTTGGACGTTTTATGCAAAATTTATCCGTTTGAGAGATTTTCAATGTTGTCCAAAAACTCGAATCGAATTTTAAAAACTTAAATTTCGCTTCACTACATTCAAAATAATAACTATTGTTAGTTCGTTTCATAAAACTATTTTCATACAAGTTCTGTTTTAGTTAATCCATTGAAATGCATTTTTCACTTTATACCAGAACAATTTGTATAAATTTTGTCAATTCAAACATGTACTCGTATGTACGAATGATGTTCCCGATAGTATCAATTTTTCAACATAACATTTTGTAAAGTTATTTATTCCTTGATTTTCTTATATCTCAGCCTTTGTTGCATATGCCACAATTTTGAGAATATAATGCCATAAATATGAGAGTTCTTTGAGAATAATAAATACATTCATACATATATGTTTATAAACTGTGTGAGTTCCATCAAACCATCTATAATCGAGCTTGTTGATACGTTCTATATATATATACTAAAAAATTAATATCCGAATTTATAAATTAATTTCCGGGTTTACACAGCAATTGTTTTTATATATTGCTTGCTAGCTATGTATGTAGATACACAATGTACTTTGATATTTAATTCCAGCATATTTTAATACATGAGTACGCATATCGATATTTGTATAAAATAAACATTTTCGAACATACAAAATTATTTATCTTAAATTAATTTATTTAATAAAAGAATATTTTAATTCTTAAATAAATTATTTATTTATTTACAATATACATGTTTACATATATTCACTATAGATGTCTTCTTACTTTTGGGTTTAAAAAATCATTCTAGATGTTGTGTCTGTATTTCAAAAATAAATCGATCAAATTTTATAGGTCGCGCAAATGCACATGCGGCACATGTTATATCGGAAATGTGTGGCGAAATTGTTTATCGCCCAGCGTGCTCGATATCCAACAATCAATCTTTTGTACAGGTTAAGATTTATTGCTCGTCATTTGAGCTCCCATTTTTGATAAGTAACTAATTCATGACCCACTCTTTAGGTAAATATACACATATTGGCTAATAGTATAGAATAAAAGTTTTATTTTTTAGAAAGTAATTGCAAACCACGTACTCTTTTGACGATCGTCTGTCTTATTATTTAAGAAATTTCGATGGACAATATTTTTAAAACATTAAAAAGAGTATCATCTGCTATAAATTTTATTGATTAAAATACTCTTTTATATGTGTCCAACCACAATACAATAATATCTTAAATCGCATCTGTGTAATAATTAATTCAAACATTTATATAATATATAATTCCAATATTTTATCGTCCACCCCAAAATACAAGAAATAAAAAAATCCTTCCTAAACACAAATACGAAAGAAAATGGTCGTTGGACATTTGGCTTATCTTTCATCTCATTAAGCATATATGTATTGTATATACATATTTGTACAACAAACATATTGACCTATTTTTATGTAACATAATCATAAGTAAATAATGTTTTTAATAATATAGTTTATGTTGTGTCAACAGTAGAGTGAGTGTGTAAATGTACGTATAAGCCTTCAGCTTTAATTTGTTAGTATAGATGGTATCAGAATCGAGACCACAAACTGCCTTAAACCAAAAATGGTGTTGTACTTTTTGTATAGGTGTACTGATGTCATCTATATAATATTTAAGAGACAAGAGAGATGAAAATAGTTTTTCTTCAAGTTAAACTTATATTTTATAATGCATTCCTTTGTCGGATTTCGTATAGCTGCCTTCCTAACAAACTTCAAAACAAATCATAATTTCTATATACATGTAATTACTTTGTCTTATGTCGTCACGTAGTTTATAAAATCTAAAAGGGACAACTTTAATATTGTTTGGGATCCCAGCTGTTAATTTTTTTGATTTTGTTAAGGACGTGAGATCAAAATGAACAAATCAAAATAATTATGTTATATTTAGATTAGATTTTGTTTCAGTGGTTTATTTTGATCGTGATAAAATTTGTATCTACACATCAACTAAATCTAAGAGTTCTAACATTTTATATTATGCGCTAGGTTATTTTTTATTAAGTCAACAAGTCTGTGTCTCTATTGGAACTAAATATAACTGAAGTGGTTCAGAAAAAAAAAAATGGTAATAACATGAAAATGCATTAAGAAATAATTTGCTAATAACTATCAACAATTGTCGGCAATAAACGAATAGGGCCTAAATGCGATAAAAAGGACATATATTCCACAACAATCTCGACTTAATTTATTTGAAGAATTGTCACCGAAACGTGTAATGCCATCCTAGGTGCCTTAATTTATAAATTATGAAAAAAAACATTAGCAATCTCCTTATCCTACTCCAGATATCGGTGTATAAATGAAATGATATTTTATGTTAAGAGAAGTACAAGCCAACCATAACAGTGATTGTAGGCTTGTTACCATAATCCTGGAATATATTCAACACAGTACCAAAAAGAGTTCTTAATTCATCATATGCATTCACAATATATAAGCCCAATAGTTAAAACTAGAGTAATTTAAAACCTTTTGACCAACTCGTGGCCCAATTCATCACCATCACGCGCGTGAGAATATAAATTTCCGCGATGACCCTTCATTCGTTTATTTTAAGAAAAATGTTTAAATAAATCAATCGTTTACTTTTAGTACGGTCGTCGGTTGTAGCGTAATGGTTAAGAGAGTTGCTCATCACTGCGCGGTCTCGAGTTCAAGTCTCGCCGATGACCAAAAAATTAACATGCAACCGGATGACAAAAACGCATTTGTGTGTAAAAACATTAGTTGGGCTGACCACCTACAATGTGCGCTAGTAGTAAAAAAAATGATTTTGTAAGGTTTATGGCCTCTAAGCCATAGATTATTTTTTATGTTTTACTATTAGTACAGTTATATTTAGCTAATCTGAGCCGTAATTCTATTCCATTACGCTTCCTATTTAATGTCTATTCACACAATATATTTCTTGTAAAACATGCTACTATTCAATCAAGGAAATAACTAAAGCGGTCATCATTTTCAGAAAGTCTTAAGTTTGTAAACGTTTGATTTACACAGAAAAGTAGCTGTTACTTGAAAATAAAATAAATTCCCTAATCAGAACCACCGGCCAAGTGACGCCTCTTCAATCTTAAGCAAGTCGAAAGAAATAAAACAAAAGTCCTTCATAAAAGTTCCTTCTTTGCACAAACAAATAGACAAGAGCTCAAAGTACACTTTAACTCAAGAGCAATATAAATCGATTTCGTTAGGAAACACAACCAATAACTTTCAAATAATCTAATTAACCGGTAGTAGAAGTAAAATACCGGTATTATCATCAAATCAGCAACTATACAGATCGGTTTTAAGAAGACAGAGTACCGTGTAACCTGGTAGTTCCACTGGGAAACAAGTGTGTCACTGTCACGTTCGATTGCGCTGGGTGATATTTTTCGGGTTGTTAGTATGTATACAAGGTAAAAGTTGAATATGGTACAATCATGTGCAGGCTGAACAAATTAAACGAAATCGAAGAATTCAAATCTAACAAAACAATTAAACGTCAAAAGAATACAAGGCGAATAATTTTCATATAGGTTGCACCATTAAATATAAATTTCCCTTAAAGCAAAGATATCCATAAATATCGGTATATAAATGTAACGAAAATATAACGTTTGAGAGAAATTCCGGTGTTCCTCATTGGGTTAAATTCAGTAATGTAAAAGACGATTCATGCTGAATCTTTTATTATAATAATAGTGCATTGTGTCACATACAGTAGCGAACGATATTTTAAAGTGTCAAAATAAAGCCAGTTTAGAAGATACCATAAATTTGAATACTTTTAATGTTACCAGAATATAACAACAAATACAAAGATAAAGTAACGTACTAAATATTTTGATACATGTACCGTAAACAATTTCTATATAAAATCATTGTTATCTTCTTATCTTCAGTATAAGGACCCTCAGGACTTCTGTTTGTGCATATATTTTAACATATATATCAGATTCATACATGTCACTGGGACAGTACATACATTATTTTTACTTACGATAATTGTAAATAAATTGCATTTTTTTGTTCTAAATTTGAATACATCTAATATGGGGAAACGTCGGGGGATACGTATATGCAACAAGCACATATACGTAATGGAACATATATATAAATACCGAGAACAGTGCTGGAATATTATATCATCACTTTTTCGATAGTTTGTCACGTTTAATATAATCGTTGATAAACACGTTACAAAGAACGATTTAAAAATGTGATAACATTCCAATTTATTTCATGTAAAGTTTATTCCAAATATATCCTTAAGCAACAAATAAAAGCAATATTTTTTATGTTACTCGTAGATTGTGCTTTTAAAAGTTCTTGTAAAATAAATTAAATTAAAATTGTTGCTATCGTTACTAATTAATTTCAATAGCTTTATTGAAAAAGCTTTCTTTTCATAAACAGTTAATTTTGACCAGCTAAACTGGGATGTAATTTATTAATAATGATGTGAAACAGGTTATATGAATATGCTCGTCGACTCTTTCCACTTTTAGTTGATGATGCGAATTAGTTTTTTAAAAGCTCTTGTGGTCATATAGGTTGATACTACCAAAAATGTACTAGTTATCCACAACTGATGTCATCGCCAATCAAATATATTCTGAACATCTTAGATTTCTGAAAATATAGACACCATAATATGTGCTTAAAGATCTTAATGAACGTTACATTCACTTCTTCAGTATTTAATACGTGAGGAATGGTACAATTCTTTGAAATGGCAGAAGTTAAGACGATTTTTCCTATTAAATCTGGCAAACCCATAGATTTCATACCTATAATCTTTACTATATCAGTACATTGATACCTAGATTACGACAGATTATATTTGTAATGTTACAAATATTTAACAAATGCACTTGACTCATCACATAATTATAATCTTTTATCTACTTAGTAAAAGTAAAATAGTGAATTTGTTTTTTATCTGTTTGAAAAACTATATACGATGCAGTGATATGGTTTGGGCGATAGAGGTTCCGTATCATAATATTTGATTAGAAAATGTTCAAGTTCTTCCTATTGAAAGTTGTTTCATTTATGTAAAGAACATTTGTGTGAGGTAGTTTTCCCACCCAGTGTTAATGTCTCAAGTATCATAAAACGTTTATTTCGTGAAATCGATAAACCATATTTAGTTTCAAAATCATTCGTTTAGTTTAAAAATATTTTAGTATTGTTTTTATAATATTGCTTAAGTTTATTTATAGCCTGATTAATTATAGTCGACTCATAAATTGCTTCTTTTTAGCCCACAAATTTATTGAAAATGTTTATTTCTTGGTATTGGGTGGCTGAAGCAACCTCATTAATTTTGGATCCTATTCTAAAGAAGCTAAATAATCTCTTATGGCATCTTATGACTGTGACAATAATTCTGCCTAAAGCTTAAAATTCGTTGGCGGTTATTCATAACCACTCTAGTTTAATAAATCCAATTGTTAAAAGTACGATGAGCCATACACTCAGAGAAAAATTTGGGTCAAAAATACCAAAAAACTTGGGATACTAAACCAAAAATTTAGTATTTTTCAACCAACCAAATGCCTTAGTCAAATAAATGACTAAATTCTTGGTTAAAATAATTTTTTATTTTAAATGACCAAATTTTGGTTATAAAAATAAAAAGCTTACTTATTTTAACCAAAATTACATGGTTACTTTATAAATATAAAAACAATAAATTAATGTTTATAACCAAATAAAAAAATTGGATTAACCAAAAGAAATGTAAATTTAACTTACGACTTAGTTACTTCTAACAAAATTTCTTATTTGGTTTAATCCTATATTTATAGATCATTTTGGTTTTTTAAACCAATTTATTGTTTAAATTTGACAAAGATTTGGTATATCTAATCAATAGGCTAAGGCAAATTCAACTAAAGCTTGGTAAAATTGTATAAATGTGTGTAAACAACCACATAGATACAGCAACATGTATATATATATATATATATATATATATATATATATATATATATATATATATATATATATAATATATTTATATATATATATATATATTTATATATATATATATACATATATATATATATATATATATATATATATATATATATATATATATATATATATACATATATATATATATATATATATATATATATATATATATATATATATATATATATATATATATATATTTATATATATATATATATATATATATATATATATATATATATATATACATATATATATAAAATTATTAAATAAAACACACAATCTGAGTATATATTTTTTTTATTTAATTAATAAAATATTACATTTCGTTTCCAATTCAGGTTTATCATAATTTATTTTACATAACCCTTTTTTTATTTGGTGTATCTCTGAATATCACTGGAAATCCGAAACTGAATTCCGTCATCATCGTCTGCACTAGCACCTAGTTTTGAAAATTGAATAAATATTAATACGTGATTCTATTTTGTGGATGATTAATAGTTACAATTTTTGATTAATTTTATCTACCAATGGTTTCGTTGTTGTGGCTGTATGTCATCATCATAGTTATTGCAGCACGTATTGCGCGAGAGTCCCACGATGAAGTATGGCTTTTTTCTATATGATAATAATAAATTTGTTATGTTATCTGTTTAAACATTTAAAAATTGAATTTGAATTTAATAGAATTTAAAACTATGAAATGTTTCTTACCAATTAAATCCAAATAATTATTATGTGTTTCATTATTATAAATTATTTTATTATTATAAAATTGAAAAGCACTAACGTGTTTCCGCTAAAAATAAATCTCTTCACAACATTACACGTGAAACAAACAACACGAACTGACTTATAAAATTGAATTTCTAATAAAATTCTGTTTTCTAGTAACCAAGTATTTTGTTCATGTTGAATACACATTTTATTTGGTTTAACCTAGTATTTGGTGAATAATTAATGTAACCAAAAACTCAGTTTATACTGCTAAATAGTTAGGTCAAAACAACTAATTAAAAAGAACAACTCAACTTTGTTATTTTAATTATGTTCTTAGGTTATTTAACTAGTTTTATTTTGGTAAATTTAACCAATAAGAAGTACCAATATCTTGGTTACCTAAATTTTGATCAATTATTGCTTTAACCAAGCAGCAAAATTATTATTTTTTAAATCAAAGTAGAGAATTAGTAAACATAACCAAAAAACGTATGTTAAAGTAACCAAACTGTGTTACTAAGAATTTGGTCACATAATTTTTTCTGAGTGTAGATATAGATTATACAATTCATTTAGATTTACGTTTCAATCTATAAAACTTTGTTAAATCTCGTCATAAAACTAAACGATACCATTACTTCTTCAAACTTGAAAGTAATATTCATTAATACTAACGATAGCAAACGCTGATGACGAACATATTTTCTCGATTCTGTAGAAGATAGATTATTGATTTCTTATTAACATATATAGACAAGCAGTTTAATGGTCTACTAAACTTATAGTACAGCTTAAAATTACATGAATTGTGTTAATTACACACACTATTACTCTCGATTGTGTATTAGAATGAGTATATATATCTGACATACATTATATGGTTATCTGAAATGTATATATAAACATACTCTATCCTAGTGGTATACGTACCCTTATATCCTTTGATGCGTCATACTGTTCGAGATACTGGTAATACTTTTTCAACAAATTTTTCACACAAAAAAGAAAATAGATGGCCACCTTTCCTCCCTTACCCATTCATCTCAATATAAAGTATTTTCCCGTAGTATATACTTATTTTGTTTTTATCTTTTGAAAATCCATTATATAAACGTATACATAAGTTCATTTTTGTATTCTTCGTAATATGTATTGTTATGGTGTTGTTGTAGTATCCGAAAAATAAAAGTCTAGCATCTAAGAGTAAAAACTTGAGAAAATTGAAAATGTATTGAAAGGATTATCGTGTTTATTTGAAGAACTATTGATGCAGTACACGTATATTTGTTGCATTAAACGCAGTGCTGGGTTATTAAAAACTATCCCACGAACTAAATAACAACGTATAATTATTTAAATCATCTCTATACAAAGTAAATCTTTTAAATATTTTAATAAGCATAATTTATTTATTGTACCTTAACTAGCCATGTTACCTATAACTTGTACAAAGAACCCATGAATTATATTCGTTTTTCCGTAGATTTTCATCATGTATACGTAAGTAATACGTATACATGATGAAAATCTACGTGCCCTGTGGGTGGGGGCAACCATGTTTCGTAAATATTTCGAACGAAACATGAGATCCATAGAATACCACCACAGTATCCAGAGCTTGTCGTAGGAGGCGACTAAATCTGGTTGGATCGCTGGGCTGACGACCCGCATCCGTAAAAAACAATAACAGTTAAAAATGTCAACAAAAACAAAAAAATCGGATACCGCCTAAATAACAATGACCCCCCGCTTAAGTACCCGGATACGAGATTGAGGATCAGCACGTGGAACGTGCAGTCACTAAGAAAACCTGGCGCGTTGGACGGCCTTATCACATGTATGAAGGAGTATCGGCTGGAACTCGTAGCGCTCCAAGAAACTCGATGGCCTAAAAGTGGAGTCCATGTGTCCCAAGGCTATACGTTGCTACACAGTGGAGATGACCTCGGAAATCTTGGAGTTGGCTTTCTCATTGGGCCGCAGGTAAAAAAGGCTGTGTTGGACTTCCAAGCAGTCGATAATCGAATGTGTAAGCTTCGCTTGCACATGAAATTAGCCAACCTGTCAATTGTATGTGTACATGCGCCCACTGATGTAAGCCAACCCCAAGATAAAGACTCATTTTACAATAATTTGGATAATCTGATGGGCTCTATACCTGAGCACGATATCAGATTGGTGATTGGTGACTTTAATGCTAGAGCTGGCAGAAATCAGACCGACTTATGTAACAACATAGGTCCGTACTCCCGACACGAAACTGCGACCGAAAATGGGGAAAGAATGATGTACTTTGCGATCGCACATGATCTTCAAGTCCCAAGTACATTCTTTCCCCACAAAAACATCCACTTGGAAACCTGGACACATCCACGTAAAACATCCCGAAGCCAAATTGACCATGTGTTGATTTCAAAAGACCGGGCTCGGGTTGTTCAAGACGTGAGATCGTATCGGTCGTCAACAAAATTCGTAGGCAGTGACCATTTTATGGTTGCTGCAAAGCTACGATGGAAATTTTCGTACAAGTCAAGGAGGACAGGAGAATATAAAACGCGATTCTCCTGTGAAGGTCTGATAAATGAAGAAACGCAACGAAAATATCAAGATCTTGTCAGCAATAGCATTTTACGATCCAACTACCAATCTGATGATGTGAACAGTGTCTGGGAAGTATTGAAAACCTCGGTTGTCGATGCTGCCCAGCACACTCTCGGTATAGTGAAAACTACGCCCAAAAATGATTGGTTTGACGAGGAGTGTCGTCTTGCTGTTGAGCAACGCAATATAGCCCACAATGAAGCGCAGACTCGGTTTACAATTGCAAGGAAAAACAAGGCAGTTCTTGCTAGGAGGACAGCTAAACGCATTTGTAGACAGAAGAAGCGCGAATGGTGGAAGGCCAAGGTCTTAAGAGTACAACAACTCAGCAATGAGCACAACTCGCGTGGTTTCTTTAAAGGAATTACCGAATTGCACCATACCTTAAGATCTCGGTCAACTGCCATTCGGGACCAGGATGGAAACCTCTGTGTTAACGTCGATGCGGTACTCGATACATGGTGTGAACATTTTTCTGATCTACTTAATGTTCCACATGTATCACAAGCTGTATTTGAATACTCTCAAATACAGACCGCGGAGATGTTCATTGAGGATCCATCCTATGAGGAATTCACAATGGCCATGCAGAGATTAAAGAAAAATCGTTCACCAGGGGTTGATTGCATTAATTCAGAGCTCTTGATATTCGGAGGGCTAACTTTGTGGAACTGTCTTTTCGACCTTGTTCGATTGGTATGGCGAAATGAAGTTATGCCTGATGAATGGAAAGTGGCCGCGTTATGCCCAATATTCAAAAAGGGTGATCGCATGAAATGCGAGAACTATCGCGGTATAGCTCTCCTTTGCACAGCATACAAGTTACTGTCATACATTATCTTGGGAAGAATTACTCCTTTGGCGGAGGAAATTGTCGGTGACTACCAAGGAGGATTCCGTCCAAATCGGTCAGTCACTGATCAAGTTTTTTCGCTGCGGATGATTCTTTCCAAGTACTACGAAACATCTCGCGATGTACACCAGGTATTCCTAGATTTCAAGCAAGCCTATGACTCGATCAATCGAGAGAGGCTATGGTATGCGCTTGAATATTTAGGAATACCAAAAAAATATGTACATCTGTGTAAAATGACAGTAACGCAGTCACAATGCTGTGTTAAAGTTGAGAACAGGCTATCGAGAACTTTTGCAATCAATTCCGGTGTTCGACAAGGAGATGCGCTGTCCCCGATACTTTTTAATCTCATGTTAGAATACATCCTTCGTAAAAGTGAAACACCTCAGGACAATATCTTATTCCGACAATCCAATCAACTTCTTGCTTATGCAGATGATATCTGTGTGATTGGATTAAATGGCAACGGAGTGAAAGAGATACTTGATCCACTGGAACAGTTTTCAGCTTCTGTTGGTCTCAAAATCAACGAGTCAAAAACCAAATATCTGATCTCGGGTTTTAGAGACCAAGACGCAATTGATTTCAGTAGTGGAAACCACACGTTTGAAGGAGTGATGAGATTCAAGTATCTTGGATCTCTCATCACTCACGATAATAGTGTGGGCGAGGATATCAAGGTCCGCCTTGCCGCTGGCAATCGGGCTTTGTATCCTCTACGTCCACTGCTGAAATCAAAATATCTTGCAAATACGGATAAGCTGAAACTGTACAGAGTGTTGATCAGACCCGTTGTCATGTATGGATGTGAGAGTTGGACCTTGACGGATGAGTACGAAAGATGGCTTCTAACATTCGAGAGAAGAATCATGCGTGTGATATATGGTCCAAAACGCGACGTCGATGGCACTTACCGAGTTCTTTTCAATCACGAGATCAGGAATTTAATGCAAATTCCTGATATCGTGCATGAAATCAAAGGACAGCGAATACGCTGGCTCGGTCACGTTCTGCGTGCTGATCCGAAACGAATGATACAGCGATCTTTAAAGGGAGAACCGCCTTTCGGTAGGCGAAGAGGTCGCTGTCGGCGACGATGGCTCCACGGCGTAGAAAGCGATCTGGCATCTTCCAACTGCTTGCAACAGTATGAAGATCTGGCTCGTGATCGAAACCGTTGGAGTCAGATTGTTGACACGGTACGGGCCAATAATGGCCTGTAAAAACCGAAAAAAAAAAAAAAAAAAAAAAAAAAAAAAAAAAAAAAAAAAAATACGTAAGTAAGTATATTATTTTCTCTACCCCAGTATACAATACCGCTAATGTTACCTTTGTATAGAACTTTACTTAAATGCATAATCATAAATTTTTATAAAATATGATAACATAGAAATAAGAATACGAAGAAGAAATGAAGGAAAAACTTAAACTTTTCATGTAATTTATTCTATATTTGCTGAACACATTTTTTACTTATATTCTTTTGTTCACCTATATACTATAAATATGAACGGGAGTACATTGAAGCAAAACAAAAACTAGTACACTGTTCATCTACTAGATTCTGTAAGAAAATTGTTATTTTTTTTTGTACCATCCACTCCTTAACGTTTTTTATTTCAACTTCATTCGATAATAATAACAACAACAAAATACATTGTAGAAAATTATTTTTCCAAGCACAAAAAAAAACAAAATCAAAAAAATTATGAAATTGAATTACGGAAACATGAAACGGATATAACAATCAGAAATACCGATACTGCAAAGTGGATGTACAGTAAATTGGGAAAACTTATTTCGGAAAAACAAAAACTAAAGATGAACGTGTTGAATTGAAATTTGTAATGGAATTAGATTTGTTTTTAACTAATGTTGTTTATAGTCGTTTGAATTCATTGTTGTGCAAATTCTTGACGTACAACTAATGGTATTTTTTGGGTATACATAAATACATAGGCTTACAACATACTTGTCTATATATAGAGTCAACATAATATTATAATTTTATTTCGAATGAATTATCCAATGTATTGTATATATGATATATTATGTATATGTACGTATATATAGCCAGGGAATTGTGTAAAACATTTTGACATTGATCAAATTTGATTCGTATGTGGATTTGAAAACTAGATTACGTTCTACGTCAATAAAGATTATAATATAATTTCATTTGATTTTTTAGATTTCATATAAATATTATTATTTGTATATATGAAATAAATAGATGAATCGTACAAATGTAAGAAGCGTCTGCAAATTATGCTCTACGAAAATATTATGTATTGCTTGAAATTAAATTAAAAAAGTGTTAAACCTAATAATGATGTATTCGTTGAACTACATAATAAGATTAATTCTATTCTATATTTATATAATAATTTCTTGGTACACGAACGGTACTCATAATAATAAAGATTCTAGATATGCTCTCTATTGTCACCTAAATCAAAGACTTTACTTATGAAACCGTAGCTGACCTCTAAGAATCATTTACTCGAACCATCATACAGATCATCCGTGGTTACTTAATTAAAGGGATGATCTAACTATCGAAGCTTCATGGTCATTAAAAATAATTTCCAACTCTAACCAAGATCTTATATTTGAGACATACGTATGTGATGTAAGATACAGATCAATAGGACTTATATTTTAATTTCAATCATTGAGAGAGATGATTTTTAGCTGTCCCCGACGAAGATAAACTATGCTATAATATCGTCAATATATGTCGTTACAATGTCAAACTTGGACCAAGATCTTGTATTGGATCACGTTGATTTGTCACGTCACGTTGATTTCTTTACATACGTCTGCTCATCTAAATAAGAAACGTATCACATACTGATATTGTTGAACTTGAATCTTTAGGAAATAAAGCCCGTATATGATGATTTGGCCCGGATTACTTCATCTTATTATAATTTGGGCGAAACACGATAAGTAGTTCTTTAATAAAATGAGCTCTAACCCAGACAATTTGTTATTTCTTTTGTTAAACAATCTAATTATTTCGAGCTTGTATTAATTGAAATCCACCCTAGGTACCTCTTTTTAGAACGGTTTCGATATTTGTCAATAAGGATTTATTTATACGGATTTACGGCTATATAAATATTAAATTCAAATGCAATCTTTTTGACTTTTAAGAGCTGTGAAAGCGGATGATATTTTTTTCAATAAAAGAGTGGATGGTAAAATTGTAGACGATGAAATATCGTTTTGTGTGTAGATTGTGTAGATTCTGATCTTATCAATATAAGGATTGTGGATTAGAAAAAAACACAATCTAAGACTTCGGTATTACTCTTTTTGATAAATAATTCATTACAAAATCCTAACAAAAGTCATGGCGTATTTTTTAGTGTTACTCCAAAAATTCTGAATAAGATCAAACCGACAGGTTCTGGTAATAAGATTGGACCTAGTCTCTAAGATAAGCAACCGTTCTTAAACAATATATCGGTTGGATTGCCATCAAACTCTGGCATTTATCCCAGTGTACGCTAGCATATAAATCAACAGTGTCAACACAGTAATGAATTTTTGCATTTCTGAATTCCGGATGGTTTTGCAAATTTCTATCCCTCCAAACTTCGTGTCACTTTATCCAGTTCAATTTTGTGTAGCTTATTAAATTCATTGCACGAAAAATTTGGCAGTACAGAAAATTATATAGTAGACAAATTAATTTCGATTTCCTTACAATATTTACTGTCAAAAAACATTCTGACAAATTATAAGTGATAACGTTTTGACATCTTTCGGTAAAACATGATTGCTAAGTACATCAGTAGTAGTGAACTCTAGTGATAAAAATATTAAATATAAATACCACAATCAGTGGTGAATGAAACATGATTATAGCACAAGCATAGCCATAGATAGATAATTTTTCTTCGCTCACTATTAAAAACATGTTTTCTATTTTTCCACCTTTTATGGATTAACGACTGTTGAAGCAATAATTCTAACAATATGTGAATTTTCCAACACCACACCCACCCCATTTCATATCGAAATCAATTTCGTTTTAATGAATTAGTTGTGAACTTAATTGTGCAATGACAGATAAGCTTTTTATTTTCTTGACCCAAAAAAACAGTTGATTATTGTCCAGATAAGTTGCATCCGATGTTTTCGTAACAGAGAATTATTTGTTTAAACAAATAAATAAATAAGCTGTGAAGAGTTGCATCGACATAGTGTTAGTTTTCATCCAATCGTTTCAACTGATGTTGTTATGATTGTCAATCATATTATTTCGAAATAAAACTTTTATTCTCAACTTCTATATTTAAGCATATTATAGGCATCCCATAAATAGTGTTTATATATATATATATATATATATATATATATATATATATATATATATATATATATATATATATATATATATATAAATATAAAGGGTGACTGATTTGAAATGTTACCAAAACAAAACAAAATAATTCTTATTTTTTGATGAATTTTACTGAATCAAAGTAAAACTGTTCACATATACATATCTAAATTTTCGAATTGCATTAGCAGTTTTCGATTTGGCCACCTTTAGCTGCAATTATGGCCTTCAAATGGCCGACAAAACTATTACACGAAAGTGGCTCTGTGGTATTTTGGCTCATTCCCGGCGAAGCACTTGCTTGAGATGATCTACACTTAGGTATTTTTTTGTCCAAATCTTGCTCTTCAAACTATCCCAAACTGATAAATCTAGCTGATTTGCATCCAATGAATTTTGTGGCCAATAGACAGTGGAAATGAACAACGTGACACTTTATGAATCGGCGCCGAGTCCTGTTGAATTTTCCAGGCTGAAATGTTTTTGTGCCCAAGGCTTAAACGCTCCCTCCAACACATGATCCCGATAAATTTGAGCATTTACATATAGTATATATTATGTTTATATTATATATATATATATATATATATATATATATATATATATATATATATATATATATATATATATATATATATATTAGGAGTACAAATTGAAAATGCGGGATTGATAACAGATGGCGTTACTAACGCTATACGCATCAGGCAGTACTGTGACTATGTTCATGTCAAAGCTACGTCTTATAGCTTTAATTTTCAGTATGTGTCAATTTGTCGCATTGTCAAATTCATAGTTTTTTTGAGCTCTCAATATATATATATATATATATATATATATATATATATATATATATATATATATATATACACATATATATATATATTTATAAATATATATATATATATATATATATATATATATATATATATATATATATATATATATATATATACATATATATATATATATATATATATATATATATATATATATATATATATATATATATATATATATATATATATATATATATATATATATATATATATATTATTTTTTTGCCAATTTACGTAAAAATTATGTAAATTTGAATAAATGTATACATATTTTCATCATCTTCGTCACCTTTATAATTAAATTGGTATCATATTACTATTTTACCTATGATATTTTAAAAATAAAAATATTCCATTATTCACGAGTCTATAAATTTAATTTTTAATTTTGATTGATTGAAATTGAAAATAATTGATGATATAGGATCATCAATATTTTTTGTGAAGGTATATAATCGTATTTAGATACGGCATTAAGGCATCGATGCTCAACACAACAATTTCTATAATTTATGTAAAACTCCGATATTGTATATAATGTCGATTAAACTTAGGACTTAAGGGATCGAAATTGCTTTCTTTCGCCCTGATTTCATTTACTATCCTGTTATGTCACAATAACTTCTAGTTTATTCGCGATTCTTGAAAAAATCAATAAAATAAATTCTTGGTGGAAAGTAGTAATAATTTCCGATTCCGGTACAATGATAATGTACAATTTAATAAATTTAGCATTTTTCTTGCTAGGTCGGAAATATACATTAACTCATTTCTTCGTAAGGACATTAAATTTAAAATATTTCATATCAATAGTTAACTTTAATTAGATATTAAAAGATAACTTCCAAAAGTGGATTAAGAGCAACTATTGATTATGAGCTCCTCATTTACCTTTATATAAAAATTACTAAATACTTTTTGTTATTCAATGATGCTATTCCATTCGATGATCTATCGTAGAATCGTGTTGAGTTCCTTATATTGAACATAAGTAATTCTTTCGATTCAATACATCCCAATTTACTTTAAAATAGACAAAACCTAAAAGATGATTATTGTAATGAAAAATGAAGAGAAAGTTCTTAATAATCCGCACACTTAAAAGTTCACAAAGTTTTCGACAGGTTTATTCAACCTTGCTTACACTACTCTTATATAATCTTATACCTACTTAGCGCGAAAAAATCATAACTCCTACATAAAAGCTGAAACTTCAACCGCCCTTCTTTATTACTATATCGATCTAGGAATATAGAGTGGTTTACTCACCTCAAATTATGTTTAAATGGAACTCGAATAACAATAACGTAGGATTTTTGAGAGGATGGTGTAGTATACAGAAAAACAATTACTGTGTATCTACTCCACCTTGCAGACTCTGTATAGATTCAAGAATAGGGAGAAATATGTCTAATACATACATACACCAAATTATAAAATTATTTTAATCAATAATCCGCTTATAATTATATATTTGTTACATTAATGTATAAAATCAACGATTAACCAAATTTCTTCCACTAAATATAATATTAAACCAACAGGTATAATACTTCAGTAATATATTTGTGCATATATAAGCATATTTTTTTGTTCGTGTGTTTTTATAACGTTATAGAAAAAATATGAAAATTAAATCAATAACTGAAGCGCAGCAAATTTTCATTCCCTGCAAAGATTTCTAAAAACATGTTTTGCATATTCATTTTATTTTATTTCCCACCAAGCTGTAGTACCTACCAACAACACAATTCTGAACGTAGAAAATATATAAATTGTGTGTGCGATTATATAGAGTAGGAGTGAGTTCCCTTTCTACGTACACTTATTAAATATAACACAAAAATGTATATACATTGTGTGCAATATATAGGATAAGTATATTTGGAGTAAGTACGTTATGTATTTTAATTGCAGCCATGATATAAACTAATGAAATTATACAATAATAAAAATAAGAACTATATTCGTTTTAAACTATACATCTATCGTCACTTATAATATCCTATTTTGTAAGTATACATAGTTACAAAGATTAAAACTTTTATAAATAAACTTGCTATATGATTCATTTGGCACAACAACATTTTGGGGCTGCTTTGTTATTTTGCTCCCAAATAAGATTATGCAAATTGATGGAAAGTAGAGCAAAACGGTATCAAAACGTTTGCAGCAATAAATGAATCGTAAAGTTTGTTAAACAAGTTGGTTATATTTGGTTGTTACGATTTTGGCTGATATTTAATCCAATGAATTCAAAATTGTGAATACAAAACTAAGTTTCTTCATCTCAAATTTATTATAACACACTAATTCACAGTCACACCAAACCAAAAAATCATAAATCAATTTGTAGTTCACCACTATTTAGTTTAATCTACTTTAATTTTCTCTTTGCAATTTTACTCTCTATTTTCACTCCTCAGGGAGATGGTACGATTTACCATTTTATTCATTTATTTTTTATACATTATTAACTTTGTTTAAACATGTTGTTATCTCTTTCTAACAATTTCTACAAAAAGTATTAAATATGTAAGAGAAACCAAAGCCTTCTTCATAAATAAAGCCTAAATGAATACTTAGTTTTTCCAACTTTATTTAGTGTATCAATGAGCGTATCCAGCACGTTGAGATCTCACTAAAAAAATATAGAGATCTCACATCTCAATGTACTGGATACCAAATATCTTACTATAAAAATGTAGAAAATCTCACTATTTAGTGATATATGAAATTTATATCTACCTTTTGTAGATATTTTAAGCTAATGCAAGTTAGAGCTTTTAAAATTTCATTTCATGAAAGGGTCGAATTAGATCGGAGCATGTATCATGTTTTTCAAATCAAAATAAATCACGATCAAAAATAACTATAAATTGATCTATTTTTTTATTAATTTTGTGCATTTTATTTCAATAAAAATGATATCCTATAAAACATATTTTACTCGTTCTAATTATCTCTTGGTCACACAACGAAACTCAAACTCATTTCTAAATAAATTTAAAAAAAATATTAATAAAAATACATAAAGTTGAACGCGAAAATTTAAAACATCAATTATTAATTTATTTAAATAAAAAATCAACTAAAACTTATAACATTAATCAGCTTAAAAAGAAATTTCCGAGATGCAGTAGTCAAAAAATAACATTATCCGCTGATCAAGGTTTACATTTCAAAATTGCATACAAAACGTTATCACAATTTCTATTTTGCTTTCCATTCACAACAAAACACGAAACTATATTCTCAATCCTGAAATATAATCATTTAAAAATGCTTATTTATTCTGTATCAACATTTGTATGCATAATATTTAATTGCATTACTATGCATTGAATACAAAACAAACTGTCACTATGAATAAATGTTAAAAATGAGAGCAAGAGAATATTTTTTATATTGAGTGACAGTTCGATTAAATTCCACTAGTAGTGTTACTAAACTATACTAACGCTACTTACAAACCGTCCGTTTTAAGATCATACATGTGTATGTAACACTAAAATCAAGTTAAATATGTAAATGTAATTTTGTGCATTGATATTGTTAATTTTATACATACACTGCAGTTCACTTGAATAGGAACGACCGTTTTTTTGAAATATTTTAAAATCGGTCCAACTTTTCCAAGATTGACTTTTACAGGTTTAGCACTTGTTTAAAATTACATGATTTTTAAATAAAAATAAATTAGTAGGCCAGAAGAATTTTATTTTATTTTGTTTTTTCTTAAAAAGTGTGATTTTTGTTTGTTTCACTTGAATAGAAACGATATATTATCAATAAATTTGAAGTGTTAGCAACTTAAACTTAAATTAAACTAATTATTTTTAAAAAAGGTTACCAATTTAACATAAAAAAAATTTACATATGGGTCGAGGAAAAAACCACAGTAAAGAAGAAATAGCCCAAATTCAAGTACTACACAGCGAAAATTATTCTCTACAAGCAAGTGCAGATAAAATAGGAAGAAGTAAGACCGTTATCTTCAATTATATGGCAAAAATATGGCTCAAACAATAAAAGCCGAACTGTTGAGGCCACATCTGCAGCCGACAAGTGGGCCATACTAAGAGCAGAATCCAATTGCGCACTATCTTAGAGTTGGTGTGGAGGCCAGCCGAATAACAGTATGAAGAGTGATTAAAAAAGTAGATCACCTTATTCGAAGAAAGCTCCAAAAGAAACCACCTTTAAATCAGGAGAGGAAACAGAAAAGGTTAAATTTCTCGAGGCAGCATATGACATGGGCTGAAAAATGGAAACGTGTCGTTTTTTCTGATAAGAAGAAATTTAACCTCGATGGGGGCGATGGAGGTGTTATGGTGTGGGGGCTATATCATTTTATGATCCGGGAGATTTGTCATTTCCAACCGGAAAAATGACCGCAGCAACTTACAAGGGCATCTCGAAGAAGCATTTCCTCGCTTCAATGATGCCCTTTTGGGCCATTGCCATGGATATATCAGCAAGATAATGCCCCTATCCATACATCTATTAACATATAATAACATAATCAAATCATGGATATCGCAGCAAAATGTAGAGCTTTTGCTGTGGCCTCCGTATTCTCCTAATCTCAATATCATGGAAAACGTGTGGGGGTGGCTGTCTTGGAAAGTTAACAAAGGTGGTCGACAATTCGACAGTAAAGAAAGCCTTATTAAGGCGATAAATGAAGCCTGGAACCAAATTTCTTTAGATTATTTCAAATCTTTGTATGACTCCATCTCCAGCAGGTTGTATGAAATGATTTTTAATAAGGGAAGTAGTACACATTATTAAAATCATATGTAAACTCAATTAATTTTTAAAAATAAATCGAATTCAATTAAATGTTTAGTCAATAAAATAACTTTTTATAAAGATTAGTTAATCGTTCTTATTCAAAACTTATAATTCTGTAAAAAAAATATTCAAAACGTTGGATTGATTTCGAAATATTCCAAAAAAACCGTCGTTCCTATTCAAGCGAACTGCAGTGTAAATGCAACACAGATCACAATACAACTTAAAATAAAATGAAATTGATTTGGTTTGGTGTAAGGCGCCATTTGTATTTATTCTCTTTGTGAGCATTCTTGAAATAAAATATAGTTCTCGTAACCTAGTTATGTATCTGTCTCTGTTTGCATTTGAAGTTATTAAAAACCCATATGTTCATTTAATAAATAAAGTTAAATGGAAAAATAAATCGAAAAATGTTCAGGATGAAAGCAGAAATATCTGTTTTCAATTGAATATACCTAAGTTAAATTCGAAAAAGTGAAATTCCCAGCTCTTTCGCGGTTCGGTTATTTACGTCCTACTTTACGCTTTAATGGCCGAAATTGACGTTGATCTGTGTAGTTTTTGTGACACTAAAAAAAGGACGCCTCTTTAACCCCTACTCCAAGAAAACCAAAAGGAAAAAAAACGTATGATCTTTCCCCAGATGGGGCTTTAATCAATCTACATCGCTTTGGAGAAACCAAGAACAAGTGGCGCTCGAAAATTTCAGCGTGAACGAAAAGTGGAAATTAAAAGCTTAAACAATATTTATTATTCAAGCTTTTCCTCTTATATGTTCTTATTTTTATGCTTAGTTTCTCTTATATGGTTAGTAGTTTTTGCTCTTATAGATTTAATGAGGTTTGTCCTACTGGCTAATAGAAGTCACCCATGCTCGAGTCAATTTTCAAAAAATATTTTTTTAATTTCTTCTATAGTCGATTTAAATAAAATAGAAGTCGATTCCAGAATAGATGAACTATTATCCATCTCGCTAGAATTTCAAGAACTTGTATAACTTTTTACGCTAGTTGGCGCCGTTTATTGTCTGATACGTTCAGGTTTTTAATTAAATATATGGTATTTTTGTGTTTCTTAGTATTCAAACCGTCACACTGTACTTATCAAATTATTTAAGAGGAAGTTTTTATAATAGTTAAAAAGCTGTGGTTTAATTCTCAGCTAACTATTATTTTTCTTTTAGATTTACTTAAGGAACCCGCAAATATTCGTACGATCACAGTCGGGTTCTTGTTCTAACCGATGATAAGAATAAAACTTGTGTTATATTAGTCAAGAGGTGATGAAATAATGTCAGATGGTCCTATATAAATTTCATAAAAATAATGTCTTAATTCTGAAATGATTGATCCACATGTATGCATTTTTTAGAAAGATGATACATAAAATAAGATAAAATATTGTTATATAGGTGAAATTCTATTAGTCCTTCATCTATTTGTCAATAAAAAAACACACTTTGGGATAAACATTTATGTATGAAAAAGAATATCGTTCATATGCCCACCTACGTCTACAGTACTGCCGAACATCAACTTATATTATAATTTTTCCAATAAAAGTGGTCAATACATAAATTTCAGCTGGAATGTTGCCTTTATGTTGTTGAGTTGTTTGATTAGCATGATTGGCTAATTAGCAAACAACTTATACCATTCAAATAACGGTACAAAATACAAATGGTCCTAAATACTTGATGGCCAAAAACCTTCAGAATTTATTTAAATTATGCAATTTTTCTGACAATAAATGGATTGTTGCTCGACTTATGTAGTATATCGCTCCCTCTTACTGAAACCAAAGGTTGTTGATACAACCTTTGGTTTCAGTGCATGTTCCTGTTCATTTTGAAAGGAAACCAATGATGTCACTACTGGATGAGTAACATTAAGACCCAAATTATAGATGAATTTTGATGAAAATAACCTTCAATTCGTTCAATATAATAAATGACAACTATTTAACTATTCTGGTGGCCTCCATTTACGAGTTGTTGAAATTATATGTAATTCGTTTAGTTGTTATGAACGATGTCTGCCTGATTACTGTTTTTGGTTCATTACGAACACCTGCACTCACTAGAGTATCTATGTCAACTAAAACTCTAACGTAATTTATGAAATTTTGTTGTTTATAAACGATCATTTTTGACTTTTCATATGTCAAAGAAATTTTACAACACTTAGTACTAAAATTCATTGATTGGAAAAATGACCAACCATGTACATATGATCAACATAAGAATAGATATAGTATACAATTTTTTCCTTAAATCTTGCAAGTTTATTTCTTCCAGCTACTCATACTATCGTTGCATTATTTGCACACTCAATATAAGCGTAAATATACGAGAATACAAGAAAGAACATTTATTTTTTCCTATTTCCAACTTTTATTTTAATCTGGTTTATTATATTTAAATTTATAAATCGAAGCAAGTACCAACTAATAAAAACTTAAGAGAAATAAAAGTTTCATGATTGTGATTTATTTTGATAAAATTATAGTCAAGCTTTTGTTGTGCTTTATAGTAACTTAGTTATATTCGTATACACTCGTATAGACTATCTAGTTGAATTGGATATATAGTCTGTGTATAAAGTCGATAGAAATGATATTAGTTGGTTATAACATATAATAAAAATTCTAAAGCAAATAGTTTATGAGACAGAGACGTAAAGTGCTTATTTGTTTTACCATCAATAATATTTCATGTGTCGTGATCAGAACATTTATAAATTCAATAAAATATAATTTTCTTCTACATAAAAATTTATTGACTGTATAGATCTATGTATAGAAGCAATGAAATTTTGGCATGTTTAGTCGTAATTTAATTATGAGTCAAACCATATGCCGTGTGTTTCTAATTTTTCCAAAAATTTACTTGTTGTTTCTGAATATAAAAAAAAACAAAATAATAACCTAAAACTGCTATTTTCCCAATATAAATGAACGGAAAATTTGAACAAATCACAAAGTAAAAAAAAAACGGAAAATTAATTAAAATGAAATTTCCGGCAAGTAAATATAAAAATAAAGTTGTTAATGTTTTGGTTATAATTTCGTTCAAGGTTCAGACAAGAAAAGTTCACTGTAAAGTGCTTTTTTCTGGGTAAATGTTGTATGTATAGGTATAATTTCCGGTTTTGTTACAAAAAGCTTTCTGTCATATAATATTTTGTTTAGCTCGTACGAACGATTATCGTTGTTATCCACGTTAAAATCTATTTATAAATTTTTGAATAATTTCCAGGTTCATTATATACGGATAAAATCAATGGCCGATTTGAAGACTTCGAAATAGTATTATCTCATTGAGTGTTTTCTGAGAATAATAAAATAAATTCCCTTCAGACATCATTTCAGAATTACGAAAAATTCTAAGTATCTTAAGTTTGAACAAAAAATACGAAAGATTCAAATCGGCATTTTTCAAGTCAATGATATCACATAGAAAACTTACCGAAATTACTGAAAGAAGATGTAGAGCATCGTCTGTTTGATAAGCCCAATAGTTCCAACCATTTCCACAACAGACCCTTATAGATTAAATTTGGAGTCTTTAAATATTTAAAACTACCCAACACTTTCAAAATGTTCACATAAGTTCTCGATAGTTTTCAATATATGTTTAATATAGTGTCGATGCTGCGTAGGAGCCCATGCAATGAAAATAAAAACCTAATAGTTAAACAGAAAAATTGCAAAACAATAACTAAGCTCATCTTATGGTTAGAGAGCTATTCGTTTTAGATCTCTTATTTATTATGAAAATAGTGTTAGAGTAGCTATGAATGTGTGCTTTAGCGATGGTAACATTTATTTCTATCCTCTAAGTATACATTCACTACAAAAATTTAAATATTTTGCAACTGCACAGTAGGTAGGCAAGGTCCAAGTGGAGATTATAGATACAAAAACTTTTGGTTACAAACTTCTGGTTTTGAGCCAAACCCGACACAGATTATGCAGTATATAAAAACAATATTTCCATTTTTAAAACAGATCTAAAACACCAATCATTCCAGTTAGATAACATGTACCACTGTAAATTACAAAGGTATTTTTTTTTTTTTAACATATAATTCTAGATTTTTCAGACGCACAACAGAATTTAAATATAAATAAAGGGTATTCCATTAAGAGGTTTATTTTTGATATTTAAAAAACCGGTATTTTTTAAGAGAATTCAGTGAATGTTTATTTCATTGTACAGAGGAAGGTATGTCATTAACATTTGAAAACCATATCAGCTGTGAAATCTTCCATGACCAATTCGCACATTTACGGCTGCATGTCTTCGATAGCTTCACGAACTCCATTTTTAAGGTTTTAAATCGTTTGCGGAGCATTGATATAGACTAAAAATTCTAAATCACAAGATCTCGGTGGACAATTGTGATCACGTCTTCGAGAAATAACACGCTCAGGAAACTTTTCTTACAAAATTGCAATGGTTTCGTTGCGTCATGTGTGGTATGTAGTACCGTCTTGCTAAAAAAACGCGGCCATACATCGGTAGGGCAATTCAATTGCACCAGCCTCATTTTCAAAAAATGTAAAGTCCAATCACAGCGCCAGTCTTGAATTTTTGGATTTTTGAGCCCCAAATACGACAATTCTACATCACTAGCTTCACATCACTAGCTTGTTTCAACATATCACATTTTTCACCAGTTTCATTATTACCGGCCGAGAAGGTGCTTCACCTTCAGTCTATTCAAAATGAAATCCCTTATTGGAAAACTATTTATTTGAAATAAAAACCTTTCACAAATGCCATCGTTCCAATTTTCAGCTGTCACATACACCAACAAAGTACAGTATTAGATTTAAAATTTAATTAAAATTGTGTTGCATATGTCACATTGCATGTATACGATGGAAATTCACAGTAAGAACCTTAAAAGTCGTTAAGTGAGTTAAAATAGTTTTGCACCAGTTCCAATCTATATTCAAACCATATATACATCATAATATATTATATGATAAAGAATCATACATTTATGGAATATACGATAATGCACTAAAATTGGAATCGATTCCCAAGGAGATTCACCTTACAATCGATGGATTAATATACAGAAATGACAGACACGATGTGTCTCCTGCATTTATATTAATATCACATAAGACGTAGCATAAAATATCATACAAATATTATGATTAGCATTTTACGTTCATATCGTATATATTGTTTTCCACCCACATAAACACACATCATATATATAAATAGTTCGAATTTGATTGCACATTTCATGAAATATTCACACACTCGAACAAGTACATACATATAATACTCATATACAAGACATAAGCTCATATTTATCTCTCGTATTTAAATAAATAATTCAATTTTAATCCTTGAAACAAAAATAAAAAGATTATTAAACATATATACAGAATGTACATATATGCTACATAAACAGTTTATGTCGAAATTAAAGGAAACGGAAATCTAGTACAGATGGAAAGGATGAAGATATAAATTTCAAACATATGGTTTTGTATTTCTTCATAAATTTTTACATTTTAGTTATTTTGGAATATATTTTTATATATTGCATATCAACCTATAGTACACAACCATAAATTTTATTATTCAAATATATGCTTATGATATGTATATCAAGACTCAAGAAGCTTTTGAATTTTGTCTTAGAACAGTATGAGTTTCTTGCCTTATTACCTAAAATCCAAACGTTAATGCAAACTTTTGCTCATTTTCCTTCTAATCATTCATATATCTAACCGTATAGGCGCGGTATACAGTGTATAAAAATTAGAGAATCCATTTCAATTAACAGATACAGAAAAGAATTTCATTTCAAGCCAATAATTTGCTAATAAATTGTAAGAAACATGAATCGAAGCCACTCAACGTTGTAATTATATTTTTATTCGAGAAACCATACACTAAAATCAACCAACCAAATATCGCATTGCTTAAAGTTTCGCCAATTAAAGGAGAAGAAATTTTTCTAGATTCAACTTCGATATAAAAGAGATGCAAACAGAAATTTTTTGTCATCTGATTACTTAAAATTATATGGATGAAGTCATGTAAGACTACCTGTGAAAGGGCAGATCCATATACAAGGTTGGGTTTGAGAGACTATTTTGTGTCGGTTGAAATTAGTATAAGTACATCTTTAAAATCCCAGAATCCTAATATGTGTTTTATTATTAGTTTTCAGAAAATATCACAACTGATACTTAAACATTTGGCATGTGTTAAATTGAACCTATTGAAATGCTTGGAAAACCAGTAGGTTCAAGTTTGTTTAAACGATAGGTTATAGTCAGGTAGACTCAATTTGGTTCCAGAAAACCGATCATTCAAATATATCAAGAATTCTATCAAAATAAATTCATCTACACATTTAAAGTATCTACCTACGAGTATTACCTTAGTATTTTATAAATATAATGTTTGATTATTTAGGTTTGAAGAAACAAATTAATAACGATTCAATGTGTTCTATTTCTGTCAATGGTGTGTTGGAGTGGTGGCACTCAACCAATATATTATTTTGTATCATTCCTAAACTAAGCAACTTTTATTTTGTACCCGGCTGGACAGTTTAAATATAACAATGGCCTGATCTGATATTACAATGATGACTATGTTTTATATAAATTGAATAATCATTCGTGAACCACAACATTCCATAAAAAACCAGTAAACTGCTAGTCAATGAGGTTAGTCCGAACTTTCAGCCCAAAAGTTGTTGATGCGTTTCTATGCTAAATTGTAGCCTCATTCCATAATCAAATTTGAAAAATTCGAAAATAACAAATAATAAATTTAAATATGATGGTTTGTCACTATGAGGGCTTATCTATAGTAAAGCTAGTAGAAGTTTAAACCCATCATTGTATAGTGGAAACTCATTATTAGTGATTTTCGAATTTTTTTTACAACTTTATTTTTTGTTGTTTCAAATTTTTTATTTATAAATTTGATTTGGGTTGCGACTTCATTTTCTAAACAATTACACTTTTTCGGGATAGACGTCAATTTTAGCAAAGAAATGCACCAAAAACATTCGGGCTTACTTCATTGACTTTAAACTCCTTCATATTTGAAGTAATAATGTTGCTTATTGATTTTATCCTTAACAGTGATGATTCACATCATCAATTTGTTATTTTTATCTATTATCTATCCATGTACTATTATTTATTTAAATGTTAAAATCAAAATTTCTGTTTATATCCAGATATATGAGTTTATCCAAAGCCCTCTGGATATATAAAGCCGGAATGCATACTGTTTTTGAAATGAGCCTTATTTAGTGTATCAAAAATGTTTTACCAAGGAACTCATACGAAACGTACAAATTTCTTTTTAAGTTTTTAGCTATTGCAACTTAGAGCTTTTAAAATTTTATTTCATAAAATGACTAAGAAAGGGTGAAATTAGATCTGAACATATATCATTTTTTTCAAATCAAATTTAATTATAAATTGATCTATATTTTTATAAATTTTGTGCTTTTCATTTCAATATAAACGATATCCTCTAAAATATATTTTACTCGCTCTAATTTTCTCTTGGTCGTACGACGAAAGTCAAACTCATTTCTAAATAAATTTAGAAAAAATTAACTAAAACCAAATTTATAAACATTAATCAGCTCAAAAGAAATTTTCATCATGCAGTTGTCAAAAAATAATATTATCAGCTGATCAATGTTTACAATTCAAAATGAACACAATAACCTAATCACAATTTATATTTTGCTACACATTTATTCAAAATCACAGCACAACACTACACTATATTCTCAATCCTGAAATACAGAGAATCATTAAAAAATGTTTATTTATGCTGTATCAACATAAGAATAATATTTAATTGCGTAATTATGCAATAAATACAAAACCAATTGTCATAATGACATAAATGTCATAACAATGGGAGAGAGAGAGTATTTTTTTATATTGAAAGACAGTTCGATGAAATGCCGTTACTGTTGTATAAAAATTTTGCAAGCCGTTCGTGTTAAAATCATACGTGTGCATGTGATCATTAAATCAAGTTAAATATGTATATGAGATATTGTGCATTGGTATTGTTCATTTTATACATGAAAGCAAAACACAAATCACAATACGAACTTAAAATTTAATGAAATTGATTTGTTTGGTGTAAAATGCCATTCTGATTTATTCTCTTTGTGAGCATACTTAAAATAAAATATAGTTCTCGTAACCTAACTATGTGTCTGTCTCTGTTTACATTTTAAGTTATTAAAATACCATATTTTCATTTAATGAATAAAGAAAAATGGAAAAATAAGTCGAAAAATGATCAATTTCAGGATGAAAATTGAAATTTTGATTTTTGTATTTTTTGTTACACTACATAAATAACACTTGTTTTGAACATTCCCGCTTGAATCAAACAAGATCGCTTTGGTTTATCGTATAAAAAGAAAAAGCTTAGTTGGAGCGGGAGGTCCCGGGTTCGAATCCCGATAGGGGCAGGATGGCAAAGGGATTTTTCACCACACGATTACGATCGGTGGTGCGTGAATGAACACATCTATGACCCCCTGTTGGAGTGCAGAATTCATGGGCCGACTCATCTTCCATGTCAGTACTATAGGCTGGCATGGAGCTATGCAATGTGCAGATGGTTCTACGTAAATCGGACCTATAGCCGTACGTCCTCGATTTGGCTGTAATGGCGTAAGGTAGGACGTTAATAAGCGAACCGCGAAAGAGTTGGGAGTGCCTCGAGCCCCGAAACAGATTGTAGAGATAAAAACAAACAAACAAACAAACAAGAAAAAGCTTCGAGTTCATTGGGCAATTTAACACAAAATGTACTGAAAAATAAATCTACTATGGAGATTGAATATTATATTAAAATAATAATATATTATTGCTAATTAAGTTTGATTTTATATATTTAGCATTTGTGCATCACTTTTATATACATTTCGGTTCTTATTCCATTACAGATTATAAATCATTTTCCAAATTCGTATCATTTCAATTCCAATTTTCTATCAAAACAATTGTTATTCGTGCATTTTCGTAAAGATATATAAATCCGAAGAGAATAAAATTAATTTGACTGTTGATCAATCATTTAACTTCCTCATTTATATATTTAATTCACGATTTTCATATTAAATACATTAAAAGTCTAATATACTCAGTTAAATCAATCACCCAACTTAACTAACGAGGTTTGATGGTATAATAATTTTCACTTCATATCAAAAGCCGAAAACACCAAACAACTGAAAATAATAATAGAAAATCAATATATAATTTTTTTTCCTTGCAGAACATCATCATCATCAATTCAATTGAACATTTTCATTTTCTTATTATTATATTATTATATACCATTACACCTTCTTCGAAATCTATAACCACCAAAAAAAACACTCATACATATATTTTCACTCACATTCAATTTCCTTAGTTTTCATTTCATTTCATTTCCTGTTTTCCACCTCGAAAATAGAAAAATAGAAAAATAAAATAAATGAAAACCAAGAGAAGAAAAATTAATGAAAAATTGAATTATTTTCATTTCGTGATTTTGAGAAAAGCAAAATTTAGATACTCGTATATACTCATATGTAAGTGTACAACTACATATAGTCGACACTATGTCGACTCGGTAAATATTTTGCAGTATGAAATTCAATAGTTAATAGTTATTTATGTACCAAGAGTGAAAAGTAGTATTTGAAACTGGCGAAAGTACATTAGTACTCGAGTTGCCCATTCAATTTTCTCTACAACAGTTGAAACTTAAAAAAATCATTTTGTATATTAAGAATAAATAGGCTGTCGGCGAAAAGCTAAAAACCAAAACAATCGATAATCACTGTCCAATCGACAAAACCTATAGTTGTTCGGATCTTGTCTTTCCTATGATTTGAGTACAACATAACCTGTAGGAGTAGAACATAACCTATATTGTATGAGTGTGTGTATATAGACTTTTTCTGTTATGAATCAATGAACAAATTTATGCAGATGATGGAGTCTTATATATAACGCTTATGTTTTACGCAACTTCTTATAAAATTCTTCAAAAACCAAAAATGAATGCAATTAGTTTAGTTATACGGAACTCCAATGGCATGGAAAAAAATAACTATACAGAAGAAAACGGATTGGTCAGAAAATTCATCATATCTGCTGTTTACTGCTCATCGAGTGACTCAATTAAAAAGGAACAAATTTCGAATTACTTCAAAGGTCGAGGAGGAAAGTTCATAGCAGGGGATGACTTCAACACCAAGCATAGGGTTTCATATTAATTTCTTCGAAAACAACTGCGCATATATATACAGAATGAAAAGATGAACCACGTGTCTCAACCAACTTACTGATAGGCAAAAAATTCCCGATTTACTAGACTTTTGCGAGACAAAGAGTATACCTAGAATATTAGTAAAGGACGTTCTACGATTTATCTTCTTTTCAACTTTCACCGAATATTTAACAGCTCTTAATGACAAAACGGTCAATACGTAGGCAGATACAACTTTATAGGTCACCTACTTTTAAATAAAAGTTAAATAAAACAACTCTAAACACCGCTTTACTAAAAGAGCTACTGAAGCAACGGATTTATCATTATGGAAGTTAAGTCAATACGACTCTCTGACAGAAGCTGAGCAAGAAGTAACGTAACGAACCAAAATATATTTGCTTAACACCTTACAAGAGTGTTTAAACCTAACAAGCAAACTGGCAGTCAAGAAAATCTAACGAATTTTGTCGATACGTCTGAAAGTAAGCCAATCAAATACAAGTGGCGCAATGTCAAACAAACGATCATGGACAAGATCAATGTAAATGCAACCGGTTATGATCTGATAAGTTGATAAATCCTGTCAAATCTATCGGACAAATATATCAAATAAATAACTTACAATTTCAGAAATCTGGAAAACTTCAATTATTATAATGATTCCGAAACCTGGCAAAGATGAAAAAAAAGTTTACTTATATGGCCCAATCAACTTGTACCCACTCACTTAAAGCTGCTAAAAACAATGCTCCTGCAAAAACTTAAGCAAATTAATGATTAGAAAAAAAGCATTCGGCACCATCAATTAGGATTTAGAGAAGAACACGGAACTGTGGAAGAGTCGTATTTGGAATCAGAAACTCCCTTGAAGAAAAAAAGTACTGCTTCACAGAGTTTCTAAATATAACCCAAGATTTCGATAAAGTATGGTATCATCCCAACGAATTAGTGAAACTATTAAATAGGCGATTTAAAAATGGATCCTCTGGATCTAACTAGGTAATTTAGAGACTTTCGAGTGCACGTCAAAGTTAAGAACAAACATAGGTTAAGTCTTATTAAATGAATTTATAATAGTTTTTAAGATTTTAAGAAAGCGGTTCTACAATTAGCCGCCCAGTGGTGAAATTATACGTAACTGCGTCTAACTACTCGTAATAGTAAGAGCAGTAACGAGTAGTTACATTTTTTTGTTGCCATTAAACACAATCGACCATGCAATATTAAACCAAGATTGAGTTGTCGTTCATGGTAACGAGCGTCGAATTGAGTTTTCGTTCGATTGTGACAGTTACGAGTAAGTAGCTAGTTGATAAACTCGCGGCTGGTTTCCTTGTTTTTTCGAAACGGAATGAGCTTCGGAATATATTCAATTTAAATCAAATTCAATAAGAGAGGGCTTGAATATCTTTGCAATCACGTTTTGTTTTCAGAATAAACCATGTGATAACAACATATAATTTGTCCGCTTTAGCATTTAGTGGCAAAACGGAGGAAATGGTTTTTCATTTCAATTTGATTTTCTTCAACAAAAGTAGAATTTATGTTCATATTCCAATTGAATGATTTTGACACTCATACTCATGATTGGTTGCATAAATAATCGGTTTTTTCTCGATGGATGACTATGAAACTTAACTGACGTTGAAAGGTATAATTTTATGATTGCACACGTTTTCAAATCAGATTTAAAGTTTGCCAGATCTTACGTCTATGCATGTGTGTGACCATCACTACACACAGAAAAATAAAAGGTTACCACAACTCCGATTTGGTGTTAAATAGTGTCCCACCGATCGGATATTTGGAAATTAAATCCATTCGGATTCTTTTAAATTAATAAATTTAAGTACTTTTGGATACAAAAATCAGCACCCAATGAGGTATAATTTGACTTTTTCCAGTTATTAAATATTCACTCCGGTTTTATATATGGAAAAAATCAATTCGGTGTAAATAATTATAACTGCATTGTGTTGATTGAAACATTTTTTCGGTGTAATAAGATTACTCGATTTTGATATTTGAAAAATTCATATTTGGAAATAAAAATTAGCTTCAAAATTTTTGAATTTTTTAACGTTTTTGGAATCCTTGAGTAACACTGTTTTAATTATTAAATTAAAAATAATATGTTTGTTATAATTATAAAGCATTTATTTCATTATAGTTTTTTTTAATTTTTTACATAAATCTTACATTAAATAATAAAAGTATTTATACTAGCTATTTCAATTTCAAATTTTGGTGGATTTTATTTTTTGAATTTTTCTTATTTCCTCTCGTATGAAACGCCCGACCATAACCGTCCATATAGTAGTCAATGTACCCATTATTCGAAAAACTGTCGAGATATGCGAATAATCTGATACACAATCCACTTGTTTAAACCAAAATAATTTTCAGCTAACTTGCTTAAACTTTGATATCACTATATTTTAATTGGAATTAAAATTTAATATAATAAACTCTATAATTCATTGATTTAAGAATAATTACCATATATTAATTCATTTCTTTAGTTCATATTTTAAGTATATTAATTGTATCAGCTTTTTAGAGTCTCATTTAACTGAAAGAAAAACATAAAATTTGGTAGTTATTAAAATTAGTCTATATATATAAAAATATAAATGAATACTTATCTTATATAATTTTAACGTTTACTATTTCATAATTAATTATTTATAGCTCTTCATATTTTTGTAAACAACGCACTTTATATATTACAATTACATATTACGAAATAATTTTGATATGTTGCTTGAGTTTGGCAAAAAATCAACATATTCTAGTCCATTTTTTTGGCTTATGCATACTTTAGTCGTGGAGCAATCAATCTTAATTAAATTGTATAACAAAATAAAATATATTATAAATATATTATATATATTATGTTAATGCAGTCCACTCAACTTGCGATTAACGCACTACTAGGTTCTCCCAACAATATGGATGCGTCTTGCTTGAAATAACCAACTGAACTGATTTTTTCCAAGCAACAATCTATACTAAACGTAATTTCAACTAATAAAAATACACCGAAAGGGGTTTATAATTATATTTCATTCTTTTATTTTGGAAAAAACGAAATTTTTTTTCTAAATTTGAACAAGAACATTCATGTTCATAATATTACTCCGCAAGGAGTACTTTATTGAGTCCAAAATGAGATTGCTTAATACGACCAAAAGCAATCAATCCAAAAAAAGTAAACTTTTTTATCCTATATAATAAAGCTCACTTTTACACCGCAAAAATAATTATTAATGAAATTTGCAAGCCAATTTATCGATATGGATAAATCAAAATATTTATCCTAATATGCGGAGTTAAATTTATAAAGAAATAGTCGTTTGGATAGAAATAATATACACTTTCGGAGAAAAACTAAAATCACACCGCTTATTTTTTTGTGTGTACATATGACCTTTTCCCACCGTACAGATCTAATCTTGATACTTTTTTGATTAATGCAAAAAATGCTTACCCAGAGCTGCATAAAAGCCAAACTAAAATGTATGCTGCTAATTTTTTTTGCAATCTTATTAAAGAAGTTTGAATTATACTTGTTACGGTGCCCATAAAACCAATCAAGGGCGCTACTCCAGCTATCATAGCCAGTAATGATAGGTTCTCTTCTAAAAAAGATTTGACGGCAATAAGTCATTCAATAACTGAAAAGAGATGCAGCACGGAGTCTACAGTAGACATAAGCAGTGCAAGTACTGTAACACCCAAGATACCCCTTATAGCAGGTGTCTGCACCAGGCTGATGATGTATCCTATAACATCCTCTCCAGACTTTAATACATGCCGCTCCCCCAAATGCGGCAAGGAAAAATAGAGTGCCATAAAAATAAACCCAAGCTGCTACACTTGCCACCACTACCTTTTGCCCTTGCTGCACAGACTTGACCATATAAAACCTTTGAATAGCAAGTGGTGAAAACCAGTAAATAATTCTCGGAAAGCAAACAGGGCTTTATTTTTTTAGGCATCTGAATTGAAAATATATAATTCGTTTGTGTAAACTGTGGAAGCTGTTTGAAATGAGCCCACCCATCTGCAAGGAGTATTTTGGCATGGCGCAATAGGAGGTATCCAATAATTGGCAAAGCACAACCAAAAGCAGAGCAACTGTAATATATCTGGCATGGCTACAGATTTGGCACCGCCTAGTGCCGCATAAAGAATAATAATGCCCCCCGTAACAAATGCAACATAAACTCCATTATTGCTTGGCAGGCCTGGCAGAGCAAAGCAAACCACCTCCAGCACAACCTTAAGCTGGATTACCAGCGCGCACAGCAGCAATACCAAGATGACCAAAGCTGCCATTTTTCCACCATAGGGCCATACAGTCTACCCATAGACTCCGCTATAGAAAAGTTCCCCAAAAACTCAGCCATACGTACTATAAACCCCCTTGCCCCAAAATATACCATAAAAACCAAAATAACGCTATTAAAAAAAACTGGAAACCCACCACGATGTCTAAGAGCTATCGTATTTAAAGTCGCCACCAAAGAACAGGTTAAAACAAAGACCGGCAACCCACTGCCAAGAGCATAGTCTTTAAAGGTTTTCACCTTTCTGCCATGAGAAAGGCCGAGTTATTGCTAAAAACGCAACAATAATAACCAAATCAATGCGCATCATAAATTTTCTATTTATTTTACAACGATCGAAAGCCAATACCAAACCTAGTTGATTATCTATGATAAGTAGCTAGCGTGTTTATATGTACTTTAACACACACACAGCTTTGTGGTGCAAACGGCCATAAAGGCTATGGGCCCTTTCTAAGCCTTAAAAACGATAAAAGGCAACGATTGAATCTGTTTCCAATAGTGACCATAGCAATGGTACCATTGCAAAAGCAGGTAGAAGTCGCTGGCTGGGTAGAAGACCACGTGTAAGGGCTGTTGCAATGAAACCTGTAGATCACCCAATCAATAAGGGTGTTTGGAGAATTATGATTACGAGACCTAAAAGTAAATCTGTTTCTTCCAAACACACAGCCTTCATGCGGTTACGGTTTATTGATGTGGCATATATAGTGTGTAGTTTATTTGTAAGTTAGTTATTGTTCAGTTCATTAGTTTACTGATAATAGTTCATTAATTTTCTGAACATTTACTAGGTAGAACCACATACATTTATTTTAATTATAAAACAAACCGCACAAAAACAAAGCTCTACATCATCGTTTGAAATAATTTAAATTTTGTTTTTCCACAAAAGCCAAAGTAAAAAATAATATTTATTAATTATACATATATGTTTACAAAAAGTTCAATTATTATACTCTTATTTACACATATAACAAGAATTATTAAGCTTTGACACTTATATGCTCCACATTTATTTTTAAATGAATATTTTTGATATTGTTTTCGTTATTAAACATAAATATGTTTTTCTACTTCAATTTTTACGGAAACATAACACGCAACAATAAAATTTTACTGTTATTGGTGGATACCCTCGTAAACAGAGAAAACTTTTATTGTTTTCAATAATATTTTCATCACTTCGTAAGTTCGTAACGGCCAGTATGCTTTTTATATTTTCTAATCGATTAATTGAATAAAAATTCCAAAAACAAAATATTCACTTTAAAAATTTGCAAACGGTTATGTTTTAATATTGGTCCATTAAGTTTATTATCATTTTGATGATTCTGAACCCGTGACATTTGATATAGTTCAAAATATAAAAACAAATACAATTTCATAACTGATCTAGGCATGGTGTATACCGACTAGGGTTGCCAGAGCTCGGTTCCATTATTTTTACAGTGGTCTCAAAGTTATAGAATTTATTTAAATGATTTTTATACAAACCTTCGATCAACACCAACAATAATACAAAACCATTTAGTTTGTTTTACGGCCATTTGTAAAGTGGTAAACTCTAACAAAATGAGATTCACATTTAAATAATTATTAAATAATCTCAGTATCTCGAAGGAGCATCCATGTTTCGTTGTTATTTCAAAGGAAACTCCATAGAATACCACCACAGTATCAGAGCTAGTCGCATGAGACGACTAAATCTGGTTAGATCGCTGGGCTGGTGACCTGCATCCGTAAAAAAAAATCTAATGTCAAAAAAACAAACAAAATCAAATAACAAAAAAACAGCAACGGACTCCCGGGAGCTTAAGAACCCGAACACGAGATAAAGGATCGGAACGTCGAACGTGCAGCCACTTAGAAAATCTGGCGCGTTTATCACATGAATGAAAGAGTAACGTTTGGAACTCGTAGTTGTTTAAGAAAATCGATGGTCTTAAGGTAAAGGATCGATGGTCTCATTTTTCTACAGGTCACAAAAAGTTGTGTTAGACTTCCAAGCAGTCGATAATCGAATTTTTAAGCTTCGCTTGCACATGAGTTTAGCCAACCTGTCCATTATCTGAGTACATTCCCCACTTATGTAAGCCAACCCGAAAATAAAAACTAATTTTACAATGATTTGGATAATCTGAGGCTCTATACCTGAGCACGATGTGACAAATTGGTGATTGACTTTAATGCTACAGCTGGCAGAAATCAGACCTACATATGTAATAATATGGTAATAATAATGTACTCCCGACACGAAACTGCAACCGAAAATGAGGAAAGAACTATGTACTTTGCGATCGCTCATGTTTAGGGTTGTTTAAGACGTGAGATTGTATCGGTTTTCAGCAAAATTCGTATCAGTGACTATTAGCTGGTCATTGCAAAGCTACGATGGAAATTTTAGTACAAATCGGAAGGATACGGGAATATACAACGCGATTTTTCTGTGAACGTCATTAATGAAGAAACGCAATGAAAATATCAAGATCTTATCAGCAATAGCATTGTGCAGTCTAATTTCCAGTCTGATTCCAGTGGGCCTAGCCCACTTTGAGTATAGTAAAACTAGGCCCAAGAGTGATTGGTTTGAGGAGGAATGTCGTCTTGCCGTTGAATAACGAAATAAAGCAGTTCTTGCTTAACGGAAAGCTAAACCAACTATACACATATCACGAATGGTGGAAGACTAAGCCTTAAGAGTACAACAACTTAGCACTGACCGCAATTCGTGTTTCTTTAAAGAAGTAACCGGATTGCCCCATACCTTAAGATTTCAGTCAACAGTTTCTGACCTATACTTACTGTTCCACATGTATCACAAGCTGTATTTTAGTATAGTCAAATACAGACTGCAGAGATGTTTATTGAGGATTCATCCTCAATGAAAATCACAAGGAATTTACCATGACCATGTAAAGATTAAAGAAAAAACAGTCAACTGCAGTTAATTGTATTAATTCAGAGCTCTTCAGAAGGGTTATTTTGTGGAACTGATTTTTTGAACTTATTCGATTGGTAAGACGAAATGAAGTTATGCCTGAAGAATGAAAAGCGGCTGCGTTATGCCCAATATTCAAGAGAGGTGATCACTTCATAACACCTACATAACATCTCCGGTCCATAGGCTTGGTCAAAAAGAAATTTTAACCGAAAAAAAGGTTAAGTTTACGCTTACCCAAGAGAGTGAAAATTACTTTCTAATACTGAACTAGTATATCGTGAATTCTTTGTTTTCATACGCGGGAAATACCACCGAATATCATCAGTATCAAAACGTAACCTTATCATAAGATAAGAAAATGTTTCTACTTTATAAACAAATATAGCAAACTATATCGAATTACAATGATTCCTGCCAAAACCAATGAATTATAATATGACTTTACTCATATAGCAAAACTTACTTCATGGAATGAATAACATAATTTACAGTCGATATGTATTGCATCCGGTGTTGTCGAAAGAAAATAAAGTAAATCAAAACTAAGAAATAATAATATTCTAAGATACAATAACATGTATGTATGTATTTATTCACATAAATATTATAAAATATGAAAACCAATCGTACCTTGAAATGAAAATAAAAATTTCCATCTTTTTCCACATCATTTCCATTTCGTCATTATTATCAGTTTCAGGATTTCCATCTCAATTATTGTACGAAGAGAAAAAAAAATATTTTTATTTCCAACTCAGTGAAATAAAATCAAATCAAATAAGAAAATTTATTTTTATATATTCGATCATTTTCATTAAATTTACAAAATGGTCCTAAAAATCATAAATTAGATTAAGGGAAATATATCTAATTTAACATTAACATGATTTTTTTTTTTTACTTTGCAGGAAACGTGTTCGTAATCGCAGCAATACTTCTGGAACGAAATTTACAAAGTGTAGCCAACTATTTAATATTATCGTTAGCGGTTGCGGATTTATTAGTCGCATGTTTAGTGATGCCATTGGGTGCTGTATACGAAGTATCGCAGGAATGGCGATTAGGTCCTGAATTGTGCGATATGTGGACATCAAGTGATGTTTTATGTTGTACAGCATCTATATTACATTTAGTTTGTATTGCATTAGATAGGTAAACATGAATCGTACAGTGTACACTTTATCAAGTATACTTCACAGTTTTTTATTTTTAGATATTGGGCAGTAACAAATATAGATTACGTCCATCAAAGGACAGCCCGTCGTATTGGCATTATGATATTAGTTGTATGGGCATTATCGTTTTTAGTATCGATAGCTCCGCTACTGGGATGGAAGGATCCAAATTGGGAGGTGCGATTAAATAATTTACAATGCATTGTATCGCAAGATTTAGGATATCAAATATTTGCGACCACGTCAAGTTTTTATTTTCCACTACTCGTAATTCTTGTTTTGTACTGGCGGATTTATCAAACCGCACGGAAAAGAATTAGAAGACGACAGCAGGTAAATTTTTTAATTATTTACTCTATATACAGTGTTTAGTTAGATTTTTTATTTAACGATTTTAATTTTAATATTCCCAAAAATAAAATAAATTTTAATTTCATTCATTGGATCATTCAATATTTTTGTAAATCATATATATTTATTTTCCGCTTTGGTTGCAAATAATAAAAAATTAATATTATTTTCATAAAGCTTGTTTTTACCACCCAGTTTAACCTTTCAAATTTACTTTTCTGTTTTTATGTTCTGAGTTTGCCATATACACATACATACACATATATATACGAAAAGCTTTATATTTCATCATATTCCAAAATTCCTAAATTTAATGTAGTGAAATTCTCTTCATATATACACTCATAATTCATGATTTGCGGTTGATTACGATAAGGTATGTGGCGTAAAAAGTAAATCCAAATTCTATTAATACGTCAAATGCATTTAATATAATTTATCGAGCATTATAATTGCACACTTAACTTGGACCCGTAAAATGGAATCGGTCATTGAAATATCGATGTACATATGTATGTATGTCTCGTCAGTATTCGAAAGTTTTTCGTCCGAAAAGTAATATAAAATTCTATTAAAAAAATTTTTTGTAGCACATACTGAAAAACAACCCCAATGCGATCGTAAACAATAAAAGTTAATGATATAAAATTTTAGAGGTTGTTGTCTTGCCTCATTTTTTATTGTTCACAGTCTATACCTTTAGCTTCAAACGTATATTAATCGTATTTATAAAACGTTAAGAAAACCATGACAACAACCTCATCTATAATTTGTATTTCATTTTGCAAATAAAATAAAATTCCAAATCGATATATTTAATCCTTACAATACCAAGAGTATTTCCATTTCAATAATATCACAGGAGTATATATAAGTATATGTACTACCAAAATTTTATCCAAAAAAAAATTAAATAATATCAGATCGCAAGATGTATCCTAATACCCATAACTAAAGTTAAAGTGGAAGGATTTCCCTAGTGATTGGAAGGCAGATCAAAACTTTTTAGTTGAAAAGGTCAAATTACGTATCCAAACATATATGGATATATGATCGGATATAACACACAACAACACATTCGGGGGTGTAATTATTATAATAAATGTTATGGGTCAAATTGTATATAATTCTGTTAATGTTAAATTTTCACCATCTGGGTTTACCCGGCAACTCTTATTTAACACAACTATCCGACAAATTAAAATTGAACCAGAAACTTTTAATAGGATTCAATCCAATTTTCATAAAACATATTATATACATGTATGTATGTACGTACACTTGTACTCGTACCTACATATATGCACACTAAATACAATATATCGGAAAGAGAGAGAGGAAAAAAAAGGTTATACCGGTACCACCTACGTGTCTGAAATGTAAAATAATAAAAATAAGAAAATACAAAACATCTACCAATTTTATTTTATTATTCCTGATTTATATCAAATGACGAATAAAAATAACGAAACCAAAAAATCAAAGTTCATTTAATTTGAATTCTATCGCCTGGAATAAAAGCACAAAGCCCAAATATACATTTACGGATATTTAAATTTCAATTTAAACTTATGGGAAATAAAGGAGGAATAGAATTTCGAACTTTTATGCCGCATGTCTGTTTTTCGGTGGAAAAATTACATCAATTTTTCTCTTGTTACGCGTTAAACGATCAGATATCTGTTCGAATACATTTGCGAAAACCGAGAAAATTTGGTCGTTATATTAAAATATCATCCGAGGGTTAATGATCTTAGTTCATTTCACCAGAAATTCTTTGAGCGAACACTTCGCCTGGAATACAAAAACCGAGCTTGCATACTCAGTCTCGTTTAATTTCAACTGCACCCAATTAAGGAAAACTCGCTATGTGCTTTTAGCAAGTACTGTAGAAAGCTTATGGTGATCACGCTTCATAGATTCGACGGTTTTAAAAATATCGTGTTGACAAATAGAGAAAAAAAAGTTAACAGACAATTATTACAATTTAAAGTCTAAACACGCACAAAGAAAAGTTTGTTATATCGAACGAGACGGGGAATGAGAAATGGATAAGCTAAGATACTCACATAGTCAAGCTATATATTTGCAAAACTAAGTAGTTTAATGCGATATGTTACAAAACGAAGTCATAAATCGATAAAAGCACTTAACTGGGATGTTGCGGCTACCTTTTATAGGAGATGGTTGTTTACAACAGTATGGCTGGCTCAATTAAGAAAAATAGTTCCATAAATAATCGTTCCCAATATCAAGAGCTTTCATTTAATGCAATCAACTTCAGATGAACGAATTCTTTAGCCTCTTCATGCAGCGTTTGTGAATTTCTTAGAAGATACATCTGCAGATTTCACTTAACCATCAATGTCCTGGAAAGCAGATGACAGAGCTTTTAAAATGGTTCAAAATGATATATCCGACAATATCTTATATTCTCCCACTCTTCTTTACTTATATACAAATCCTAGTTTTGACCACTATGCTCATGAATCCAAATATACATTCTTTTGAGGACAAGAGAATATTTTTTTCAGATATTACAAAGAATGTATTCCTTCCAAATGATCTTGTTTGATTTTTGCCAACTTTCGTATTAAAGTCCCAAATTAACAAAGCAAGACTTGACATAAATCCCATAAAATCATTGAAATTCTTTTTTTTGGGGATTGATTAAAATAATATTCATAAAACCTCCATCAACGACTTCATCCAAATCAGAATTAGATTGAAATTACACGGACACTTCTGTACAGGATATTCAACTGTTAACTATGTAAGAAGCTAAGAAAGCCACCATAAGCTCATCAAACCTTAACTAAACTGCGACAAAAATATGCTCGTTGCTATAAAAATTATGCTCATTGCAATAAAGTTGTTGTATACTTCAACCTTCCACCCTTCATGCCTCGTTTCTGAACGCTAGACTACAAGAGCTTTTTCTACTGCCAGATGACACTCATCAAACTAACAAATTTCGGGAAAATTTTTATCATACCGATTATAGAGTTTACGTTGTTTAAATTGCTAACTAGTTCTCAGGATTGCTCTTAATAGCTTGATAATAGTAATGAGTTCCAACCCAGAATCAGCACAGTTACCATTGATTTAGTATTCATGCATTAATAAATACAACATACCTATCACCGCTATATATGTAAATTTCATTTGTTCCTTATTTTGCATTTGTCTTCATTTAGTTTTATTAATTTTCATCTTACATTTAATTTACAAAAATGAAAAATATATATTTATAAGAAAAAAAAAAGCCAAATATAAATCCTAGCCTCACAAAAGTAAAACACAATTTCCATTTTCCTTGTATCATCTGCACCTTTATACCAAAAGAAAACTTTTATAAAACGCAACAACAACTACCATCTAAACTTTTGCTAAAAACAAAAAGTGAGAAATAACTAAACAAAATTTTTTTTCTTTTTCTTTTTCTTTCCAAATAAAAAAATAAATAAATAAATCAAAATAAATAAAATAAAACTTTTTTATTTTAATTTTTCAAATTCTCATTTTTATTTCACTTTATTTATTTTAATTTAATTTTCTACCGATAATTATCTTAATTATATGCAAAAATTAAATTAAAACCGAAAACTAACAGGGTAAATCGATAGTTCAATTAATGCCAAAAGTTCCTTTTGTAAGTAAATATATTATAAGAAAATCGAACTTTCATAATTTTAATTTTATTCTTCTTCTTCTTCCTGTTTTTTTTCATTTATTGATGTATTTTGGTTTCGTTTTTATATCGATGTTTTTCCACAGTTTTTCGCAGTAAATATTTATCTGTTGAGCTTCATTGGGAAATCAAGCGATGTGTGATTTTAATGAGTGCTATAAATTAAAAATTATATAGTTTATGGTGTTTCTTAATTGTGTTATCTTTTTAAGATTTTAATCTGAAATGAAATTATATATTTTGCTGTTTTGAACTAGTTTTTGTCGTGATAATCGAATAAAATAGATTTTAATAACATTTCACAAACAATGAAACGAACTTATGTATGTTATGAAGTCATCAACTGCAGACTTCTTATTTTTTTTAATCGAGGAAGAAACTATTCTCCTTACTTTATTATCTGCCGATATTATTTTTCAGTAACTTGATTAAAATTGTTTTGTATCGATTGACACAGTTTTAGGTTTACATTGTAAATTTACAATTTAATTAAAATTTGAAACTTGTATTTCCCGATTAGTCGTTCATTGCGATACAATTTGGTTTGGAGTGTAGTAAGGGTTATCAGCTTTACTTTAATTTAAACTAACCACGAAATTTTATCAATATTACATTTTTTAGTACTTTAATTAATTAGCTTAGATTTTGTCCATAATCGATTATTTATATTTCTAAAAGTCTTTAAAACATTGAAAACTTTTATATTAACGAAACAAACATTTCAAAAAATTATAAACATTTCCCACAACCAAAATATAAATGTCAATATTATGTACTAAAAATATTTGTAACGAGCTTTGGGCACGCCGTATACCAAGAAACATCTTGGTTCGCGTATTGGCCGAAAGATGGGAGTAAAGTACTATAGATCAAAACGTAAATATATTAATTATATTAAATAATTAAAACTTAAACAATAATTAATGATAGTAAAATCAATGTTAACTACTAATTTATTATAGTGTCAAGATAGGGTTTATAAAGCTTAATTTCCATTAGAAAAAAAATGACAATATTTCTTATTGTATAAAACAAAAAGAGAAAAAACATCAAAACAACCCTTAGAGTAACAAAAACCACTTTATATGATTGACAAATGTTTCTAACATAACAAAAATATTTTTCACAATGGAAATCAGGCTTCACTATCGTGATTATTCTATAAAGTATAAAAGCAGTGATAAATTGACGCAGGCAATGATACAGTTTATTTAGACTATCCGATATCTGTATATAGTAAATATTTTTTTAGAACAGAATTTTGACATTTACGATTGTAGTCAATATTTTAGGCACTTCGTTATTCAGTTCGAGTTATTTTCGGTTAGAAATTCTGAACTTCAAGAGGGTGAGATATGTGTTTAAAATGATTTGACAATTCAAAGAGACGTGAGATAATCACACTATCCATAATTTCGGTTTCACTGTAACTTTCATACTCAAAATTTGACACCTGCAATCACCGCTAAAGCAGAAGATTCTGTAACTAAAGCGAATCGAACCGATATATGAGTTTAGACCCATACATCTGTTAATTAAGATAAAACACACCATATGCTATATAATATGTAATTGAAACATATTTTTTTCTTATGTGCAATACAAATGCACTATACACAATACAAATCAATCAAATTAAATTTAAGATGACATTTGAACAATAGAATTCTGAAATCGAATTCAATCTTTACATTTCTTGTCCGATAGTTATTTTCCAACGAATTCAATAGGACCGTACGAGTACAGCACATGTAATGATAACAAAAAAATAACAAAGCGTAAAATATTGTCTTGTAATCAATAAAAAGATCCCTCTTATAGAATATTATTCTTGAATTAGAAGAAACCCAATTTATTGATAGTATATATATATATATATATATATATATATATATATATATATATATATATATATATATATATATATATATATATATATATATATATGAAATGAACGACCATTCGAATTTATTTTCTTTGTTCGTGTGTGTGTGTCTCATTATATGTGTGTGATAAAAACTAGAAAAATTTATTATCTAAAATTGATTTCATTTCGCTCTAATTAACTATTAGAGTCTAATACTAATCATCAATGGTACAGGTTATACTAAAAAAAGTAAGATCTATGTTTTTGGATTATTATTTCGATTCGAAAAGTACACGTGTACTAGAAAATAGATTTTGATTTAGGTAAATTCCAAATCAAGAAACTCGATAAATGTATATGTCCTCTACTTTACCCTCCACAAATCGATTCTATAATTTAAAATGAAAATTTAAAAAAAATACAACTCTCATTCCACTTTAATCGTTGTTTTCTTTTAAACTTTCTTAATTATTATTTAAAATTTCTTGTTTTTTGTGCCTTTGTTACAATCTTGTCTTCTAGTTTATTTCGACTATTTGACCTTTTTTCTCGTCTATATATATATATAATTGTTAAATAAGTATTGCCTTTAGAAAAGACATTCCAATTTTAAGATTATTAAAGTTCGAACATTAAAGAAAATAATAAAACGTCTCGAACCCGGATTTAGATATAAAATACGTTGCAATCGTGCACAGTATCTACCATCTGTAGGAGAAAAAGCGAAATAATTAATAAAATTGAGACATGCTCGAATACTATAACTGGCAAAAAAATTACTTTTATCATTCGTCTTATATGTAGGCTTAACATTTCTTAAAAAGTTATTGATAACGGTCGATAAGTTAAATTTAAGCTGAGAGCATAATACTGTTTATCAGGTCTGTAATTATATTAAAAGAAGTTCAACCCAACTCAACTCAATATTTATTGTGTACGTGGAAATGGATGGAGATAAAAGGATGGAAATATTGTGCATTATGCTGATTAAATTGTTATCACACTAAGCTAGCATATCAATATTCTCTTGACATTTTTTACTGAAACGAGTCGGTTAACTTTTTAGTCTCAGCTAAAAAACGTGGTTATAGAAAATAAATTGTTATATGTAGGATAAAGCAGTCATGAATTCGGAAGCTATACAATTATACCAGAACAGTCTCAAATTCAAGATGATTATACACGATTCGTTCAAAAATAGATCGGAGGTGCGAGTTTCTGCGAGTAATAAAATGTAAACCTCTCTTTTCATCTCCCTGACTATTGTAATATCTGTAAGGAATGTGAATACATATTTGAACTAAAATTAAAGTTTCGATGAGCTTGGCAGGATAAAAGTGTTCTTATGTTGTATTCTATTTTGAAAAAAAAAATTATGGCCAATTATTACATTAGCGCTTCCTGTTCTAAAGAATTACATTATGGATGCTGATCCGTAAAAAGTGAGCCATTGAGCTCAAACACATTCCTGTTCTAAGAACAAGAATTTATTGCATATGTAAGCCTTTTAAAAAATATCTTAATCCCACTGATGGCTTATATAAAGGTTTAACTCATTTTTATTAATTAATAATATTTGGGTGACTGTCTATCGAGGTGCAAAGAGGTAAGCGGAAAAAAATTATAATTAATAAATAGTTCAAATTCATTTTATGCAAATATAGTTTTCAAATTTAACCTTTTTATATGCAAAATATTAATATTCATATTTTGTGGCTGTTATACTGCTGTGATTTTTGAATATGTTAAACTTCTCCCATCTCCGTGTCTATAGTTTTGTATACCATAACGTATCTTAAGGTATAATAATCATATTTTTATACGAGATATTAATATCACTCCATTTTTAATCAAAATCACATTAAACCAATTTTAGTCCCATGTGTAAATCTATATATGTCTGTTATATTTAATATTATAATAATAATGAAAGATAACCTCTGTAGATATTATAATCACACGTACATGTAGATGTGTGTAATAATATCACATACGTACATATAAACCCAAAAAAAAAATTATCAATTTTGTCTCATGAAAATATGATTAAAAACTCAACAACGACACCACCGACAAAAATCTTATCGTCTACATTTTCCAAAACCATTTTTACTATCTAATATCATCGGAACGAACATATACATACACACATACATATAAACAAAATACAATCACACGTCAGAAGAAAATTTGCCTTTTTTTTGGAAAAATTTATGCTAAATGGATCTTAAATTTTATTTACTGGTAAAAAAATTTTTTCCCTTAAATCCCTGTTATGAATACGTAATATGATGTGAGAATATAAAATAAAATCAAAAAGTTTAAGTTGAATGAAAACAGGCAGGCAGGCAAGCAGGCAGATTCTCAAACATGAAACACATAAATATTCTTCTTTTGTAAAAATATATTCAAAGTGAGTGTGAAATTTAAGATTAGACAGTTCTTAAATTGTCTCATCTCTCGATATGACTCGTACATACTATTTTTACGTAAATTTATCTTTCAATAAAATCACGGAAACAATTTGATCGTGAGATGAGAATTAAAAGGTTTTTTTTTTATCAGCATTGTGTTCGTTATACACATTTATGATTGTGTATCCATGTTGGATAATTTTGACACGAGCCAAATTGTTTCGTTTTATTAATATTGGCAAGTGTTTTAATCTTTGAGTGGTTATGTTATTGAAAAAAAAACGAGTAGTCATTTTATATTTAAGAGTGTAAGTTATCGAAACTTTAAATTTATGTGCTAAAACGTTTGTTGAAGAAAAAAAGCTCCGAAATCTAGATTTATAAAAATTATTATCATTTTTTGATTAATTTCAATAAGGTACCCAGTAAATAGGGAGTATAGTTTTCTCCTCTTATCTACTTTCCAGCTTTGGCAGTAATCATATCAGAAGAGATAAAGTCTCCTCACCTTTAAAAAAGTCTAAGTCCAGTCGTAGACGTAAAAAAGAGCTTTAAATTAATTAATTAATTGATTTTAACTGGATTGAAAATAATTATCTTCCGGGCAATGTAGCACTAGCCGAAGCTATATATTGATATTAAATAGAACACAAAATGCTTCCCCACAGTATTTAAACTCTTTACTTATTTTATTCAGAGTATTCGATTTTAACTCTTGAAGCGCAATGGTAAATATATATCGAGGCCATCAACTGACTTTGTTATCTGTCATTGTATTTTCATCTGCTGGTACATAACATGATTACTGATAATTTCAGCTTAGGTCGTTTTTAGACCTTATATGTTGGTTTTATATATTATATTTTAGATTGATGGCATCATTCTTATTCAGCTATAGCCTATATAAATATATACCTTGTAGGAGTGTTGGATATCTTATCTATACCTTTTATTAAACCAGATTACACAATGTAAATCTGTTACTTCCAAGTATGTATATCTTTCATTCTCTATTTTTGTTGTATTAAATTTCGTTGGAATAAAACTTTTCCAACTGCTTACACAAATCAAATTTAATAATGTAAACAAATCAGTTTTTTCAAGAAAGTACCTGACAAGATTAACTACCTGATAGACGTATAGACACGAAGAATTCATTTAACTATGTCATCTCCCAGATCTTGTGTAAAAACTTAATAGTGAATTTTTATGGTCTGCATATTTTCTGATTAAGTAAACATTAGTGGTTTGGCAATTATGTTTCCTTAATTAATACAACATGTAGTCTATCCGCAGCCTCTATATAATGTAGTAATGGTAATTGAACTCAAAAGAGTCTCACATCATCCAATTTTCACTTTAAAACAAAATCATTAATCAATCTTATGTTCGTTTGTTTTCAGCATAACTGAGAATGTATACGTATAATTTACATACATAATGTACATAACAAAGCACTTCTTCAAATTTTTAACTTTTTTAAATTAAAATTTAAATTCAGAATAAAACAAATTTCACATTTTTATTAAAACCAGGCACGTTTCGGCGTTTTTATATACGAGTAGACATGTTTCTTTGGTATTTGTCTTCTTAGTTAAATTAATCAACCATATCTTTTGCTATTTTTACGTCAGTCAAAATTCGTTCTCGGATGGAATAATTTTTATTTTATCATTTGACAAAAGAGTTTAGCACACTCTTTGTGTCTATTGGTCTGTTTCGAGTTGGCTAATCTGCAATGCGACCTAAGGATTTCCAAATGGCAATGTATATGTGCCTTGATTATTCTAATAGCTAAAGGGAGAGAGGACTTCAAAATAAATAAATAACTTTATAACTATATCCTAGACCACTGATTTCTTTCCTCAAATCTCGAGTTTACTTATTAGCATGTCTAATACAATTTAATTTGAAATTTCCTTATTTATATAGCCATCTGGAAATAGTTTTCTGCATAGCCACACTTTTTTACCTGTATCGTAAAATTTTGTTAAAATTATAAGTAAGATTAGACAGTGTGATTAATTAGAAAATATTCTCTTCTAAAGTATTGGATTAAACAATAGTAACTAATGTTAATTAATGAAAATCTTACCTTAAAACATACAAAGAAAATTTTAACGAACCAATTAATCAAGTACGATATTATGTTAAGAATCTTAAATAGTAAATATAACAAAGAAATATATCATCTTTCCAAAACTACTTTATACTATTTTAATAAAACTGCTGTTTGAGTGTTACTGATACATAAGTTTGTCTATTTTAAAGACATCACTGCGGTGAATCAGCAAAATCTTTTGAAATTTAATCCAACAGCTCTATGTAATATTTGAGCTTCATTCGAGCTGACATTTTTTACATAGGGGTTTTTCCAACATCAGAAAATGAATACATTAACTCACTCAGCCGCTTCTATTTCGTTTTATTCATACTTTCTTATTCGATCTTAAATAATGTCAGTTATACTTGAATTCTATCAAATTGGTCCTATGTACATGTATTCTTTGGAATGTAAATGGGAAATTAACAAAATTGTTGGTAAACGTTCGTAATCTGCCTAATTATATATAGCGATATGCTGATTGCACGAAGTTTTCCTATTTCGTCAGAAAAAACATTTTGTTTCTTTAAAAGTCCTATAAAATACCAACTTATAATTTTCACCAATTAGAAAACTCTTTAAAACTAGACTAATAGTGATCTAATTAAATCAAACAGCTAAGATATACTAACTGGTTATAGTTGAATTTTGCATTTATTAATGTTGAATCGATAATTCGTTTGTTTGTTCTTGTTCAAACACGATTTTTTTCGATTGCTAAGTTTAAAATTTTATTTATGTATGCCATCTGCAGTACGATTACACAAAACAATTTTACATTCGAAGTTATGCGTGGTTTTAATCGAATTTCTCAGAGTGTATAAACATAGCTCATTTGCAGACTTTTCTTTACTCAGATATATCACAATTATATTTTAAAATTAGTCGCTATAGCTCTCGTGAGGGAGCATAATAATCTTCTCTACGCTGGAGATTGAAAATTGTATGTCTGTTAAAAAGCGAAGAGGATTAATATAGCTTTACTTCGAGAACGATGTTAGTACCCATCTGTATATTATAAATCACCGGATTTATTTCCAGGTGGCCATTAAAACCTGATTTATATTACATCACAATTTTAAAGTTTGATTTGATCAATATTAAAAGATTAGATCAAAGTACTATGATTCATAGTAAATCGGTTGTTTTTAGCTTGAATCAAGACTCCAATCTGATATAGATGCTGTGCACGCGAAACAAAAATTACGAAAATAAAATTTTACAGCTTCCATGTGCACACCACCTTCATTTAATTATATTAAATGTTTGCCTTGAAAAGATCTTAGTATGGAAAATAATTATGCGGTCCATAAATAGCCATATAAGAAAGAGAAAAGTAAATTCCAATTTTCATATAATTTTCTGCAAACAAATTATGTATTTAAATTATGAAAAACTTTGAAAATCTACCAGAATGAAAATTCTTACATTTTCTTAAAGTTTTCCTCTCATTTTTTTCTTAATTATTAAAATAATTAATGAATAAATTTATCAAAGTCAAACAATATGAAATATTTTGTAATTAATTTTCCAGTTTTCTTATAAGAACATGTTTTTATTTTACTTTTTGTTACGAAAGTACAAAAAAATTAATTCGTTTTGACATTTATATAATTTTTGGAAAAGTTTGTCGAACATTTTGTTGTATGTTTGGTTTTGTCTAAAAATTATGTTGAGATGTTTCATGGGCGGAATATCAAATCTATATATATACTTGTATGTAGGACATTTGACCGATGATCTGTGTACCTATATACATAATTATATCGAAGTAACTATATATAGGATATTGATATAGCGTACGAACGATGTATTAACTTAATTGATTACTAACCCATTGTGGTTGATGGAGTTTAGACATTTCTTATTTTGTTTCGAATCGTGTATTATACACCCATCCTGGAAATTAAGATTATTATTTATCAGATTATGTGTATCAAAGATGTGTTGGAATATGAGCTGCGTGTTTGTGGGTTCCTATTATTCTTGTCGATTTGGAGTTTATTTGGGCATCAATGACATAAAGATAATACACCTTTGCATAAACATATATTTGCTCTGTGTTGTATGTATATATACCATAAAATAAATAATCAAATTTAATTATTCAACAAAAAAAAATCAAATTCGACAGATGTATGTTTGTTCATGGCAAAAGTAGCATTACAACTAAATAATTAATTTAATTGATGCCACTTTTATTTATTTTTATTGAAATTGAGATTTATGATTAGAGATGTGGTCCATTCTACATACGAACACCAATACATAATTTTCATTACACATACATAACATATAATAAATTTCCCATTGGGAAATTAAACGTAAATCTGTAAACAAAACAAACAATAAAAAAAATCAAATATAAAAATTGATGAGATCTCCATGACTTGTTAAATGATTCATTCAGTTTAATTATAATCATAATGATTATATCATCGTCACTGATATGATTGTTGCATAATTTCCTATATGTGGAGCGCCCAAGCAATATAATGTTTGTTCGACTATATATACAATTGATTTTTAGGCAGCATATAGTGTGATGAAGGTGGTAACCATCTCTTATTTATATATATATGTACAAATCTCATGTACACACATTTTACGATAATTAATTGGCTTTTTTTTGTAGTTAAGTGACGCAAACCTTAAAATTAATTATGGCTATTTATTTGTTAGCGGAAATCATTAGCGCGATATCAAACAAAATAACGCAATTAAATTTTTAGCATTTTATCATTTTTCCATTTAATAATATATATTGCCAACTAATATAATATAAATTAATGGCAAAAATATCACACAATGTTGTGACATCAACGAAATAATAAGTCTAAAAATAATTCTTCGTATTCAATCTGATTTGAGTTAACTTAGCGTAATATGGGATCATTTGTCTTAAGTTATTTTAGCCAACACAATCATTTTATCTAAGGGTGTTGTTGCGTTGCAACTATAATCGATATAGTGGGTTAAATTACTTCAGTTAAAATGGGTTGTGCCATATTTTGATTAAATTATCTATAGCCCTCAGTTGGACTGACCCATTTTCCATATCAAAAGTGGGATTGAGCTATAAAGTATCTTCATATGAGTAAACGACCAAATCTGAAATGTATTATAAAATAAATTTGTCACTCTAAAACCTGTGTTAACTTAAACATCACTCAGATGAATGTTCTTCCGTTAGGAGGTTTCTCAGGATTATGCACATTTTTGAGTATCTGTTGAATATTTTTTTGACCTCACGAGACCGAATCGATCTTTTAATTTCTTCAGGGTTCGGCTCCAATAAAATATTTTGTAATTTTACATTTTATTCCTGTTTTCTTTGACTTTCTGAATCAAGCTTTTAGTTTGATTCAAAATTACTACATTCATATTGCGTTTCACATCGCTGTGCAAAGCAGGTGTAATTTCATTGGTATACAAAACACTTCATCGATTTTACAGGCTACAGAAAGATATCGTTGTCACATCGTGGCTTACTCCGGAGTGATTTACTTATTAACAATAAAAATAAAACAGTCTGGTCTTCTTCGAAATGAGGCTGTCTATTAAATAGTCCCATTGTTTTAACACGTTCTACGAAAATCACACATTATGAAATTTTTAACGACGAATGAATTTCCCAACCAGCTCATGCCATTAGATTCGATTATTTAAATTGTTCAAATTTGTGTATACGATTTATTTTGGTTGATTCACCCTGTACGTGTTTAAATTTTTGCATGAAACCTTTTTGTGAGTCGCTTCATATATTGTATTATAATCGCTTGTATTCTGTTTCATATTTCGAGTTAAGTTTTCCATCCCCTTATCAAAACACAAACTAACCTGCTTTTTTACTACCTTATTTTATATAATATGTGTATTTATATGCATGCAAATTTTTCAATGAATTTTATTATTTTTTATATTGTTTTCGATAAATATTTTGATTAAAATTTCCATATAAAAAATAGCTTTGTTTTTGGAAGAATTATTTATTAAATATTTTTCCATAAACAAAGTTATTGCAAAAATATTTCCTTTTTAATTTTTTTTGAAAATAAATTTTTTACAAAAAAAATTTCCTATCAATGCCCAACCACATTCCTGTCAATTATGTTCCATCCTTTTTAATCCTATGTGATTACACAAAAAAAAATATAAAATTCCCTTTGAAAACAAATGTGGGCGTATATTTTTATACGTGCACTCCTCAGGCCGTACAGACCCATCCTGAACCCTTGGCAAATGCTTCATGTTTGGCACTAACGCCAATTGGTTTCCGATGGAAGGTATCCGGTGCACAACATACCATGCCACCTGGTGGAATGATAGCATCAGCAGCTGGTGGATCTGGTGGAATAGCAGCAGCTGTCGTCGCTGTCATTGGACGTCCATTACCAACAATCAGTGAAACAACAACAGCATTTACGAACGTGTCATCGACAAATACCAGCCCTGAGAAAGGCAGCCTAGGAAATGGTGTGGATCGTATTGAAAATGATCCACCAACAGCCGATATATCTGTTACATATCCCGCACATGGTGGACCACCATCAATACTACGGCCATCATTAATTACACGAAAGAAAACGCAAAATTCAGCCGATTCGAAACGTGAAAGAAAAGCGGCTAAAACACTTGCGATCATAACTGGAGCATTTGTATGCTGTTGGTTACCGTTTTTTATTGTTGCCATATTATTACCTACATGCTCATCTTGTGATATATCACCTTTAATTATAAGCTTCTTTCTTTGGTTAGGATATTTTAATTCCACACTGAATCCTATTATTTATACAATATTTAGTCCTGAATTTCGACATGCCTTTAAACGGATTCTATGTGGTCGTAGAAATAGTATACGTCGCCGGAATAGACACATGGGTGTTCGACGCTAGGAACCACATTCAAATACTAACAAATACACATAACGGGTACAATACCATGACATCTATACATCAAAACACGTAATTTTAACCAACTCATCGCACTTTACCAAAAAATATTGTAATCGTGTCAATCATCACGACGAAAATGCACTGATGTTTTGTCATCCCTCATTTTATCCGAAGAAGCAAATATAAAAAAACCTACATTTTAATTAATTTATCTGCCTTATCACAAGCGAGATGAACGCGAAAGGAGAAACAAATTTTTTGTCAAATTTCCACCCCTTCTCAGAATTGTATATGTATACATAGTCGCGCACATGGAAAATTAAATGGAATTAATTTGGTACAGGGAGATATTGTCGAGGTTTCGGTAAGAAAACCATCCCTTTTTTTGGTCCATTGAATCTTCTTATCATAATCTTTTTATCGGATTTTTTTTACATGTTTTTTATGATGATGATGCGATGATGAAATCAAAATGATAACCGATTGAAATCGATTACACGTGTAACGTAAAAAGACTATTATCAACCTCAACCGAAACGAAATATTATGAACTTTGAACATATCGAGCAGGGGTGAAAATTCGGCAAACATTTAATCTAATATATTTAAATTTATTTTTGAAATAATTATTTTTTTTTCAAGTCTTCCAATCAAAAAAATAAAACGATTTCATATTTATTAAATGTTTATTGATTTATTTCTCAACAAAAACCATAATTTCCTGCTGTCTAATGATAATATCTAGAAATACATAATTATATAGAGCATCTCCCTATGACACATTTAGAAAATAATAAATAATCAAACAATTAAAATTATGTCATTAATTTGCGCAAAATGAAAACTGTAGCAATTAATAAAGTTAACTACTATATACTTGTTGTGACATCTCAATTGTTAAATCTTATCACCCTTTTCTGTCTGTATGATATACTCGACATATTGATACAGTAAAACTGTCTATCTATTAGTATCTACATAATTTATTTGTTGCTATTCGATTACAATAAAAATTTTCACACGTGTCTGATCGATACAATACTGAACAGTTTTCCGGGTATTTTTGGTTCATCTCCACAACTATAATTGTATGTATCACTTACGAATTCAAATGTTATTGCTCTTCTTACACACAAAACTTTATCATGTAAATTCAAATTCTAATTTATTCTATATAATATTATACGATCTAATTGTGAAGTACAATCATTTAATAAAAAAACGAAGAATATAAATATTTTCTTTTATAATTTAACAAAATGAATATTAAGAAAGTAAATAAATTAATTGTTAAACAAAATTATTATTAAGTTTATAAATTAAATTAATTTTAAGAAGTACTATTATATATATATATATATATATATATATATATATATATATATATATATATATATATATATATATATATATATATATATATATATATATATATATATATATATATGTATATATATATATATATATATATATATATATATATATATATATATATATATATATATAAATATATATATATATATATATATATATATATATATATATATATATATATATATATATATATATATATATATATATATATATATTTATATATATATATATATATATATATATATATATATATATATATATATATATATATATATATATATATATATATATATATATATATATATATATATATATATATAGGGTAGTTGATTTTCGTAGTGTTTACTCTTAAGACGGAATATATGAGATTCTGTAGCACAGAGATGCTTGATATGATGAACTAAATATTTATTGTACAGTAAAGGATGATACATCAAATGAAATGTATCAAAAATATTAGGTGTCCAGTTGGAGTCTGAAATTTTCACCTTTACCTCTAATACTTTTTGTTAAATTTGGTCTATCCATGAACTAAGTAACGAATATTCTAATATATATTAGGGTGTCATCATTATCACAGTATTAACGCATAATTATAGTTAAATGAACTGATTGACATTCGTTGGATTTGCTTAATCCAAAGCAATTGTCTATTGCATTTTGTTTCAACATTATTATCGATAGTTGCTTTTATTATAATAATAATATTCATTTGATGTATCACATGACGTATAATGCAATTGAACATTTGATTGATCATCATTTATTCAGCGCATGACTCTTGGAAGATAATATACACCTTAGATTTTGGTATCCACCAACCATTCAACCAAACAACACTGCTTTCTAAGAAAATTAATGAATTAACGAGAATCAAAGCACCGTAATTATATATATATATATATATATATATATATATATATATATATATATATATATATATATATATATATATATATATATATATATATATAAATAGATATATACATATATATATATATATATATATATATATATATATATATATATATAAATATATATATATATATATATATATATATATATATATATATATGTATATAAATATATAAATATATATATATATATATATATATATATATATATATATATATATATATATAGATATAGATATATATGTATATATATATATTTATATATATATATATATATATATATATATATATATATATATATATATATATATATATCGAAGTCGATTACATTTTTTTACTCCCACCTCTTTAACATTTGCATTAAACTTGGTGAAAATCTTTTTTGTATGGAATAAGGTTGAAAAATGTATGCATATTTAAAGAACTCGTTCTCAAAATCTCTTTACCGACTTGAAGGATGAAACCCCAAGTTAACGAAACAAGTATACTGATTTTTATGGTCAAAGTTTAACCAATGTTAAAATAAATAAAAACATAAACAATTATTAAAAAAGGACTACTAACTGCTTCGTTCAGTTGGAGATAGAATTTTTGGAATGTATAAGACTGAGAATATGGGTTATAAACAATTACCTAACATTTTATGTTCCAGTTTTATTTAACGGCTTCATTTAAATTATCATCCCATTTTCAAATAAGTTCTTAGTCTTCAAAGTATTTAAATCTTTTTTATCCACTTACTTTTAAACATTAAGCTGTTATTTTAAAAGAAAGCGTAATAAATTCTACCAACACTATTTTGATTTATTGCAAACTGGGTGGTCATTTTGTGGCGCTTTATCACATTTAGTGAATAAAAAGTATGATAAAATGAAATTTTTAATAATGAATGAACAACTTCACGTATTTATTGAAACGGGTAAAGAACAATATATACCATCTCGTTTTTACCAGTCAACATTTATACTGTTTGTCATCTGTCATATTAAAATAGTATCCAATGTCATGAGATTGTTTCATATATACTTAACATATTATAAAAACTTTTCACTACCTATTCATCCACTTCATATAAAAAATGGTATAATTAATTTTAGGATTATGTAGAAATGTCGATCTATCACTAAATATTTCCCCTGAAAATTGATTACTACCCCTTTTAAATTAATTAAACCGGGTTGTGTTTGTAGACATTTTTTTTTATATATCACGAAAAAAGTCTACAACCGCGATATAAAAGTATAATAAAGCACCACAAAATGATCACGGGTGATCTATATATGGTGATCTTAATAGTTTATAACGAGTTGTTGAAATACTGAATATTTTTGTCAAGGTCCATTTAAATGGAAAGATGTGGGAATATCTAAAAAATGGCTGATATATATATATATATATATATATATATATATATATATATATATATATATATATATATATATATATATATATATATAATATATATATAATACTTAAATATGAAAATAACCCCAATATGAATAAAATAAGTGTATAAATAAAATAATAATTTAAATTATATTTTTAAAACTTAGAATTTATAAATAGGAAATCCAAAAGTTTATTTTATATTTTACTACCTACTTCAAAATAATGAAGCAATAAATAAATGTACTAAATATGTAAATGATTAGAAAAATTAATCATTTATTACATGGTTGAAAATAATATGTATAATAATATTTGTATGTGTAAAACAATTGATGATATCATGTTGCTGGCGATATGATTAAAATCATAATTAAAAATTTATATAATTATTATTAATAAATATTAGTAAATGAATTATAAATTATCTTAAATTAAAATTGCTTTCCAAAACACAATAATACGGTTTCAAAACATTATAAATGGCATCCATAAATAAACCCGAAACTATTAGTCGAATTTTTCTAACCTCACAAATATTACAAATATAAAAATTAAACAATCAAAAAAAATGTAAATATATAATAAATAAATTATTTATTTTGTTCAACGTCTTATAATAATTAATATGTGTATATTATTTTATTTAATTATTTTCGCAGAAACAAAGTTAAGAGCCCAAACTATGTTTCTGCGAAAAGCGAATTTATAAATTTTGGTTTATACGAAATTATTAACATTTAATTACATATAAAATAATATTAGGTAGGAGACATACACTCAAAAAGAATCCTAAATTAAAATTACCTAATTTAATTATAATTGTAAAAATAAAAACAAAAAAAATATATTTAAACAAAAAACATCAAAAATATTTTATTTAAAGAAAACCAAAAGTCTTTTTATTTACAATATAATGCGTTTTTGTTTGTGAAAAGCTGTTCGAATGGAAAGTCAAAGGTAAATATGTTTTTTCTAAATTGTTCAATTATAAAGACTTATTTAATTAAATCTTTTTTAAAGTATTACCTGTATAACAATTAGAACATGCTGTATATCTTACATTCAAGGTTTGAGTGGAAAATATAATTTTCAATTTATCGGTTAATTGATTTTCAGACATAGCATAACATAGTTAGGTGTGTAACGAAGAAATTGCGACGCTAGATGAAACAATATGGGACAAAATTAAATCAAGATTTTGTCCTTGTGTAACGATCAGTTTCTTCTGTTCACCCACAATTTTTACAGCATTCCATCAAATCTAATTTTAACAAAAGCAGCTTCTGTTAAAAAATCTTCTTACTATTTTACAAATATAATTTGTGAAAAGATTAACTGGCTACAATTTTTTGCAACTATCTCGTATATTGTTTGTCATAATACCTTTAGTTTTGCATCAGAATTATTAACAGGTTAATTCCTTTAACAGGTTAGCAACTTAAAACAGTGGGTGAAGGTTAACAAAAGCCCCTAATAAAGTGGATAAACAAAACTAACAGAGTTTGAAACAAATAATATTCACATCTTGTCTTAAAAGTAAAAAAGAATTGTAATTTCAATTCAACTACAATGTATTTGCTGAAAAGATTTTGCTGCCTTCCTGAGTCTAAATATGGCTTAAAAATATTTTACGATGGCTGATTTTGGAATGTCCAATAACGTAATAATAAATAAATCCTCATAATAAATAAAGGGTAGTAAATAAGCAGGGTTGGTGACTGGAATGGTTACTTTATTAAACGCCTCAAGGTTCCCAGTCTACGTTTATTTTTTATACTATCAACGGAGTAAAGACTACGTGCTCATACTTGGCCTACACAGCCCTTGAGACATATTCATAAAATAACCTTAACTTTTTTAACAATGTTTATAGATCTATCGGATTTTTCTCTAACAAAAACAATTTACACTTTTAAATTGATTCAATTTTGATCGTCGAAAAATTTAAAACAGATGGCACTGCTTTACATTTAAAATTCCATTTGTTATCAAGCGTCTTTACGACAGTTATTGTTCTTTATTAAATCTCAATCGATTTTTCAAATTTATAAATTCAAAAATCAAGGTTTCTCCAAAATGTGATTTATATTGAACACCTGTTGAGCATCCAATCATAGTAATATAAGGATGTACGATGGGAGACCTTTTACAAACATGACTATTCGATATAACCTTAATCCTCATTTAATCCAATAAATAATAAAGTTTACTATAAAAGAGGCTTCATTACTATAAAAAGCTTCATAAAATTATGACCACTGTCCGGACTATGACTATGACCGGCAGTATGACTAGAAACAGTGGTCCGGTAATAAATCTGTTTGTTGGCTAACCTAATAACCACATCACAATCATGTATTTTACAACAGTTGGGAACATTAACTGTAAAAACAACTCTTTAAACCATAGATGTGTAGTTGAGTGGATAACAATACCAACAACTATATCTGTTGCATATGTCTTATTTAAACATAAAGAAACTTTGCAAAGATCGTTACAGACATTAATAAACAATATTAATAGTTTCAAATTCCAAATTATCGTATTAAAGAAAACATTTCTTATATGGGCATTCACAACAATAGAATATAAATACTCATATACGTGTTATAAAGGTATTCCAGTTAACTGTATAATTTTATTTTGAAAAATGAGGAAAATCCTTATCTTTCTGTTATTATTTCCAATTTTCCCTTATTAATTTTCTATTAGTTGTTGGATGCTAAAAATAATATGGAAAACGTGAGGTAAAAAGCCAAGATAACAACAGAAAAAATAAGAAAATTGATGAGAAAAATCTACTGTATATAACTGTTAAATTCTTTTGTGTGATTGATTGATTAGTTGTTTTTTTTTCATTTCGTTCACAACAAAAAAAATTTAATCATAATACCAGCGTAATTTTTTTTTTTTTTGAATTAGTTATGTCGAGGGGTGGTGGTAGAATGTTGCGAGCACAATATAATAAAAAAAATACTGATGATAAAAAATTGGTAGCGAACCAAGCTACTAAGCAAGGGAAAAGAGTCAAATGAAAAAAACCGCAGAATACGAGTATGTTTTGTACACATCCAAATTTAGTATGGTTTTCCTGTTTAGGTTATTTATTTCGTCTAACAGGTAAATTGATTTTCTTTTATTTATTTTTTTTTTCATTTGTATTTTGCTTTTACATTTTTACTTATTTGTTGTGGATTTTGAATTAAATGGAAAATTTTGTATTATTCCAAATTCAACTAAATATACATACGTTTCTATATACATACGTATGTATATAAGAATATATAATACAGATGGAAATTACATTAAATTGTAGTGAAAATCACTCAGACGGTTTATGAAGGTGGATTTTGGAATTTAAATTAAGTCTGTACATAATGTACATTGTAAATATCATTTCATTTGGTTTAATGTTAGACGAATAATATTCGATTAAGGAACGAACAGGTGCATTATAAATAACTTAAGATCGGCTTCATCTGTTGTATTATATCGGTTTGTTTTATATGTATATATTGTTAAGGCTATTTATTAATTTTTATTGAGAATCATTATCATAGACACTTGTTACTGACGGTCTTCTGGTACATTTATAGCGACTTTCTGGTGTTATGCCATTTGATCTTTCCTTTCATTATGGTTAAATCCTCCTTCCACTTCTGATACATTCACTAGATACTGCCTATAGTAATAACCTCCCACTCCAATTTGTATGGGAGTTGGAAGCTACGTTATCTTACTATTGCATTCAAAATAACTTTTCTCACTATTTAGCCATTCTTCTTGTGTGGGTGAAACTTAGCCAAATACACTTCCGTTGATTAAATCCTCTAAAACGGAAAATGGTAATTTCCAATTTTCATATCTTTTGAATTTCATCGTCATTTTGTTTTCTAACTCAACGTTAGATAATTTCATCATTAATCAAATGACTTAAAATTCGTTTTGTAGTTGAATCTCACTTTTCTTTTTATCCAGTTTATTTTCCTTCTTTTCGCAAATATATATTTTTCAAATAAAAAATTATAAATAATAAATTAAATTAGTTTTCTTTAAGTTTAACCGATGTTGAAAAGTTTAAATTAACGTATATCATTAGAGCCATCTAGATAACTGTGCTATATAATGATGAAAAACATACGATTGAGTTTAATTATATAATAAATCCTGAAAACTATGGAAACTGTAGAACTAATTGCTTATTGAAAAATATAATCAATTTAAACGGGGTCCTCAAAAATGCCACGGTTTTTAATTAGTGGTTAAGAAAATTTATCATCACGCCCGTGGTGATTTCCAGAGTTTCAAAAAGCGATTATCTGTAAAAGCATTCGTTGAAATGGTTTACCACCTTACAAAGTACACCAAAACGTAATTAATAGTTCGTAATGTCTCAGTTGAGACGCGGTTGTAAGCGGCTTTAAGCCATAGATTATTATCAAAAGTGATAGCAGATCCATACTATAGGTATATTTTGAATTTTGCCGAAGTTCCAAGAGCTGTTCAAATAATTTCAATGAATTTATCAGTATATCCTTTATCCTGAATATTTATGTGTAGGTAATTACCACTTCCTCAAAGATGTAGAACGTTTTACGTCCAAACGTCGTATTTAATTTTTGTTTTAAACTGAATACTTTTGATACGTTGGGCGTATCCAGCACGTTGAGATCTCACTAAAAACCGTAGATATCTCACATCTTAATGTATTGGATGCAAAATATCTAAATAAAAAATGTAGAATATCTCACTATTTAGTGAGATAAGAAATGTATATCTACATTTTGTAGATAATTTATGGTTTGAGTCTCTGGTTTATTTTGACAGCTATGTCGGTGAAGTACAGAATAAACAGTTCATCAATTTAAATATAAAGAACAAAAATCAATCGTAAATTCGTAATATGCAAAAATATTATGTATAAAAGAATTATATGTGTTTTATGTGCAGCTCCGACTGACAGCTTAGCTAAGACCTCAACCCACAAAAAAAATATAGATTGTTCATCCAACACACTAGATGATAGTCTACAATTGGGAATATTCTACATTGTAGTATTGGATGGATAAAGTTATTATTCATACGTTATTTCGAAAACCACAAAACCCTACTGAAATTGTTTAAACTAAATATATAGAATCTTATAAATATATAGTATCTACTCTTGAAGTTGACTGCTCTAAACACCAGATGGCCTATAGATTGTAGTGGTTTAACGTTTCACACTGTTTAGCTTAGTTTCTACAAAACAAATGATAATTGTGGTTTTTATTCGCTTTTTGGCTCATTTTAAAGACATTCACCACTTGACATCGAATAAACTTCTATTTCACTATAATTCTTTTTTATTTAATATAACCGAAGTGGATTTTATCACTATGTTTGTAAACTATCAAATAATATCATAATGATCTTATGCAGAATATAAACAGTACTTAAAGCCTGATTTACATTATGAATAAAATGTTGTCAGTATTTTTAACTGAAAAAACTAAAGCGAGAAAAAAATCAAAAATACTATTAGAGTGACAGAGATTGTTTTTCACTTTTTCTTTTTTTATAGTGGAGATATTTTGACTGATGCATGTAACATAACCAATAAATATCAAATTTTTTTTTGTTTTTGAAAATAAAAATTTATTCAGTACTGAATAAATTGTTTATACTGGAAATGTTTTTTATTTCTCTCGCACTTTAAGAATAATTATATTTTGTATATTTTCATAACGGAAATCAGGCTTAATGATGATTATTTTTTTCAATCAGCGTTAACATTTGATAGTTTTTTTTACGTTTAGTTTTATTTGGGTGCAGGGTGGATTTTTAGACCGTCCTACCTCCTTGTAACTGTCAGAGCTTCTGCAGTGCACCCAACGTGCGATCCTTCAAGTAAAGGTTGATAGCTGCCTTACAGGTGACTATAAGAATTAAAATAAGTTAGTGTAGGGTGATTCATCGATGCCTTATTTGTTAAAATCGATACCATTTTTTATTGAATTCACATTGATTTATACAATTACGAAGAATTAAATTGTTTTAATAATAAACATTTGATCTCTTTAAATCATACCTGTTTTCGTTACATATACAGCATACATACATGTACATACTGATATTCACAGGTTGAAATAAAAGTCTGCAATCCCCATGTGAATTAATTACTTATAAATATAATAAATGCTGCTTGTCTAAAGAAAAGTTTATTCACCCATTTATCAAAATTATCAGGTGAAATAAGACTAAAACAATAAGAGAGACTTATCTTGTCATTTTAAATTTTATTTCATTGTATCTTATACTGGAGTATGTACATGTATAAGATACCTTTAATACAAAATATTAAGAAAGTATTATGTTTTGTTTGGTCTTAGGCTGTCAAAAAAATCAATGTACATATATACATTTTAATAGACGCCTTGTTTGACAATCCACAAAGGGTTGAATATGTTTATATAATATGGTACTTCCTATTTATATATGAAACTTTTTTGGATCATAAACGTATTTCCATAATTCAAGCTGAAACCATTCAAAACCATTAATTTCACTAAGTATATATAATACCGCGGCATGTACACATAAAGTATAATATGATGTCACATATATACGAAAAAACCGATTAAATTTCATTTACACCCAACTTCATAATTCCATAAAATCTCTGCAAAAAATCGTTACATTTCCATAAATTTTCATTTTTATTTATTTTTGTGAAAAGCGACAAAAAATATACATCTATAATCCTAACGCTTAACATATCCTTAAATGAAATCCGTAAATAACGCTAGAAATAATCAAAATAAGAAAATCAAAACAGAGAAAATATACAAATATAAATACATGTGTATAACAAATAATTTTCCAATTTTCATTTCTGGTTCATTCTGTCATACAGTGGAAAATTTCCATAATATACACACAATATATAGTGTACACACGCATCTAAGGCATTTCTTGATAATTCTTAGTGTTTTGTATACACAAACAAACTATATGCGTACATATGTATGTATATGTGTACTCGTATATGGATGAGAAAATTGAATCATTTACATAAAAATAAAAATGCTGGGACACGAAAAAAAATAAACAAGAAATTTGGAAGCCTCATATACGTGAACATGATACCTTATATTGGAAAGGTAATTTTATTTGATTTTGTGCACGAATTGAAGATTTTTGTAATTTAAAGATTGTATAAAAATTGAATATTCGGTTTATAAAATTTAACAACAATTTCAAACTACAAAAATTACATACCACAATCTAGGTAGAGACACTAATTCCACAATAACAGCTTAAATGTTTTGCGAACAGATGTCACACTCAACAAATAATGGTGGAAAACTTAGCTCTTTTTTGTATACATACCAACGTAACCAAAATAAAAGTAAACAAATGAAAATCCAAATATTTTATTATGATTTTTCCTCAATTTTCATATGTTTTTATTTACCATCAGTTTTCATTTTACCGTTTGCCGAGTCGGACGTGTGCGCGGACGATTAATTTTATACAGTGAAAAGTGTTCGTGGAAAATTAAAATATAAAAATCATGTGAAGGTGAAAATATATTAAATTTGTGTGCTCGTAAAAAAAACAAAATAAAAAACAAAGGATTATAAAATATAGAATTGGAAAGGAACGTATTCGCTCCTTAATTATGAATGATAATGAAAATATTTTAATCGAAGGATTGGTCAAATATCGGGATGGGAAAAAGGTAAACGAATATTAAATTTCATATATAATCACGTGATACGACACTGGGATATAGTCGCAATATTTTTTTTCTTCCGGAAACTCGTTAAATATCTGGATTGCATGCTTATTATTATGTTCGAAGCGGTTAGAATATAATTGTATATGTTATGTATGCGTTAAGGATGGGATGCATTTTGGCTAAAGGAAGGGAAACAATTCAAAATACACTTTAGATATGTATTATTTATATTACTGTCTGTTTGTTTGAAATATTTGGGGGGAGAATAAAATATTTAGGTGTTTTTGTATATATGGATCTAAATGGATACAGATCGTTTGGTTCCACAAACGAAAAAGGTAAGGAAAGTATTTGTTCTTTTTGTATAAAAAAAATATGAGGTAAAGGATCAACTTTACTTGCATATATGGGGTCACTATATACATAGTAATTGGTTGAATCGTAAAGTTTATTCATCTCTTTAGTTTAGTATATAAATATGTATGAATAAAAATGCTATAAATTTCCCGACTCAGCACTATGTTGAAACGCATTTCCATAATTTTCATTTGTATTTTTTATTATTATACTATTTTTATAAATCAAAAAGCACAAGACACAAGAAAATGAAATATTATTCATTTATGTATATATGTAATATCAAATCTTGGTTGTCTCCAAGATGTCGTATACTGATTTATCAGAATAAATTTCTAAAATTTGTTATTCAAAATTTTACCTTTCTGTCTTTTATGTATATGTACATACAACATTACAGTCTGACTCATATTTAACATGAATGAAATTTATGCTTATTGAGTTTTTTCTCTGATAAAACGTCAATCAAATTAGAATCAAAACCAAAAACTTAACAATTTCTTAAACGAAATTGATAAATTGTTAGTAAAGCAGTAGGGTTCCTATTATCTTGATACATGTATATTTGTAGATAATTTTGGAAAAAACAATATAATTAATGATTTTTTTTATGGGAAAGTTAAATATTTTAATTAATGGGTTGCCAAACTATATAAGGGTTGAGAAGTAGAAGTAATTTAAATCAGACGCCGCAATTATTGTACTGTATGACTATATAAGCATCAAAACATCTGAGACTGCAACTTTAATTATGAAATATTACCTTAAAAACAGAACAAAACTCATAAAAATCCGTTTCTATACTAGCGCGACAAGATATACGAGTATACTGCAACATAAAAACAAATATGAAACTGAAACATGATTAATCCATTTGCATTACAAATTTTTCTATTAAAACGATGTACGATCATTTATATACATATATATTATAGCTGAATGAAAACTGTTTGCATAAATTTTCATTTTTACTATGCAGCTCGAGATAATAACAAACGAAAGATAACAATATAGTTTTTTGTTTGATTTTTCACTTTTATCTACAGTTTTTGTTATAATAACAACAATGTTGGAACAAAAAAACTAAAATTCTAATATTATTAATGTAAACTAGATATAGACGATTAATTTAACATTTACAAGAGTAAAATTATATAATCTTGTTCACCCCCATCTACTATTCCCATTCCAGGTATTATACAAGATATATATTAATACTTCAAACGAACTGACTAATAAAATGTAAACTCATATAAATTCCAGAACAGTAAAAATTTCTTTAAACTTTACTTTTACATAACAATCAATTTGGTTTACATATATAGTAGCTATGTAGTATATACATATATAACTAATATGCTCTTTCAAAATTTATTGAAAATTAAACTTTCCTACATCTTTGCAAATATAATCCTAAAAAAGCTTAACATAAAAAAAATTTAATATTTTCCTTAGATGTACTCGTATAAAAAAGTATTTTCTACTGTAAAAAAAATAACTGATAAATCTATTCTATATGACATCATTTTTTATGGTACATAATTTTATGTTCTCACAAGCAAAACCATACGAATTGATTGCACTTAAGGCTAAACATTGACTGACAGTCAAAAAAGACGAAAAGAGAAAATAATTATAAAACTCCAACTAAAAGACAGACAACGTTATTGTTTATTTATTTATTTATAGCGAATTATAGCAGAATTTTGAAAAAACCATAACCAAAACACTCATTAATTATTTATTCTTGGAGTTTTTTTAATTGTGAATTAAAATGTAGTATTAAATATCACAATGCTAAACAAATATGATTTTTATTTCAATACAATTATAATTTTACCAAAATAATATATGGAGGGTCAAATACCTTGACTATAAAATTGGTTGTGTGCGAAAATAATTTCTTGTTTAACACAAATTTTATGTAGAAGGCTGAGTGTGACTGCAATAAAAAGTATTCAATTTTATACTTGTTATGGCAGTCACACTACCACAAACACAAATATTTTTCCAGTCAACTTTGACTGATATAGCTTTCTGGTTCACTTACACTACTATAAAATCTATATTATTGTCCCATTTTAATATTTACTGACATTCAATTTTTTTTATGGAAAAGAGCCTTTACTTATTTGAATAGACATTTTCTTTTAACTGTTATAATTGTAAAAAATTATGACAACCAATTTAGATTGGCTACAGTTCCAAATACGACTAGATCAAAACAATAATTTATTCATTAATTTTGACAGTCAATTTGAAATTGTTTGCAAGAAAGAGATAGAAAACAAGCTACCTCATCTACGTCCAAAGTGAGTACTTGAATTTATTTAAACCCAATCATATATATAATATGAATACATGTCACAAGAAGGCGTCAAAATTGAATTCCATATATTTTGTTATATACAAAAAACAAACAATAAATATAACTATTGTTACTTGTTGCAATGAATAAAGTTAAATTCAAAACTAGATCCAATTGTATTGTGCCAAAGAAATACTGCAGTTATCTGTTGTATTTGTCAACAAGCGATTTAGATTTATATTTGGATTGAACGTTTAACTTTTAAATATATAAAATTAAAATCGCCTACTAGTGACAGGTATCATTACTATAAATTATACAATACAATTTTTGTTGTAAATTAAAATTGATTATTTATCGCCAATAAACAACATTTTCATGTAAGAAATGTCATCATATTAGTTGCTTCCCAATCGACCAACCGCTAGTAGTTCGGTTCTTGTCTTTGCTAAATTAACTTCTCTTAACTGCTCTTGCTATTTTTTACGAGTAGTTAGAAGCAATTACGCATAATTTCACCACTACGCGGCTTAGTGTAGAAGCAGTTCAAAACTGTTTTTTATTTGTGTTTAAAATGAAAATAATTTTATTTCCTTTGAAGCGACAGTTTTGACACAGAAACGTTTGCATAATGATTTTTGACAGACTTTATACACACACAATATAATATAGGTTATGTTTTACTCATATAGGTTATGTTTTACTCATTTTATCCATTTTATGCGTTTCAATCGACTATAGTAAAGAAAAGAACCGAACTATTAGTGGGAAATAGCGGTTGGTCGATTGGTAAGCAATTATTGCCAATTATACTGTAAACATCATGTTTATTTATATTAGTCAATTATCAAATATGTGATATGAATAGTCCATCAATGTTATTTATGCCAACATTATGTTCATTTAGCATGTCGTATAGATCCAATCTTAAGCTATGGAAAACTGAAAACATTGTCAATAGGGATACAAAACGAACCGATATAATACCTATAGAGCCTGACTCGTTTAAACAATTCTCAAAAAATGAAACAAAAAATAATAATGATGTCTCAGGAAGTGTTAGGATAACGAAACCAATGGTTCTTTGAATTTGTATTTGGTCTTTATATTTTTCACAGAGCAACGAATTCAACCATTCTTTCAAATTCAATATCAGTAGAATATCCAATGTTTCGATTCCACGAAATTTAATCACAATAATAGTCACTGTCCTCAAACTAGAAATTTCAACGCGTTTAATGTTAAAAGGTTCAAACTATTGTTTGATATCTTATTGAAACCATCTATTGTAATATTTTACTTTTTCAATATACTATCATTTGTACTTCAACTCTTTAAAATAGAAACTTCAAGCAATCAATAACTTCGCAAAAAAGTAAAACGATATAAAATATATGTATTATGAAAATAATTTAAATGAAAAAACCAAGATCCGATCTGGTCTAAATGGAGAAATCTATTGGATTTAAACTAACCAACCGACTAAATAGTGCAGTGTTTAAAGCTGCAGCTGTTGAATAGGAGATGTGCGTCATGATTTTTTATTGTGGCATGACGATCATTTATTTGTCATATGAATAATGTATTTGTGTAGTAATGGACTCCAACACATTACTCTTTGAAAGCTAATTTTCTCCTCCGATATTTATTCATGATGTGTGTATATTGTTTGTACGCATGTTGCAGAATGGGAACAAGCCACTTCTTGGTGTGCCAATTCCGTATTTTGTTCTATAGTCAATCTAATTCCATTTATAAAAGTTATTTTAAGCTGCCACAAGAAAAACTCTTTTGAAACTTAGCAGGTCATACCAGAAGATTATTTATACACGTGAGTGCTATGCCATAACACATGGTCACCAGAGATTACCAGTTTTTTTGTACTTCTATTATTAATTATTTATAGATACACTCGCGGACAAAATTAACGCATATTTTTTTTGTAATAAAAGAAAATCCCGCTGGCCAATTTTAATACTACTAGTGTCAAATGATAGCACATTTATATTTTTATCAGAAACCACATTGAATAAAGTTAACTGCAAGCCAATCAATTAAATTTTTCAAAAATGCTTAATAAAAATTGCATTGTGTTTGAAATCCAACGCAACGATCGGCTTTTGTTCCATTGCATATCAATTATTTTTAAATGCAGTTCTAAAGCAAACACCTAATATAAAATCCATTATAATATGGCACCCGGTCAAGAGCTGGAGGTGGTTAAAGTGGTCACATTGTATCAGGAAGATTATACACAAGTACAAATCGCACGAAAATTAGGAATTAATCAGTCTTCGATTTCACGAATACTTAAGCGGTATCGTGAGACCTTAGAGTATAAAAGAAAGCCCGGACAAGGACGTAAAAGGTGCACAACCGAGCATGACGATCGATTTTTAAAAATACTCATTATTAAATTAATCAAATTAAATTGTAATAAAGCTAGTTTTAATGTTTATAAACCGCTTTTAAAAATTTAAAAAAAAAATTGCAAAAATGTGTCGAACATTTTAACATTTCAATGCAAAATGATAAAATGTTCGACACATTTTAACATTTTGCAATGAAAAATAGCCGCTATAATTCCATATCATTGCAGCAGGATTTTTTTTACTGCAAAAAAAATTATGCATTAATTTTGTCCAAGAGTACAGGTGTACACACTGATAAAAGCCAACCTACAAAGTACTGTCGTTGAAAATATATACATTCACACCAACAATCGTAATCAGATGGTGAAAAATCCTAACTCTATCCGGACCCTAACCTGGTACCTTCCGCTCTATAAAATCATTCCTATAATAGTAATGAGGAGATGGAAATAGTTCTACTAAACTATTTCAGATTCTTCACTACAAATGAACCATAAATTAAATTATCTCCGATAACTGTCCACTCATCGTGTTTAAGTATATATTTTGGTCTGAATTACAATGGTGATAAAAGAACTAAATGAAACACATAATATAGATTTATTGGCACTGTTTATACATATTTTAACTGTACACATACCACATTATTTTTTGTACACTAAAAATTCAATTATAATACAAAGTTTATACAAATTTGTTTGAATCCTAATAAATTTAACCTCAGTTTTCATACTCCAACATACTAGGCAACCAATTCAAATTTTTCGAACCGTTCTCGTTTTCTTTATAACTGTAACAATTTTATTCTAGTTGGTATAGAACAAGTTCGACGGTAGAAATTGGAAAATTTATGAACATCGACAAAAAAACTTAAACGAATTTAAAATGCAATCGAAATTGGTGAAAACTACCATTCCAACATATTAAAATAGCCATGGTGTAGAATGTTTTCAAATTTTGTCAATGGGACGGGAAATTTTACTATTTTCCATTGCATTTTAGATTGGATTACCGAGTACCAAAATATAATTGTTTTTTTTCTTATTATTGTTTCGAATCAGTGTAGTATAGTTTCTACTTTCTAGACAATTAAACTTACGTGCATTCTTAAAACAACCACATTTTGGGGTTGAGGTAGTGTCTGTCACAAAACCAATTTCATTTAAATATCTTATTCAACCACATTTAATATCTTAAATGGGACAAATTTAATTAGGTCTTGTAATCCGTCATTGCTGTTTGAATTTCTCCTTAATTTATGCTACCAGAAAAACAATTTTTGTAGTTATTTTGCTTTTTGTGCCAAAATTTGAACATCAGTCATCAAAAATACTCACATGACGATTAAGGTGAGTATAACGGCCAGTTTGCTTAACCGAAATATGTGAAACAATTGCTTACAATTGCTATTGGCATTGCCCCTTAATTCATGCTACCAGAAAAACCGTAAGCATTTTAAAACATGTAATCTTTTTGTGGCAAAAACATTAACTACAACCACACGAAAAATACTCACACGAGGACTAGGTGGAGTAAATAATGGCAATTTTTTTACATTATCAACAGAATATAGTTAAATCCACCAATCAGTTTGTAACGAAGAAGCAACATAAGTGATTCCATTCCACCATTGTAATCAAACAAAACAGCCTATATACATAGTGAAATTTAAGACTTAAAACCATAAGGCCATCATCATAAATTTTTTATTTTTAATGAAAATATTCCATCTTTATCGTGCCGCTACCACAAAATAGATGATGACAATATCTCGGTTAGGTGATATGATAATAGTAATAACAAATGATGATGATATTCGTGTCTAGACAAAACCAAATTGGATAATTTCCAACACAAAATACATCGAGTAAGCTCTAAAACATTCCACCCACCCCCCATATTGTTGTCTTTATAATATACACATATTATAACCACAATATTCGCTTAGGGCGATTGGTGTTTAAGTTTCACGAAAGAAAAGTGTAATATAATTCCTTTTAATTTTAATTAACTTTTCGTTAAATTTTTCCCTTTTTTAAACGGGTGTGGGTAATACATAATGATGTATGCGCGCAAAAGAGAAGAATTGGAAGAGATAATATGTTGCTAATCAGGAAGTTTTGTTGTTTGCCTCGCGGGATTGCGTATCAATTCATGTCTTTATCATTTTTATAAAAATTGGAAACAAATTCGATTGCCTCCAGGATAACAGTACAATAAAACAGCATTTTATGTACATGGAATATGATCCGATGTCATCACTATGAGAATACATAATAAACATCTCAATTTTACGACCAACTAGGTACATAAAAATAAATGCAGTATCAAACCCAAAATATATGATGGTCAAAAATATGAATATGATTATCCCATACTTTTCATATATAATCACAAGATATATAGTGTTTTATTAACATGTTTCCATAAAGGGTCCAACCAAACCAAAATCACCCCATCAGTAAATCCCTGAATTTATATAAATGTCTTTATAAATAAAAAAACACTTTGCAACCCTTTCTCCACCAAAAATATTTAACCAAATACTAACGATATTTTATGATTTTCTTTCCTTTACAGTGGAAATCACGATGGTATATTATGAAGAAAATGTCACCAGCTGCAGGTAATTTGTATACACATATATCCCAAACTCGGCACATAAATCCCACCGACATATTTTATTTTCTCTTGTTTTTCCTTATCGACCAACTTAGTTTTATAACTTTTCTTTTTAATAAAAACTTTTCAGATTCGTTAAAACTTTTACTATACAAAACGTACAAGGATCGTTTAAGGATAACAAATACGAATGGTCATCATTTTCGAACACATAATGTAACAATAAAACATGAAATTTCATTAAAAAATATTTTGGCAATTGAGAATGGATTTACATATGACAAGGAATCGAATACTATCGGGATTATATACGAAAATGGTGAACAAATTGTGATACTATCGTTTGATTTGAGAGAGAATCTAATACAATTTCAGGTAAGTTTCATCTTAAAACAAGTGTTTTGATTATTTATTAAATCTTGATTTGCCCGCAACTGACAACTTTCTGTCTTGACTGTTGATGGAAAAATTATGTAAATCTTATACGGATTTGTTCTCTAAGTACGATATAACATTATATATAGTGGCCATTAAAATGATCTATGAATACAAAATTAAAAACATTTCAACTGTCGTAAACATACATGCTCGTATATTCACAATGGAATAATCATATATTTTCATCTATTTAAATACAAAAAAATTACAGCGATGTACAAAATTATTCGTGCAAACCATTTTAGTATGTCCCGTCTCACAATGTTCAGAATCAACGTTACATTACAGCTCAGTATTTATAGCCTTCATTTATTGGTGTATTTTTTAACATAATGGTGTATCCATCCGCGGTATAGCAACTATAGATCTGCGTTGATCTTAGTTTCGTACTAATGTACATACATATATACGTATGTTAGTCTGGATTGATGCAGTATACATATTGCCCACTCTTGGGACACAAATTCCCAGTCAAATGTTGTTAAAATAAATAAACTTCACAGAAAATGCAAATTAACAAACAAAACCCAGAATGGTAGAAAATTTTCCACTCATCAATTTAGATTGTGTTTATATAGCCTCCAGGAGCAAAAATATAATCAAAAAAATGTTGGTGTATGGACTGTCATAACACTCATAATGGAGAAACAAAATCGTTATATAAATGATGATATATACGTTATGCATCTGTACATGTAGCATAAATGTAAACATAGAACATATTATACATTAGAATATTTGTTCAAATATGATTAATGATTTAATTTAAAATATTTTATGGCGGTGTAGTGGTGTGCGAACGGCCATCAATGGGGCTAAAAGACTAAAACACCTTTTAGTCAGACTAAGTATCATTCACTTCGGTTGGTTTATAAGACAAAACTATCTCTATCAACGTGGCAGAACAATACACCAAATTATATAACAAGGTCAAGCTGTAGAATTCGAACGACGGGTGATGGAAATCGAAAACGCAATAATTAAAGGTTATTTCGCGAAGACGGAAACTTTTACCCTAGCTATTTTCACCTAACCAAAACCAATCAAAATAGTCATAGAACAAAAGGAAACTCCCCTTTTTAACCGTAGTTAACGCCGTCTACACTATGCAAATCCACTGATATTTTCTATCATGATCACAAATAACTACTACAGATAGCCAAACTATATGAAGAAATCATGTATATAGACTGAAATAAGGGGAAATAATTGTACCCTGGATGAAAAGGCTATATTTGAATTTTATTGTCTCTTTTATTCCTTTAGCATTGATATTACGATAAATAAATATGTATTTGTATATAAATTTTGTATAAAATATGATGAACTCATTTACTGTACTGAATGAAATTAATCGCAGTGGCTTGAAACATTTATTTGATTTCATGTATGTATTTGAACTTAGTATTATAGATTTGATTGAATTTTATTTATCGTAATATCAATGGTAAAGGAATGAAAGAGAAAATAAGACTCAAATATAGCCTTTTCTTCCAGAGTACAATTAATTCCCCTTATTTCAGTCTATATACATGATTTCTCCATATAGTTTGGCTATCTGTAGTAGTTATTTGTGTCATGATATCAAATTTGTCATTGTATGTGTGAGTATATTATACAAATTTTGACACTATCAGTAAATTATTAGGAGGCTATTTCGCGAAAAATTATTATGAAATTATTACGATATGTCAAGTTTTGATGCTAGATTTCTTCATTATAAATATTAATTTTGGAGTAAAGACGTATTGGCTATCTCAACCATATGAATGGAAACTGAAAAACCCCGTTATTTTAATTCGATTTTTGTATTATTTAATAAATATGTCGCAGTTCTCGACTGAAAGTACAGTTTAATAAATTGATTTGTACCAAAAACCGGTGACGGTAAATATTAAGCCAATTAAATAAAAAAAATGATAAAAAAATATATAATTTTGACAGTTAAAACATTGACATTAGAAAATAATTATCATGATAGTAAAATTCCCAGACATGATATTTGAAGCAAACATTTTTAACAATACATTGAAAAACACACATACATTCATAAACTATCATGATAGAAAATATCAGTGAATTTGCATAATGTAGACGGCGGGTGAATTAAAAAATGGTTATCTTTGAGCAAAATATCCGACAAGCATGCCAATTATTTAGGAAAAAAAAATTAAGCAACAATTGTGCTCATTATAATTTTGTGTTAGTTATATTTTTTGGTGTTTATTTCATTTTACGTCATTGGCGGTCCATTTTATTTTTGTGTGTAGTGCTGTCAATTATTAGAAATTTTGACGTAAGTATAATCAAAGCCCTCTTGGTATATTTTATTCAAAATTATGTTATATTCTTAATAAAGTGAACAAATTGAATTAATTGAAACACGAAAAAATTATAATCAAAATGAAATAATCGCACAAAATCACAATATTTGTATATAGAAATAAGTATTTGATCACAACAGTCCAAGCGAAAATCGAAATTCAATTAAATAAAAAAATGACAAGTGACAAGCCAACTATAAACCTATTTAGAAATATTCCAAGTTGAATACATTAATTCAAAGCTCTTAGAGTAACTTTATACAATTTTATTTTTTCTGTTGATATATGATAAACCGAAATTTCTACCAAGAAAAGCTTGAGATATCCTGTAATTGGGATTGGAAACGCTAGAGCAATACATCTGCTAGGGCCAATATTGTAGTGGTATCGCATTTCCATATTAAATAGTCAGGACATCTGATCGAAGGTAAAATTTCTGATCTGTTTCTAGGCTACGACATTAATTAGATTTTAAAATTTATTAAACGATACACTGGCGTAAAGTATATTATCTTGTAATTGAATATGATCTTTTAGATCAAGCAGTCATTCAATGACGTCATCATGAAATCGAGCACAAAAAACAACACTCAAATTCGAATTAAAAATCTTAAAAAGCATCACACCTTATACATTGGTGAGCCTTACGGGCCCTGTTAAGGACATTACATTACACGTCAATATCTTCTGACACAACAATTTCATACTACCTCCCGCCTTAACCTAATACAGTAAAAATAATTTCTCACAATGGAAATTTTGCCTTCTCTCAATGGTGGTGGTACTCCGGTTTGCGCTTCAAGGCAAATAGATTTTTTCGGAAATTCACCGTCTCCTGCTGAAACAAAGCCAAACACATCACTAAAGTGATAGACGAATGAGGACAATCCACAAATACAATATCCAGTCAGGTTTCTTGCCGCAACAAGCCTAATCACTAAGACGTCGAAATCAAGGCATCCCAACACAATCATAATCCAAATCGAGAGGAAATTCACTTTCGGGAAGTATTAATGTGTCTTTCAGTAAGTACCAAATGTTAATTCGTCATTAAACTCAAGATAGCAGATCACGCCACAGTTAAATAATTAATAGTTTCGAGTACATTATCTTGTAATCCACTAGTACTGTCACGACACGTTTAACACTACATTCACCAATAGAGGATTTACCACTGCAACATATACCAACATTTATGCCACCGGCTAATGTGATTGATCGTTTCGATCAAGCAGTCATTCAATGACGTCACCGTCAGAACACGAAACCCGCCTATAGCGAATTACAACATTTGCAACCAACAACCACACTCAAATTCGAATTAAAAATCGTAAAAGTATGACTCCTATACACTTAAGATGGAACGCTAGACTTAATTTTTACAAACGAACAAAGTGCATAGTGCAAATCCATTGAAATAATATTGGAGAGCCAGAACATAAACAAAAATACTATTGTCACAAGAACCAAAAGCCTTATTACAATTTCAGGAAGGCGAACACTCTAAATCTTAAGCATTGCCTTTAAACGTGTCAACTGGATGAAAGAACTCCACAGCAGCAATATAGAAGAAAATTTGGACAAATTTTGTAAAATCATGTATAGAAGTATATGTCCCTACCACTGCTGAAAAGCTTGTGAAATATCCATCATGGTATGTCGATAAACTTAATCGTTAAGAGAGTTTCTCATCACGCCGCAGTCTCGAATGCGATTCCTCACGATGACATAAAAGACTATTGTGTGGAAAAAGCATACGTTGAGCTGCCATCTGTCAATTTGCACCAATACGTATAAATGGTTCGTAAGGTCTCAGTTTCAGACCCAGTAAAGACTGTTTACGGCCTTTAAGCCATAGATTAATTTAAAGAACAGGAAGGACAAAGTCTTTAAAGAAACATTAAAACATTCCGAATAGTTATAGTTAGCTCAAATATGCAGGGGTCTATTATGAAATATATCCGACTCGGATTTATCCGTTAACGAAAAAATCCGATTCGATTGAAGAAAATAAATTCTTAAAATTGCGATAACTTTTTGCTTAATATTATGAAACGTCAAAATGCGATCAATCTAAAAGAAAATACGTCACTTAAATAGCAGTCGGATTTTGTCTTGTGCACTCGGAAAAAATCCGATTCGATTTTGCCTTTTAGTTTCATAATAGCACGGATATATCCGTTAACGGAAAAATCCGACTCGGATTTATTTCATAACAGCCCCCCAGAGTTGTAACTAACATTTCGAGAATTATTTTGAGATGAAATACACGACTTACATAGCTTGTATTAAAGACAAAATTAAAAATGATCCAAAGCACCTTTGGAACTATGTTAAAGAAAAAACGTGAAATCAACGGTATCCTTCATATATGCCATTCAATGAAAGGGAATCATCGGACGCACCAGTCATGTTCAACATGTTCGCTTTTTACAATTTGTCTTTTAACCAGAAGACGTTGATAAGAACGAAAATCCCCACCAGGCTAGGATAGGCAATCGTTCCATTGAGGAACTATATATCACCTTTTCAAACCTAATTAAATTCACTTGCACAATAAAAGTTATAGAAAGTCACAAGCAAGATGTTATCGTGTACTCCGACTCTGCCGAGTGGTTTGACTCAATTAGCCATTGTAAAGCACCGGTTATACTCATCTGATTTCTCAAAAAACTTTGTGACGTGGTTTAAATCTTACTTAAGTGACTGCATCCAATGCATCGATATTGGAAACAGCAGGTCCAAGTCAATTCAAGCTACATTGGGGTTTCCATAAATTCAAGGGAACCCTTGGATGTTTACTATTTTCATCGACGCAATCGCTGAAGTTAAGCTGAATTCATACTTCAATTTCTTCAATCATTCATTCATTCAAACAATTTTTTCGGCCAATCGTAGTAATCCAAAATGACAATTTTTTGTTCCTACATTTTGTCGAAAGAGATAGTTTATCTTTAACTTTTTGTCTGAACGAACATTGCGTGAAAGAGACAACATGACACCAAAACGAAAAAGAAGGAAATAACAGCCATGTTATTCGGAAACAAAATGCATATAATGTGTACGTGCGTGCCAATGGGATTAATTTATTTTAGTTACTGACAAAATCGTTTCAAGAATCGTTCTGAAACTTTAGCATAGTATGAATCGTCAAAATACAATTACCGTACCATGAAAACCTCCGTACCTGATCAGAAATTACCATACCATGAAAACCTGCACCGTTTACCACCATATCTGGATGACTGTAAAACACACAACATAGCAACTTTGGAAAATCGTTTGTCGGTAAGATTTTATTGGGTCGCATTGCTGCAGACACCTAAGAAGGAATTAGTTTTTTCAAGTTGATGTACAAGAAAACCAAATATGGTGCTAACAAACCGATTAACATGGTGTATTAACCTATATTAACATCTCCTTGCCAGGTCACGCATTAAGTCCAGTAGTTAAACAACAAGTTGCATTTTAGAAAATTGTTTTGAGGGGAGCAGTTTTTCGGCATTTTGCGTTCGTAAGTTTAAGATTAGTGAAAACGAATAAAGATTAAGTGTCTGGAACGTACCTAATTCCATACATAAAAGAAGGAAATACGTAAATGAAATGAAAACCGTTTTACCATTCCTTTTACCATTATTGTATGTTTGTACAAAATTTTTATCAATCCATCGTCATCCATATAATTATCCGGGAAATATATTTTGTTTTACTTTCGGTTTAGCTTTCATTTCTCTTGACGATTTTGGTATATGTACACATTGGGAGGGTGGAAAATGAATATATTCTTATTTAAGTATATACATTTTGGTCGGAGAGATTAAGATGTGATTTTTATTTCAATACGGGTGATGCAGATATACTAAGTTATATTATTGTGCTCGTAATTAATAATCATAGCTGAGTAGGGTAGAGCGATCACCCACCCAAGAAATAAAATAAAGAAAAGACATTGTATTATGTCTTCATTTGAATATAAAACATTTATGTTGACAATCTGACTACATAGTATATACTTTGTTTGGTCGTCATTTTGATAAGCAAGAACGTTCACGACGTTTTAAACGTTCGCGGTAGGCACGCTGTATAATATAAACCGCATGTAGTAATTATATGATACACCTCATATATAGTCTACCCTTATGTACATATCTGACAACGAAATGCATAAAATAAATCATAACGAACAACACAGTTATGTTGTTAAAGAACTATATGTACATAGTTCAAACACGCCATACAATAAAAATTAGTAACATGCTTAAATATTAAATTGGTGTTTAACTTTTGATTGGATATTACAAATTTTATAAATTTTCTTAAATTCTGAATCTCATTATTAATTAAGGATCAAGCAACAGCATATCGTGCATAAAATACTATATAGAATATCGCACATATATACGAGGGCGGTGTGAGAAGTCTGGTAAAAACAAAAAGGCCTTTTAGCTCGATACACTTACTCTCACGTTTTTCCAAATTTTTGGATCCCTTTGTTGCATCGATGATCGCCTCATTAGAGCCGAATCCGTTACCACACCTACTTGTTTAAGTTCAGAAACAGGAAATATTCGCAGGAGACTAAGTCTGGAAATATAGTGGACGTGTATGCATGGCGTTGGGTCATAGCAACTACACATGTGTACATTGTATTGATGGAAGAGAACTTTTTTCTTTGCCAAATACGATCATTTTTCTTTCAAAACGTCGTTGAAACGGTCCACTAATATTCGCCGTTGACAGTTCTCTCGTTTTGAAGTTAATCGGTCTATATTATGCCACGTGCATCCCCAATAACTGTAGACATGACCTTGTTTGTTGGCCAATAAAACTTCCTTAGCCTTTATTGTTTCATTCACAGTTATGAAACGCGGCTCCGTCATTTTTGGTGTGGTGACTTCATTTGGGCGTCCTGGACGTTCGGCATCAATTGTGCCTGAAAAGTTATTATTTTACCGAAACCAGGTAAACCGACCATTGAAGCTCAATCGTATCGTCCGATATTCCTATACTCTCAATCATTTCAAAGCTAATGGAGACACTACTTTTTAGGAGAGTAAAGTCAATAATAGATAGTAGAGACCGAATATAGTAGATACCGAATTACCAATTTGGATTCAGATGCAAACATTGAATAGTTGATCAGGTTCACAGAATTACAAATGTTATAGAACAGTTAAAGATAAACAAATTTGTTCGACCCTATTTGTGCATGTGGTAGCAGGGTTTAATACATAAACTAAATATTATGCTTCCGGAACCATATGTTGATCTTTTGAGATCTTATTTATCTGCAAGGTTTTTTAGAGTAAGACTAGAAAATGAGTATTCTGGGCTGAGAGAGGTAAGGGTAGCATTTCCTTGAGGCAGCGTTCCGAGCCCAATCCCGTACCTACTATATACAAGTGATACACCACAGTCCGACCACGTAAGCATAGCAACGTTTGCTGACGACACCGCTATACTAGCAACAGGGCGAATAAACCAATGTACAAGTGATGAAATTCGCCCGTGAAACAAGCGATGGAAAATCAAACTTAATGAATTACCATTGGTTAATCCGCCTCCAATCAGCTTAAACGATGTGATGGTGTCGTACGAGAACTCTGCTAAATACTTGGGTCTGCCACTGGATGTTAAGCTTAAATGGAAAAAGCATGTAAAGAACAAAAGGAAAGAGCTTGATCTTAGATATAAGTAACAAAATACTGATTTACAATTAGGTTCTCGATCTGGCTATATGGCATTCAGCTTTGGGGTTGTACTAAGAACACTATAACATCAAACTTATACAAAACATCCAGAATAAGGTACTTAGGATATAAAACACGAAATAAAAAGATTTGCAACGAAGGATGAATCAAGGCTGAACATGTCAATGCGAAAGCCTCTCGCCTACTGGGTAATGAACATTTGGTTATGAGACTAAAAAGAACCAAAACCTACGAGCTCTTTAGTATGTGAGCAGCCACCTACCAACGAACAGACACTGGTGAATCGCTGGATTACATTATGGTTTAGTTTTTAAGAATTCCGATGTAAATTGATGGTTAGTCTGAAAAGACTAGTTTCAATAATAAGTAAAAAAAATTAATCCATGGCGAAGAGTCCTCATAATATTTATCAAGCTTTGTTTTCAAAAAACAATGGGTTATCTGTTTTCAATGGTTGTCAAAAGTGAACTAAATGACAGATCTGTCTGAAAATTTTAACTAAGTCTAGTGACATGACACATGACATCTGGGATTTGTGATTGTGGCGCCCTCTGTTGCAATTTTACTGAACTTCTCACTCGGCCCTCGTATTATAATATTTACTGCAGCACATTGTCACACTCCGTGCTTTTGTCTAATTTATTAACATAATTGTTTAAAATTATACCATCACGCATAGACACAATACCTATATATACCACAAACACCCAACCCTTTTGTATATATATGTATATGGGCTTCACATTACGAACACAAAATTATTATAATTATTTACATACTGCAAAGTGTAAAAAAACCTCTCTGCTCATAAGTTGCGAGATATATATTCATTACGAGATACATTTATACGGCAAAGGGCGGCTTCTTTACCCTATTTCATCCACGTGGATTTGAGAATTCAATGATAACGAAAATCGCTAAAATTGGGGTGACTCGTTTTTTATGCTCTTGTTATTGTTGCGGATTTTATATATCCCGAAAAGGGTATGTACGAGATGCAAAAAACTACCTGATGCGAGGAATCGAACTTATTGATTAGGTATTTTAGCCGCTTCACCCCTTATATCGTTCAAAATTATTGAAATTTCTTTTATTATTTTTTTTATGAACAAAATAAATCCATCCCAATCCCCATAATGGTTTTCTTCAATCTTGCAACGGAGGGTGTTGCGAGTAAAGAAAATTGTGAGATGAAAAACACTTTTCTTTTTAGAATTAAAAAAGCTCCGATACCTTTGAGAAAGATCAATCGCCCGTTGCTAATGGAAATTGGCTAAGGTACATTGACTACAGTTCATTTTTAATATTCACACACCATAAAGAAAATGCGGTCAGTATATGATAAATGGACTTCGTTTGCTTATAAAGTTAGGGATGCGCGACACCCTACTGGACCCCATTAAATATTTCATTATTTTGAGTTTTATCACCGGTGGTTGTATATTAACTGTGTCGAACGCAGTGTCATTGCAGATCACAATGGTCATAATATCACCTTTATGGATTACTTTGTCATAATGTGACGTGGCCCTGCGAACAATTATATGCAAATTTTAACAGTTTTGCAATGTTGGACATATAAAGAAAGTTTTTTAAAAAAAAATCTTTTAACTGGCAACTGATAATACGCATCCAATAATACGTCCGACAGTGCGTACCGAATAAGTGACAAACGCTGAACAGCATAGCATTGAGGAAGACAAAAATGAAATTATTCGGAGTCTTGCTCAGCAACTGAGATGGAGTCGAACCCATCCACTTTATGGAAGATTTTAAATGTTTATGGAAGGAGTTAAATTCGTCGGACCCTGCCAATTCGGCCAATAGGCTCAACAACAAATTGATATTGATGTTGATTTTCCAAACAAAATGTTGTAAAGCGATGCAGTTCAGTTTTAGTTCGAAAGGTACTTTAATAAGAAGATAATCCACAATCCTTTGCTGAAACACCATAATACAATCAGAGAAAATCACTGTTTGGTGTGGTTTATACGCCGGCAGAGTCATAAGTCTTCATAAAAAATGGTGGGCGAGATGTTATAGTCAACGGTGGACGATATTAAGACATGTTTTTTAATTTGTTTGTACCACAATCGGCTGGCATAAATCTTGCTGATACGTGGTTCCAACAGGTTGATGTCACATGGCACACAGCACGGAATACAATTAATTTACTCAAACTAATATTTGATGAAAGTCTTATTTGATGTAGGGGTCGTGGTAATTGGCCACCGAGATCGTGTAACCTAACATTAAGTTGTTTGGATAACACAACATTCGGCTAGGTTTAAGAGAGATATGGCCGCAATTGCTGCGAAAAGTGTGTGAAAGTTTGACATACAGATTGTGCCATATATGTGTGAGTCACGGTGGCTACATGACAAAAAACATATACAAACATACAATAAACATACAAAAAAACACCGTTTAGGACTAACATACGTAATGTTGAAATTATCCCCACCACTTTGGACATGACATATTTCAGCTTATGTTCTGAATGGAAAGATATAAAGGAGATTACCAAGTATATAATGTTCACTAATACTCATCTGTCAAGGTGCAACTCTCTTGTCGATCCTGATCATGATTCTGTACAATTTAAGGTTATCTAGAGCTAAAAAGCTTATAATGGAGATCCAAGATATACTTGAAACCCATCACTGCTACAAATGTTTTATAATCCCTACTAAAATTTATTGCGTCTTGATCTACCAAACCTGCCTTTTTAATAGTCAGATAAAAGGATATTGTACACAAACGTAAAATTATACTATCGCATTGAACATCTACATAGTTACATATAAGTTCACCCTCCATTTAAAACCTTTCAAATATTAAAATATTTAATTTCTTATTATTTTATTGCCTTCCAGGTAAAACTGTATTCTTCTGGAATTTATGATGGGATTAGCTATCGATTATTACTGCGAACACTACCACCGAAATCAAAAATTTCCCAAGGGCCATGTAAAATTCATATTCAAAATTATAAATTTTCTCTAACGACTGGCATCCCGCCAAAACTGGAATACGTTTGGGAAATTTCGTGTTTGCGTCGATATGGTGTAATCGAAAATACGACCCGATTTTGTTTCGAAGGTGGATCGAAATGTGGCAGCCGTGGCCAAGGTGTTTTTATATTTCTAACCGACAATGGACCCGAAATTGTCGAAATTTTAAAATTAGCATCGCAAGGTACATTTAAAAAAGATAAATTTTTAACCGATAAAAACGACACGACGCAAACAAATAGACGACGAATTTCGAAATTTCCGAAAAGTTTTAGCTCCCTATATATACCACGCAAATCATTTTCACCGATTAAATACGAATCGAATATGACACGAAGCTGGACTATGGTCGCATCGAGTCACGAAAAAATTTCGTGCCATTCAACAAACGAATCCGAATCGTTTAACTATGATAAACCAAAACCATTAGTACGATCATTGTACACCGAAAATTACGATGTACCAAAAAAATTACAAACACCTAGACTAAGCGACAGTGGTTATCAATCACTAAACACGTCGGAGGAATGTGCCGAATGCGTTTACGAGATGAAACTAAAAAATTTTCAATCCCAAACACTTGGCCGATTAAAAAATGTTAGTAAAAAACATGTAAAGCGCTCAACATCGGTTGATCTGCTAGAGGAGTATTCAGAAGATCCGATGGACAAGTTAACGGTTGATTTTCAAAAATCCAAAATGAACGATTACGTTGAGATGCAAAACTCATTTTTACATAAAATTAAATTTAAATTTTAAACCTTTACAACTATATACATCGTATGCAACAAATCCATGAGTGGCTCGATCAAGTTACCAATTACACATGTCTGTACATATAATTAATCGATCTGTTATAGATTTTTTATTACCATTTTTATACAAATAAAGCTAAATTACCAAACGACGAGCGTTTCAATTTATTGTTAGGTAAGTATATTTGTTTGTTTTTATCTTTCCAATCGTTTTGGGGCTCAAGATAGTTCCAACTCTTTCAAGGTTCGCTTATCTGCACATTCCATAGCTCCATGCCAGCCTATAATACTGACATGGAAGATGGGTTGGCCCATGAATTCTGCACTCCAACAGGGTGTCATAGATGTATTCATTCACACCACCGATCGTAACCAGATGGTGAAAAATTCCTTTTGCATCCTGTCCCTATCGGAATTCGAACCCGATAACTCCCACTCCACCAACATTTGGTCGGTTAGGTAAGTATGTGGGTCCAGTTTGATTTGTTGGCGTGGGCTCAGTTTCATTTGTTGCGTGCAAGCACCACTCATAAATCAATAACAATGTTCAACTTATCAACACTTTTTTAATCAACAGATAATATATAATTAAACTCAAAAATACTATTTAATGATTGCGTGTAACGTCTATATAGAATATTAATAGCGGTCGTCCATTTCCTGTTGTCGCGTTTGCTTATAATTTGGATCTGATGGTACAAAAAGATTACCGATTTTTTTAGCTAATTCAACAAATGAATCAAGAAAACTTTGTATTGCTGTTTTACCATCGATTTGTGGCCGAACATTATTCGGATCGTTAACCGTTTGTCGCTTTTTCCGTTCAGCCGCGGGCGGTTCAATTGTTGTTGTTTGTTTCCTACCACATGGAGCACGTTTACGACGACGATACTCTTCCCCAATTGCATCACCAACGCCTACTCCAGTTTTTTGGCTACCTTTAAAGCTTGCAAATGGTATATCTACATACAAAATATATAATAAATAGAAATGTAACGGCCAAACTACTATATATGAAAAAAATAGAACGCAATTATGAAGTAGACCTGCTTGGAAATCCCGCTCGTCCTTTGCTGCACCACCCTTCGAGGCAACATCCATAAATGATGTTGCTAAACCGGCACCAGCTTGTACTGCAGCTCCCATCATTTCCTCGTTAAAACGTTTCACTCGCACAATATCATTATTAAAATCACGTCCTACACTCGCCGCTTCGAATGAGTGTAACATAAAAATTACGTGGAACAATACCGAAATTATAATTTTCATTCTGATCAATTGTTGTTCTAAACTATATTCCAATCTGACTATTACGGATTTTAAAAAAAAGTCACCTATTTATATGTATCACAATTCGGTTTATCACTAATTTGGATCAATTAATAAAATTATTTCATTCTATCGTGCTTAATGATAATTTAGCATTACATCGACATTATAATGTTTTTACAATTACAAATAAACTTTTGTTTTGTAAAATTATTTTTTTATGCTCGTCGTAAAACTTAACAAATTAACTCTTTATTCGCGGATTAATAAAAATTCTAACATTATATCCATTTATTAGACTATACGCGATCTTGAATAAAACAAACTCGAGATCACTTGTATTTCATTGTCTGATCGTTAATGTAAACAACACATCTATCCGTAGTTCAGTAGCATATGCCTGATGAGGTGAAATTGATCTATTCTTTCAAACGGCTATTCAATGACGTCATCAAATCGATACTGATCTTATATCATACACTCAAATTTAAAAATCCTACACGTATTCAACTCTCAAAGGCTGCTTGCTTGATTCAAAGCCCTAGCTTTTGTCAATCAAAGCCACCTTTGCATTCAAAGCAAAATTTCCATCGCTGTCACGTACAGTAAGGCATCTCCCTATAATCGGACAATTTTATTACGTCATCCATCATCCATGTTTAAAACTAACTTCGAAGCTAAATTTTGAATTGCATACGATTAAAGAATTTCCTAATGAAAACCAAAATTGCACCAAAAAATGATACATGGTATTGATTGCTGTTAAACTTTCAAGGAACTACTGCCTGTACGTGTTTATTCTCTTAAAAAATGTTTTAAATCTTTCAAACAACATGCGACTCTGGTACACCAAAATTAACTCAATGTAGAAGTCCACAGTATTCTCAGAATTATATTGCTAGCAGTTATATATGGTCCAGATGAACAGATGTACATGTAAATAGACAATATCGCACAAAATAGTTAAATATCGAGTCGTAAGCTTATGCTCGAGAATATAGCTTGATCAGGTGAAATAACTTAATCAGTTATTAAGGAAACAACAACTGTAATTAGGAAGGACAGGGCGATATACAACGCGATTCTCCTGTGAAGGTCTCATAAAAGCAGAAACGTATAACGAAAATATCAAGATCTTGTTACAAGTCTAATGACGTGAACAGAAAGTATTGAAAACCTCAAACTGGATGTCGTTCAGCACACTATCGGTATAGTGAAAACTAAGAAGAAATAAACCGGTTCTGGCTAAGAGAGCAACTCACAATTCAGAACTCTTAGGAATGTAGAACGAAGAATAAAAGTAGTGCGAATGAAGCATAAGGTCTTACAATACAACAACTCAGCATTAAACGCAATTCGCGTGGTTTCTTAAAGAAGTCCCCGATTGCGAGAAACTCAGGCTCGATTGGCCCATTGTGACATCCCTTCCCAAACGTAAACTCTCAGTCCCGAAATCTATTTGTTTAATGAACTCCAAAATATCTTGTATCTTAAAATATCAAGCTCATCAGATGGTCCATTTGTGATCCAAAGCAGTGCAGTCTATGGGAAGAGTATAAAGAACAGAAATACATAAAGTGTTCAACAGTTTCTCTCTCCAACACTGTTTGAAATTTGCGATATTCCGAATTTTCGTTCAAAACGTATGATTAGGGAGCAATGCCCCGCGAGAATGCCCAGCAAGATACTTAAAGTTAGTCTAATTAATTGATCTAAAGAAGTTTTTTAACATTCGACAAAAGTTGAGGCTATCCCATTTCTTATGGTGCAGATCACCAAAGTGACAGTCAATTTCTCGTATAAGTGATAATGATTTCACTTCTAAACCGAGCTCACGTCCCACAAAAGTGAAAACCACACCCAAATGGGCCAAGATATGCTTCCAACCGAATAGTAGAGCGATCTTTAAGGCGAGATCCACCTTTCGGTAGGCAAAACCGTCATTGTTTGCGACGATCGCTCCACGGTGTAGAGAGCATCTCGCATTTTTACAGCAATATTAAGATATGACTCGTAATCGAAACCGATGGAGTCAGATTGTTGACACCGTACAAAATATAACATTTGAAACACTAAGTTCAAACTCCGTATTTATGTCATTTATATTTACTTCTAAATTTGAATTAAATATTTCCTCAAACCTATATTAGTGTCATCTATTAACAAAACAAACAATTAAGTCACTACCAACGCCATCTGTTACATACGTAAATACATAATAATATTTGCAGCATACTATATTATCGACAATTCAATACTTTATTTTTATACATGGCGGCTTCTTATTTTGTTTTAATTCGTCCGACCGGTGAATAAAACCAAAAAATTCTAATTATATAATTTACTTTTGTTTGACTTTTTTAAGATTTACCAAATATACCGAGTCAAAATATATAAAATGACATCATCACATCACATAAAAAGTTTTCAAAAAAGACAAGACAAGACTAAAAAGTAAAAATTTTTATAAACAAACAGGGTGCTATAAAGCAACCGACAATAATATTACATTAATGGGTTTTTTTATGAATTGCGTCTCTTTTTGAATCAAAATAAAAGTATAATAAACGGACGGTTGCCTCTCTTTCTTCTTGTAGACGTATTGAAATCGATAAACAGCTGGTAAGTATACAGATTGTTTGTATATGTACATAATCGTGGTTAAATGTATGTGTAATTTTGTACAGTAGTACCTGGATAGTAATTGTCGTTTTTGACGTTTATTTTTCCCTATCAAGTAATTTAATTACAGCATTTAAGTTTATTCACACCTTCAGGTGTAACTTCTTATTATGAAATAAATAAAAATAAAATTTTATGCGTACAAATTTGTAATATCGCACCACTAAACAACTATAAAGATGTGACTGTATATTTAAAAATTGTATAGTATGTGTGAGAATAAAATCAAGCCGCTCTCACAAAAACAAAATATTTTCATAAAATTTCTTAAATTTATAGTCTTTATTTCATTCTATCGAAACCCTACAACTAAGTAGAAACGTACATCGCACACACAATAAGAAAGTAAAATAAAATTAAATAAAAATTGTGTTATAATTAAAATTGTAATTATAAACTTGAAATTTTCAAAATTTTCTATTTTTTTCCAACTCACTTGTAACAATTTTAAGTCGTGTTTCTTATTCCTCATATCTGTTTTTACTTAAGTGACAAAATAATTTTATATCAGTGTTTCATCGAATACATAGTGGAAGTTTTTAAAGTGCGAGTTACAAAATTTAGATATAAGTGATATTGTATAAAGTGAAAAGTTCTGTAAAGTGAAGTGAAATGTTCTAAAACAAAAAGAAGAAAATTTAATAAATTTGAAGTATTGAAGAAGAAGTGAAAAAAAAAAATTCCGGTTTAAAATCGTGAAATCAATCGTTAATTGAAAATTTAATAAAAGTATCTTCTGTTAATATAATATAGTTGTTGTTTTGTTTATAAATGGCTTTGGAAGAATTGAAGAATGGTAACCCGCCATCAGGCGAACAAACAAATAAAGTTATTATGGATAAATCGAAAATGGCTGTTCTAGGCAATGGTGGCCACGGTGGTGATGCCACCGACATAATTAACGTTGATCAAATCAAAAAGGTAAATCACCCCAATCCTTTTATCATATATATATAAATTATATTTATGACCTAACCAAATAAATATTTAATCTTTATCGCACGGGTTTCAATATAAGATTTGTTGATAGGAATCTAAACATCCTTGGTTTAACATCTCGTTCGGTGCATGATACAAAAACAAAATACTTTGAAAATTTGTGACCTGCGCTCTAAAAATCGACTGAATCCTTTATAACTATATACGTCATTAGGGCAGGGATGTTAAACATACATCGCCCACATTTTAACTAACGCAATAAACAAAATCATTAAAATGTTAATTAAAAACAAAAATCTTGAAGGCTGGACATCTGTATTATTTTAAAAGTTTTAGAATTATATCCAATCTATATTTACTTACGTACATCTGTATAAGTATATACTGCCACGGCCATACCAGATTTTGGAAAACGATTGTGTTTAACACTTAGACACTATATATAATACATGTGTGTCCAATCGAGACACAAACGGTTGATTGAAATATTACATCAACTTATTGACACTCGTCAATCTAAACTATAAAATGATAACACATAATTTTGATAAGATAAGCATATCTTGTGTAGGTTACAGAAACAATTGAATATATTTATTTTGATGTGTGTATGTTTATATGCACATACAGATCCATACATATACACAAACTAAGAGGCAACCGTTCGTTAATGTAATCTATGCCCAAACTATGGTAATTCAATAATGAAAATTATTGCACTGTTATCAGCGTATTAGCATTCGCGCGTTTCTATATTAATGGATAAGAAAAAGATAAACAATAATTTTATGAAGCCGGCGAATTTGTCTTATCACTAACAAAATAGTTTTGTTGTGTTTTTAAAAATTATTGCAAATATTTGCATTTGTGTTAATTAATATGTTAGGCGCTGTGTTATATGTAACCTTTGAATAACGTTGCCGTTTATCTAATACGTTATTATATATGTCTGGTATTTATCAAAGGTAAATACACCTTTGGTGCACCATTTGCACTTTGCATATAGGTAATACCCATTTTGTGCTACGATTTGACATTCAAAAATGAACATACACAGATATAATTACCGACCGAATGACGCAGTAGTTTTATATCAGTGCTATAGAACAGTACTATTGTTCAGAGGATTTATAGCTAGTCAGAACTATAACCGTACGTCTTCGATTTAACTGGCACCATCGAGTTATGAGTGCTATTAGATTTTGCACAGTATAAATATAATTAAACTATTACGTTAATTCAGAATATTTACCAACTGGAAAAACCAGGGGTGCTATTATAAAACATATCGATATCGGATCTGAAAGCGGATTTTGCTATTATGAAACTAAAAAACCCATACGAAACGGGATTTTCCGAAATCGGACTATTTCATAACAGCCCCCCAGCAAACAAAATAAATTTGTTACATCACATTGTAAGATGCATATTGTTAAACTTTTTAACCATTCGTCGTTTTAATATTTGAAAGTCAAGACAAGCGCAAATAAAATATATAATTACGAAAATTGTATACAAAAAATGTTAACCAGAAAATTCAAATGTTCTTTAGTGCCTCATTCACCTGCTGTGTTTACGATTTATGTGCGAAAATAAAAATATGGAACTTTTCCAATTAATACCATGGTTGCTTTGGATACGACACTAAGAATAATTGTAACGAATTACATTATCAAACCATAGTTAATTGTATAAACTTGTTATTGTTTTATATATTACACCACGATTATCTGCATATAAGTAAGGTTATTAAATGGATCGCTAAATTTTGATTTATATTCCTCATCTAAATGATGAAAGATACCTGAGGAGATATTATAAAAAAATTTCGGATTTTGTTCGATATCGAAAAATCTTATCCGATGCGAATTTACCTACTATACAATTATTGGGTCGAATTCGTCAAATTTCAGCAACTGCTAACGTTATTGTTTTTTGTAATTCACTTGAAATTGCTAGGTTTTGATAACAGAAAATACAATCTTACTAAAACCAAAGTCTACTAAATAGCAGTCGGATTTTGACATAAAATTTTCGGAAAATCCGATTTTGTTTTGATTTTAAGTTTCATAATAGTGGATTTTTCGATATCGGATTTTCATAAAAGCCAAATCCGCTTTCGAATCCGATATCGAATTTTTCATATTAGCCCCCCTGATTAGAATCACATTAAGGTTAACAAAAATGGGTATAGTATGCGATTAAGATCGGAGGTGCATAAATTGATCAATGGCGCCCTCTATTGAAGAGCAAGACTCACACACGATTAGTTCAATCTACAGATGGTCCTTTTAAATTAAATCTAGGTAAACATAATATTCCTCGCCTTGAAGGTGGGGCGGGGGTAACTTTTAAACTAACATAGCAAGCCATATTTTTTATTGCAGATACGGATTCTACAACTAAAAGTACGCATGATTTGAATGAAATATTTTGTTCGGTTTATGATAGATGGCGTTGTAATCGACGAAATTCAATATTTTCAATTTCTTCTTCTTAGAACACACGCATTCGATTCTGCAATACGTTTGAAATAAAATACATCACGTTTTCATTGGAAATACTCGAAATTCGTCATCAAAAATTCAGTTTTGTAAATCACACGTCGAACGCCATCTATCATGAACCGAACAAACTATTTCATTCAAATCATACGTACTTTTAGTCGTAGAATCCGTATCTGCAATAAAAAATATGGCTTCCTATCTTAGTTTAAAAGTTACCCCCGCCCTACCACCAAAGCGGGGGATGAAGAGTCTTTTTTTTGCACTAATGTATTTCCCCCGCGGTATGATAAAATTTTGACTATGGACATTTTTTCCGTTGAGTGGCTATTTTTCGAGATATTTGATCGTCTCAGTTTAAAAGAAGCACCCAGTCCAGTAACAGGTGGATTATGTTGCAAGGATTAACGGACATGTTGCTTGCATTATACATACCTGGCGAGATAAGTACTGATAGCTACCTGGCGAGATAAGTACTGTTGCTTGCATTATACATACCTGGCGAAATAAGTACTGATAACGAAAGGTATTAGCATTTATGGACTAAATTAATGGACCCTTTAATTATTTGAAACTACAGTTTAGGTAATTGAATGGAGATAAACTATAATTTCAGTAACCGGAAACCGTCCAAAAAACTAGTAAAACTACTTCTTGAGATGGCAACTTTCATTTGAGTTAAGATTAAAGACTTAGGTTCCTTTCAAATAGTGGTTTAACAATGGTTTAGGCACAGTTGTTACTTTCACCTAAGAACAATTTTTTGACTCACCATCGATTCCCATTTTATGAATTGAACAGGTTGCACTAACTTCACCAACTTCCTGTATATAGTGTGCCTCAAGTAAAATTCACATTGTATGTTGGCATAAAGCCAATCTAATTTTGGCTTGATAAAGGGTAATCGTTATAAATACTCAGGGCATACAAATATTAGACTGTGCTACAAAGGTAAAAGTATAGCTTTGAAACAAAAACAAAGCCTGCTGTTTGTAATTTTCTCTGCACAACTAAATATTGTCGTTGCAAGCCAAACTATTATTTATACTGAACATTTTTTCGTGGTTCGATGTTTATTTATAGTCGATTAGTCAATTTATTTTTTTTTTATTTCATCTTACAAATTTTTATTTTTCGGAAAAGTCGTGTAATTCTTTCAACTATAATGCAATTTCTATTTCTGGTTTTAGGAAAATATTTATTTTGTAAGATGAAAAATAAATTTTTAGGAATTAGACATTATTAAGACATTAATCGATCAGATAACATAATTCAGTTGTTTATTTATAGCTATTTAAGAAACATTATGTTAGTTATGACAAGAGGTACATAACTTTTGTCTCACAAATCAAAGAACATCGACAGCCTACACAAGAATACCTTGACTAATATAATTATGGTGTTATATAAGCTCAATCTCAAACAATTTTAATAGTATTTATTATATTAACGAAACAAGTCACGTGAAATCTTTAAATTGTTTATAGTTTGTAAGCGTAAATCATACATACTAATATATCGATATATGTATATATTCTATAATGCTATATGAGTATATGGAGAGATATTCCACTTTGGTTTTTGCTTATTTATATACGTAATTTAACCAAACAACAAAATGAAGCAGCGACAACGATAATTACGCAATAAATGACCAAATTGGTAAATCACCAATAACCTGATAGTTATAACATGTTCAATGCAAATATAATATTGCTTATATACTAATACACGTATGTACAGTAAAGTGTATAAGTAATACAATCAACATTATATGTTCAATCGAATAGTTGAATGCTATGTTGTGATATAGTTCTGCAAGCGGCAGCAAAGGCTTAAACAGAAAAGGTTATCAGAATCTATATTTATCCGTAGCAATATTATGACCAACTGGTATAAACACAATCTGACACCATTTGTTAAATAAATTATCATACATTATGTATACAGGGTATACCATTTCAGACTTGAGGCTTAATCGTAAAATTTAGCATAGTTACTAAATATGAAGCAAATAAGCATGGAAATGTGGTTAAACAATTATTATCAATATATTATTCGTCATAAGCAACATAGTTGTTAGATTACTAATCTGAAATATTTAGGATCTCCTTTATTCCTGGATGGCTAAATTATGACAAAATAAACTCGAACTATCAGTTTTTCGCTAGACTTCCATTAATAGTTCAATGTAATTGTATCCAGGTTAGGACACAATTAGGAATCCAGGTTTCTACAAAAATTGCCTAACAGTCACTATCCCCAGGTGGTAGCATTTGGGTACTTTTATTCCCGATTGACCAAATTTTTACCAATGAAATCCAACTATCATTTTCGGTACTTGTAAGTCTGACATCGGTCCAATAGACTTCCATTAATAGTTCAATGCAATTGTAGGCAAACGCTACAAGGAATTAAAATATTGGACACTCTTCTTCAATTTGTAGAGTGACACACAATTAGGAATCCAGATTTCTAAATCAATTGCCTAACAGTCACTATCCCCAGGTGGTAACACCATGATACAGACATATTAGTAACTTCTGATATAAGATCTTGCCAATTAGTATCGATCTATATCGATAACTTTGCTTAGGAACTCCCGTTCGATGGTACCTCTTCCTTCCGCCGATATCCTTTACGATACACGGTATGCTGAAAAGATGAGAGATTAAGAGTTCAATAGCTATTTTGAATGAACATTTTTTAATCACTAACCAAATGTACCACCCTGTATATTGATAATTTGTGGCTTTCTAATAAAAACTATTATAGTTTACCACAAAATTAGTAAATTTATACCAAAACTAGTTTATAAATTAATTGTTAAAAAAGGTGATTAGGTTAAATGAATGAAAGAACTTCTATATATGGGACAACCAAACCAATTATCTCAACAAAATCAAATTTATGCAACTATATTAGTGTTAACTATATCCACATGTACTACTGTTTGGTACTATATAACGTTAAATAAAAAGAATATATAATTACCGGATATTACGTTACTGAATTTTGCAAAATTAATTTTATTCCAGTCATTCATGTGTGATACGGTTTATTATGTGTACACATACATTTTTTTTTTGAAAGCAACCAAGATTTAATGAGTGCGGGTGTATGTTGAATATATATAGTCGTAGCAACTAATTGCGATAAAATTTAGCAACATTACAGACACGAATACAAAACTCCGCGTAGGTACACATACATATACGTGTGTTTCATATTCCGGTCATCGTAATAATAAGTGACCGACCAAATGGCTAAAGGGTTAGTGGTTAAAGCTTCATAGGTATTCCGAAGAACGAAAAGCGTTCGAGACGTTCTACTCGAACTTTCAATACCAGATAAAGTAGAAGTTAAAAGTAGTATTAGAAACGTCGGTAAATGATGATGAATTTCTGTCGATAAAAAAAAACAACAAAGCCGCAGTCACTGAATAGTTTAGCAAATTTTTCCCCCACACCAGCCAACAACATGCCATGCAAAACAGCGAGCAAGCACGTAAATATAAAGAGCAAGATGTAAAAATGCACAATTTTTAGAAGCTGAAGGCAACAAAGATCAACTGCAGCATAAGCTAATCCAACTAAATGCCAGGGTCGAAAAAATCTAGTAACTTCATGAGGAACTTTTAGTAGATGCTACTCCTGGTGACGAAGTTACGACGGCATACTTCAGCGAGGATTACTACTTTAAAATGGGCATCGTTTCATAACCTATTTAGAAGAATTATTTATGAAAACGATGACATAAGTGAACCGATTAAAATGCAGCAACTCAAAACTACGATACTCGTAAGTTCGGGCAGATTAATAAGTCACCTTGAAGCGACTGGTGATAACCCTCGGAATCAGCAAGAACTATTAAATCATTACACGATTTATTGACCGAGAGCCTACATGCCATTAAAAACTTCGGCATACTAGCATTGTCTTGGAATTACATCATAATTCTAAAAATTATAAAAAATTGAATAATGAAACATTCAAGCTATTCGAGATGTTAATAGCGGATCCTAGAAAAATGCCAACACTAGAAAAATTTCTCAAATTCCTAGAACGGTGATCCCAAGCATTAGAAGCGACAAAATCAAAACCTTTAATTCGAAGTTTTGGAGCACCTACTCCGCCGATAGCACGAGTTAACACATGTCGAACACAACCTAAGGACAGCGAGTACGCTGGCTCACTCACGTTCGGTAGGCAAAGAGGTCGCTGTCGGTGACGATGGCTCCACGGCGTAGAGAGCAATCTGGCCTCTTCTAATTGCTTGCAACAGTATGAAGAGCTATCTTATCAACGAAGAATGGCCTGTAAAAGCCGCGTCAAAAAAAACAAGACCACTAGCTGACCAACATTTTGACAGTAGAAGATGGAATCACTTAAACAACTTGATGTGAGTCGATCCCAGTTATAATAAACCAAACAAAATCGACATCTTTTTGGGTGCCAAATTATTATACAAATATTGTGATGAACCAGATTGTCAAAGATAAATAAGGAGAACCAATCACCCAACACATAGAACTAGGATGGGTTATATTTGGGAATACCTCCAACAAGAAACCTGGCAGGATCAAGTCATTGGTTACCTTAACGGATATTGATTACCAATTAAAGAAATTCTGGCAAAAGTGATGAATTAACAGGGCATTCAATAAGTCCGTAGCATAAGTAATAAAAAACAAAATTTTGACATAACTCGATTTTATTATTCAACATAGTTGCCTTCGAGGGCGATACAATGAGTATAGCGAGCTCCAACTTTTCGATACCACTTTTATAGAACGATTTGTCTTTCTCGACAAAAAAAAGGCCTCAGTTTCAGCGATAACTTCATTATCGGACTTAAATTTGTTCCCAGCAAGTATTCTCTTGAGATCTGAAAACAGGAAAAGTTTGCTGGGGGCTAAATCTGGAGAATATGGTGTGTGGGTAAGCAATTCGAAGCCCAATCCATTCAATTTTGCCATCCTTTCTATCGATCTGTGACACGGTGCATTGTCTTGGTGAAACAACACTTTATTTTGCAAATCTGTCCGTTTCTTTGCGATTTCAGCCTTCAACCGATCCAAAAGTGCACAGTTATAAACGCTGTTGATAGTGGTTCCTTTTTGGAGATTGTCTATGAATATTATTGAGTCCACTCAGCTGACTTTCTTTTGGATTCTGGTGTATAATTGTGAAGCCATGTCTTATCCATTGTCACATATCGACGATTGAATTCCATTTTATTGTGGTTTAACAGTGCCAAACATTCCTCTAAAGCATCTTTTTTTTATCTCTAATCTGTTTTGGGGCTCAAGGCACTCCCTACTTGTTCGCGGTTCGCTGATTTACGTCCTTACTTTTACGACATTACAGCCAATTCGAGGACACGGCTATAGGTCAGATTTTCCTAACCATCTGCACATTGCATAGCTTCATGCCAGCCTATAGTGCTGGCATGGAAGATGGGTCGGCCCATGAGTTCTACACTCCAAAAGGGGGTGTTCATTCACACCACAGATAATCTCATGGTGAAAAATTCCCTTTGCATCCTGCCCATATCGGGATTCGTACCTCCCACTCCAACTGCCGCGGCTTTATCCACTGCGCCACCTGGGCGGTTCCTCTAAAGCATCGATTTTGGTTCACTGTGAGCTCACGTGGCACCCACTTTGCACGGAGCTTTTCATTACCCAAATGTTCGTGTAAAATTGTAAAAACACTACCATCTGATATCTTTACAATGTTAGCTAGCTCGTGCACCTTCAATTTGCGATCATTCATAATCAATTTGTGATTTTTTTTTTGTAGTTACACTTTTTATAAAATAAATAGAGTTATAATAAGACATTCAAACGGCTTAATTCATTCTCAGCTAATGTTCCCGTGGCCTGGTATATTCTAAAGCTTCATCGAAATTGTAATTCATCACTTTTCCAAATTTACAACTTGGAGACTAAAGATTCTAACACCTTGATTGCAAAGATAGAAACAAACACACAGATGATGACAAGTGATTTTGCATACAATCATTCTATACACTATGCACTTTCCAAAATTAAACACAAATACGCAACGACAGACCGAGTGATATACTACAAGAATTATTGTTCGATTCGTTATATCACACTTGTGAAGTAATTATGGGCGCGGTTTCGATGGTCTGTCATATTTAGCGTATACGATTTTTGTTTTTTCAATATACGGACGACATACATCATTTTTTTGACAAAATAGCGGCATGATTAATATTTGGACGACCTCGTTAATTTATAGACTTCTGAGATGAAATTCTTACTATATTGAATTAAAACTCAAAGTTTTATAAAAATGTTTTTCTATAAATTTAATGATTACATCATTTTTTGTTGCTGTATTATTAATATATATTTTCTCAGCGCTATTTTTATTTTAAATTTTTCATTTCAACAATTCCACAAGCATCTATTTTATACACGTTCGTATGTTTACACGCAAAATTAGTTGTTTTGTATATTATACTCGTATAAATATATATACATATATAAGATTATGCTATACTTATGTTTAGAAGAAATGCAGACTTTCTGTCCTAACCTTGAATTTCTTAAATTTTATTTTTCTATATAGTATCGACCATGTTTCATATTTATTTTTGTATATATAGATAATTTAAAATCGATTAAAATATCTAATTAACCTTTACATATACCAGAAAACCATTTATACGCGGGATTTCGGAATACCCTAAAACAAAACCCTAGATAACATAAATTTTACGATGTGTATGACTCTATTTTTGACTTTCGTCTCCATTTCTTTCAATTTCTAAAATCTAAATAAATATTTCATCACGAGCTCGCGTTTGGAAAACAGTAAAACACTGTATGTGTAGTAAAACTAAAAATTAACCATATGGTCGTTAAAATTGAATATATGTATGTATTATGTTCGGATATGTTTGTATCTATGTAATATGTATGAAGAATATAAAATTTTCAAATCCAGGATATCGATCGAATTATACACCTCAACTAATTGATATTTGATATATCGACCAACATTGCGTTTTTGTATACGGTTTCGGATATCCACACGATGGTCAAATCGTTAACGAGTAACTTATGTGCGGCCTAAACATCTTTTTAAAAATTTATGATGCGTGAATGTTAAATAGACCCAAATGTATATAAGTGATTCCGAAATGTCGTTCAACTTATTGTTCAAAACAAAATCAAATTGTTATGATTAAAGGTTTCGGTATTCATTTTTAGGGTGCAGTCGGATTAGAATACATATAACTATATATATATATATATATATATATATATATTTATATATATATATATATATATATACATACTACAGACTGAAACATAAAACAATATATATTATATTGCTAACTTAATCACGATCTTTTTTTTACACTTTAAGACATAATACTATACATTACATATTTAAAAACCGAAAAACAAACTAAAAATATGTTCATGTCCAAATCATCAAACCATATATCCTGTAGTGTCAGGTCATTATTTGCTGTATACTACGTGTAACAATTTTTCGTCTAGAATCATAAAAAAACATATTTTCGGGGCAGGATGTCGATTATTAATTAGTCTGCATAAAGATTTAACTAAAATTACCTGTTGTTACGGGTACGGAGAACGTTTCTACATTTGCGCAAAGCCTTTAATTGTTCTGGGTGAGCTGTTCTCACATACCCACATAGTAGTGCATTAGTCGCAGTTTTGGTTTAACTAATGGAACTAAAGTGCACCGATGACACACATATACGTCACATAGTATCATGTTTTAGAAATTAAATTTATAATTTACCAGCTTCAATAGTTATGAACGTGAATCCAATTACGAGCTACCTGTTTTTGTTCCATAAATGTAAACTTGCTTGTTTCCAACACAGTTGGGCGTGCAAACTACACGATGTAGTTTACACGATTTTTTACATGTAAAAACGTAATATACTTACATAGGATTAGTTTTTACATTAACAGATTGCACTGCGAATGGTGTTGTCTATGTTTTTTACATGTAATTTACGTTTTATGTAATTTACGCTATTTTTTACATAATTTCCATAAAAAGTAATTTCCAATTAGTTTCGATATATAGCTCAAATATCTCAAGAGCGGTAAGTGTGGTGATTTGCTCAATGGTGGTCTGTTATAAGCTATCAAATGATAAATCCTCGAGTCACTGACCCTTTTTATCATTTTGCAGAGTGACCCTCCATTGTTTTGTTTTACAATTTCTGAATCTAGAATTAGTGGATTTTAACTGGTGTCATAATAGCGTCAGTTGATTATGTTAATTTCATAAATAAAATAATTAATAAGTTTAGCGACAAAACATTTACTTACTGTTTGATTTAAACATTTGCACCCTCAAAATATAATATATAAAACTAACCTAGAACACATATTGTTTACTCAAAGCATTCCAAACTCTTTCGAGGTTCGCTTATTTACGTTGTAACACTACGTAGAACCATCAACACATTGGATAGCTCTATGCCAACCTATGATAGTGACATGGACGATGGGTTAGTCCATTAATTCTGCACTCGAAAAGGAGTCAGTGATGTGTTCATTCACACCACCGATCATAATCAGATCCTTATCAGGGTTCGAACCCGGTACATCACGCTCCTACTTCCCCTGCTGTATCACTTCACTAGTTATTATAATAAATTAAATTTCAACATTTATACCCTCGTCTTCATAAAGTTAACTACGTGGAAAAACTTAAAAGTACATACGTCTACTATATAGAGCTAGCTATGTTTTTTCGAGTTCGAAAATTTACGACCGATTTATAAGAACTAATATCTTGTTCATGTGGTTCGTAGTGTAGTGTAGCGTAGTTATGACTACAGCACTTATATGACCGTTCACCTGGACGTGTAGTGTAGTAACTCTACCAATATGCCCCTGTTATATTATTAATATTGTACTCAGCATATTTGACATTTCTCAATGTTTTTTTTTGTTTGGCGTTGGTGTTAAAAAAAGTTTTAATTTCTTCTATTTCCTAGATTTAAATTATTGTCATTATCAAGATCAATTTTGTTTTTATTTTTCAATAACATACGATCTCAACTACAGCATTTTGACCGTCGTTCATAATACACTACGATAGTGTTTTTTCGTTGTTCACGTGGTGAGATAGTACACTACACTACACTACGAACCACGTGAACAAGAAATTATATAACAAATTCTAAATAAACTTACTTTTTTGATAAAACCATAGAACTTATAGAAATCATGGAAATTTTATATACTTTCTAGAATTCTATGAAAACTTGATCAAGATGACATGAAAAAGTTAAAACCGAACTCGAACAGTTGTTCTTGTTTCTTGATCTAATTTTTCGCCAATAATTGGTATTAATTAGATTTTAATCTATAAATAAAAATTTCACCATAATCTCGCGTTTTCAGTAAAATAAACATAATCTGGTTACTTCGTTAGTTTTGTAACAGGCAATATAATTTAACGAAATTTATCCAATTTAACAGAACATGATTGTGGCCAATTGTCACATCGTCGCAATGTCTTTCGCCTTGAGCTATAAAAATAATAACATATAAATACAAAATTAAGAGTAACGATTATACTTTTGTATATCCCGCACCAATTCAAGTTCATTTTAAAAACTATAAACACAACCAACAATAACGAAATCTTGAATTACAACTTTGACTCTTAATTAAGATTGTAGGCGTATGAATATCAAGTTTATATACTTATATATATTCACAAGTTGCGAGCTTCATTCGTATAAATATGTGTAAACCAACATTGAAGTTTATTGACTGTGCAGATTGAGTAATCCTATTTATTATACCGGAGTCGTCTATGAACAGCTGCTTTAATGCATGTACACAAAACATATAAAAGCCCTTCCATAAATGGGAGATTAACAAGTTTTTTTTATTTAGGGTGAAAGTTTGATTGTGAAAAAATTCAATTCAAATATAACATATTTACTAATTCAACCAGAGAATCTTAATCATCACGACACGTTCATATATGAAACATTAGAACTATGCGTAAAATTTGTAAAAATATAAAAAATCTAAAAATACATTTATCTTTCGAAATACATGTAAATAAATTAAATTCTAAATTTATAATCACTTTCTATTTCTTCTTAAATATATCGAACAAAACAAACTCAATCTGATTTATGTGAAAGAATTTTTGAATATCATGATGGTGAATACAATCGTTCACTATATATAACGACGCGATTATAATTTTTTATAACTACCATTGGAAACATGGACACATCCACGTAACATATCCCGAAGCCAAATTGACCGTGCGTTGATTTCAAAAGAGCGGGCTCGTGTTGTTCAAGGCGTGAGATCGTCTCGGTTGTCAACAACGATCGTCGACAGCGACCATTATCTGGTCAGCAATAGCATTATACGATTTAACTGCCAATCTGAAGAAGTGAACAGTGTCTGGAAAGTATTGAAAACCTAGGTTGTCGATGCTGCCCTACATAGCACCTTCTCGGTATAGTGAAAACTATGCGCAAAATTGATTGGTTTGAAACAAAATATAGCCTACAATGAAGTGCAGACTCGGTTTACAATTGCAAGAAGAAATAAAGCAGTTTTTGCTAGGAAGACAGCTAAACGCATTTATAGACAGACAAAGCGCGAATGGTGGTAGGCTAAGGTCTTAAGACTACAATAACACAGCAATGAGCGCAATTCGAGTGGTTTCTTTAAAAGAATCACCGAATTGATCCATACCTTAAGATCTCGGTCAACTGCCAAACCTCTGTGTTAACGTCGATGCGGTACTCGATGCATGGCGTAAACATTTCTCTGCCCTACTTAATGATCCACATGTTTCACAAGCTGTATTTGAATACCCTCAAATATATAGACCGTATATTAATGTTCATTGATGATCCATCCTATGAGGAGTTCACTATCCAGAGATTTAGAAAAATCGTTCAGCTGGAGTTGATTGCATTTATTCAGAGCTCTTAATATTCGAAAGGCTAACTTTGTGGAACAGTCTTTTAAACTTGTTGGATTGGTATGGCGAAATGAAGTTATGCCTGAAGAATGTAAAGTGGCCGCGTTATGTCCAATATTCAAGAAGGATGATCGTTTGAAATGCAACAATTATCGCGACATATCTCTCCTTTGCACAGCATACAAGTTATATGCGCTTAGATATTTAGGAATAACAAACAAATAAGTACATTTGTGTAAAATGACGGTAACGCAGTCACAATGCTGTGCTAATCACACTGCTGTATATTTCGTAAAAGTGAAACACCTCAAGACAAAATCTTATTCGGACTACAATCCAATCCACTTTGCGCATATGCAGATGACATCTATGTGATTACATTAACTGGCAACGTAGTGAAAGAAATACTTGATCTTCTCGAAAGAGATACTTGTTTCTTTACAACAAGTTTCCGTTGGTCTCAAAATCAATGAGTCGAAAAACCAAATATTTGACCTCTGGTTTTTGAAACCAAGACGCAATTGATTTCAGTATAGTAGTAACGTTTGAAGGTGTGATGAGATTCAAGTATCTTGAATCTCTCATTACTCACGATAATACTGTGGGAAAGGATATCAAGGTTCGCCTTGCCGCTGGCAATGTGGCTTTATACATGCAATGTGGCATGTGGCTTTAGCGAGTGCGCTGGCTCGGTCATGTTCTGCGTGCTGATTCGAGCCGTCTTTCGCAAGGTCGCTGTGGGCGTCGATGGCTCCACGGCGTAGAGAGTGATCTGGCATCATTTCAAAAACCGATGGAATCAGATTGTTTACACGGTACGCGCCAAAATGGCCAGTAAAAACCGCTAAAAAAATATAATTACTATAATTATTAAATTGGCAGCAAACATATCGCATCATCGTTGAACGTCATTTAAAGTTAAGATAATGGTTTTAAAGCATCAATGATAAACTAGAACGTTCAAGGGAAACATTTGGGAGTGCTTGCAGACTATAACCTCGTATAATGATATGCAGTAACCCGAATATAATATACAAGTTTACTTTTTAAATTTTATATATTCTTATGGTTATCAATCAAACCTGATCTCTAATTGGTTTTTAGTTTCAATTAATTTTATGTACAATCTCAACTTGAATTCTATATTACGACACACAACGAACAGGGTATGATACATTTTTGTTTAGCGTTTCATGATAAAAATATCAATAATATAATTTATTTTGTTTCCAATTCAATGATTTGATTACATTTAATGAATTTCAAATTGATTGGCTACTTAAAATACGTACAAACAGATATATACCTCTTCAAAGGTTCGTGCAGACATAATATACATCCAGTTCAATGAAAATTGACGTTTCCCATATATTAAATCCAATCTTGTTATAGTGTTCTGATTTGTTGTATTGTTGATATTTACTTTCTCATCTCTGTTTCTTTCAGGCCAAAGAGTCACAACAAAGGGTAAGTGAAATTATAATGCATATACATATATATGAACGTTCTCTTACTCCCGACACATATGACGTGTGTTGTTGGAATTTGATGTGAATTAGTTAATTTGCGGTTAAAACATTTAGCATTTATCAATTTTAATCAATAACAATGTTGTAAATAATTTCATCGAACTTCTTAGCCCCAACCGTGATAAGATAACACTGAAATTGGGAATGCGCATCATTACATATATTTGTGCGTATTGGTTTTAGTATAAACTGTTTATTCTGTCAGTAGCGTACAGTAGCGAACCATTTTTCGTTTTTCATAAATTCACAATTTCATCAACTTGATTTGTGCCTGCGCGTTAAATTATTCCAGATATCACCTTCTACATCTTACCCGGGCTATGTTTCATAGCCCGATTATGAATGTGGTTTTCTAGAACCGATGTTGAAACGAATTTTAACTAGAGTTCGTTCCTACCTAAATAAATGACTGATTATCCAACCACTTCTAAGAAGGAGTACAATAAATTCTTGGTAAAATCAAAACTTTAATTTGTCACAATTTCGAAAAATACAAATAATTTGGTTGGATTCAATTGATTTCATATCAGATTCAAATATAAAGATATGCCATAAATCGTATTGAAAAAAAAAATTTTAATGACGTCAACGAATTGATTAACTTTTAATTTTCCGCGTACGCACTTACATTTACTATACTTTTCATATAAAAAATTATAAATATCTTTAAAAATAATCTATGGCTTAAATGGCCGCAAACGGCCCTAACCACGTCTATTGGTGCACATTGTAGTTGGTCAAACCCAACGAATACTCATGCACAAATCGCTTTATATGTCATCCGAAGGAGGTCTTGTCAACGACGAGAGCCGAACTCGAGATCACGTTCAGAATTTTTATTCTTATACTACCAATTCAAGACTATGAAAGGAAACATTAGAACTAGAACTCCGCAGGTAACTTTTTACTGCTCGACTTTCGTTGTTTAGCAGACATTAGGATTTGTATGTAGTCAAAACACTAACATTTAATAATTGTTACATATCAAGTTTCCCTTTACATTCATCCCTGCTACAAAAGTTAGAACTCACCTTTCCCATTAACCTTATACCTCATATTTACTGCTATAACATTGATTTTATTTCGAAGGAAATTGGGAAATTCCATTTTGCTTTCGGTTTAGCGTCGTACAACCTGATATAGTCAACGTTATATAGAAATGTTTCCGGTTCGTTAATATTTTAAATAAGCTATGTGTAGTAAAAACAAATGACGGTACTTTGTGCTGGAAGGAAATTTCTATAATTACAATTCCAACGTGCCACAAATTTTGTTAGTTATATATGTTATGATGATAACAAACCTTATATGGATTTGTAGTTTATGCATGCGACAAACTCTATATTATAATTTTATTTGGTCTGTAGATGGAAAACCACAATATCCAAATCTATATAGTATAGTATGATCAAATACGTGTTACTACAAGGGTTAGCATATCTAAGTATATGCATGCATAGAATATTCGTATAGTGAAGTAACTTCCGGTTTTCTTTATATATGGTTTGAGATTGACATTTATAAGTGTTTAACTGAAAACTGTTATTTCCCATGAAAATTATTCCCCCTTTAAATTTTTCATTATATCGTTGAGAATCGAATATATCTCAACCGTTTCATATCATAATCGGATTTTGTTTATTCAGATAAATTTATGATTTCATGAAACATATATTCTAAATAACCTTCAACTTTATATATACATAATATTCGAAACTAAATTGCTGGTCTGCCTACGCACTCGCATATTTAACCACTTAAGATTACAGACACAAACAATGTATTGTATATACAAAAGTATTGATGTAGTTTTACTGTGTGCTACAGATTGGATTTGGATATCGTGTAAAACTTATACCTCAATTGTTTTAGCACAAAAGCTCTTAAAGCGTATATATAGAACATAATGCATGTATAATGTACAATTATTGATACCCAGCAACGTTTCTTTGCCATAACCTTGATATTCGTTACACTATACTATTAACCACATATATGCGAGTATACATATATTGATATAATTTAATTAAAATAAAATATAAATAAAGATAAAAATTAATTTTAATTTAATTTTTTCATTGACTGAGGTTATTTTAAAGCTGTTATGTCATATTTATATTTCAACAAACCTATTATAAACTAACAAATCCGCTCTTTGACAAAACTATACACAAGTAATTTAATCAGTATTAATTTGTGTATCCGATAAACTTCAATTGACCTAATTACAGTATTCGCAAATTTATGTAATCAATAAAAATTGAAATTGGGTCGCACGAAATATAGTTTACGTAACACTATTGTACGTACATATATAAATATCGATGCGTCCTACAAAAACTACTTTAATATGTACACCTCTACTAAGTATAACATATTTATATGATGTTTCATCGTAGATAAATTCAATAACTAAAAACATAACGATTATATTTTAGTCAATGGCACTGCACCTCAAGGTATCTCAATCAATCAATAATACAACGTCTAATTAGATCATAATTTCAAAAATTCTATTGGTCGTTTTATCAATCAATGAATTTTAGTACCTAATGTTATCTGTTCTAAAAAGTTCTTTATGGCACAACAACACATTTTTACTGTCCAAATATATTATTTAACCAGAAAGCTTCACATCTTTAAGTTGGCAGCACTGCTTTATTTGACTTCCAGATGTTAAATCATAGTTGCTTTTTGTTTAGTTTGGTTTGACATTTCTTTATATGGATAGACTTACATCAGAGAAACGCTTGCAAATTATTGACATTTTTTCTGAAAATAATGGTTCTCTTCGTCAAACATATTGTGCACTTCTTCCTCCTTATGGTGTACATAATCGTCCTTCAGAGCGGCTAATTCGAATAACAATAGATCGTTCACTCTTAATGATAATTTACCTGAAGAAGCTGTACAGGAAAGCATTGAAGAAGATCCAGATCAATCAATTCGTCGCCGTTCTCAGCCACTGAGGTTGTGTCCTTCCACTTTATGGAAGATTTTACGGAAGGATTTTGGCTTAAAAGCTTTCAAGATTCAACTTGTGCCGAAATCAAAGTCAGACGACCATCGTTTCCGCCGCCAATTGGACAGGTTGATTTTGATGTTGAATTTTCATTCAAAATGTTGTTCTCCGATGAAATCCATTTTGGGTAAATAAGCAGAATAAATAAGCAGAAATGTCGCATTTTGAGTAAGGATAACCAACCTTTTGTCGAGTCACCATTACATCCGCAAAAAATTACTGTTTGGTGCGCTTTATGGAGGGGCGGAGCCATTGGTCCATATGTCTTCAAAAACGATGATAGTCAGAAAGATTAGAAATTTTTACGTACCTCGATTAGCTGGCATTAATCTTGCTGACATGTGGTTCCAACAGGACTGATCTAAATGCCACACAGCGCGCGCTATAATTGATTTACTCTAATGGTCCAGTTAATTGGCCACACAGATCGTGTGATTTAACCTCATTGAATTATTTTCTTTTGGGTTAAGTAAAGTCACTTGTCTACGTCGATTAACCAGAGACAATTGAACACCTGAAAATCAACATTCAAAGAGTTATTGGCGAAATGCGGCTGCAAATCAGCGAAAAGTTTGTGTTCTAGATTGCGCCTTGTACGTGTCAGCCACGGCGGCCACATGACCGAAATCATATTTAAACATTAATGTTATACAATTTTCTATCAAATAAAGTCCGTTTCATTGATATTAAAAATATATTTCTTTAACTTATTATGATTTAAACTTATGTAACTCTATAAAAAAACACCCTTTATAACAACAATATTTCGTGAGAATTTTTGCTCGCAATGAATTGGCGTTTGTTGATTATCAACCAAATGTCGTTCCCGAAAACCGAACATGTTGATGAGGCCATTATGCTATATAAATAGTTGTCGTTTTAATAATTTGATGCTTGAACGAAATAACAAAATCAGAATAAGCAAAATTCTTGAATTTAGTGAGCGGAGAATCCTCGAAGCAAAACTTCATCCTTGTAGAGTCACTGCCTTTCTTTGAAAATAAACAAGAAAATGGCCTGCCAGTGACCCAAATTAAATAAATAAATTATCAACGACCTTTGGTTCCAAAAAGACTGTGCAACATGCAAACCGAATAATAATATCAAGAAATTTTGAAGTTCTTTTGCCACAAGAAGCCCGTTTTAACAATATTGGGTAATATTTTGTGTGGTTATTTGAAAGGTAAGGTGCATATACTTATCATTAACAAACAATTCAACAAAGACATCATTCAAAATTACTTATTCGAAAGGTCATCATACATTTTAATGTTCGGATGCAGGCCTGTAGATAACGCCGTGGTGGGCATATGAACTAAATTATTCGTAGTGGCATAGAACTATCTTTCATTATCAATAACAAATACTGTCTTAAAACTGAAAAAGGCTAACAGTTTTCCCACCGTATACGAACTAAATTATAAGGACAGCGAAACAGTTCTACGGATAGAAACAGTGTCATTAGAAAAAACTCGAAATGTAGAATCCAAACCTGCAGAGATGTTTGCAGAACTCTGCGTGGTCATGACTGATAAATGTTCTTATAAAGTTGAAAATATCACCCGTTCTTACGCCAGGACGGGTAACACGAGGAACGGTCAATGCGCATAGGTTTACGGTGAAGCTGCCGAAACCTCGAACTGAAGATGCAAAGCGCGAATTTATTTATCGAACATCCAGGAAGAGGAATTCGTTATCCGGTTTTCAGTTTCCGTTTGAGTATCAAATGCTCAAGTTTAAGGCAGCTATCAACCTTTACTTGAAGGACCGCGCGTTGAGTGCAGGAGCTCTGACTGTTACAAGGACCTAGGACTGTTTAAAGGTCTGCCCTGAACCAAATTAAGGCTTAATTTGTGGTGTTAACAAATACGACAAATATACACGCCACAATAGTGAAGTAGAAACAAAGATAATCGAAAAACAAAGATTTCGATTCAAAAAACTCTGTAATTCGCTATAGAACTGTTGCAACATAGCCTCACAATATATATAGAAACCGAAATGCAACATACATCAAGTCCGGTCGCATATGCCTGATGAGATGGATTTGAACCTTTCGATCACACAACGAGTCAATGACGTCATCAGATCGAAACCGACCTAGCGAAACGAATATTTCAGATCACATACAAGATGCCATATATTTCATAAGACAAACGTCTTCATCGGCTGGTTGATTCAGCGCCCTAGCTGTCAATCAATGCCACTCTGTGGAGTTCAAGTTCAACTCCCGCCATTCATCATTAGCTGTCACGATTACAGCTCCACACCATCATTATCACACTTCTACAAATTAAAAAAAAAATAACAAATTCGTACTCGTAGATAGTGTTCAACAGGGTTAATAACGTTATTAATTTTTTGTTGGAATTAGCTTAATCTTGTTTAACGAACAAACTAGTTTATTTCCGCCAGTTTTGTGTAGATAATGTCGGCTGATTAAAGAATCTTCCATGTTATGTTTTGTTGAAATATTAGTTTTATTATTGATCAACTTTATCTTCTTCCTCATTTATATACAGAGATAGTAAAGTCAAACACTGCAGGGTAAAATTTACCTAGACTCCGGTCTAGGTCTTGTTTAAAGCTTTATACGCCCATATGTTTTAGCCAGACCTCCTTCAGTAAAAAGATCAAACGAAAAAAAATTTAAACCTTTCACTTCTCTAAAGGATGAATTTATATATCATCGATCTTTGATCCCCGCGGTACAATGCTGACGAGTCATTGCTATATTGGCAATATAATAATTAATTGAAAACCGGCAAGAAAACTACTCTCTAGAAGTATAGTGTTAGGCCAGATCTGTAGAAAATAGTATAAATGAGATATGTCGATTCGAGAAACCAAACAAAGGTATGAAATGTGGTATATCTGGACGCACAGTCCAGATATACCACATTTCATACCTTTGTTTGGTTTCTCGAATCGACATATCTCATATATACTATTTTCTACAGATCTGGCCTATACAAATTACACGGCTATATAAATATATTATAATACAGAAACCTCTTTAAACCTTGTTGCGTTATATAATCGCTTTGGTTTATAATCACCCAAAATATTTATATACAAAATTAAGCAAAAACATTGAGCTTATACAGCCATTAAATAGTTTTATTGTAATATACGTACATTAAATATAAACCATGATGATATTTGCAAAAATACAATCATTTCATTTTGTCACAGATATTATAACTGCCAAGAGTGAATTGAGTTGCTATAGTTAAATTTCAATTATCCACAACATTCGAATTACTTAATAAAAATATTAAATGATTGGACGAACGAAACGTGTTGAAATTCCAAATACCGTTTTGCATAAATTTAATCGAGTCTTAAGGTGGCTGTCTACAATCAAACTACATAGTTAGAATGTATAGCAATATCGTGGCATGTTGTCCTTATAACAATGATTAACATATGATCGCTACACATTATAAAATTGATTTGATAGTATATAGTACGTCATTAATTAGCTTGTCAATGATAACAACTTATTTTTATTTACAATCTTAGTTTGTTATGTAATTTGTTATCAGTATAAAATATTTCTGGTCATGATGTTTTTAAAAACAATACACGTTTCACTATTTATAGATTCAACATTTTTAGTTCTGAACTATTTTCAACATTAATATGTAACTCGTATTAAGATAACAATGAATCTAATCAAGCATGGCAGAATGACAGTGAAATCAATAGAAGCACCATTACAACCTGTATTAAGTAATGTAGTCTTTCAAACTTAATCTGTCCTATGCAATAAGAATCGCAGTAGGCATAAGTGTGATTATTTTTCTCTTCCATTATTGTAATAAGTTCAGTTTCTTGCCCTACCAACAGTATAATAAATGCTTTAACCGATAATGGAATTTCAAATATTGAAATCTAATCGGCTCAAGTATGCTTTGCTTCGTTTATCATAAATTACGAAATGTCTTAATTAGTGGTATTTCATTTGTCAGAGCATTAGATAGAGAAGTGGAATTCGATTGTTCGACAAAAGACGTAACCAATGCTTTTGTTTTAAAGGTAGCTTTGGTTATATTTTCATACGTCCGTATATTGTTTTTGTTTGTTTGTTTTTTATCTCTACCATCTGCACATTGCATAGACAGCCTATAGTACTGACATGGAAGTACTTCCATGAATTCATCACTCCAACAGGGGTTCATAGATGTACGTCCGAATTAAAGATTTCCACGAGTTAATCGAAATTATTAGAATTCGGAAACATCCTTGTTCACTGTTATAGTTTGGTTGCGTGCGCATAATGTTGACAATTAAGAAAAAATTTAATTCGACGTTACCCTTTAGTCCTGATTTAAGCTTAATCACGAATTGAAGTGGTTGGTACTTTGAGTCATACTTTTGTTTGTTATAATAGTCGACCACCCGCATTATAGCTGACGAACACAATTCGGTTTATTAATAAACATTCTGGTTTCGTCGAGATATTCATCGTTATTCGTGTCGTCGCAGATATTAGTTTCACAAAATATAGTAATTGAACCATCCAATGATAAATTTGCACCATTTTAACACGACATGTGCAAATAAACGGCTTAATAATTCAAATAAACTACGAGTAGTTAAAAATATAAAATTATAGTGACACTGACATCGTTTACAATAATGTAATTTGGTTTGAGGCTCAATAAAAATAGAGCAAAGTATGATAAAACCCCTATCAATACAGAAATAATCGAAATAGCTGTGTAATTTTATATATTTAAACATCATTCAAGACGCAACCTTTAGTGATAATAATGGTAGTTAAGTAACGAGTAGCATCCGAAAATCGGAATAGAAATGATTCTTCATTTCCATTTTTTACAAAATTAACCTACTCGAAAATACTCGTTCGAATGAAGTCGGGGTGACTGAATAGTACCTAGAGTATATCTAAATTGTCTAAACGTGGGTTCGATTTCCAACTCCTACCGAATAGTTAAAGACTGTTTTAACTTCACCAGTGAAATTAGAGCTATAGCTCAATTATTGGAGGATACTTGTGATACAATCATCGCCTATATTAGAACTCTGTAATATTAATATTATTTACATTCTGACCTGCAGCTCATATTTCTGTTTGGGAAGCTATAAATTATAATTTATTCGAGAATCAACTTACCATCCATGGCAATGAGTTGTTTGCATTGTACTTTCATGAGAAGTTTGCATTGTACGTCCATGATGGTACTTGCTGGGAAGTTTACTTTAAAAACTCCCATCTTCTTCTACTTGCATCATTTCGCTTAGAGAAACATATTCTGGAAACTGAATCCTTTCCTTGGCGCCTTCCCTCACTTTGGGTTTTTTGGCCGAAACTGCCGAGCGGAACCTGGTAGTTAGGTGACTGTTCTGGACCGACAAAAACACATTTTAGTGCATACCCGCATACTACGTATTCCTTCCTTTCGCTTCTACTCAAACCATCGTGTGCTTTTGACTGTTCATTCCCTCGAATTCCACTGATGTTATTCCTACTAAAGTCGTCAGGGTATTTGGGGTAAGAAGTAGCTTGGTTCTTAACGAAAGAGTGGGTTGGTGCAAAGCAAGTGGAATACTGTTTCTTATATTCCTCTACATCGCCACAGCTACGACAGCAACCATGTGAGAGAATCTGAGTCTATTCAGAAATTTAGTTAGAAAAAAATGTACCATAACAACTCTCGCAACCACACTCATCTCCTAGTTACCACACTGAAGTGTCCTGACACCAACAACATGAGAATGATGAAACTATGATTATAGAATTTTATTGAAAACTTCACTGTACGTAAAAATATAAATATTCCTACTGGATGTTAGATCATATACTTCAACCAGTTCATGACTTCCAGTCGGGAAGAACGAAAGTGTTTACCTGTCTCACAGCAACTCTTCTATTGACTTTTGAACGATCCGTAAAGAGGTTCAAAACTTCAGAAATCATAACTAATACTTTCTCATAGGACGGGCGTGAAATCATAGGAAATGTTTTCATTCCCTACCTAGTTCTATGTAAGAGCACTTGTCACTTTTAGCTATCTCAGTAGAAGAGACAGCTTTAGACCAGAGTGTACGTCATACCACAAGATAAGTCAATTACCATAGCCATTACATTACCAATTTTGTTTTAAGTAGTATCCTAATAAGATGAAATCGACTGTATAGGGGACCTGAAAATACTACATACATCAAACCTGGTTATAACTGGCGTTCACCTAGTGTATCCAGATTCCACTTATTGAATAGTTTACTAAGGTTAGATTTATCTATGATGTCTTATAAGCTTTTGATTAACTGTTGAATGTCTCTCTCGAAACCTCTAATTGGTGTGTGAGGTACAATTAATGGATTTTGGTTGTAGGCTTCAGCCGTACCTATTAGTCATTATGTGATTTTCAAAAAGTTTTGCTATAATAGGTATAGTATTGTATAATAATATTTCATTGATATAGATTTTTACATTTAACCTTGAAAGCTTCTTTAATTAGAGTAGTATAAGGACTGTATAGCGTTGGTTATTTTTTTGGGTTGATACAATTTTATTCTCTTCCGCAGGAGGTTGATTGCTTAATCGTAAGAAATAATTAAACGAGAAGGCTAATGGGCAAAAATCATTGTTGATGAGTAAATAGGCTTAACACTTATTGCTTTTTCCAATTTTCAGAACTCATGGCTTTTCCAAATGAAATTCTGTCAATTTTATCACTGATAGAAATTTTCAAGTCAGCCTAACAAATATTTAAGATCATCCAGGAGCATGTTGTATGTTAGATGATCAAGCTTTAAACCAGCACATGGTATAAGTATCTCCATTAATAATTGCGTCAACATCGTGATGACTATTATCATTTAACTATATGATATCATTAGAGTAGGTTTAATCAAATGCAATCTTACATGTGATCGGTGTGATGACCACCTCTATAATCTCTAAATAAAAAGCAAACCCACACAATTATTTATATATACGATCCAGTTAGTACTTAATATAATAATACAATTAAAGTAAATTCATAGTAATAACAACAAAATAAATTAAGATGTGTTACATAATTTTGTCATAATTTTATTAATATATAAAATAGTTTTTCGAGTGTTGTTGTTCTAAATAGTTATAATATGATGACGAATGTACAAAACTATTCAATGTACATAATTATTTGCGGTTGTCATCATTGTTATTTTTTAATATAGAATCAAGAATTTTTTCTGTCGATGTGTAACACTGGTGGCTCGTCTTGTCGTGACAAATATCAATTTGACATCTATATATATTAGGTCATATAAAAAGTCTTTGCGGTTTTTGTCACTAGATTGTGTTGATGCCTACATATATCGGGCAACATTCACCCGATGTTCTCAAATGTATATTTGCTTTAAAGGTGACATTTCAGCTTCGATTGTTTGTGAAAATTGTTTTATTATTCCATGCTTGTGTCAAAAGTCTTATAGATTTGAGTGAAATATCCGAAGAAATACACTATATGTGATGATTTTTACAAAAAATCAATAAATAGTAGAGGGATTAAGCAACAACCACATGACAGTTTGGAATCATTTGAAAAGAGCAGGTTATAAAGTAAAGCTCGATGTTTGGGATGAACTAACGCAAAAAAATTTGATGAAACGAATTGACATTAGTGAAATGCTGCTCTGAAACAAATTGACTTGGTTGGGAAGTTTTGATGCATCCACCGTAAGCCCGGACCTTGCACCGTCTGACTACAATTTGTTTCGGTTCATGCAAAACCTTTTTTGTTGGTAACAAATTGGCAGACTGAAACACCGCTGAAAACCACTTGGCCACTTTCCGGTATAAACCGATAGAATTATGAAGCTACCCGAAAAATGGTAAAAGGTCATAGATAATAATTGTCAATATGTGCTTGATTAAAATTTATTTTAAATAAAGAAAATTTTGAGTTCAAAAATTTATCAAAAAGCCGCGAAGACTGATCAACGAGTATTATTATTATATACTCGTATAAACAGGAACATCTACAAATTCCTCAAGGGTTAACATTTAATGAAACATGATACATATCTTGAACAAGAAAAATTAAATTATACGTTTAGCGCATCGAAGCCAATTTGATGAAAAGTATATATAAGAAATATAATGAAAGTGAAACGCATAACAAAAGAAAAAATTCTCATTTTTTGAGTGGAAGATGATGATGATGATACGCTGTTAAAATCAATTTAGCCAAATTCTTATATTTATATACGAGTACGAGTCAGAGCTATACTGTGCAAATTGTTGCAATTTTTGGTCAATTTAACGTTCTCGCATTTAGCTCCAAATTGAATTAACTATGTATAAACCGACCATGTTTATGTCTATACATTATAGCCTCGTACATATATATAGGTTGGAATTTGATAAGAAACATTATTTATGTTATGTATATATTAGAATGATATGTAATTCTTCAACGTACAATTTAAAATAATTCAGAAATTATATATGTTCGTTTGATAAATATAATGTTTTGAATATAATAAATTGAAATAAATTGTTGTTGAGATCATCACATTGTGTTGTGTATATAGTTTACGCTACATAAAACATATTATCGCATACATCAGGCATTTCATAATGATTAAATACTCGTACATACTATGCTGATTTTTTAAAGCTCGCGGCAATGTCACACACTATACGCGGCTTGTTCCAGCACTGTGTTGTTTCACACATTTCAACTGCTGTATGTATATACAAATCGAAAATAACAAAACTAACTTTCTCATGATCATCACCTCAAATTTGATCTGATGACGCCATTCTTTTTATAAACATTGATGTATACGATATAGAAAACGTGTTTGAAGTTTAATTTGAATCTAATCCGCAAACCTGATTTCTAATTATTATTATTATTTTATTTATATCTATGTTTTCCACTATAATGTCAATGAATTGTGCGATTTATCAAATTAGATCATGGATACCTATTTGGATTGATTTGTCGAACAATGTGATACTTGCCCAGTTATATATGTTTACTCTTGAAACGAAACTGCAACCGAAATTGCAAAAGAGTGAACTATGGTTGTTTAAGTGAATGGGATCGAGTATTGATCGTCAACTTTACAAGTGGATAGTGATCAAACTACATTTCAAAGTAGAACATTTCAAAGCTTCAAAAGTCGTCTCAACAAATAGTCTAGACTCTAGACTGTTGAGATAGTAAAAACGAGAAGTTCATTTGAACGTTGAAGTTCATGTTACAAGATATGATTGAATATCCTGAAATACCGCAGGTTATGTTCATTGAGCAATGAGCATTAAGAAATGGAACTTGAATATGTTAATATCCTTGAAAATCTTAAACCAATTGAACTCGAATCTTGATAATGGTGTGAATCTTATCATTATTATATTTAAGCCTTAACACAAACTTAATGTGTTGAGAAATGATAAGAAATGCACAAGATCAAACGAAAGAAGCATTGATAACTATATACGGGGAAGGCGACCAAAAAATAAATAAGCAACTAAAGACTAATACTCAAATCGATTTCGTGTTAAATCTCCATACGATTTTACCAAAGTAACCTCAGAAATGAAAATTTCATTTCTGTTTTCGCTAAGCATTACTCAGTTCATTAGTTTCACGTGAAAATTATGATCCAAAATTCCTAACCAAATTTGTTTCACGTGAAAATTATGATCCAAAATTCCTAACCATTTTTTCGACTGAAATTGTGACATTTACGTTTTTGATGTAATTTAAATAGATGTAAAATTTCATTTCACTTTGATCTGAATACTAGCCACAAATTCGGAAATAAAATGATACTCTGGGAAGATTCAAGCATTCAATCAAGGTTTTGTTTGTCTCTATCTTTGCAATATTTACGTAGAACTTTCTGCACAATATTGCATCGCACCATGCCAGCCTTTAGTACTAACATGGAGTTAAGGTTGAGTAAAAGAATCATTGTGTTTCTCAATATTAGGATCAATCTTAAACAAACAGTTCTCACTATATATACCGTTATTAATTTACTATAGTATTGTTAATGAATTACATGATTTAATGGCTTAAATTGCCATACTATTATTTAACGGAGTTTCGAAAATACTAAAGGATTGCTAATTCGTGAATGCACTGGTTTCGTTTTGACTGTTTGTAGCATTATTCTTTGAGTACCTCTCTATCAGAACCGTAAAACAGAAAAACTACGAGATCAACAACGCCTTCTTAGTTTATTTTTAGCGGAAATCCGACGTTCCTTCCAGGCCTAATTATCTTAATTGAAGTCATCTTCGAACGACTCGAATATCATTAATATATAGTTGATTTGACTTTTTAATGTTTTTAAATTATGTTATAAACGTGAAATTTTATGATTTTTTAAATAAATGTCAACGAAAATCGACATCTGAAGGTATCATAAAAAGTGAGATGTATAACAAAATGAGAGAATTTCATAAATTTATAACTTGAAGTTCTTTAGAAGTTGAAATCTGTATGCAATTGAAGTATGGTAATAACCTACTCGTATATAGATGATAGATGTAAACATTTTGGAAATTCCTAATAACAACATGTGCTGAACCGCTTATAAAGAAAAATCCGGGTTTTCGGCTGATATATTAGTCGTTTTCAAATCGACCAACTGCTAGTTCCCGCTAGTGAACTGTTAGTAGTTCGGTTCGTGTCTTTGCTCAATTTACTATGACAAATTTAACAACGATAAGAACCGGACTACTAGCGAGTACTAGCGGTTGGTCAGCAACTATTGGTTGTAATCGTAAAGCGTATCGACTGTAACCGTTTCGATGTAAATAGTGAAACGTTCCATACTCTTAGTTCTTAAATATTGTTCAACTTCTTCTGTTTGTCTACACCAAAGATACGATTATGGCATCGCAAAATGAAGAACATTCGTTGGGAACAAACCTTCTAGGCTACTAGTATGACCACTAGTCGATGGGTGACGTTATGTCTCCGTTTTGACTTCACATTATTTTAATTGACGCTACCACTACTAAATGTAATCATAAATGTTGGGTTCCCAAGTGGTATCAGACAAGAATTTAGTAATGCGGATACGTGGAATTTTTCTATATTAAAAATTATGGAGTAATTATAAAAGCGGTGTGTTACACATCGTTAAATTTTAGAACATTTCAATTGTTAATAATAAATGTATACGAATTAAGATTAAGATCTAACCAAAAATGTATACTGAATGAATCCATTTCACCTTTATACTCGTAAAGGTACCCGATCGCTTTAAGGTCACGTCTAATATAGTATAAATATAGAGTAGCGAAACAAATTAGAGTTTCAGTCAAACGGAAATTTGTAAGCGAGCGATAACTGAGTACATCCTGTAAATTTTGTTACACATCTATTTGAGTATAAATTAGAAACCTTGAGGCCTTGTAATCGAGGTGATTTGTTAATTTGAGATACAATACACGTTGCTTATGTACAAAATTACGCTTCGTTCGTTAATAATAAATAAACATAAAAAATACATGTAATTTCTTATAAAATTTTAATCATTTAAATAATTTGTTTTTTTTTTAATTTACTTAACCCTCTTGAGTACTATATATGCAACAAAAATTTTAATTTCGTTTTTATATCCAATTATGCATTGTGGCAAAAAACAATTTTCTTAGCACGCGAAAGCATATCGCACCATCAATACGAGTGTATACACGTCATTGCTTTAATTCAACTTTCGCCATGTCTGGGTGATCTCTATCTCGAATTATATAGTGTTGCTACTATAAAAATATAATGCCCAGCACTAACTCCAAACAGTGTATATATGCCATATATAGGTTATAACGATTCAATTCCATTTCCTCGTTGAATTTTATTTTTACCTTTATATATGAACGTATAGGTACTTAAAATTATTTTACAGTTATTTCTTTAAATAGAAGTAAATGTAAATAAAACACAAATAAGTATTTGTAATTTTGTAAGAAAATATGTTAGGTTAAGTTCATAGTCAAAGTTAATTAATTTTATTGTTAGTTTATTTATGTATAAATTTTTGTAATTAAAAATTTCGTCTAAATCTATAATATTGTACATAATTAATTAAAATTTAAACATTTTTCGTGAATCGTGATATGTTTTTGAAAAATGTATTTATAAAACGTGATTTGCAACTATGTTAGTGATAAAAATATTATATGACTTTGTGTACAGCATTTTGTTCATCTTTGACGGTCAATACCATTTATAATACAATTACTTGCCTATACATACTGTGTTGTTCAACCATTAAAGAGACATTTTGATTTATATACATAGTTTGTTTCTAGTTTGGTTTAATGAACACTTTTTATTGGTTCGAAAAGGAAACTAACGTACAGTTGATTAATGTGTGTACAAATAAAATATAATTAATTCGTTCACTTCAAACAGCTATTAATTAGTTACGAATTGAATCGGAACTGCTAGTACGGTTTCGGTTTGTAAACATCCCTTAAGTTGAATCATCGTCTATAGCCACTCCACTTTTGTAATTTTATAATCCGATGTAATAATTTGGACCATCTTCACTTTGAATGTTTTAAATTCCAATATACAGATTCTACTGTACTGTAAGCCAACTGAGACAAATATAATTTTATTTATCCCCGTCGAACAAACTTGATTATTATTATAACAGAATTTAAAGAACTAAAATGTTTCACCTAGTTTGTTTATCTGTCAAAATTATTATGCCGAAATTATTTAGAAATTTAAACAGCAAATGAACTTATTACAAATATGGAAGAGAAACATAATTACAAAAAACGTAATTTTTGTATTAATCCTAAATTCTCTAAGCTTTAACGTATTAATCAGTTGTCCAGAGAGTCGACTATCCACAATTACTAGGTTAGGTTAGGTTGAGTGGCTGCTACAGCACACTTAGACCGGCAACGGTCCGTTGTGATACCACAGGATCATACTCCCCTTTTACCCCTATGAGAACCAGTTAGAGCTGCTTACGTAGCGTAATAAGTCTCGCACAATACAGTTTTCGAGATCGGAAAGGCAGTCCATTAAAAACTTACCCAAATATTCATGTCTTTTGTGTGCCAAAGCCGGGCATGAGCATAGGAGGTGGACTAACGTCTCTTCCTCCTCCTCGTCCCTACAGCTTCTGCAAAAGTCATTTACTTCCAGACCCAGCCTCCTCGCATGTTCTCCAAGAAGGCAGTGTCCTGTGAGTGTGGGGATACTCACAGGACACTGCCTTCTTGGAGAACATGCTCGTTTTAAGTTCACGTCTTCGTAGGGAGATAAGTGTCTTTGAGCGTTTCAAGTTCAGCTTTGGCCAGACTTGTCTTGCCACTCTACATGAGAGGGTGTTCGTCCACCTATTGTTCGCAGAGGCTTCTCCCTTTTTTTTAAGCACAGTCCTGAGTGCGTTGATGGGTCTCCCCAACTTCGCCCTTTCCGGTAGCAGTTGGAGAGTTGTACCGTGCCTCGCTAGTTCGTCCGCCCTGCAGTTTCCCATGACGTCTGAGTGGCCGGGGACCCAGACTACCTGGATGTTGAAATGCTCACTCATCTCATTTAGAGACGAGCGGCAACCCAACGCCACTCTAGACGTTAGAGAAACAGAAACCAGCGACTTGATTGCCGCCTGACTGTCCACATAAATTGCGATATCAGTCGAGGATACCACATTATGTTTCAACCAGTTCAGGACCTCTTCAATCGCTATCACCTCTGCAGTACACACTGCAGTGATCAGGGAGGCGAACTGCTATATCTACCTCTAGTTTATCACAGAAGACTCCAGCTCCTACTTTACCGTGTAGCTTGGAGCTATCCGTAAAGAACTGCAATGCTTCCGTTTCAGCTGCCAACCCGCTACTCCAGGATTCCCTTAAGGGGCAGGTGGTTCCGAACCTTTTCTCGAAGCACAGAGTCGGTGTAACATAGTCTAGATTCGCCAGTTCTTTCCTCAGCGATCTGACTATCGTCGAGTGTCCTATTTGAAGACATTTCCACTGAGATATGGCTGATAGTCGAGTGGCCGTAATCGCCGCCATCTGCTTACCATAAATGTCCACGGGGAGAAGGTGAAACAAGACCTCTAGGGCACTTGTAGGTGTTGTCCTCAGTGCCCCGCTTATAAGCATGCAGGCCGTTCTTTGCACCTTCTCAATCCTTTTCCTGAATGTTACTTTATCAAGAGCTGGCCACCACACGCTCACCCCATACATAAGTACAGGTCTTACTACGGAAGTGTATAGCCAGTGTACCAGCTCCGGCGTCAGGCCCCATCTCTTTCCGATGGCGTTCCTACACGAGTACAAAGCTATATTGGCCTTGTTTACTCTTTCCAGAATGTTGGGCTTCCAGCTTAGCTTACTGTCCAAGATTACGCCTAGAAATCTTGCCTTGTCCGTAAAAGCTAGTCTGTTGCCATTTAGGAGAGGTGGATCTACTACAGGGATTTTATATTTCCTCGTAAATAGTACCAATTCAGTTTTAGACGCGCTAATTGCCAGTCCACATTTGGTGGCCCACCTCGTTATAATTAGGAGGGCATTTTGGATTACCTCCGCCACTGTGCTTATGTATTTCCCAGAGACAGCTATCGCTACATCATCTGCATAAGCAATCACTCCGATCCCTTCTCTCCCCAGCTTTAATAGCGGCTCATTGATTGCTATGTTCCAGAGGAGAGGAGACAGAACACCTCCCTGTGGGGTTCCCCTAGTCACCCGTCTCCTGATGGTGGATTCCCCCAGCTCTGAGTTAATCATCCTGCACCCAAGCATATGATTGATTAACCCACTTATAGGATAATTCACCCCTAGTAGCGACAGTCCCTCCAGAATTGCCTACTTCTTTACATTGTTAAAGGCGCCCTCAATGTCAAGAAACACCACTATACAAAACTCTCGCGAGAATAATGATTTCTCAATTGTACTTACCAGGGCATGCAGAGCTGTGTCCACAGATTTCCCTTTACAGTAAGCGTGTTGAGTCTGAGCCCAGTCACTAGGCCTTATTTTTGAGCGTATGTAGATATCCATCAGTCTTTCCAAGGTTTTCAATAGAAAGGATGATAGAGTTATGGGTCTTAAGTCTTTTGGGTAGCCCTGCGAGCATTTACCCGCTTTCGGAATAAAAATCACTCTGACCTCCATCCACTCCCGCGGACTACAGACTAGTTTTAAACACCCTTTGAAGATTACCTCCAACCAGGGGAGCATAATCCTCGAGTTGTTCTGAAGCTCCGCGGGAATAATTCGGTCAGGACCCGCCGATTTATAGGGTTTGAACCCTTCAATTGCCCATAGGATCCGTTCTTTGGTTACGATATCTTCTATGCGCAGTGAGTGTGCTTCTTGATGAGTACCAGTCCCTGTCGAGTCATCGAAGCTTCCTGGAAAGTGGGTTTCGATGAGAAGTTCCAAGGATTCCTTACTAGAAGCAGTCCAGGATCCATCCGGTTTAATTAAATAACTGGGACTGGTAGGATTGGTAGACAAAATCTTCCTAAGACGAGAGGTCTCGGAGACTTCTTCTATTTTGTCACAGAAGAGTCTCCATGATTTCCTCTGTGCCTTCCTTAGTTCTTTTTTGTATATCTTGAGGTCCTCCTTGTAGGAGTCCCAGTCCTGAGCCTCTCTCGTACTTTTGACTCTATTAAATGCTGTTCTACTCGCCTTCCGGTAGGTCCCCAGTTCCTTGGGCCACCATGCCGGTTTTTGCTTGCCCCTGGGTTTAGCTATTGGGCAAGCAGCGTTGAAGGACCGATTGCAGGCATTTGTGAAAGTTTTCACTATGCTGTTCAGTTCCAAATTGCTACATTTGGGAACCAAATCAAAACGAGATCCATAAAACGCCATTGTATGATCAAAACCATAATAGGGCCATATGTCGGTGAATCATTATATTTCCACGCAAATGTGTTATAAAGATTTTGATGGTTACTCCAGATTTGACCCTCTGAGCTTAATTTTGTGGTGTTATTTATAAAAAGCAAAGTGTACACCAGCAAGACTCTATACCGCCCAAGATACTCGAAAGGTAAAAACGCAGCAAAAATACCAAACAGACACAAAAGACTGACATAAAAGGTGGCACATCTGTTATATTTGACAAGAAGAGTGTCAATTCTTTGTAAAACTCCTACTCTCATGAATTGATAAACAGTTTGAGTTTTAACAATATAGATTGAGTTCTAACAATATAGAGATCAACAAACGAATTACAATAAATTTGTGATATTTAGGTCAATTTTTGATGTTTACTAAATTTGTTGGCGTATTACTGATAAACAATTCTAACAGTTGTTATCCAAATTCATTAGTTTACTATTTTAATTAGAAATAAGCTCATAATAATTTAAACAAATACGTTTTTCAAGCAAAAGAGCCTCTAGAAACATGTCATGTATTCAGGATTCCATATAAAATCCCGAACTTACGCGAAGAAATCATTTTGAAACGTTTATATACAAATCGTATCAAATCAGGCAATGTTACATGTTCGAACGATTTAAACCCTGCTACCAGACATTTCTTATCAATATTCAAATTTGAGAATATTTCCATAATGCTATATTCAAAACGATTTAATGATTAGACAATTCGTTCGTTTCCCAATTTCCCGTACAGAATTGACTTAATTTTTTTTTATTTATCAATAAAATTTATTCTGACATATTTGTAGTTATATAGAATGGTTACAATACGACATTGTACGATTATAGTATCAATTAGCCTAATTGATGAATCGTTTTGGCTTTTCATGAGAAATGAGTAATACCAGTATGTGTATTATATGAATCATTATTGATATTTTTTTTCCTTATTACTAACACTAGTGCAAAAAACATATAAATTTAATGGTTTGTTATGTTTAAGAAAATAATTTAACAGTTGGATAAAAAAAAATTTTGTAATAAATTTATGGATGACAAAATTTATAAATGAGATTTGTTCGTTCTTATGGGTTGTGTCGTTTCATTGTCATTTGCACAAATATGTTTATATACTATATTGTATGTACAATTTTTTACAATTCTATGTTGCAAAAACTCTGATGGATGGATTGTTTTACACTATGTATACATTTATGTACATTATGAAAAGAAATGCATAAGAATGTGTATTTTAACATAGCAACACCATGAGAACTATTTATATTATATTTATAATTTACAAAACGAAACATCTGTTCAGCAGAACTGAAACAATTTTGGAGGTAGTCATTTATTTGCTTCTATTTTGCCAAGTATTAATCAAAGTATTACTATTCCAAAGATATTAGTCGCTTTCTAATCGACCAATATCTTTGGACCGGTTCTTGTCCGTACAATAGTCGATTGAAATGGATATATATGTGTATAAAATTTGTCAAAAATCACCAAAATTTTTCTGTGTGTCAAAACTGTCGTTACAAAGAAAATACAATTATATTTATTTTAAAAATTTAAATACAATGCATTTTTGAACGAAAAAGCGAACCGGTTCTTCACTTAGCCGCGTAGTGGTGAAATTATGCGTAACTGCTTCTAGCTTTTTCTTGAAAAATAGTTAATTTAGCGAAGACAAAAACCGAAGTACTAGCGGTTCACTAGCAGGTACGAGTAGATGGTCGGTTGGAAAGCAAATAATATTGTTTAGATTCGTGAGTTAAAAAACCTGGTACTTGTAATAATTTCTCGTGGCTATTAATAGTTGCTTTCCAATTGACCAACCACTAGAACCCACTGGAGAACCGCTAGTGGTTCGGTTCTTCTCCTTGCTAAACTTACTATGATCGGTTCGGTTCTTATCTTTACTTAACTTACTAACGGGTGTTTTTTTAGGAGGTTTGTTTTTCCGATAGATGTCGTTTTATTTTATGACAGTTATTTTGACAGCTCAAAGTGGCATTTCTACTCAGTATTGTTTGGCAAATCATTATGAATAGGTTAACTCCAGAACAACGTTTTCAAATCGTGGAAATTTATTTTCAAAATCAGTGTTCAATTAAAAATGTTTATAGAGCACTTCGTGAATTTTATGGTGCACATAATCGTCCGTCAGAGACCACCATAAAGAACGTAATTACCAAATTTCGGTCTACATTCACTCTTTTGGATGCCAAGCCACCGACAAGATGAGAAGAGTTCGTACATAAGAAAATATTGCTGTCGTTGAGGCCAGTGTCGAAGAAAACGACAATTTATCGATTCGTCGTCGTGCTCAGCAAATTGGATTTTGTCCATCGACTTTATGGAAAATTTTACGTAAAGATTTGGGTTTGGTGCCATACAAAATTCAATTGGTGCAAGAATTAAAGCCACACGACCATCGTTTGCGCCGTGAATTCAGTGATTGGTCGTTAAATCAATTGAACGAAGATCCATTTTTTTACCGTAAAATTCTCTTCAGTGATGAGGCGCATTTTTGGTTAAATGGATACGTCAACAAACAAAATTGTCGCATTTGGAGCAAAGATAATCCACACGCCGTTCAAGAATTACCAATGCATCCTGATAAATGTACTGTTTGGTGCGGTCTATGGGCTGGTGGGATCATCGGTCCATATTTCTTTAAAAATGAGGAAGGACGACGCGTTACCGTGAATGGAAATCGATACAGAACCATGTTAAATGAGTTTTTGTTGTCAAATCTTGAAGATATGGATATGGATGAAATGTGGTTTCAACAAGATGGTGCCACTTGCCATACAGCACGTGAAACAATCGACTTATTGAAAGAAACTTTCAACGACAACATTATTTCGAGAAATGGTCCGGTGAATTGGCCTCCGCGTTCGTGCGATTTGACGCCACTCGATTACTTTTTGTGGGAATACGTGAAGTCATTGGTTTATGTGGATAAACCTCAATCGATTGACGCTTTGGAAACCAATATTCAACGTGTCATTGCTGACATACGCCCTCAAATGCTTGAAAAAGTGCTGGAAAATTGGACCTCCAGAATGACATTTGTGAAAAATAGTCGTGGTAGCCATATGCCAGAAATTGTGTTTAAATGTTAAATGCCAAAAAATTATCTACCAAATAAAAAAAATTTTGGTCATTTCATAATTTTATATGTGTTTTATTCAAAAAAAAATCGGCAACCTCTTAAAAAAACACCCTTTATAATTTATTTAGCAAAGACAAGAACCGAACTACACTCATCCGAATTATCACAAACGTGCTCTTAAGCAGAATTTCACAGATTAAGAAAAAATATTAGTTTACTATGAAGGGCTTTTGTTACGTACACCAAGTGCCACGAACAGAATTAACAATATATTTAAAACTTGCAAATGAATAAATTTCGAAAATAGTACTCAAATATTAAACAGAAAAAAATTGCCACAGTAGCCTTGCAATCACTGAAAACAAACATTCCAAGAAAATATCGAAATTTTTGTATGTACGTAGCAAGCACAATTTTTTAACCTAGCAACCTTTGTTTATACGAAATTTTCTAAAAGTACTTCTATACAACATTTGGCGCCAAAATTTTAAAGTTGATATGATGCATCGGGAAATGTTCGCCAAGGACGATGTTAACTAATATACATTAAAGAAAACCACGAGTTTGATTCGTTTTTGTATTAATCGAATATTAAGGCAGCATATTCGTCATGTGGATATCATCTACACGATGTGTGAAATGTAATCAGGTAGTCAATATTTGTACATTACACGTCGTGTAGAGCTGCCTTGAGTAACATTAGTAGCCGTCATCGTGTAGAGCTACCTTAAAACGTGCAAAACTCGCAGTGCTTAGCCAAATCGATTATCTCACGTAGTAAAAGGTTAGATAATGGCCACATGTATATGGACACTTCCCTGTAACCTTCGTTTTAGTCGTGCTGTGCGGGTACACCATGCAGCGAAATAAATACTCTGTATTTATTGCCTGTTCGTAACCTAAATAATTTTTTGTACACATTATGTAACATATTTAATTAATAAGAGACCGGTACCTTGATCAAAGTAAAGATAACAAATACATCATATCATACCAATAACCAAGAAAGAGTAATGTGGATATAAAATGACATTTAACTGCTGTAATACACGGTTGATAGCAAAATAACCAAAATGGCAAAATAATACATGACATAACCAAATACAGAGACCGGACTGTACGAGTAAATACCAAACAAAAAATTTACATTCACTTTGAGCGCTATAACAAGTAAATCAAGTGTCCAAATTGAAATTGTTCAATTTTGAAATTTTTTGGGTTTGTTTCTCTTAATTTTTTTTTGCACAATCTTGACTTTATTTTCTTCTGTTTATTATAAAAGTATTTTTTTTGTTTTGAAATCATAAGATTTAAATAAAACCGGTCCGTCATTGTTTCTGTGTATCAAAAATGGTTATATGCTTATATTCATCGATACAAAGTGGTTATCTCGTACTCCCTCGTTTTAAATGGATGCATACCATTGTACTTAAACTATACACTCTCACAGATATACGGATAAGTGAACAAACGTCTTATACTTTTCGTATATATAGTTACAATACAAATGTATAAATAGTTATGGAACCGGCATAGTTTATACTTTATACGAGACATCTTATATATATACGAGTATTTTCTTCTTAATTTTGTTTTGAGTTTTTAATTTTACTCTTTCTTCTTATTTTTTATTGTTATTATTCTTATTATTATTTTATTAATCTTAAATATGAGCATAGTTTATATTTAGAGGATTGAAAAATGCATTTTGCTTACGTGTTTCGATTTCACTGTTAAGAGATCACACAGTTTATTAGAATTAGTGCGACGTTTACGAGTATATTTCTAAGTCGTTTACGACATAATAAATTTACTTAACAATGTGGTAAATTGTAAAGGGTTAAACCAAGAAATGTATTGGTTTTGTTTCATGCTTAGATAATGTGTGGTCAATTCTACCTACTACTTTTTAGACAAGAAAGATGTTGGATCTGATTTGCAAATAATCAGCACTAAACTTATTGTTACATACAAGGCTTAAGTCATGTACTTGCATTCAGAATAAATCGAAATTAGTGTTAACAATATTGGTGTTTCAATTAGATCAATGACTGCGAAGGAGTAACTCTAATTGTATTCACCATATTACTATTTATAAAGATAATATTGCTTTGATTAGAGCTTAAGTATGGAACTTTTCTGTGGTTTCCTATTGTCATGATAGTAATATCACGAAGGTAGGTTTACTATAAACAGTATAGCTTTTAGATCAGAGTATCAAGCATAACACTAATATATTGCTAATATACAGTTCAAACCCTCATGTCATACTTTATCAAAAGCTGGTTTAACATCTAAGAATAATTTTATCCACATTGAAGTCATTCATCATAGAGATCATAAGTGACCTTTTTCTTTCGGATCAGTTTCAAACACGACTTAAGAGTAGGAGATCTTATTTAGTCGGTTTATTTCGGATCATTTCGTTATTCTATCTATTAAGCAATAGTTGTTCCGGTTATACGTAGAGGTCTAGTAAGCACTCGGTAATGGTTCAAATTATTCCAACGATGAAACATGATTCCAGAATATGAGCCCTTTTGCTTTTGCAGTGTGTATACGAAAGTTACAACCGATAACGTTACTTGATGCACACTGACTTTATGACGAGTTAGGTTTATGCCTGAGGCGGCAACTTGAACTGAAAAGATCAAAATGGTTTTAAAGAATTAATTTTTTAAATTAATTCATCTGTCAAATAAGTAATGTATGTTGTCACTTAATAACTCATATCATATATATGTTGCATTAAGGGTGACCCTAAAATAAATTTATAATTATATAATACGTACAGATCTTACATATATATATGTAAGAGAGTATTACAACAAAAACAATTCTCCACTTAATTGAAACTAATTAATTTTTTGTTGTTCTTCTTCATATAGCAATAAAAAGGGGTTAGCCTTAATTAATGTTGTATTTCTTATTTTTATCGTTTCAGTTGTCTGATCCAAACACAGAATTTTTACGTGCTGCTCGTGCTGGTGATCTCGAACGGGTTATTGAATTTTTAGAAAGTGGTGATGTAACCGATATAAATACAAGTAATCAGGTAATAATATAGTTTTAACTATATGTATATGGTATGTATGCGGATTTATATAAGCTAAATATCTCACACGCAACTATCACATACAAAAAAACTGGATACACCTTATTAGTTAATTAATTAATTTGAAACTACAGTCGTATATATAAAAATATATATAATATAATAATTTTCAGAATGGATTAAATGCATTGCATTTAGCATCTAAAGATGGACATGTCGAAGTTGTGCGTGAATTGTTAAATCGGGGCGCCGCCGTAAATAATGCAACAAAAAAGAAAAATACAGCTTTGCATATTGCATCGCTTGCCGGACAGAAGGAGGTTATCAAATTATTGCTACAAAAAAATGCTGACGTCAATGTGAAATCAATTAATGGTTTTACACCGCTTTATATGGCCGCTCAAGAAAATCATGACGCATGTGTACGATATCTATTAGCCAAAGGTGCTAATCAAAATTTAACCACTGATGTATGTATATTAATTTTGAATTATTGTGTCATCTCTTTTTGTCCTAAATTAATCGATTTAATGTGTTATTAATTGTTTAGGATGGGTTTACACCACTAGCTGTTGCAATGCAGCAAGGGCACGAAAAAGTTGTAGCCGTTTTGTTAGAAAATGATACCCGTAGTAAAGTTAAACTGCCTGCTTTACATATTGCTGCTAAAAAAGATGATATAAAAGCTGCATCCCTGCTTTTAGAGGTAAACCCGTTGATTTATTATATTCATGTATAACTCGTCTCAATTTATTTTATAAAATTACTAGAACGAACATAATCCTGATAGTCCATCAAAAAGTGGATTCACACCACTTCATATTGCCGCGCACTATGGCAATATCAAAATAGCAAATTTACTTATTGAAAAGGGTGCCGATGTGAATTATCAAGCAAAGCATAATATCACCCCACTTCATGTTGCATGTAAATGGGGCAAAGTGAATATGGTCGAACTATTAATATCCAAAGGTGCTAAAATTGATACAACAACGCGAGATGGTTTAACACCGTTGCATTGTGCTGCTCGAAATGGGAATGAAGAAGTTATAAATATTTTACTGTCAAACGAAGCTCAAATTTTATCAAAAACAAAGGTAATATATTATATGCACAAAACTAATTAAATTTAAAATATTAATTTTTTTAATCGCACCTATAATAGAACGGATTAACACCTCTTCATATGGCAGCTCAAGGTGAACACGTTGATGCGGCACGAAACCTATTAGATAAAAAAGCACCAGTCGATGAGGTAACAGTCGACTATCTTACATCGCTGCATGTGGCATCCCATTGTGGACATGTAAAAGTAGCCAAACTACTATTGGATCGGGACGCGGATCCAAATGCACGAGCATTAAACGGATTTACACCGTTGCATATTGCCTGCAAGAAAAATCGTATCAAAGTTGTTGAGCTACTATTAAAACATGGCGCAAGTATAAGTGCAACGACTGAAAGTGGTTTAACACCGTTACATGTCGCCAGTTTTATGGGATGCATGAATATTGTTATTTATTTATTGCAATGCGATGCTAGTCCAGATGTTCCAACCGTGCGCGGGGAAACCCCATTACATTTAGCAGCACGCGCAAATCAAACCGATGTCGTGCGAATCTTATTGCGAAACGGTGCACAAGTCGACACTAAAGCGAGAGAGGAACAAACACCACTCCATGTTGCGTCAAGGTGCGTATAATCATATTGATTTATAGCAAAACTTTTACTAATATTTGTATAAAATAATATCACACAGATTGGGAAACATTGATATTGTAATGTTGCTTCTTCAGCATGGCGCAAACATTGATTCATCAACAAAAGATCAGTATACAGCATTACACATCGCTGCTAAGGAGGGACAAGAAGAAATTGCAGCCGCTTTAATTGAAAATGGTGCATCGTTGGATGCAACAACGTCAAAAGGATTTACTCCACTTCATTCAGCGGCGAAATACGGAAATGTTAAAATTGTAAAGCTCCTACTTCAGAAAGGTGCCAAAATTGATGCCCAAGGTAAAAACGGCGTTACACCATTGCACGTTGCCAATCACTATAATCATGAAGATGTATCACTTTTGCTACTCGAAAATGGCGCATCGCCACATGCTGCGGCTAAAAATGGCCACACACCATTACATATTGCGGCCAAAAAGAATCAAATGGAAATTGCAACAAAACTATTAGAATTCGGTGCATCACCGGATGCTGAAAGTAAATCTGGCTTTACACCAATACATTTAGCATCGCAAGAAGGTCATACAGAAATGACAGCATTACTACTCGAACACAAAGCAAAACCAGATCACGCAGCTAAAAATGGTTTAACACCACTTCACTTGTGTGCCCAAGAAGATCGTGTCGGTGCCGCAAAACTATTGATTGATAATGGTAGTGAAATTGATTCGGCGACCAAAGCTGGTTATACACCACTTCATGTTGCGGCACATTTTGGCCAAATCAATATGGTCAAATATTTATTAGAGAATAATGCCGATGTTGAGAAAAGTACTAATGTTGGTTATCGTCCTTTGCATCAAGCTGCCCAACAAGGTCACACACTAATCATCAATTTACTATTGAAACATAAAGCTGATCCGAATGCAGTAACAAATAATGGCCAAACCGCTTTAAATATTGCCGATAAATTGGGTTATATCACAGTTGTTGAAACTCTTAAAGTTGTAACTGAAACAACAACAACGGCACCCAGTCAACCCGATGAAAAGTACAAGGTCGTGGCACCCGAAGCCATGCATGAAACTTACATCTCTGATTCGGAGGACGAAGGAAATGAGGACGCCACTGTCTACGACAATTTCAATTATAACTACATGATGGATGATATGAAAAATATAAGCGATGATCAACATCAGATGAAACCAGATCATGACCACGATGAAAAGGATAGCCATCCATCGAATGGTATGTTTATATATCACAAATCGATGAGTGAATATATTTTTGATAATATTTTTAGATGTGATAAATGAAGTCATCGTCCATCAAGTAAAATCACAACGTTATAATATGGAAAATAGTCCATTAGCCATTACATCATTGGATAATGTGGATATCGCACGAAATCCTATTCATGTTGGGTAAATATTTTCCTGAATTTGATACGAAAAAAAAATTGAGAATTTAATTAAATTTTCTTTAGATTGCTGTTTAGTTTTATCTAATTTCATATTCTGTTATAATTTGAATTATTATTTTATTTTGGCTTGGTGATTGCATGGCTTAATTATTTTAATTAACTTTTATGTTTGTTGGATTATAATAATTACGTTATAATGCTAGTAGAGAGAATTTCATTGTTTTTATTCTTTTTTTGGGGTAATAATTACTTTAACTTTCATCATTTATATAGATACATTTTTACTAATTTAGGAGTAATCATATTGTGCGGTCATCTTGTTTCTAGTTAATATATAAGCATGAGTTGATTAGTTAATTGATGTTGCATAATATAATATTATTATGGTTGCTATGTCATCGATAACAATTTATTTCCGACTAAATTTTGCAATAGTCAAAGCTACGTAAATTAATACTGAATCATCTGGGTTCGAACTCCGAAAATAAGAGAGTTGGAATGTACATCTGATAAGGCATGTCTGATAAGGAATTTCTATTAAGGTTCGTTTGGTTTAATTGGTAGGTAATCTACAGTTATTCCGGTACTGATATTCCGAAACTTAAATAAATCTTGATGAAGAATAGACCACAAATACACGTCTCCTTCTCTTCCTTGTCCTCACCGGTTTTACAAAAGTCGTTAAATTGCAGACACAGCATTTTTGATTGCTCTCCAAGAAAGCAGTGCCTTGTAAGAATTACTACTACATTTCTTAAATCTCATTCTCATAGTATGATTAATATCTTACAACGCCAATTCGAGTTTTGGCGGAACTTGCTTCGTTAACACTTGAAGAGGTTTTTTCCATTGATCAAATCGACTCGATATTGTCCTGTTCAAAGACTTTTCGAGTAGTCATTTGTCCAGATAATATCTTTGCAACGGTGTAGCCCAAGTGGTAAAGACATAATGACTCTGTAAAGACGTATTAAAGGAGGAAGCAATAAGAAGAGCGTCTGGGCTCAAACTTCCAAAAGAGAGTTGGAATGTAAATCTGATAAAGCGTATCCATCGTTAAAAAATTAAATTTACTATCTGTTTATCAATTCCAAACTATTTAGATTCGTTTAGTTTAATTGGCAGGTAATCTACAGTTAAACCAGTACTGATTTTCCGAAACTTAAGAAGAGTTTGATAAAGAACAGACCACATATACTCGTCCTTCCACGTCCACACGTATCTTTCGCTTCCACGTCCTCACCGGTTTTACAGATCTCGTTAAACTCCAGACACAGCATTTTTGAGTGCTCCTCAAGGAACCAGTGCCTTGTAAGACTCGCTCTCATAGTTTAATCAACATCTAACAACGCCAGACGAGTTTGGATTAACTTGCCTCGCTACGTTAACAATGAAGTGGTTTTGTTCAAAGCGAATCGATTATTTTCGAGTGTCCAAAGACTTTTCCAGTAGTCACTTTTCCAAGTAATATCTTTGCAACGGTGTAACATTAACTTAGCCCAATCGGTAAAGACATAAAAATGCTGTAGACGTATTAAAAAAAACATTAATTCACTTGCTCTACATTGTTTTAAAGTCTGATTCAAAACAAAGGTTTTTGGGAGTGAGCATATTTTAACACTAACCCGATGGACCTCAATAAGATGAAGATGAAATTTCTTCTGCATCTTTACAGCCATGAATATGTTCAAATTTCGTCTTAAATCTTACTCATTGGATGTCAATTTTTGAAGACAATAACTTAGAATTAAAATTTGGCACACTTGAACATACACTCCTGTGGCCCTATTCTGGTTTTCCCTGGGAATTGGAAATTAGGAAAACAAAAATTCCTAATTCCCAACTATAAAAATTCCCAATATTTTATTCCCCAATTCCAAAAAGTGTATTCTGGCGTGCTGCGAATTATTTCCCCTCTGTGAAAAACAAAGTTTTAAATGTTCGCCACTAGAGTATCTTTTTCATGGTGCGCTATGTTATTATATTTGAATGATTTAAATATTGACGGATGAATAACAAATTTAAAAAAAATAAATAGGTTTTTTCGCTTTTGAAAAACTATTAAAAATTTTTTAGTGTCGAAATTATTTTCTACATTCACTCTTTATTATGATTATTAGTATTTATGAATGAGCTAATTTTTTTATATTTTAGGGCAGATAATACCAAATTTAAAAAATAGGTGTTTTTGCTTTTAAAAAATAATAAAAAAAATTTTAAATTTATACTCTAGTATTATGATTATGAGTATTTTACCATAAGGAATATGAATTCCCAACAATTTTAATAGGGAAAAATAAACGTCAAAACTGTTATAATTGGGAATTATTTTTTCCAAACGAAATATTTTTCCCAATAGCCAGAATACACTTTTGGGAAAAATAATTTCCAACTGTTATAAAAACGTCATAAATTCCCAATTCCCTATTCCCCGGGAAAACCAGAATAGGGCCACTGGACAAAATTAACGCATATTTTTTTATTTTGTAATAAAAAAAATCCCGCTGGACAATTTCAGTGGAACTGGTATCAAATGATCCCAAATTAATAATTTTCTCAAAAGTGGCACAAATGTGGCGTTATGGAATTATAGCGGCTATTTTTCATTGCAAAATGTTAAAATGTGTCGAACTATTTTTTTTTAACATGTTTAAAAGCGGTTTATAAACATTAAAACTAGCTTTATTACAATTTAATTTGATTAATTTAATAAAAAGTATTTCCCGTATAAGCCGTGTAACTTTTATGGGCTGGTTTGGAGTTAGGTTTACTTCTTTTAATCTTCGTCTAACTGCTCTGACACTAATATTCACTTGACGCGCACTAAGTAACTCATTTTTGAGTTGAGTAGAAGTTCGCTTTCGATTTCGTAACGAATTCATTTTTTAAAATCGATCGTCATGCTCGGTTGTGCACCTTTTACGTCCTTGTCCGGGCTTTCTTTTATACTCTAATGTCTCACGATACCGCTTTAGTATTCGTGAAACCGAAGACTGATTAATTCCTAATTTTCGTGCGATTTGTACTTGTGTATAATCTTCCTAATACAATGTGTCCACTTTAACCGCCTCCAGCTCTTGAACGGGTGCCATATTACAATGAATTTTATATTAGGTATTTGCTTTAGAACACATTTACAAGAACTAGTGGTACTGCATTTAAAAATAATTGATATGCAATGGAACAAAAGCCGATCGTTGCGTTGGATGACAATGCACTTTTGATTAAACATTTTTGAAAAATTTAATTGATTGGCTTGCAATAAACTTTATTCAAGGTGGTTTCTGATAAAAATATAAATGTGCTATCATTTGACACTAGTAGTATTAAAATTGACCAGCGGGATTTTTTTTTATTACAAAAAAAAAATATGCGTTAATTTTGTCCGCGAGTGTATAAATTTCGGCGGTTTTGTCTTTTAATAAAATTTAATTTACTTCGGAAAGTTTTTTTTTGATCAAATGCAGTAATTGTGACGATTGTGCCATTGTTCATCTGTGGCAAATTCTATCCCACCGATCTCCTATCAATATCACTCATTGCATCTATCAAGTAGTGTGACTTCATTTTATCAATAACATATGGGTTTCGATCAGCTTGTATTTTGAGTAATATTTGTACTGTCACAGTTTATTTAAAGATTCTTGACTGTAAGCTTTCGGCACCTCTTTTTGGAGTCCGCAAAATGACAACGTAGATTGAAACATTTTGAGCTATATATTTAAATAATTGCCAGATTTGTATAGTTAAATAATAGCGAAACAAATTGTCACATGACAACTCAAACAACTGATTTTGTTTTAATAAAAAGACTTCCTAAAATAAAACATATTTGGAAAAGCATTCTAGATGAGAAAAATAATTATTTAAATACACTTTGTTACATAAAATTAAGTAGTTTTCGGTTGGATGTCGAAACATACACACGTACAGATAGAAATCTTAATCGAACATCGTAACTAACCACAAACAACTGATGAGGGCACTTGAATTTTTGGTTTGATGTACTTGTTAACGTGAACTCAATGTTTTGTAATTTTTTTTTTTTTTTTAATTTAACTTTTGGCATGTACAAGTTTTCCAAATTACACATTAAACAAATTAATTTTTATTTTACACGCAGATATTAGTTGAAATCACAAATAAAAAATTAAAACTTATTACTCAAAACTATTCTAAAACCAAAACAAATATTTAATTTTCTTATTTTATTTTTTTTAATCAAAATTTTGTTTACCTAAAAAATACTTTTAATTGGCTGCAATATAATAAAACATAAATAAAACATTAAATTTTGATAAAATGCAAGAATGCACGTGCTCGACACATTACAACCCTGCCTAGAGTCCTTTGGTGGACATAAGATTGTGTCACCTATGTGTAGGGAAAGGTATTTATTTTTATTGTTGTTTAAATATTTTCTTTAAATAAAAAAGGTAATTTTATTGAATGATCTTATTAATAGTCTCTCTGTATTAAAAATAATATTGCTTTCAAATAAAATATATCATTAATCATTGCTTTATAAAAATAAACATTGTTCAAGTAAATTGTCCAAGCTATCAAATTGCTTTAAGGCTATTCAAATCATACTAACACATTTCAAATAGTTTTTTTTTATATTGGATCGTTGAAAATATTACTAAAATATATATTTCATGCATATATAGATTCTTGGTGTCATTCCTTGTTGATGCCCGTGGTGGTGCTATGAGAGGATGCCGACATAGTGGTGTTCGTGTTATTGTACCACCACAATCGGCGGCCCAACCAACTCGTATAACATGTCGCTACGTCAAACCACAGCGCACACCAAATCCACCACCATTGATGGAGGGCGAAGCATTGGTTAGTCGTATCTTGGAGCTTGGACCAATTGCGGCTAAATTCTTAGGGTAAAAAATTTACTATTGGTTTGTGTTTTGTATTGGATACTAATCGTATATATACTATTTCATATTTAGCCCAGTCATTTTGGAGGTTCCTCACTTTGCATCACTACGCGACAAAGAACGTGAAATTGTTATTTTACGTTCGGATAACGGCGAAACATGGCGTGAACATACATTATTTGATAGTGATGAAGCTATTCAACATGTTCTAAATAATAGTTTCGAGGGCGATGAATTGTATCAACTCGAAGATCTTCATACAAATCGTATAACAAGAATTGTGACGCACGATTTTCCACATTTCTTTGCTGTAATTTCGCGTATTCGTCAAGAAATTCATTCAATTGGCCCAGAGGGTGGTACTGTATCATCGATTGCTGTGCCTCAAGTACAAGCGATATTCCCAGCAAATGCTTTAACCAAACGCATCAAAGTAGGCTTACAAGCACAACCAATCGACTCGAATACAGCAGCAAAACTACTTGGGCGCGGTGTGGCTGTATCACCCGTTGTGACTGTCGAACCACGTAGACGAAAATTCCACAAGGCAATTACTTTAAGTATGCCAGCGCCAAAAGCTCATACCCAAGGTATGATCAATCAGTATTCAGGATCAGAAAATGCACCAACATTGCGATTACTTTGTTCAATTACTGGAGGGCAATCACGCGCCGTTTGGGAAGATGTTACCGGATCAACTCCACTCACATTTGTCAAAGACTGTGTTTCATTTACAACCACCGTTTCAGCTAGATTTTGGTTGATGGACTGTATTAATATTTCGGAAGCATCTAAAATGGCAACCGATTTGTATATGTACAATGCTCAAGTGCCATTCATGGTGAAATTTGTTGTGTTCGCTAAACGTATAGATGCCAATGAAGCAAAACTAAGTGTTTTCTGCATGACGGACGACAAAGAAGACAAAACATTGGAACAACAAGAACACTTCTCCGAAGTGGCAAAGAGTCGCGACGTTGAAGTGTTGGAAGGTAAAACTATTTATCTTGAATTTGCTGGTCATTTGATTCCAATATTAAAATCTGGAGATCAATTGAATATGCAGTTTAATGCTTTTAAGGAAAATCGATTAGCATTCACCGTCCGTGTAAAAGATCAAGATGATTCGATCGGACGACTTTTGTTTATGAACGATCCAAAAGTAGCAAAGGGTGATCCAGCCCAAGCACCAATTTGCTCGCTTAATATTTCACTGCCGGAAAAGGTAATTGATGATGACATCAGTCTCGAATACGACCAAAGAAGTATTGAAAAAAATTATCGTGTATTTTTTGATAAGAATCTATATAGTTCGAAAATTAACGCAAACGAGATTCAACGAGGAGATATCCGACTATCGGACATTTGTAATTTATTGGGTTCAGATTGGGAGAAACTAGCAAAAGAATTAGAGATTGACGATACTGATGTAGAACTTATCAAAGCGGAGTATCCAAATAAAGAATCACAGCAAGCAATGATTATGCTTCGATTATGGTTGCGCCGTAGTGGTAAACAAGCAACTGGTAACAATCTGGAGCAAGCATTACATCGGATCAAACGATCGGATATTGTTGATAAATGTATCTTCAATTTGGAGCTCGTCACTGATGAAATGGAAAAGGCGGTAGCGAAAATGCAACTGGATCAATCTGGATTTGATAACCTAAAAGAAGAACTTGGACCGTCACGTGAAACCTCATTACATCGAAATACAAAAATTGATCCAGCCTATTGTAACGATGTAGCAGAAAAACTAGAAAACCATATTCAACAATTTGAACCAGATACCTCTTTACTCAACGGTCACGACAGTTCTGAATCTCATGAAAATGATAAACGAGATGAGGAATTGAAAAAAATACGTGACGAAAGTGAAATATTAGGAATTTCGTCGAAAGTGGGTATCGATAATGCAACACCACCACCAAGTCCGGCCGAATTTGACTTCCAAAAATTGAACTTACAACAAAACGGATCTGCCCAATTGTCAAAACAATCGTCCGAAGAAAGTAAAGTACCACCAACAGCGGAACAGGAACATGATTTCCACCATTTGAGCCAGCAAACAATCACAGATAATTCCCAAATTCAAGACGACAGCAACGAGTATGATGCTGATGATGATATTGAACGATCAGTTGACAAAATTGACGAATACGGTACCAAAATACCAGTAGCAGCTAAAACTTCGACACCAATAAAAATAAAAACCATTAAGAAACATTCAAAAGTCAATGTAGAACTTAAAAAACAGCCACCAGTCACCCGACCGGCGGTTGGAGATATAGACTGGGACGTCAAATCGTCTGACATCGAAAATTCAACAACATCAACGACATCGTTCCCCGACACACAATTAAGTCAGCCCAATGAAACGAACGAAATTTCCAGTTTAGCTTTAGAAGATGTTACATCACAAGCCAATACCTCATCTGATCCAACAATTATCGTTAGTAGCGATGAAACCGGCGATGAAGATATTCCAAACACCGAAATCAATGTACAAGAATTTAAGGGCGACAATAATATACAAGAGCATATAAAACAGGAAATTGAGAAGGAGTTGCAAAAAATACGCGACGAAAATCCAAACGCAATTATTGAATCGGTTATATTAAAGGAATCGGTTACAAATGTAAAAACAGAAACATTGCGTGAAATTAATCCCGATGGTACGGAAAAAATCACAATAATAACCGAAACACAAAAACCGAATGGGGACATTTCGGTGGATACGCATGTATTAAATCAATCACCGGCTAAATCTGAAATTTTAGGAGCACAAGGAAATAGTGAATCAGATCAATCAAATGTGCCGAATTTAAAAGCACGCACATTTGAATCGTCGAGCGGGAGCGATGTTGCCTTACACGAACCAGGAGCAGAATTGAGTGAAGATGAAACAGGTAATTTTGATACAATAAGATCGTTTGCGCATATACTAATTTTATTTATTAATAGATTTTTATCACAACAACGAACAACCTATCACAACATACACAGAAACAACTGAAGTGAACGCTAGTCCTGATTCGAAAGAAAGTGTAAAAACAACCGTAACAACGACAACACAACAACTAACGAGCGATCAGGTGCCAAGTGAAATAATCCAAGAGATGGGAAATCATCAAGATATCGAATTACGGGAATCGTTACAGAGCATAGTCAACACATTTGTGAACGAAGAAAGGAAAAACTATTAAATTATTTATACACTAAACAATTCTAATTATCTATTTTCTAATTTATTTAAGTGTCTTCTTGTTTCTCTTAATCATGAAAATACATAATAATTAAAAGCAGCGATTTATTTATGTTGTAACTGTACGGTACGACACTCGATCGAATTTCTTAATTGTGATAATACGATACGATAAAATGTATCGATCGAGTTTCGACAAAAAAAAATCTCCTTAATTTTAAAGCGTGCTCTTAACTACTATTTTACAAACAATTTTTTTTACAAACAAATACGAAACTTGCACAAATTAACATGCACAACGAGTTTTTCTAAAAATTTATATATTTAAAATTAATTTATTGTCACAAAAATCGATTCATCTTAAGTCTTTGTTATTTTTCGATATTTCTCAACAACTAAGTAAATCTTTATGTTCCTTTGTTTTGGTTTGTAACAATACTTGTAACTTGTTACAATAAAATTTTTAATTTATTTTATTAAATAAAATATTTGTTGAATTTAAAAAATGTAGAGAGTTTAATACAATTTATTTTTGATTCAGCAAATTGCTCAAAAATATAATAAAAAAAAAATAAAATTTAAATTGTTTATTAACGAGCAACAAGTAAAATTAAATTATAAAATAAAAAACAAAAAATATAAATTAAAATTATATTTAATTATGTTAAAAATTTAAAAAGATTTATATTATACATAATATACAATATATAGACGTACATATTTACAAAAACAAAAAAATATTTTCTTAATTTTGTTTAATGTATTCAAAAACAAAATGAAATTGAAAAATTAGCCAAGAAAGTGTCCGCCATTTTGTGGTTGTATTTTGCCAAAATATTTATATAATTAATCCTCCCTTCTCTTGTCTTCCAAAATTTTCGACCAAAATTTTAGAATTCGAACACCTTTATCCTCAAGCAAGGTGTTATATACAAACATATATTATTGTTCAATTCGGAAACCGCGATTAATTATTAAAATTATTAATTTGTTAAAACACCAAAAAAAGAAAAATTAATTTTTATTGTTACAACCACAAAAGAGAAAAAAAATACGCTTTTGTAACCGCTTCTAGGTGTTTAATTCGAGTGGTGGTGATCACTGTCTTATAATGTGGGTCCACAATTGTGTCCACAATTCAAAATTCAATTACATACATTTATTGTTTTCGTTTAGAAATTAATTTATGTTTTCAATTTTAACTGCATGCACATTACATATTTTTAATTATAATATATACATATATTTTATTTTATTTTATTTTTTTTTTTTTTTGTATTTTTAAACCGTACTAATTAACTATTACATATAATTAATTATAAATATTCAAAATAAAAATTTATTTTTATTTTTTGATGTAAAATTTAATGTAAAAAATAAATAAATAAACATGCAAATAATGAAAAACAGAAGATGATATAATTAAAATATTTAAAATATTCAATATGCTATTGTTAAAATAAAAGTCAAGTAGTTTTAGTTACGAAACAAAATGTTATTCCATTCATTCACTCGATCCTAAAATTACTTATTGTTGGTTAAGCTATTCAACACCGATATTTTCGAGCGCCACTTGGCTGTTTCTTCTTGTATATTATATTATTACTTTTTGATCTAACCCATATCATGCCCAACAGTCCATAATTTGAAAATACAGCAAAACCTCGATTTCCAATTTTTACCAGATATTGTTACAGGTCATCTTTATTAGGGATGCAATTTCAAAATGTTAAAGTTTAAACTCAAATTGCAAGTCGTATTCAAAACGCAATGCGTTTTTAAATAACTAGTCTGCGCTTTTTTACTTGACCTGAGTAATTTTAATCGGTATACCGTGTTTTTTTACTTGAACTGAGCACACTCTGCTTAAATTAGTTTATGAATTTTGACACAGAAACAAAAGTGAGTGTAATCGAAAACATTTATATCGACTCAATTTGGCACCGTACAACATTTACTCAGTGTAAACTGAGTAAGTCCAGTCGCTTGGATTGGAATAATAAATAGAACAAAAGTAATAACGAAATTTCAATTAATGCTGTATAGGATATATTGCTGAATCGGGAAAAGTCGTAACGTCATCCAGTCAGTAGGTGATGAAAGAAGAAAATTTGGTGGAGGTTGAACTACAAGGATGATGATAGCCTTACCAACTAAGATATAGTCGCCCAGGTGGCTCAGTGGTTAAAGCTGTGGCCGGGTTCGAATCCCGATAGGCGCAGGATGCAAAAGGGATTTTTCACCATCTGATTACGATCGGTGGTGTTAATGAACACATCTATGACCCCCTGTTGGAGTGCAGAACTCATGGGCCGACCCATCTTCCATGTCAGTACTATAGGGTGGCATGGAACTATGCAATGCGCAGATGGTTCTACGAAAATCGGACCTATATCCGTACGTCCTCGATTTGGCCGTTAAGGCGGAAAGTAGGACGTAAATAAGCGAACCACGAAAGAGCTGGGAAAGCATTGAGCCCCAAAAATTATATAAAAAAAAAAAGATACAGTCGCAATAAATGACGATATTAATTGTGAAATTAAAAATTTCAACGAACTGGTAAGATTCGAAACTATAACGAACCACTATATTTTTTGTAGCGTAAAAATTAACTGGCAAGGGGAGGAACAGAATTTTAAAAAACGACGATCTTTGAGGCTAAGTTGAATGAATGATAATTGCAGTGTAAAATGTTACCTTAAAAACAAAAGAAAGGCAAGAATTAACGTGCTTGCTTTATCGGAACGCCAGCTAACTGCATCACATCAGATAGATTGCAATATTTCAAATTAAACCGTATTAACTATCGTGATTTCATCCATATTTTGTCCCGAAATTAGACGAAATTTGATATATAAGCCGCATATGTTGGTACCTGTTCCGCCAGCCTTACTGATGTAGCTTGTTGCAGTATTTAAATTTCACCACACCGAGGTCTCGAGTTTAATTCTCACCGTTGATCAATAATTAACATGGGTTGAATGACATAAAAAAGCGATTGTGCCTGGAAGCATCCGACCATCTACAGTATTACACCAACACATATAAATGGTTTGGAAGATCTCAGTTGAGACGCGTTTAAGGGTGGTTTACGGCATATAAGCTATTTAAATTAAAATTTGGGCTAGGTTTAAATCGGGAATAGTCACCAGTTAAATAAATCGCATCCTGATTTCATCAAATGGCTGTCACGGGTAAGATCGATAGATCTCAACCGTGTCGCACTTACCTGTGACAATTTACCTGTGAAAATCTTATCGTATCATTTGGCTTTGTGAAATGTTAAACAAGTGTAAGGTAACCAGGCCAAATTCTAGGAGGCTCTGTTTAATGCATGGTCCAATTAAACCTTATATGTTGCTAAAACAAATGATTTAATTGATTTTATGCAGTATGCATGTTTGACATCTTTGTTTGAACATTTTAATCAACGAAACATATATGTACATATATGTATATAAATAATGTTTATTCTGTTGGGAAATATGAGAATATTAGCATATTAAATTTGGCCAGTATCGATCAGTTGAAGTATCGTAAGTAAATATTTTTATGGTTTAAGATGTACCAGTTTAAGTTTCATAACGTTTATCGGCCTTAAAGTTTTAGTCGAGCATCGAGCCAGATGTAAAAAAAAATCATGTTTGACGTCCTTCGTGTGTACAATTGATGTCCAGCTCTGTATTTTAAATATTTAAAATGAATTGAAAAGACGCCACTTTAGGCGGCGTAAAACCCATAAATTACTGCAACAAAAATCAATTGTGAAAGTCGAAATTAAATACAAAATGACATCAATCGTTTTCCCCATTATGTTTGCGTCGTATACGCACAATGTGTTACATACACGCTAATACAACAACACCGGTATTAGAGAACGCACCCATTTCAATATAGTGTCAAATTCTATGCTCTATGTGTAATCGGTTAGTTTTATAATATTATGAGCATAAAAGTTGTTAATATAATTATTGCTTTTAATCAAAGTTCATTTAATAAAAACTTGTGCGTGTGAGTGAACAGGTAAATTATAGGTTCAAATAGAAAAGAAATGGTATACTAAAAATTCCTTGCCACAGAATTATTTAAGACAGTATGACTCATACGTGACAGCTACATAAGAATAGGAAAAAAAATGTATGTTGAAGGAATCATATATTCGATATCCGTAATATGGGATCTTATTGGAGTTGCTTAACTTAACAAATTTTATATTAAAATGCTAAACTTGTATAAATTGGGTTTTATTTGTGTTTCAATTTCATCACATCCTTTAAAAATAGTGGTTTTAGGTGTGTTGTGAGCCCATTAAACCAATAATTGTGTTTCCTCCAGAAATTGTGCAAATTTGAATTCGGGTTTAAACATACACATTTAAATGATCGTAACTAGGTGGATCCCCTTATTTGTAATTATACTAAAAATGACTCCAGCATTCGTTGTGTTTGATTAAATAATTTTTAATACATTTCTTAAAAGAATTTAAATTATTACGTTAAGAGTTTCTTAGACTTATATAAGCCTTAGCTGAGTCTTGTAATGTTGATCCTCCGATTCTAATGCACTGTCAAAGGTTAAATCAGTATTTTAACGAGACTATATGTCATAGTTCATTTTGGCCTAAATTGAGAAGTTTACCTATAATTTCTTTGCGACAGATCTTGTCTCACTTTTTCATATCAAGTTTAAAATCTTTGAAAAGCTGTTCTCTCAGGCTTAGTACAGTTAACTCCATATCAATTACTAATTAGATTTATTCGTCTTTCTCATTTTAATATCATTATATTTCTTTTCGCCATATTCATTCCATCCAAAAGTTAAAGTTAAACCAACTTGATGAAAAAAACATATCATTTTAAACCAATGAAATTGCTTAAACAAATTTTAAACTGAAGGAACAAGGATGGGACTCACACTGGATCCGCCTATAATTTAACAATTTTTTGAAATTGGAACTGATTGCTTTTATTTCCTGTAACTGGAAGCATGATGCAACTGCCCAATTTTGATTGTTTCTTTGTCATAAGGTAGAGATATAATGTTTTCCTAGACTTTTATGTAACATTGTATTCATAGGTTAGGACATAAAGAACTTTAACGTTGCATCAAAGTCTATATCTTGAGTCGCTGTTCAATTCTTTGTTAATATATTAATTTCGGTAATCCATAAATAATTATTATCCTAACCGACACAATTAAATGAGCAAACCATAGTGGAGGAACTAATTCAAGTTAGTTTCTAATCAGATTATCAACAGGATTTGGTTCGAATCAGCAACTGCATATTTCGTACCCAGCTTATAATTTTATGATATTTCCTCTTTATTTTCAACTTATAAAACTCACTATTTCTAAAGACCGTTGTTGTTTCGGTATATTCATATAAATGGATTGAATTAAGTACATAATTTTATATTCTCACATTTATTGAGTCTTTTTATTTTGTAGCGTGGAATATATAAGAACGCAAACTAACATTCATCCTCAAATTTAAAATTCGAAAGTAAGATAGATAGTGCATTTATAATGGGAGCGAAAATAGCAACACCATCAACCACAATCACGGACGATAATCAGTAATTTTTCGCCACTATTAATTCTTTTATTGCTTTGTTTTAAAATTCATATGCCATTTAATTTAAATTTGTTTTTCAAAATATAATTTTATTTATTATGTGTTTTATTTATAATCTATTTAATTTTTTACTAATCATAATCGGCAAAGGGCCTGAATCACTCCCAACTATTTCGTGGTTACCATTTAATGTTCTTTATCCGTTTGATCGCCATCCTACTAGGAAGACGAGTATTTCATTTGCATCCCACCTCTCGATTTGGAATCGACTCCAATACCGTAATAATAGCCGGTTAATTTCCAATGAGGGATACCATGAGTTAGAAGCTCAAAAATATTCGAGGAAAATTAAATTTAAAGCAGCATCCAAATTACACATCAATTAATACATATTTTTATATTATTTTAAGTCTTATAATTTATTATTATTAATGTGTTGCTATATTGTTAAGTTGTATAAATCATTATTAAATATTACTGTGTTGCTATCTCGCTACTAGTATTATAATAATTCTAAATGTCTCATTGCCGTGTAATTAACTATGTTGTCAGTATATATTTTAATGCACAATGTAACTGGTTCGCTTTTACATACATCTCATGGATTTTATTGCATTCACTAATGATCTATCTCTATATGTAAAAAACTCATGCTTTGACATACGTTAATAATCGTTATCCAATCATTTGCTTTAATAATTGCTTTGTAAATAACAATTTATAATCAAGTGAATTAACCAAACTATTTAATTACTGTAACACATTTACCGAAAATTAATTCGTAGTTGATAATAATATTTTGATCACGCTTCATAGATTTTTGGTATCATTTCTTGTTGATACCCGTGGTGGTGCAAAAAGAGGATGTCGGCATACGGGAGTTCGAGTTATTATCCCATCCAAAGCAGTTTTTCAACCAACTCGTATAACATTGCGTTATGTAGATTTTCAACCAAACTCTCCACGACTGGCCGATGGCGAAGCGTTCGTCAGCCGTATCATAGAGTTTGGACCAATTGCAGCCCAATTTAAAAGGTACAGTGAAATATAAATTTATAGCTACATAGAATTTAATTATGTATCATTTACGCTTAGGCCAGTTATCTTGGAGGTTCCACATTTCGCATCACTTCGTGGAAAAGAACGTGAAATTGTTATTTTACGTTCGGATAATGGCGAGACATGGCATGAGCATACATTGGTTCATATAGATGAAACGATACAACACTCACTTAAAACTAGTTTTGGAAACGATGAATTATATCAAATTGGAGATTTCGATAAAAACCATATTACAAGAATTGTAACTAATGATTGTCCAAGTTTTTTTGCTATAGTTTCACGTATCCATAAACAAACTAAAAAAATTGGACCAGAAGGAGGTGTACTAACATCTGCCGAACTACGAGTACAAGTAGAATTTCCAGAAAATGCATTGGTTCGACCTATTAAAGTTGGATTGCAAGCTTTACCAATCGACTCTAATATAACATCAAAATTACTCGGTCATGGTGTAGCAGCATCGCCTATCGTTACCATAGAACCTCGTCGAAGAAAATTACATCGATCAGTCAAAATAACCATGCCAACGCCTAAACCACTTACTGAAGATGTACTCACCCAATATTCTTCAATGTCAGATGAGACTTCACCCTTACGATTTCTTTGTTCCATAATGAGTGGCGAGTCACATGCCGTATGGGAAGATGTTACTGGAACAATACCTCTTACATTCAACGAAGACAGCAGTATCTCATTCTCAAGCCTTGTGACTGCCAAATTTTGGTTGCTCGATTGTAGCAATATATTAGAAGTGTCGAAGTTGGCAACCGATTTATATGCGTACAATGTTCAAGTACCATTTATGGCCAAATTTGTTGTTTTCGCCAAACGAATCTATGTAAATGAAGCAAAATTGAGTATTTTCTGCACGGTTGATGACAAAGAAGATGAATTGTTAGAAAAAGAAAATCACTTTAGAGAAGTTGGCAGGAGTAACGATGTTGAAATTCTCGCTGGTAAAACAATTCATCTCGAATTTGCTGGCAATTTAGTACCAATAGCAGAGAGTCAGTTTAACTTCCAATTTAATGCGTTCAAAACCAACCGAGTTACATTTACCGTGCGTATAAGACATCAAGACGACCCGAATGGGAGTGTTCTGTTTATGAACGAATCAAGAGATGATGTAGACAGTTCTGCACAAACTCCAATTTGTTCGGTTAATATTTCCTTACCGAAAACTGTTTTTGGTGACGACTAAAAATATGCACAATACATCCAAAATCATTATAATACTCGAATTTATTAGCAATTTAAAATATATATTTTTTTATCTTTGAAATATTCTTTTATATTTCAACCTTTACTAGGTAAATATTCCATTTTTAGTAGTCCGGTATAAAACGTAGCTTATCCTAGATTTTTTATTATTTAGCGCTACAATTCAATTTGATTGTCTTCAATATTTGTGTATCCTTTTATAAGATAATAAAAGTGATGATTACACATCAATAATCAAACATGAAATTAACCTAATGTTGTTCACTACTATGGCGACTCTTGGCGTTTCATTGAAAAACAATGTAACACGTTTCAGAATTTATTGTTTATACGGTTCAATTTAGATTTCAGGTATTTTGTTTAGCTATAGAATTTCATCTAAGTTCAACTATATGTCACTAGAATTTTGCTCATATTGCTGTAATTGACATAACTCTATCCGCGTTTGACTCAATACGTTGAACTTCTAAATTCTGATACTAAATAGCTTAGTTGTGCTTAGAGAAATTATATTTCTATAATAAATTGCGAATCACTTATTTTAATTCGCCCATTCTTCTAAAACTAATTGGTTTAAGCTACTTCTAACACTAAATCAAGTGTATCTAATGGATAATTTAAGGCAGGAAAAATTGGAGGAACAACCATTCACTGCACTATAACGATATGATAAGTTGATCCAGTATTTTAACGTTTGCTGATTTCGAATTAACACAACATACACAGAAATAAGTGAATTTGTTGTCTTCTAAAACAAAGGCTTGTTGTACTGTTGTACCCACACTGATTTCTTAGATGTGCCAAAAACTTGTTGTCTCTATTTTAATTATATTATTAATAATAATTCTAAAATGTTTCACAAATAAAATATTACGTGTCATATGCACGACAAATTTATTTCAATCATAATATTTTATTAAATCATATTATAACAAAATATTTTTAAATTTATTTTTGATTCAGTAAATTATTACAACACTATTATTGATGACCGATCAAGTAAATATGATATGAACTGACAGTGGCAGCTATTATTTTGTACGTTGCCAAAAATATGCCTTAAAAATTAGAAATTTATCGATTATCGTGTCCATCAATGGAAAAAGAAATGACATTTCGATTGCCTCTATTTATCTTTAATCATTGCACCAGATCTAGAATTTGGCTTAAAGAGCGATTTGGCTTATTTTATCATGAACTCTTGAGCAGCAGCTTTATATACTTATGTTAGAGGAAGTGATCAGCATACCATTGTGAACCATATGAGAGCAGGACTAGAAATTTATTCCGCCCTTCTCATTGTAGTATTTTGAAATTTTTTTTGAAATTTATATATATTTTGTTACTTAACACTATATAGTAATATTCTATATTTGATATAAAATTTGATGTTAAAATAAAAAATTTATAAAAACAAACTAAATATTGTATTTTAATTATTTGGTTTCATTTATTACCCCCTGTTTTTTAATTACCTACCTTAAAAGCATAAAATGGAACTTACATTGTTGTTTCAAAGCATGTTGGCAATTCAAACATTATAACCGATGTTTTAAATATTCAAATGGGAACCCATTAATAACTTTAAGAAATTTTGTTTCCAAAGTTATGATTTTCAGACGTGTTTTTGTCTGCTTTGTGTTTTGTATTATTTTTAAAATTTTTAAATATATTAAAATTAAGTAATAAATTAATTAGAATGTGTAATTTAATGTCTAAATTAATTAATAATTAATATAAACCTGTAAAATTTAAGATAAGTAAGTATTGTATATTGTACATTTTATTTTTATATAATAAATTTGATTGTGATTATGTGTGGCTATGTGTTATATATACATCATCAAAGTTTTGATGTTGAAAACGCAAGTACACATCCAACTATCCGCATTTCAAGATCCTACATATATTATGTATATCAATATATGACACGTGTTTTATTATGTCCATCAAAATTATCTTTCCTAATATTGGAAAGTATTAAATGTAGTAGATGTATTAACACACACACTTACAACGGTTCTATTCTTTATATAAAACTAATTATACTATTATATATTTCCCTTTCCTTGTTTATCTTTATATTTTGTTTTGCAGTATAACCTTCCATATTGCTGATTTCGTTGGTTTTGCACATAATGCTTTAATCTTTGAAACTTATATAACGTTTAAATTAAGTTTATGTCTGCAATACTACCGAGGTTTTGCTGTTGTGCCATACACATATATTAATGGTATAAGGCACTGAAGATGGTTTTCGTCGGATCACTACCATTTTACGAGAGTTCTATTGACGTTATATATATGATCGGTAGAAATTACTTATTAATTGTTAAGATTTTAGTTGGCTAATGTGTTGAGGAATCAGTTTAGTATGTGCCGGTATATATATTAAGAGTTTGATATGAATTAATAACACATATAGTTTTTTTTTATGATTAGAAGTGTTTGTTTAGCGAAATGCTTTATATTCCTATTGTTTTTATTTTATCTATAGGGTTCACTATATGATAAATGCTTTCGGGTTTATACTCTTGATACTTGATATAAAAGTTAATACAATTCTTTATTTATATTGAAAATGTATTGTTCCACAAGAGGTTGTACCTCGATTTATTTCTATAATATGATTAGACACTTTTACTTAGGTACTACACATATTTATACTCTAAAATTTGCTGATTTATACTCAAAATTTGTTACGCGTACATAGGTCGGCAATCAAACTTTATATTTTAATATTATTTTATGAGAACGTCTACTGAAAGTGTCTCCATGGAAGCTGGACACAGGTAGTGCAAGTTTGTTATCTTAACTTATACTCATACTCTTAAATAATGTTTGGCTTATTATTTCTATGAAAATAATATTTTATTGAAATAGTTTGGTGTTATTTATTTATATAAGTGTATATGAATGTTTCTTGAGTACCGTGTTTAAGATTGAATGGAGATTATTTGACTGGCAATCTTGACCTGTAAGTTTGGTTTATTTTAAAAATAAGCGACTACTTTGCTGTATAAATATTTCTCTGACAAACTTTAAAACTTTCTGAAACGGATGGCTGCTTTAGTAATTTTTTTTCCTTGGGTTGTACAAGAAATCAACTTTTGTGAACTGTGTGAGTTTGTTCTAAAATCAAAAAACGAATATAAATAAAGGATGCATAATGGAATGGCTTAGATAAGCTAAATATGACTGTACTAAACTATTTATTAATTTAAATAGTTTCCCTTATAAATTACATTGAATTAGATCATCATATTGTATATGAAAATGCTGTCGGGTCTCCGCAGAAATTTATATTCTCTCACGCATTAGATGGTGATGGATTATAAACTATAATGAGAATTAAGTAAGTGCAATAATAATATAACTCAATATTAATATAACTTAAAATGAATAAAGTTCTTATTAACTATATTAGATAAGCCTAACATCATATGTTGTATTTAAATATGTGTCCCACATATTTAAATACAACATATGATGACCCAAAGATGTTTTTAAATTACCCCAGTTTAACTGTTGAGGCGATCTATTTAATTTATAACTGGATATTGTGATCTATATCTTACCCAAATTCCCGTTTGTTCATCTTATTTGTCCTTCATCATGACTTTTTCTAAGTTTTGTAAATCGAATCTATTGTTGGTTTTATAACCTTTGGTTTAACATCGAAAAATACAAAACCAATGTGAAGCAATTTGATGTCTATGTGCGAAATTCTGACATAAATGAGATTTGATATCGATTTAAATATATTTAATGTTCGGAGAGTGAATGTCACATTCTAGATATCATGGTTGATGTCCATGTTATGTGCCCAACCTATTGGTTGAGTTTTTCGAAATGATTAAGTATAAAACAGATCCAAGTGTAGTTCGATTTTATTCATCAAGTATTTGTTGGTATTCCATTTTTTTCAGAAACTCGAACATCTAAGACTATATCAGCATTTTTTTTCTTCTCTGATAATTTTAACGATTACCTTGAAGAAAGTGTATTATACATACATCATAATCCATCCTCGACGGAATCACCCATCTCTGCAGAAGTCAAAGAGTGCGAATATGATTGTCAATAAACCTTTACAACATATAATTAGTATAACCTATATTTGCCATATCTTGCCATTCGTAAAATCAACATTCTGCTCGAATCAAAATTGATGAATTATTTTTTCCTCATTTCACTAAAATTTAGATGCATCTACATTCGAGGACGTCTTAGTATCAAAGAAATATAGTCAATAGTTTTTCGCTTGCCTATATCTTTAATGATATATAACATAATAAATGCTATACCCAACTCAATATCCGAGCGACAAACAGCTTTCTTTACAAAATAGTGTTCTTGAAGATCAGTTTGTAAATGAGTATCGTTAGTTTCAGGATTATATCACGGTTGATGAGCGAGTACCCTACTACCAATTGGAAGGTATCATCCATCAACTCATACCGTTAATAAAAATCGACCAATCTTTTCTAATTTAAATTTTTAATTTTTTTTATATTTTTCATTTGCATTATAGAGTGTATAACAAAAAGAAGTTTTTTATAATAATATGTAATATAATAATTATAATATAATAATAATTAATTATAAACATTTGTATATATGTATATATATATATATATATATATATATATATATATATATATATATATATATATATATATATATATATATATATATATATATATATCCAATGTATATAATGTATATATAATCATAATATGTAATAGTATTTATAATATCAGTTACACCAGAAAAATAATTGTTATAATAAAAAAAAATCAATAAAATTATTTTAAAAATATAATCAATAATAGTAATTATATAATATGCACAAAAAATAAAAGTTTAATTATTTATTTATTTTATAATGATTTGTTTTGCGAATAATTCAATCGCGATTATTTTAAATAATTTTTGTTTTTATTTAAATTTTATTTAGTTTTCTTTTGTTTTTGATATCATCATGATCATCTTTTTATAATTTATCATTTTAATTAAATAAAATTAAAAAATAATAATTATACAAAAATTTTTGTTAATTGAGAGCGCAGTTAATATTATACATGGCAACATTTAAAAAAAAAAATTTTATATATTTTATTTTTATTTATTTACTTTTTTCATCAGTCAAATACACAGAGCATAATTATATTAAATTTATTTCGAGTAAAGAATATTATACTTTTGATGTATTAAAGTATATACTCTTGAGCAAATCATATCCTCATAATATTAATAATTTACTTAAATAAAAACTTTGAAAAACTCTGTATATTTATTATATTTATATATAATATATATATAGTTTTGATAAGATTTATAAAATAAGAAAATTGCCATAATATATTATATGATTCATTTAAATTTTCTTCCTGTTATCGAACGTGTGTCTCAGTATTTTAGTTTTTATAATCCGTCCCTTATTTTCGTTGTTATTTAATGTCATGGTTAAAATAAAATTTTCTTCCTTCATATACACATTAATTTTTTTTTATTTTAAAAATATGATTTATAATTAAGACTAGAATATAAATCTTATCAAAATTATGGTAACAACCATTTTTTTTACAACAACAAATAGTTAATTTTAACTGCACTCAGTAATAGTATGTAATAAGAACTATGTACACAAAAAATAAATTTAATAAAAAACCAAAACAAAAAAAAAATGCCTTCATTTTATAATTATATATACTTTTTTTTTATTTGCATTACTTAATATTGAGATGTTCTAAAAATAAAAATTCCATCCTAAATAAATTTGTTATTTATTTACCCATTTCGTTTATAGTATTTGAAGTTTGATTTTAAGTGTGATTGTCTTTGAAAAGTTTAATTCATTTTCATTTTTGTATAAATTTTATTTTTAATACTTCAAATTATTTTTAATAACAAAAAATAAATAAAAATAAATTTATAATTGGCACTTAATCGAAAAGAATATATATTATTTATTTAATTTTAATGTTGGGTAAATATCACACTTAAAATTAAAACAAAACAAAACTACATTTAAAAATAAACCACAACCGAGGTTTTGTTATTTTGTTGTCATTGCGTCGAATTTCTAAAAAAATTAAATTAAATATTATTAAAAATTTTGACCCGCTAACGTTAAATTTAGAGATGGTCTCTGTCATTAAATGTTGTCATTTTTTTATATGTTTGCTAAAATATTAAATAAATTAAATAAATTTCAACGAAATCAGCATCTAGAGCAAAATATATATAATTAAGAAAAATAAACAAGACACTTTATCAATTAATATATAACGCAATCTCTCTCTCTGCACAATAATTGTGATTATATTTAATTTTTTTATGTATTTTATTAATATATATATATAATATTTATGTATATCAAATTATGGTGTATTAAATTAAATTTATTTAATTTTAGATAATATAATTTATGTGTTGGCAAGGTCCAAATAATGTTTTTTGTTTCTTTTTTTTTTAAATAAATTAATTTGGCAACATTTTATTTGCTTTTTAATTTTTAAATATATGGTTTATTCATTGTTTTAATATATATAAATATTAAATATTTTCATATTATTTGAATTCATTCATGTTTTTATCACATTATTTTATTTGAATTTATTTATCGTCCATATTTAATTTTTTTTACTGATTTTTAACGGCACGCAAGGAATTTAATTTTTTTAAAAAAAAATATTTGCTTTTTTCTTTAATTAAATATATTATTTAATTAATTATTTTTTTCATCATTATTACAAAATAGAATTTATTTCTCATTATAATTAATTATCTTTATATAAAATGTTGTTTCTTTTAATTTTTTAAACAAAACTCTAATTAATTAAATTAATTTAAAAAAAAAACAATATAATAATAAATCACAACCAATAAATAAAATTATAATGGTCCATATGTTTTGTGCTAAAAACAATAATTTAACTAAAAAAAATAATAATAATAAAATAACGACAAAATGTCGAACATTTGTTTAGAATAGTCATTATATTATATTTGATTATTTATTTATATAAATATATATTAGATGAGAAAAAATTTATATAGCTATAAATACAGTTTAGATTTTTTTAATGGCAATCGCATTTCATTGTATTTCTAATTCGTTTCAAAATAAGTGTGATTTAATACAGGCCGACATACTGACAGATTTGTTGTGCCTTCTAGGCAGGGTTTATTTAACTGATGGTCATTCTGGAGGCATCTCAAAAAGTGATCAAATTGCCATATAAAAAAAACTATAAACTGTATAAATATACATTTCATATACTATTTACAAAAATATGCTTTTATTTACATCTTTTTATTTATTTCATTTTATATTTTTAGTTTTGTATTAATTTAGGTAATTTTTAATGTTGGTGGTATTTTTTATTTATAATTTTAATTGAAACGAACACAAAAATTAAAATGGAAGAAAAATTTGAAATTTTAATTGACAAACCAAAAAATTTAACGGAAGCGCACATTATTAATTTTAATGTTTCGAGGGACCATAAAATACATTTAATTTTCTCTTAAAGGACGTTTTATTTCTTCAAGGATTTAGAGATCTTTATTACACTATGGGGATCGGTAACAAAAATTAATTTGAAAAAAAAAACCGAATACGTATTAATATTTTGGTAACTTTGTGTGATGCTTAATTATTTTGAGAGTGTGATGTGCTAAAAACAAAAACAATAAATAAATTATCAAAATGACATCCGGACGGATCATAAAACGACGTTCTAGAATCAAATATAAAAAGATCTCATATCCATTGATTGCTATTTACTTTAATTTAATTAAAACGACGGATTTTTGGAAGATATTTGTATATATTTTTTTTAAATTAAATTGGAACGGATGGTAACTTAAATTTTAAATTTAATTCTTTCGGATCGGTTATATTTTCATATATAATATATATTTTATTTCTGGACAAACCTAAACTTGGTAAAAAAAAAAACAAAAAATTACTTCAATTTTTTAGTGTACGAACCATAATTCTCCTCTTAGCAAATATATTTCGCCTTCACCAATGATTCGAGATACAACATAACCGGGGTATAATTTAGTTTCAAGAAAAGCACCAAGATGATTCAAAATCGCGAAATAAATCTAGATTTGGACGTTGTTATATAGCCTCATTTTGTCTAAATTAAATAAAATCGAATAGCCAGTATTCTTTTTTTTATATAAATTATGTCGACTCATATCCCTCCCGTTTTCGAAATAACTCGAATTTTGTATTCTTAAAATTAATGAGGACATACTCAAATGGATAATATCAATTTATGAATTATATAACAAATTTATTGTTATCGCTGCGCCGCTAAATATCCAATACTTTGACACCAACGGAAATGGAAGAATTGTGTATTGGTATATTTGAGCAATATGTTACGAAAAAAAAAACATACCGGACGGAGATGTGCAGGGAGATATCTCCTTTATCTCGCTAGTGGCTGGTTTTCACACACCATATCATGGTGGTTTTTTTTGTTTAGTTTTTATTTTAATTTTATTTAATTAAAATAATTGATTTCATATATATAAAGTATCGTGATTTTTGCACAAAAAATAACAAGTAAAAAAAATAAAATTTAAATAAAAACAATAAAATAAATATTAAAAATAGGAAGTAAAAATCCATTTTGTGGAAAATATATCTAAGAAAAAAATTAATTATTATTATTAATAAGGTAAATAAAATTAAAAAAAAAATCATTCACAAAAGAAATTATTCTTATTATTATAGTTTCTTTTTTTAATAAATTTGTATTTATATTATTATTTTTTTATTTATTTTTAAATTTTTTTTATTTCACAAAAAGCAATAAAGTAATATTAATTAAAGTTTTTTTTATTATTTTATTATTTTAATTATTTTTTTTGTTTTTTAAAGAGTTTCAAAAATGAAATAATAAAATGTCATTTAACAAAACAAATAAATTTAATTATGTAATTAATAATAATAATAATAGTTTGGGGGAAAAAAAGGTTGATTTGTATTCTAAATTTCTAAAGTGGTGATCAACAACAACAATACAGCAATAGTAACGAAAACAGAATTATAAATATTAATAATCGTCAGTAACTCTGTTGCGTTAAATGTTTTGTTTTTGTTAAAGTTGTGTCGTATTCGTTTACCAAACGCTTTATTAGTGAAAGTTTTTGATGCAAATAGTCGAATCTTAAAAATTAAATAGAAAATAATATAAATTAGTTTTATTTATAAATAATTTTTGTATAATTTGAATCATAATGACAACTATTCAAATATCGACGTCAAAACTAACTCAACTCTATTGTTGTCTAATCTACTCATCGGTAATTATTGCGTAAACGATTTATTACTACGTGCGATTTTAATATAGATTTGGGTCATATAAATTTTAAGATCTGTATCTAGAATCCATTTTTATTCAAAATAGAAAAATCCTCATAAATTTGGTTATTCGGTTAAGGTCAATTATTATAATTTTCTTTTTTCCCATAGTAATGTATATATATATATATATGTATTGCTTCTGATGCAATTTATCGCTTGAAAAACATAATCATATAATTTATTACAGACGGGAAAATACACGATAACGAAAAGTAACAATTTAATTTAATAAGCTAGAGAATTGTGTAGACAAGTCTGTTGCGATTAAGTTTTGATGTCTGATCTTGACGCCAATGGTCAGAGATTACTATCGTTTGTCATTATGATTCATATCGTACTATAACGAAAATAATAAATTGAATTGCTAATAAATAATTACCTTCTCTTAGTTTCTTGATGATGACTATCACGCATTTTTTGTTTATATTCCGCTAAAATTTGTTTTTGAATATCCTAAAAGAATATCAAAAAGTAGATTATTTCTAATCACACACATAACAATTTTTGTGGAGCAAATTAGAAAATTCACGCAAAACTGATTACTGACCTTGTATTTTTTATTATTATGCTTTTCACTACGCAAACGTTCCCCAAGCAATTCAAATCGTTTTGATGTTTGATCAATTTCATCGTACAATTTTCTGTATAACGTATAATCGTTGTCAAATTCAGTCTTGTATTTACGACGTTGCTCTATTGTTGTAATCTTTGTGAATTGGCTAAAGTCGTGATTATTTGGTGATCCACCATTTAGTAATTGTTTTTGATTATCCATTTCAACTTGTAGTTCATGCTGCTCTTCATCATGAACTTCTAGATCTTGATTACTTGTAATCGGTATAGTCGATGTTATTCGTTTCGCTGCTTCCGTATTTAGAACCGAGTAACTTAAGCTCATTCCGCTATCTTCAGATTCATGGGCATTTGGTGTTATAGTAGAACTAGTGGAAAAAAACAAAAATTTAAATCAGTATAAATCCAAGTAATACATGTACAAATATAAAATTACCCGAAATAATTGTTGTTAACAGGCTCTTCGGGTTCCCTTGATCTTGGATTCATATTGGACGAATCACGAGAATCGTTAACACCTCGCCTACTAAAATACCATAGCGAAAAAATCACAATTAACAAAATAAATTATTTATAGAACACTCTTAAAATACAGACCTTGTTGTATTTTCTTGGGTAACATTATCCTTTTTGTAATGACTAATTCTTTGTTTTTTCGCAATCGGCCCTTCCAAAACTTTTTCATTCATCATAGAGGGCCGTTTAACCGGTGGCGGTGGACTACCATTGTGCGTACTTGTTGGACTTTGTCCAGATGTTGATGAACCACCATCTGAGCTAAGTGGGGGTGTTAAATTTTGAGGTTTGCGTCTTTTTAATGTTGCTTTTTCTTGTTCGGTATAAAATGGCCAATCTTCGTGTACATCGTTCCATATGTAACGATGTAAATGATAACTATTGTCTCGCAAAAACGAAATTGCTTTCAAGACATTAATTATATTACTTTTATCACGTTCACGTACACCCTCTGATCAATGAAATAATTTAAAATATTTATTTAATTTGTATTCAAGGTAAACTGTATACACTACACTTACCACTAGTAATCCTTGCAAAAATTTCTGGTTTTTTATACGGTCTAACTGCTAATAAGTGTATCAGCCTTTCTCTGCAAATAACGAGACAAAATGATTTTTTTAATGACAAATAACTTGGATAAGTACAAATACTTAATAAAACGGAAGTAAATATTATAAAAGATTACGACCATGTACACATATTTCAAAAATTCAAATAGATTACATTCTAATTTGGATAATTGAATTCATTTGGAGTTTATTATCTTATTTTATAAGCAAAAATAAAATTAAAACTAAATAAATTCGCTTTCGCAAAATATGTGTAAAAAATATCGTTTTATTTTCTATTGACTTTCACTTTTATATTTTATTGTATTTACTTATCGATTACTTAAAGTACGAGAGTAACATTTTTTATAAAAACAAAAACTTCTAGACGCTACTAAACAGTACGACATTATTTGATAACTTACTTGATTGGTCTTTTCATAAGATCATTATTCCGACTCCCACTATTATTATTATTAACATTATTATTACTGTTTTGACTACTATTGCGATTATTCCCACTTTTTTGGATACCATTTTGACAGCCATTTGATATAGGTAGTACGTTATTATTATTATTAATATTATTTACATGATTACCACCAGGCGATAAGCCATTCATCAAGCCTCCATTGCCTGACGTTTGTGATAATAATCCTAATGTATTACTATTTGATAGGGCTGCTAAATTATTTATATTATTTACTGATATATTAGAACAACTATTATTAGTATTACTACAAATTAGTCCACCTTGATTATTTGATTTTAACGAAGATAGTGATGACGACGTTGTTCCTGCTCCTAGTGCTGACGACAAAGATGCAATTCCTAATAAAGATGATTGATTTGATGCATTTGATGAATTTATACTATTTAAATTACTATTAATTATACTATTACTATTATTATTATTAATATTATTTATTAAATTATTATTATTATTATTATTTATTGATGATATACTATTATTTTGAGATGAATCACGTTTAGATAAATTATTAGGAATGTTTGGTATACGATCAAATGTATTTTTAAGTTTCACTTTTCGTCCAATATCTGTTTGGTTAGGTTTAATTTCTCGTGTACTGAAAATATACAATATAATAATATTTTATGAGTAAATATGTCAACTATATAGTTTTGTAATAAATTTATTATTATTGTCGCGAGAACCCGGCACATTAGATTTCGGAAGCTTTTTCAATTTTAAGCCATGTTACTGCCAAATCTTAACAATCCTAAAATCGTGTTAACCAACACAAATAATTGTGCATATTATGCTTTTGATATACCATTCACTTTCGAGGGAGTTTTTTTTTTATTTCGTTTTCTCAATTAAATCTTTGTTGCTGATGCTATCGAACAAAAGATATAAATGACCTTTTACATTTTGGTGCAACAATAACAATAAATTTAAAAATAAATAAAAATCTTAGAAAGTAAACGAATATTTTATCTTTTCGTTTGAAACTAAATTATGTTGAGATTGACAATATTGGCATTTAGCTAGATTTAAACTAAAGAGAATTCAAAGTATATGTTTCTAACACATTATGTCTTCTAACCTGCCAAAGTATATAATTAATTTTTTTTTTTTGTAATAACTTCTGATAAATTGTTATTATTTTTTATTACGAAAAATCAATTTTCCAGTTGACGATGAAATTGAAATTTATTTGCAAATACAACACAATATGTAATATCAATACTATTACAATTGTTGTTGGTATTATGAAGCAGCGCGCTCGGCACTGAAATCTGGGTCAATAACATAATTTTTTTTGTATAATATTTATAGTAAATAAACAAAAAATACCAACACATTCGCGATGTTTGCGGTTTTAATTATTTGTACTATGATTAACAATTTTATTAAGAAAATTTCTAGCTCAACAAAATTCGGCCTATATTTTATACTCCACTTCTACTAAATCAACTCGAACCGAAGATTGTTGAGTTCAATATTTTAAGTTTCATCCTTAAGTGTTAACATTTTGAGATGGATGAAATAAATAAATATTTTTTGATCCGACAGAATCATTTAACGAACAAAATAGTTACGCACGCTCGATTATGATTTGGAACGGAGCAAGATCATTAAATGTATTATTATGTTAATTATATAAATAAAATAGAATAAAATATAATTTAGAACGAGGTTTTTTAATTTAAATGCAAACAAAAAATAAAAATAAATTGGTCTCACCTCTTTTTCTTTTGATGTTCTTCAGCTTCAGCCATACGCACTCTTGTTGTTTCGTATACATCATCTTTTGCATGTATTCGCATCTTAGTTGCTAAGGAACCTAAAATGTCTAAGTGGCCTTGACTTTGTTGTATGCATTCAAATGAACCCTGTGGGCCCTCTACTTCAGTTATTGTGAAACTAAATTTTTGTGCTAAACTATTTGTCACCGATGGAAATGATAGAAACTGAAAGGAAAATAAATAAGAAAATTAATTATGTGTTTGAAATTTTGAATAACAGCAACGAAAGGAACAAATATAATTATTAATCAAAGTTTTTTTATTAAAGTCAGCTGTAACTCTTTGAGGTTCCGCACTTAATGCCACAAATGGCTCACGGTTCAAAACTAGGATTACATCAACGCACAAGAACGCATTCTATCTTGCTGGTACTAAGCACAAAGGATCTGATTCGATATAAAGTCGGACGGCTGCTGATGAAATGTAAGCTAACATTAGAATCCTCAAGATATTCGTCACATACGGCATCACTGGCAAGCCACATGCTATTAATGACTTTTGAAACGGCCATGGTCAGTAATTAGAGACACCAATATTCTAAATGTACCCCTTTTTCATAAAAAGAGCGAATTGGTCAGCTTTGGAGTAAACCCTCCAACAAAATGCTTCGTCTTACGATAATCAGGCAAATTGTAGCTGGCCACACCAGGTTATGGTAATTGGTAACATTTTTTAATGTTTTTTTTTACTATGTAAAGTGACAAAGGAGCAGCTAGTTCTATTCCTATGAAACTCAAGCGAGAACCAGTTTTAACAAAAATTATATCGCAACGAGAATAAAAGCTGAAACCACGTAGTTGGAAACCGCAATTAATAGTACAGTATGTCCCCAAATTGTCAAAGGTTCCCAGATCATGCAGATGTACTCTGGTTCTCGCGATTTAATTCTTATAGACAATTCTACCACTAGGAGTGTTAGCTCCTTAAAACTGCACCATCAAGAAGGGTCTTGATCTAAGCATAAATCTGTGGGCGAGTCGAAGGTAGACGCGACGAAAATTGTTCGTTCGGTATTCTGACGAAAATTTGACGATGTTACCAATTTAATTTTTAATCTAGAATGATTCTAACGAACATATTTGTCCTTTTCATATGTGACTAGAAGTATCATTCCTGAATTAAATAAGGATAAAATATTGAAGAAACCACGAAAGAAACACATCCAATAAAAGTGAGCTAGTCGAAGTTCTGGGCATTTGGGTTTTATAAAAATATATATACATCTAGATCGATTTTTCATGCACATGTACATAACGAATTGTGACCTTGTTTACATCTCTATATAGTTTTAGATAATCTGATTGATAACTAACAACAATACTATACCACCACTAATTTGAACAAAATTAATTTTAAATTTTTTGTATAAACTCGTAAATAGTACAAAATACACACATTTTTTGGTTTAATTCATGTGTTACGGTTAGCGAGTTCTTGATTAGATTTTTTCTAATTTTATATAATATATTTTTGAATTCTAGTTTACGTTATAATACGATTTTGATACTAAATAAGTCTATTATCGTAATTTTTATAGACTTTAATCGAATCAAACTACGGCATTAGCGATAAACGTATATATATCGTCCGAAACCGGATAAACATTTAAAATTACTGTATTTTTAGAAAAGAAAACAAAATAAGAAATACAATACAGAGATATTATTTATCAACAAGTAATTAACTTAGTAAAAGAACAAATATAATTGATAACAAACCATTATCCAGACTTGTGTGAATATGTTTTTGTTATATATTATGACAAAACAACCAAGAAATCGCATACAAAAGTGACAGCTTTTAATACACTTATACGTATACTTATATCTACACTCGTAAACCTTTTAATCCATTTTATATTAATTGCATAAGCAAAATAAAATAAAGCAAAAAACCAAGACAGTCAAAGATCTAAAAGTAATTGAATAAATCACACCAAAGAGCATATATGTACACAAGTGCCAGTAAACCAACACACCACACAATTTTCGTATATTATATTCGTAAGTTTGTTTAACTTACAAAGTAGGTGATTTGAATGAATGAAATATAAGACAATTTTCTTTTTATTTTTGTGTTTCTTATTAGCTATATATTCAAGAAAAAAAGAGAAGGTGAAAAGAAAAAGTGTATATATATATATATATATATATATATATATATATATATATATATATATATATTGTACATATTATAATATACTTGTAATTATATAGCAAAACAGTAAAATTCCAATGCAATGTGTTAATTTGAGTTGGCAAAAAAATTGAAAATATTTTATAGGTGAGACACGAATTGGGTTTATATTAAAACTCAAAATTTAGAGTACATCCATATAATTATTAGAAATAACCAATAAAAAGTTTCTAATCAAGTCAACTATAACTTAAAACTCAGAATTAAGTTGTCTCAAAAAAAAATCAGTCGAAGGGTTCTATCGAATTCCCATACTCAATACCACAAATGGCTCAAGGTTCAATCCTAGGAGTACATCAAAGCACAAAGATGCATTATACAGTAATATTCCTGGAACTAAACACAAGGGATCTGCTGATTCTATCGAAAGTCAAACGATTGCTGATGAAGTGTAAGCATCCTCAAGACATTCGTCCATCACTGGCCATTCACATAAGATTAAAGATTTGAAACGGACATGGCCAGTAAGTATAGACACCAACATTCTCAAGTATTACGTTTTCATGGACAAAGCATAATTGGTCTGCTTCGGGTTAAACCCTCCGACAAAGTATTTCGCTTTCACGAGAAGTAGGATTTAAATTAAGCATCAAAAAGCTGCTTTTATATCGTTTCATGCACTATGTACAGTGGCAAAGGAGCAGCTGGTTCAGATCATATGCAACACAAGCGTGACCAATAAAAAAGCTTAATTGGTCAACTTCAGGTTAAACCCTCTGACAAAGAATTTCGCCTTAAGACAAGAAGAGGTGACCATGCAAGGTTTGAAATCTAGGGCAGCTTTTTTTTTGAATTGTGAATTAATGTTTGATATTTTACTGAGATACAATATAACTGAGACGTAAATTTATTTCGATATACACTCAATTCTCTTTTTATGCTCTAGATACGTTCTTCAGCATAAAATCAAACAAAAAGTTAAAAATACGCATAAAAATTCCCATATTATTTTCAAAGAAAAAATGTGGTGGATTGCTAAACCTATTGCAACAACTAAATGCAACCGTATACTTCATCGACCATCAATAATTCAGATAAAATTGGTTCTTCTTCAATAGATCCAAAGTGAATTTCAGGAGCTGATGTTTTTACTGTTTTTACAACGAAATCAGTTATCAAACTTTGCAACGATTTATTATTTTTTTTAAGCAGTTTCTGATACCCAGAAATACATTTGCTCAGTTCTCGTTGAACTTAAAATGTCCGTTCAGAATCTTGGTCAGTAGTTATAAAATGGTTTTCTAACTAATTTCGACTTGGAGTGACAGCATACAAAATAGTAACGAGCTCTGCGGGTGTTTTTTTACAAGAAATACTATCCAAAACGGGATATCTTACCGAAAAATTTAATCAAAAAATTTACGACGAGGATTCCACCAGAATTGAGAGTATGTACTTATAAAATTAGAAAAAAGACTAATTATAATGTCTACTTTGTACCGACAAATTACTAGAGAACACAAAAAGTACCATACAAAATTCCTATAAGTATGTTCAAAGTTACTCAATTTATTAAAAAAAATAATAATTAATACGATACAAAAACGCAATTTGCCAAATAATTTGCCGAAAATCAATAATATAAACTTTCCATTGTGTACAAAATCCAGAAAAGCAAAACAAAAAATTATTCACGCTTTGTTTTTTCATAAAAATGCTGCCAGAAAATCGATAACTTTCTTGTTTGTAGCTACACACTAGGATATGAATACATACTTACAATAATAATAAAGATAAAATAGACGAAGCAAAAGACAACTTAACCCCATACGAGTAATTATTTAAAACAAACCAATTCAATCATTTCTATCTGTGTTCGAGAAGCTTAAAAGCATAAGTCATGTTTTACAGACATACCACAGCGTAACAGTCGAGAATATATTAACGATAGTCCGAATGAAAATTATATAAAAAAAAGTCAGTAATGTTAATAATCTCTTCTCCATTTCCATGTTTTCCTCTATATACTCTCTTTCAGTCTCTTTTGCAAAACAAAAATAAACAAATAAAAAACATTTTACTATGTATGTACAAGAAAACTGTATCTATGTTCATAGAACTGAATAGGTATAAAACAATGAAGACATATTGTAGCTACAAAAAATCTATAATTCTCTTCAGGCAAATCCTTATTCAACAAATGCCAGCTTAATGATCATACTCGTTTGTTAAACAGTGGCATTTGCTTTGTCATAAAGAAAATTTAGCTAAATTAAGAAAAACCAAACCACTTGCTTGCTTGCTTTTTTAATAGTATTTTTCAAATAAAAGTCTACTCTTACGTCACCAAAGGAATTTTCTATTTTTAGATTGAGTTGTTTTTATCGCAAAGAAAAATTGAAAACTGAAAAATATATTATACATGTATATCTATTTGAAGAACAATCAAATCACGTGGTACTATATAATATAATAATTTTCAACCCATTATACAGTAGATCTCGTTTAACAAACCCTCGGTTAGCAAAACCTCGGATCTACTAATATCAATACAAAACCTCACTTAACAAATATATAGATTGAAATAACGAATAAATGAACGATCCTCATAAAGTTAAGCGATTTAGTTTTAATGAGAATGATGAAAATGAAGTGTTATCACTTATACAAATATAAAAAACATACAATATGAAATTATGGCTTAAAGTAGAAGACACACAATTTGATGTAATAGATATTAATATTGTTATAACAGCAAGGTAAGCCGATACTGAAAGAGTGTGCGAGCGAATCCGAGAATTGTTAAAATAAACAGTCCGCAAAAATTTCTATTGGCGATGTTCAAGTAATGCTGGTAAAATCACATTCTAAATCATCAACAGATGATATATTCGGTACCAAAGTATTCGCATTTTCCATATAAATTGAAAAATAATCAATCAGAAAATATTCTTATTTTATTATTCTATTCACAAAAAGTAAATTAACAAAAAAAAAACAATTACAGAGTTTATGATTTTTCCAAATGCCATTGATTGATGAAAATAGTACAATCACATTTTCATGTACACATATAATAGAACAACGAAACAATTCTGTATAGGTATAATAACGTAATATTTCAAATACAGACAATTTTCATGTGCAACAGCGAAAAACCTCATATAAAAAATATTGAGTGAATGTAGGAGGATAAACTTTAAATTGGAAAATAATAATAGAAAAACAGCTTCTATGATGATAAGTATATTACATTGACGTGTAGGTGGGAATTTGTTTGTATTTGATTTCGATTTATATTATATATTCTTGCGAAGATAAAATGTAATTATCTATTTAATTTTCTACATTTGGTTAAATTGAAAAATGAAAATGAAATATAATTTAAAAAAAAAAGAAAATTGGAATTGACTTGTCAATATAAATCTGATGTATTATATATACATAGATCATGGTCGAAACAATCTATCGATCGATCACGCAATAACTATTCATTAAACCACTGATAACATAATAACCTGTTCCTTATGTATAGAGATGTTATAGGTGACTAAGTCGACGAAAGTTCCTTCAACGATTTTTATTTTTTATTTCCTTAATCGATTCAAACTACGGCAATACAAGAGATCGGGTCTTATCGAAACTCTGTACCATTTCAGCTTACCTGCATTTGCCAGATATTTCCATTTCACAAGTAGACATAGAGGATATAAAGCCCGATTGCTAGCGGCAAGACGAACCATCATATTTCTCACCCACGTAGTGAGAGATTCAAGATACTTGAATCTCATCAATCTATCTAACGTGTGGTTACAACAACTGAAACCTTTCTAAAACCAGAGATGAGGTATTTGGTTTAGGACTCGTTGATTTTGAGACCAACGGAAGCTGAACACTGTTTTAGTAGGTGAAATATCTCTTTCACACAAAACACAGACATCATCTGAATATGAAAAATGATTGAATTATCGGAATAAGATATTTGTCTTGGTGTTTTTTTCAAGCATGTATTCCAACATGAGATTTAAAAGTATAAAAGTTCTCGATAACCTGTTCTCAACTTTGTCACAGCATTGTGACTGCTTTGCCGTAATTTTACACAGATGTTCGTATTTGTTTAGCATACCTAAATACTCAAGCTCATACAATAGCCTTCCGCGATAAATCGAGTCATAGGCTTGCTTGAAATCGAGTACTTGGCTTATATTCAAACTAAACGAAAAGATGTCAATGGACAAACACTCTCTAAAGATACTATATATAAGCTAAAAAGTAATAACGGATGTCGAAAGGAAATAATATCGCCTGAATATCATTTCAAACAATCTACTTCCTTAAGTTTTACAAAATTTTCCCACAATTTTTAGACATATCTGTGATTTTTATTTAAACACCTACACTTTAAATTTCGGATTCATGTTAAACGCAATTTAATCAAATAAAATATATTTTACAAAGCTTGTTAAAATGTTTAAATGGTAAACAACAAAAGTTCTTTGATATTGCACGCGAATTACTCATATCTCAGTTTTATCTTAAAGCTGTTAGAGATGCTTTCTGACTAATCTTCAAGAAAAGATATTATTAGATTCAGAAACATCAAGACGAAGCTACCTGCTATATTCATCGTGTTAAACCGTATCCTGATAGCAATGACTTCTATTCAAATAGTCGAACCACAGCTGAACCGAAATATAAGCCTGGAGCTTATTATACATTTTTTACGTAAATCGAAACCATAATCGAACCAATATACATATTTAAAAAAACATGATTCAAACATTTTTTTATGTAAATCATCTTTTCCATTATTTATAAAATACGGGAAAATATTTGTTATCATTGCCAATGGTCAAATTTACAGAGAATCTTATCACTACATTCTAACATAGTCAGATATGTTATGTTGAGCTGCAGCCATACAAATGTTTCATAATGATGTTGTTGGCCAAATGTGTACAGTCAAATTATATTATACCAATATTTACCAAATCACAATGAACAAATATTTGTCGAGATTTCCCATTCGTTTGGCCGCAGCTTTAGTCTTACGTCGAGATTAAAGACATTACAGTATTAAAAGTCTTAACATCAGAATTGGGGGCCAAGTTTTATATAATAAAAACTGCAATAAAATATTGAATATGTTGATGGTACTTTATGCCCATAAATCGTATGTACACGGTCATTATACCTTGAAAATACTTTTTCAACGGATTGCAAAGCGGAACCGGAACGAAATTAATTTATGTTCAACTCTCTGCCTCTGAATGCATGGGGGATGGTTCGTAGCCCTCAAAGTGTCAATACGTGAAAATTAGTGCTCTTAAGTTTTATTAGTTTTTTCATGTTTCTCCGACGCGGTTCTCATTTAAATAGTTTTAAACTATCGTGGGAAATTACGCTTGGCGAAAATAAATAATTGGGGTATCGCGAAATTGCCTAATTACTTAATAAATCGATTTTTTTCAATTTGGTAGAAACATGAGGAAACTAACGTTCTTGTGGTTTAACAGTGTCAATGTGTAGAGTTTCTTTATTTTATTTTAAATTTAGAAAGTAACAGTGTAAAAATGTAGAGAAAAAATTTCTCTACATGTTCGAACAATAAATTATTTTTAGGTTATAATTTACAAAAATAAACAAATAAAAAGAAGGTGGTACTTGGTAGTTTTTTGCTTCTTTTAATATTTGCAGCCACATCAACTTAACTTTTTTTTCTTTTAGATGAGCACAAATAAATATGATGAAATTAAGAATAATAACAATAATAACCAACATCAAACAATCCTAAATCGTTCCTTTTCATTTCGATCCTAAAGATTGGGATGTCGTTTGCAAAATTTTGGAATGTAATAAGTTTTTTAGTTATCTGTTTTGTTTCTCTGATAATAATATTCCAGAGATCTGTCATACTATATTAATAAATTAATTGTTACAGATTCCTGAGCCGCAATAAGTAAATCAATTTTCTTTCAGAGTATTGTATTTATGTTTTAATTAGGATAAGTGTGTCTGGAGTTTAAATAAATAGTAAAATTATATTTAGTTACCGATTCCTGAGTGACTAACTAATACATTTATTTTTAGATTTTTGTGTTAATGTTTTATTTTTAATAGGTTCTAGCTAAGTTTGATTTATACCTAAACATAACTTACCCAATTATTTAGTTATTAAAATAATTTACCATGTACACGAATTGACAACTAATAGATTATCATACTGTATGTATGTGAAAAGCTGTCGGGTCATAAAAGACAAAATATTGGAGTGGTTGCCGGGAGGTGAATCGTTTGGAGTGGTTGCCGGGAGGTGGGGGTGGTCTCTGAATGGGGAGCAGGTTTCGCTGTTGTCGCGGGGGAGTTGGGAGTACCGTTCTGTTTGACAGAGTAGGTGATTCATTTTTCGGTAGGGAGCGGGGTAGAGGACGGGGAGCTTTTATGGCTGGGGCTGGGCTTCTAGTGGGGTTGAGCGGGAGGGATCTGTTTGCTACCTCAGCGCGGGTTGAGATGGAATTGGGGGAGGGTTCTAGGATTGATTTTGCATCGGGAGCTGTAGGGTTGGTTTCCGTGGATGCATGTCGGGAAGGAGGCCGCGACTACGAATGGAATTTTGGCAAGAGAAGATTCACTCTTGGTTTAGAGGACGCCTAACATACGGTTTAAAATCATCACCGAATAAGCTATACTTACTCTCGTTTGTCAATATTTCTTTTTCGTTATGCATATGCGAGAATCGCATTTTCTTGCGGCCCCTTTCTTGCAGTTCTCAAGGATTGGTCCTAGAATTATCATTTGTGTGGAAGACTATGAGCCATTATTTTGTATGGGTGGTGGGCGGTAGTTAGTGAGCGTTTCACGGAACAGATGGGTTAGTTTTGGTTGTATTAATTGAGAGTGGAGTGTATTGCAGTTATTTGTGGTGTGATAGCTTGATTAAGGTACCACAACTGTATGATGGAACTAGAAATGTCCTTACCTATCCAAATAACAATAATAACCTCTAACAGTCTTAGATAGTTAATGTGAAAATGATATATTCTATTAAAAATTATATTATTTTACTAATCATGTAATAGGGAAATGAAGAGGACGGTTGCTTAAGTCATTTCTGTGACTTACATTCCTTTTCTTAAAACTTTCAATGTTGTGATGGAATTTGAATAATTGGTGCATATTTTTGGAATATGAGTTTTGAAAAGTCTATTTTGTTTCTCTGATGAGCATGTTCCAGAATTATGGTATCATTATTGTAATGGTTGCCTGGTACTTAATGTATCATACCATATTAATAAATTAATTGTTTCAGATTCCTGAGCCAGTAGTTAATAAATTTTCTTTCAGAGTTTTGCACTTATATTTTAATTAGATTAAGAATGCAGACCTCAGTTTAAATAAATAATAAAATTAATTAATAAATTATGTTACAGATTCCTGAGTGACTAACTAATAAATTTGTTTTAGGATTTTAATTTTAATTTAGTTTTAATTTCATTCAAAACACAGCAGAGCAGATAATTGTTGCGGACTGGAGAATGCTGATTGGCGATTACAGACTAGTAGATTAGAATTGTGTTTGTCTTGTGATTGTTTAATAATAGTAGTTTAGTACCGACTGTCATGGTGTCTGTAACCGGGTCGCTCATTCCTCACTAACATACCTTCCTATCCTTACCTATCGTTTTATGTAAACGGCTGTAGGAATAGGCCCGGCGTTATCCGGGAATCTTGCCTAGCGCTTGGTCCTACAGTCCTATCAATCAATCAATCAATCAACTCTCTGCCTCTGAATGCATCATTTATTTTATCTTGTAGTTTATGACACAATTTATTATATTCAATTTAGTATGAGGATTTAGTTTAGACTAATACATTTCTCATCTAGTGGATATTAGTTCACCTTTGCTTTCGAGTCGCATGTATTGCATTCAAAGGGGTTTTAAAAGATATATTTCTTATATAATAATAATTAACATCCGCAAACAAATTTTAACGACCAATCTGAGTTACTCTTTATGAAAATGTACAGAATCGTGACAAATTTTAATACAAATTATTGAACATTAAAAATAATTTGAATTAAAAGTGAAAGTACAAGAAGAAAAGCAACTATATATTATTACTAATACTATAATCAAAATTTATGTCGAGAATTCTTTAGATAATTGTTTCATTGATATAAGAAAATATAATTCATCTATAGGCAAAATTTTACCATGGGTATGGAAAGGGTTGTGCAATAAAGACTTGAAAAAATTGCTTCAAGTACAACCAAAACATTTATGTATGGAACACGACATCTTTCATAATATGTCCACCACGGGCATGTTTGCAGATGTCGATTCGTTGAACTCAATTTTCGATGACTCGGCCACACATTTCGACGCAAATAGCCGCTATCTCTCGTAAAATATGTAGCTCCTCTAACGACATCGGCTTGTTCGCATAGACCAATAATTTAATGTAGCCCTCTAAACAAATCTAAAGGTATTAAATCACACATCTACGCGGCCAATCGAGAGGATATCACACGGTCATCGAGCTTATATTCAATAAGTCGATTGTTAGACCCACTAAACCACATATCATTAATGTCTCGCTCATTTAATTGACCAAAGAAATAACGTTGCAACACATAATCTCTGAATCAATCTCCATTGACTGTAACGTGACGGTCATTTTCATCAACGAACAAAAACCGTCCAAAAACCTTACAGTTATTTATGTGCATGAAGTGCTGTTTCTTGAAGCACTTGAGGGTTTTCGCCTGACTAATGACGCATATTCTGTTTTATGACTAGGCCGTTTAACCAAAAAGGTGCTTAATCATTTCCAGAGCCCAATGCGAGAAGGTACGTCACTTCATATGAACGATCGCTTTGAGTTTTTGTGTTAACTGTATCTTATAAGGATGCAAGCCAAGATTTTTCTGCAAAATTAGCCAAAGTGTGATTTGAGTTATGCCCAATTCTGGAGAACGTTGTGGAAGCAACTCTATTGGTTCGTTTGCTGAAATTGTAATTCACGCTCTTGAAGTTGCAGTTTGTAGTAAATTTTAAATCATTTGTAAACGTTGTTCGTTCGTGTACTACCCCATAATGTTGTATTTACTGAATATTTTGACACTGAGAGTTTGGTTATTTGTTTAAGGGTGCGTACACAGTGAAAGTTCAAAATTGCCAAGTCCTAAATGGAAGCCCTATTATATACCTGATTAAGAATTACGTAAGATTATTTAATAATGATTGATTACTCACATTCTATAAAAGAATTATAATACTATTTTATAGTTTAAATCAATATTACATAAAACAAATCTACATTTTTACTGCAACAAGTAAACGAAATCTTTGTACAATATACATAAAAATTATGTTACAATAAAAGATGTTGTATTATTATACAATTCACCTTTTCACCTTTTTCTTATTAAAATCAGTTGATATTTTGGTCTTTGTTACTGTAATAAATTTAAAATTTCACGATTGGTAACTATCAAACCGCAGAACATTAATGTTTCTTTTTGAAATTTTATTTTTAACACAATTTATATATGAATACATACATATAACATGTAAGAAAACATTTATATACATACATATATACAATCTTTATATTTATAATTGTTGTGTATGTATGTTATACAGTCGCGTGAAATAGATATGCACATACAAGACGAAATTTTTTTTGAAATCTCTTAGTATCAACTTCAATGACACAAATTTTATTTTTATAACAACAAATGGAAATTTAATTTAATGATTTTGTTTTTATTATATAATGGCAGGACTGATTAGTAGGTAAATCATTTACCTATAGAATCAACTATAAGTATATTAAAATTCATTTTATAGACTATAGCGGATTAGACTATGTAGTTGATTTGTACCTTATAACGTTTATTTCAATTCTTTATAGTTTAAGATGTAATATTTCAAGGTCGTGAAAATATTACTTCTAGAATCATGCAACATTCGATTGTACAAAACGCGAACGAAAACTAATCGTATGAATCACAAGAAAATCGTACATATATCTTATATCTACATATATTATTCTATCTAAAATATCAGGAAATTTGGAAATTTTTCGTGATTCATTCTAGTAAGCAGAATATACATTAAAAAAACCACCAAGTTCAATAACAAATTGCTAATGTGTGTATAAATTCGAGAATACTGCAAATTGCACGAGAATATTAACGTTTCATAAACATACACATACGTGTATATTATAATACACACATATACATTTTGCTCATATTTCTTGAAAATACAAATACTAAATAAAAAACTTAAGAACTTGTTTGTTTACGTACAAAGTTCAATTTTAGTGGATATCCATATTTTTGATTCTTAAATAATCGTATATACATAATTATCATACCACATACATTTTACAATATCCATCTAGGATCTAAATTTAATGTTATAATTTAAGATTTACAAAAATACACTTTCAAATAAAATGTCGTATGTATATGGTTTCCAATACTTACAAATTATCACAACTGTATAAACGGGTAAAATAATAAGAAAACATGTGAATTGGACATGTTATTTTTATTGGAAATATAAAAAAATAAAAATAAATTTATATAGCACGCTTTATATACATACACACATCCAACATAAAATCAAATTTTAGAATATCAAATATTTCTATTTTCTTATTAAACAATCAACATTATATTATTGTCGTGTTTGGTCTTCTTAATGTGACATAAATTTAGAAGAAAAAAAACAATATTAATAATAAGATATGTATATAAACTGGTTTACTTTCGCCTTTATTTTTTATACACGCATACATACATACATATATTTACATATACATATGCACAAACATTGTTGTTGTTTTATTTAAGAAAACAAATTGCACCACATTCTCTTCTCGGTGCATGATTGTTTAATATTGAAATGTTAAGCGATTGTGATAACGATTATGTAACAGACAAATATAACAAAATTATTATGTTACATTAAATTTACAACATTACCCTATAAAACATAATATAATCGAGTTACAATACACAATATGTATGAACAAGAAAAATGCATATGAGTAAATAATAACAACAACTATACGCTATTAAAGACGTAAAGCAATTAAAATAAATTCTATAATTACAAAATATTGTCTATACTATACTGTCGTTCGACGTCATTTAGTGTATACTCTTATGTTGATTTACAGTAAACAAAGTGTGAAATTTGATTATCAATTCATTTTCCTGGGAAGTACGATAATAATAATGATTATTCGCGTTTTGAGGAAAAACACAATAGACTATCAAACAAAAATGACACACCTACAAAATTGAACGTATCATTTTTTTTTATAATTCGGCACTGGCAATACAATAAGTTATGTGCTTTTAAAATAAAAGCAAATTACAAAATGAAAGTTTTATATATTGATAATTAAAACAAAAACTTTAATTGAAAGCTGAATGAAATAAAACAAACTGAAATCAGTTTTAAATCTTATAGTCACTTGCGACCGGCTTGATTATAATCGCATTCCAGTTATCAGACGGTTAAAAAACAATCAAATAGGTTACGCTCTCAAGATGAAATATACATTCGACCGGTGTGCAATAACTTACGTGTGTCGAAGATCTTATATCATATGATACTTCATTCAAGTATAGCTTTCTTCTTTCGCCGTTAACTTCTCAGATTTCTTTGTTGGTTAGAATGAAAGAGTGTCCTAAATTATTGCAAAATAGATTTGAGCCTTGATAGAATTAAGCACTTCTACTCGCACTCAACTTAGATATCGAGATGAAAGAGAATCACCAGTGCTTGAATTGATGTAATTTTCAGAGCACTAGTAATACATAATGATACTGTTCCATGTAATTTTTCTAGAGTCTTTGTACAATAGTACACGTGAACCCATCTAAAACCGATTTACAAATCACTGGTTCTATCAATGCTAATTTATGCATCTGTTGTTTGATGGCCGGTGGTTAAAGTAAAATCTTCAATTGCAGAGCTTAACTGTTTGCAAAATATCGCTTGTCGGACTGGAAATGCAGCCATATCCTTAACCCTTTCCTAGACATCGAGCTCATTCTGCTTGCTTGTTCGACTACATTTCGCTTGAGGAGTCCTGGGCGTGGACATTTTCGGCACTACTTCGGACTATAAATCAATTTTAAATGAATAACTAACTGTGCCCGAAATCGACATGCTAATAATAGGCTTGTTTCTGTTTTTAATTTCCACAAATCATTTGATGTGATTTAACCAATCAGGGATATGTGTTTTACCACACTTTGTCATTCAGTTATTCGAATCGCTTGTATAACTTTTAGATGGCACTTTTTCAAAACAGGGTGCTGGTTTGATATCTACTATCGATCGCATGATCTGAAACCGTCTGGCAGTTTAGGGATTTACTTTACTATTCATCAAGCAGAAATAATTGTGGTAATTGCGTGATTTTAACTGTTAATCTCGTTGCCGACATAAGAGATTATATTTTTTACGGATAGTAAAAGTGCAAGATGTCATGCGATACATATCTCTGCAATCTGCTTTTGACTTGAAGTACTCTCTTTGACAGATTACTTTAATCGTCCAACATTCTCCAAATTGTTGGGCAATTTGGCAAAATGAGACTATAGGTCTTATATGAGTAAAAAGTAGGGACATTACATTTCTCGTTGCCAGTTTCATGTAAGAAAGGTCGGTCTATGTTCTACACTCGAAAAGCTCGATGAAAAGTTACTGTTGGATAAGGTTGGATAAGGTATGTATAAGGAAATAATTAAGTGAAATTGAACATTAAATTCAACAACAGTGCTGGATCTCCTGTGCATCTCCTGTGATCAACAAAAATCTGCCATAAAACGATACAAAATCCCTATCAAAAATCTTGACCAATCGATACTAAGATAGCCTAATCATACAAAATTGTACTACATATACGGGATTGCAGTGCATTTTTGAGTAATCACAAAATATGACTAAGTAAGTCAAACTCAACCAAAAACTATCATTAAATTAAATTTACTATTAATCACTCCTTATTTCTGTACACATCCGGAACTTTGTTGGAACTTTGTAAAAAATTACGAGCATCGATTAATTGAAATTTTACCAATGTCCAAATTAACAACCAAAAAAACTATATATAAATAAAAGTTTAAATTTACTTCTTTAGTTGTTTTTTATATACATTTTTCTTTAAAACATATAAGACAAAAAGCATTAAAAATTAAATCAACTTTCACCATTTTGCTTTTAGGTATCGAGTTTTTTCAATGTATATTTCTGTTATGTCACGATACACTGGTGCTTTCCAATTAAACAAATATATATGTATACATATATTTTATATATTTTGAATTACATATAATTAAAATCTTAAAAAATGAAAACTATTTTATAAATTCCAAAAGAGTTCTTTCCCTTAATATACCAACACTTAAGTGTACATATATAATACAATATAATTTTGACACTCCTCCAGAAATCAAATACAATATTATATATTGCATTGTTTGCTTCAATCAACTACATGACATACCTAATACAATATTTTTATTTGCATAATTACAACTACTATAAATCTTGAATAGTGTAAGATCTATTTTATTGGCAATAAACAATTATTAAGCCAATCGCCAAACAAGTAGGAAAGTTGTTATATGTACGAAAACAATGTGAATGAAACAAATATAGATTTTGCTAATATTTAAACGATTGGTGACAATTTATAACCAATCATTTGTATGTTTAAACTAATCAAACCAATTTCTTTTATTATGAAAATATTTTTCACTTATTTAATATTTTCTAAATTAAACAGTTGGTTAGAAAATTTATAGAAATTTTATCTAATCTTTATGAAAATTTAAAATTTTAACTTTCAAATTTAATTATATGAACGCTGCGAGTGAAAGGTGACTACATTTGTTCAAATGATTACACTAAAGTAATAATTGTAATTTTGATTTTAAAAATTGTGTAACTTACCCCATCATTGCCTTCAAATTGAATCGTTGGATGCAAATTTATTTTAGCCTGAAAAAGAAAAAATGATAACATAAGATTTACATTAGGATCAATCATTTTGAATTGGTGTATATAAAAATAACAACAGTCACAATGCTGTGTTAAAGTTGAGAACATACTATCGAGAACTTTTACTTCTGGTGTTCGACAAGGAGATGCGCTGTCCTCGATACTTTTTAATCTGATGTCAGAATTACTAACAATATTTTATTCTGACAATCCAATCAACTTTTTGGATATCCAGATGATATTTGTATGATTGGATTAAATGGCAACGGAGTGAAAGAGATACTTGATCCACTCGAACAGTGTCAGCTTCCGTTGGTCTCAAAATCGACGAGTCCAAAGCCAAATATCTGATCTCTGATTTTTGAAACCAAGAAACCATTGATTTTAATAGTGGTAACCACACGTTTGATATGAAGTAATGAGATTCAAGTATATTGGATCTCTCATTACTTACGATTATAGTGTGGGAGAGAATATCAAGGATCGCCTTGCCGCTGTCAATCGGACGTTATATCCTCTACGTCCACTTCTGCAATCAAAATATCTTGCAAGTACGAATAAGCTAAAAATGTATAGAGTGTTGATCACACCCGTTGTCATGTATAGATGTGAGAGTTGGAGCATGCGTATGATATATGGCGCAAAACGAGTCGATGATGGCACATATTGAGTTTTTTCAATCACGAAATCAGGAATTTAATGCGAATTCCTGATATCGTGCCTGATATTAAAGGGATCGAAAATTTTAGCTCGATTACGTTCTGCGTGCTGATCCAAACCGAATGATACAGCGATCTTTGAAGGAAGAGCCGCCTTTCGGTAAGCGAAGAAGTCGATGTCGGCGACGGTGGGTCCACGGCGTAAAAAGCGATCTGGCATCTTCTAGTTGCTTGGAACAGTATGTACCTCGTGCTCAAAACCAATGAAGTCAGATTGTGCGGGCTCACAATGGCCTGTAAAAGCCGTCAAAATAATAAAATATATAAAAAGAATCAAACATGTCTAGAAAGATATCAGGATAGTGTTTTACCTATTCGCTTCTATTAGCCATGAACCAATTATCAACTTCACATAATTAATACATATGTAAATATAAGAAATGATAACGTATACAAATTGCTTATCTTATATATAGTATTGTTTTATTTTAACTTACAGACAGATTAATTATTGTTAATTAATTACATTCGTTATCTTATCTAGCAACTCAAAAAATATACATACATATATGGATATTAAAATATACATTTTGAAAAAATTAGATATAGGTTATTCCCGAGACAAATTGATTTGATAAAATCGATATAAAAAAATATGTCAGTATTTCACTGAGTGAACAATTTAAATCATCTCCACACTAAAGATAATCTTCCCAATTTACATACGCTTATATTCTGCAAGTTATTATATAATCATTATCTTAATTACAGTTTTTGTTTTCCTATTTAGCAGATAATTCTAAAACGTATTATACTGAGAGTACACACTTTGCTTTACATACATATATGTATTTCAGTTTTGAATATAATACGTAAGAAAATAAAAGATATAAACTTAAGCAATAAACATTCATGCATTTGCTCATGGTCATCGACTTATAAAAGTTTTTAATTTTTTGTTTTAATCAATTTATGAGTTTTTGTAATACCTGTGGCGATCTTGTAAATTTATATGCACTAGTGAAAATTTATTTCAATATGCTGTATAGGATTATTGTTTTAAAAAGTAGCAATGGAAAATTTTGAAGTAAATATATATGTTATAAGGTTTCCAAGGACTATTAAACAAAAATTAAAAACATACTATAAACATGGGCCCAATTTGATGGACCCTGATTTATAATTTCATCTTTCAATATTTAAATGCACTTTCCAGAATCTGAAGTGGCATTGGAAATCAGGACAGACGACTACAGAAATAGTAGTAAATTTAAACTGAATTATATATATTCAGCTGATCTCCACCTAATATATATTTACATTTGACAGATGATTATATTTGTCCATAGATCCATTGTTCCAAATTTTGCAATCAACCAATATTATTAAACTTTTTGATTATAAACTCTTTATATTTTATTATATGCCTTGAATTTTGTCTTCAAATGTAAATATAGTTAGATCTGTACTGACAAGTCAAAGTGGCTAAACTCTATATTTTTAAATTTTCAGGTAAAGAATTTGAAGTTTTAATAAGATATTTCATAAAAGCGCTTATAGGTTATTTCAAGTGAAATAAGGCCTCCAAGATAATTAACCCCTTACTTCACTTCGAATGACACTTTTATGAAATATCTAATTAAAATTTTAAATCCTCTTCTTGAAAATTTGAAAACATTGAGTTTAGCCAATTTGATTCGTGAGTACAGAGATATCAAACAGATTTTATTGAATAGCTATATTGTAACGCTAGTTACATAGCTATAGAAATATACTTATTTCTCAAATTTAATGTACTGACTTCGGAAAAACGTATAAACAGCATTAAAATGAAAGTCCATTGAACAATGAACCACTGAATAATTTTAAATATGGTACAAGAATGCTTTCATCTATTTACTCTAAAACAATGCAATTACAATAATTATTTGATATATTCGCTCAATAGAAACTGAACAACTTACCTTAGTACAGTAATTGGTTTGAGTTCTGACTTAAAAAGTTGTTCAATTCATACGTTTTGTGCCAATAACGTTCAGTCGATGAATCGTGGTGTAGATCATGAAAAGGAAGGAATAACTTTAAGTAAAGGCTAGTACTCGATCGATTTCGCGTGAAATTTCCATACGATTTTACCAAAGTGAATTCAGAAATGAAAAATTTCATTTCTGTTTTCACTAAGCAGTACTCAGTTCATTAGCGCAAAAACTATAGTTATCTCAATGCACCAAAGATAGCGCGCATAAACTCTACAGATTTATTTCACGCGAAAATAATGATTCGAACCATTTTTACCACGTGAAATTTGAACATTCTAACTGTTTCAACAATTGAATTCTCAAAAAAAATTCATGTCTATTTCACGTGAAAATAAATAAATTTTAGGAGACCGCGGTAAAATTTCATTTCACTTTGAACTGAGTACTAGCCTTTAAGCTTTCATTGTTTACCACCCTCATATTCAGCTGTTGATATTAACAGCATTAATTGCGACACAAATTGTCAACAACACAAATCTAATACTAAATAGAATTAGATAAAAATCAATTTATTCAAACTACTTATTTATGAATAATTATATTACATACTAAACCCATTTAGATTATATCTCAATATTTAAAGTTGATTTTAATTGAATCTCTGTATTTTTTATTATTTAACCAAATTACTCAAATAATCTTACAATTTAATAAAATCAAATAAATAATTTAACGTGAGCCATACCATATCGAAAATATACATTTCTCTATAATGATACACAATACAACTAATATTGTAGGTTGTATGATCGTAACTACATTGGTAATGATTAAATCGATATACACAATACGCGGCCTAGCCTCTAAACTTATCTTAGACACCAAATTAACTGTCTATTCTCAGTTATTTTGGCTTACTATTAAGCCATATCAGTTATTAAAAAATAGAATTCGCTCCTTTAAGATATTTATGCTGATAAATTACTAGTCAAACCGGTATTTCTCGAAAGAAATCTATCATATACAATATAAACAAAAATATTATTTTTAACACACATTATTATAACCATAACTTAAGTTTCTTAGCTTAGGTATCACAAAAATTTTAATGTTATAAAATAATTACGCCCTAATCTTAACTGTGGCCAACATCAATACTAACTATAACAACATCTTATATATGTATATATATGTACACGTAAACACATGTATATAATTACGTACATATATTTGTATGTGTTTGTACTTCTACATTATTTAATTAAAAAAAAAACTTTATGATAACAAGGTCATTTGTTGGATGATACACAAGCTATTCTATACACATACACAAAATGAAATTCAGCAATGTCTGTGTTTTATTTTATTAAGTTTGACGTCGTACACAGAGAATTCACAAAGTAGAAGTAAAATTAAATTAAATACAAATATACAATTTATTTGCGGGTGCTAGAGGCATCGTCGTTGCCAATGATTTTATTATATTGCAAACAAAACTAAATAAGTATTCGACAAAAATAAAAATCACTAATACATATACGAGTAAATATTATACTTAAAATTGGTTTGTGGAGGTTAAAATTATTTTTAAAATTATGCATACATAGGTACATATTTACTTAAAATTTAACAAAAAAAATACATGTTCATATATGTATTTATATATTAACTGGACCCTTGGATAGAAAATAGATAACCGTGTTACTAACGATAAGAAATAAATAAATATTTGACATTAGCAGATATGAAAGTACTAAAAATTTGTAATAACGACTATTTAAATCAGCACAAAAAGTTAACAAGATGTATTTGAATCACCAAAATATAATTAAGCATATAAAACGCGAATTTTGTTCTGAAAATTACTATACTTAACGTACTAAAAATACACACATACATATTCAAAACGCCAAGAAACCATCAACAATAAATAATTTTATTATGAACAGTATTAACCTAATAAATTTGTTATTATGTAATAGGTAAATTTCGAAGGGTGAACGAAATATAAAACAATCATTATTATGTATATAGATATTATGTATTTCTTAAATATTCTTGATAAACAACTAAGTAAATATTATAGTGGTTATCTGACCTATTTTATATATAGTTTCTCTTTTAACAATTCTTCAATCGGCCTACTACTGTATATAATCTGTGCATTACGCATCTGATAATCGGACACACTACCTTACCAATTTATTGTAAAAACAAACTTATAATACGAGATAAAATGCACCAATTTTCTTTATATTATACATTCTTTGTACATATATTTCCTACCGCAATAATAAATTATACATCCATTATTAAACTCGTATGTACCTACATGCATAATTAGGTATTAACGGTCATAAATATATACACGTTTCTGTTATTCTTTTATTGTACCAAGTATGATCATGAGTTATGATTATGGTGTATATACATACGTTGATCAATCGATTAATATGTCTATATGTATCACGTGACTAGTAGACCAAAAATACATACGCATTATCCAACAGATAATGCCAAACAGGGTTAATGCTTAATTGCATCTTGCAATATGTCGAAAATGGAGAAAGTATTTTTTTTTTATTTGTTTCATTATAATTATTTTCAATAGCTAAAATTTCGTGTTGAATATAATACATAATAAATAATATGTTTAATAAAATTAATAAAAATCTTTTTCTTCTGGAAATGTTTTACTATACACACAAACATAGTAAGACTATTGTACATATGTATAGGTAAATTTATTGTTTTTGATTGGTTGTTGTGTTGTGAATAAATATTATTGAAATGCAATACAAGTATATTGTTATGTACAAATAATAGCAGTATATAATTTTTGCACTATTCTACATGCGAAATAAATGCCCTTTCATTGATAAAATTTAATAAATTATCTTATTTAATTCCAGTTACGACTTAACGACGAATAATAAAACTAATGCATTACAATAATAAGATATTTCAAACGTTTACGTTTAAAATGCATTAACTCCGTCCTTGAGCACTATATATACATTTTTGAAATATAAATTGTGCTTTTGTAAGAGAAAGTATTTTAAATTTCTTAATTTTTATTTTTAAAACAAAGAAATATTTTTAGTTAGCTGTTGCTTCAATTTTTTTTTTAGGAAAAATCTAAGATGTATAGTTGCTATTTTAATTCGCACTGTGGGAGTTTCTTGTCTCAAATATACAGTACACACATAAATAAAATAATGTAGTTAGACTTGCAAGATATTAAATATTTTCTTAAATTTTGTTAGATCAAACTTGTACTTTAGTATGTCCGGCCGTGGAATTACACTCGTAGTTTTAATAATATACATACACTTGATATAATAAATTTAATATTGTCTCTGTGTTTAAATATTTTTTTTTACAGTAAACTACCTCATATTAACTATACACTTTCTTTTTTTTCTTTTACTTATATCTATACATGTGTGTATGTAAATATGTACGAGTATGTATTAAATAAATTATTTATAACATGTTATAACGTTATGTACGAATTTAGTTTTCAATTTTATTTCTTTACTTCTAACCTATTTTATATTATTATATGGAAATTCCAAGCTCTAACTAATCAATAAACATGTAAGTAACCTTGGGGATTTGGCCGTGTTGTTATTTTACTTTTTTTTGAAAATTATGATTTAAAAAGACGTGACCAACTACAAAGAGTAAATTATGAAATTTTCCAACCTTAAACTCTGATTTTAGACAAAATGAATTTTTAACATAAAAAATGTCTTTGTTCAAATTTATTTTAGATTTGATTCACCCATTAGAGGTATATTATTATAAAACTCAAATAATAAGTAGATACATAAAATAAGATAAAAGTCTAAAGAAAATTGCTATAGGAATAAATCAGGTATTAAAATCTTGATATTATACGATTTACACTAAAAGTTTTTAATGTTCATGTATAATCTTCGTCTTTGATTTACCTGCCCAACTTCTATAGTTTTTCTTTGTTGATATACAAACTTAAACACCTGCCTCTATTTTAGCGCCTTATTTTACGTTTTTTATTGAAAGGAAAGGTAGTTTTCTGAATCTTTTTAAACCTTCATCTTCTACAAATTTAACACGTGTGAAGGTATGTTGTACAAAAATATCGACAGACATGATGGTTAGGTAAATATAAGACATATTTGAGGGTAAGAGTTAATGTAGTAATCTATTCATAAATGTCCTTACACTAGACATTACTACCACTAATTTAATTAATTAAATCATTCATTCTACGTTAGTTAAAATGGAGCTCAATACAAAACTTCGTATACTGAGCTTAGCTACCAAAAAGTAAACATGAGTAATTTTAACACTCCTTTCCACATTCATTTAACGGTTACGTATTCTACTTCAACTACACATTTATATAAATTTTTGTATTGTAATTAAGTTCCGCGATGTAGATGTAAATTTATTGACATAACTCTATATAGGTAATAGCTATACGAAACGAAATCGTTATAGCTAGTAGTAAAAATATATAAGTAAATAACAACATTGAAGAAACGAAAAAAAATAGATGGAGTGATTCATAGTTTCTAATAAGCATAACAATTTTAGTCATAAATTAATAAATAAGTAAAAACAATACCTAAGTATCTATAATTTGTTTATGTACTTACTTACACTCACATTCATATACAATAACACAATAAAAACAAATATTGTTGTTTCTATATTCAAATACAAAGATGGGAAACAAAATAATTGGGCCAATTGAAAAGAATTTATATGCCAACTTTACTGTTTGCAGTGGTAAAAATATTTATTTATATTTTACACCACCCACGATTCTATATATACATACATTAAAAGATTTATCACGTGATTGGCACGTTATTTAGGACATACATATTTAATTAAGCAACATAATTTATTCTATATATTAAGTCATAATTAATCACTTATCATTATAAGTATAATCTTTAATAACCTTGAATTGTTTATTATGAACAATCAATACAGCAAATTTTAGCGTAAACCTCTTTTTTGTCGAACACATTAAAATTGGGTTTTTTCTTATAATTACCATCAATTGTATTTATAACTATGCAGTGTAGCGAAATGAATAAATAACATCAAAAGAAAATAATTAGTTATGTGATATGCTTTAATTAAGTGAATTAATTACTTTTATATTTATTAATTAATTGCATAAAGCAATAATATCAATATTGATAAAAGAATTTATCAGTATAATACACATGCTTAAATGTTCCCTAAGTATGCGGTTGCAATTACACTTGTAAAGTAATAAGCACAATAAAACTTTTGTGATATATGGATAAATCAACAGTGAGTAAAATTTATGGGTCAAGAAATCTCAATATAGTGAAAAATTGCACCATCTTACATAATCACATAAAGTTCAACCAGTAACCCACGATGAGTTCCTTCGTACAAATCTTTGTAGTTTTGAACGAAGGAAAAAGATTTGCGTTTCATTTGAGATATCTCGAAAATATCTCGACAATCAAAACATTATGTACGAAATTATACATCGTTCATATGTCCACCACGAGCACGTTTGCAGGTATCAATTCGTTGAACCCTTTTTTTCGATGACTGGGCCACACATTTCAACAGAAACTACCGTCATCTCTCGTTAAATATTCGCTCTCAGCTCGTTTAACGACGCCGGCTTGTTGACATCTAGAGGTGTTAAATCAACGATCTAGGTAATCAATCGACAGGACCATTTCTGTATAAAACGCGCTCATCAAATTTAGATTTCAATAAGTCGATTGTTTTACCACCCGCTGTGTGGCATATCGCACGTTCTTCTTGAAACTACATATTACTAATGGCTAGCTCATAAAATTGACCGAAGAAATAGCACTGCCTCATGTCTTAGCGATGTCCATTGACTGGAGCGTAACGATCATTTCCATCAACAACCAAAACGATCCAATGACACCACCAGCATAAAAACCATACCATATCGTTATTATTTGTGTTTCTTAAATCTAATGAGGGTTTTGATGGTCCTTTTCACCAAAACTGCACATCATCACTGAATGTGATTTTGCAAATAGAATTGATCATCTTGGTACAGTATTGGTTCGTTTGCGACGAACACTTAAGCGGCAGCAGTATTTTCAACACTTCGACCAACCCGTTATTTCACAAGACTATGAATAGTTTATCTACTGGCACCATAACTAAGACCAAAAATTGGACATAACGCTCTTGAAGTTGCAGTCATCGTTTCGGAATTTTTGTAGCAAATTTTTATTATTTGTAAACGTTATTCTTAAGTGTGTTCTTCACATTGATGAAAATATTGTCTTTACTGAATGTTTTGACACTGACAGTTTGGTAATTTCTTTAGCACAGCGTTCGCAGTGAAAGTTCAAAGATATAAGTGCCAAATAGAAAACCCTTTACATAAAGAAATTGGAACTGATATGAATGAGTTTAATCAATTAAATGAAAATATTCAATCAAATTTATTTAAATATTTCTTATGTTAAAGAATTTATTTTCCTTAAAAAAATCACTAAACTTATTATTACTAAACAACTTTTATTTTTCATATTTTTAAATGATAGAAACTATGTTTTAGATTTATCCTTAATTTTACATATTTGGGAAGGTTCTATATAATCAAAATTACTTTTAATGAACTCATTTATGAATTAAGTTAATAGAATTATTTTACTACCAATTTAAGTGTGTATTAAGATTCATTTCTGAAAACCCAACAAATCATTTAATTTAACAAAAACTTCGGAAATTTACTTCGATAATTGAATTTCTATATGTTTGACAAACTTTCGTATAGTGATTTGTACATACATGATTTTACATTCCATTTATCTTTACCGCCTAAAACACAAATTGGTACATAAGTATAAAACCTTGATTGCATAGTTATAGTCATACATTGAAGATTATCGGTTTATTGGAAGTAGTGCAAACAAATTAATTACTTAATAAGGTTTGATAACGTGTTTAGCCAGCCAACCAGCCATATCATATACTTACTCGCATATACATATATAGTGAGATTAATCATGTCGTGTTCCCATATAATTTTATATTTTTATCTAAAGAATTTTCTTAACAACTTATTAGAGATTAATTAAAACTTTTAGAATTTAATTGTTATACATACATATAAAATAAATATAACATAATCTTTATTGAAATGGAATATGTAAGAATTATTTGATTCCGAATTTTAATTAATCTACTTATTAATTTATTAGCACCGTTAATCATACTAACATTTTTTATTAATTAATTAAAGTTATGTGATGAGTGAGATAAATTAATCCAACGATTGAGTTATCTGAACAAATAAAATTTTCGATAATAATGGATTGCTGTAAGTAAATGAAATGCCATCCAGAATTTTTAAGCAATAATAATCAATGACATTTGAGATGTGTCATGAAATGGCCGTGGCATCTACCCCAGAGTTATACCTAAGTTTGGAGAAGGTACCTGAAGGCCTACATAAAATGATTACATGTTTTAGTTCTAAATATTAATCAAAATAATCATGACGATAGTATAAATACATATTGTAAACTAATAATTATTTTATTACCTTCAATGGATTTGTTTTATTTTCAAATAACTTTCATTAATTAATTTGTATTGTTGTTTCGTTGAATTAAAGAAAAAAAAATGAAAACAATTTGTTTCTATTGTTGACCCAAATTTTTATTATTTTTTTTGTCTTACATGTAATAAGTGTATGTAGTAAGTTATACATAGATAGTTTATACTACTAGTTAGCTACTAATAGAGATACATAAGAAAAGACACCACACCACCTCTCACATATCCATTTTATAAGATGGTCAGATGTGAAAACTATTGCTCGTTTTATTTCTTGTTTCTTTAAATTGTTTATGGTATTATTTATATTTGTGGTTTCATTCATGTTTTCTTTATATTATTTATTTAACCGTTTGCGTTTCTAAATTGTATAATTATACCTAGACATTAAAATCTGACTTAAAAAATGCAAATGAATGCGAATTTTTTGTATATATAACAACTAAAATTATGCGTATTTTGGGCAAACGAAGGTCTCATTATTATTTTTGCACTTACTTAAAAACAATATGAAAACCTTTAAATATTTTATTTCTTAAGAATATATTTTATAAATATACTTATGTATACATATACTTCAAAACAAATAATTTATCAAGAAAAAGCAGCTGAGAAATATGCCACCTTACGGTTAGACTGGTTTTAGATTAGTTTTCTTCAACATCTTTAGTAATAATGTTCAAGAATTTAATTAATAAGTAAAGATTTGAAACCAATACATTTTAAGGTTAAACCAACACAACTATATAGATACAGAAATATACTGGATATACGATAATAAGTATAGAAATTACTGTTATGCTTGATATATTGTATTTAAACAGCTGTTTTGATTAAAATTCAATAAATTGTGTTTAATTAAACATTTAAGACACACGTATCTATGTAGAGGATAACAGGTAAACAATAAAAGACATTCGAAAGAAGTCTTGCAAAACAAAATTTGTCCATATACTTACTACTACTATATACTACTATACGTCTAAACAAAACTTTATTCTTTAAACGAATATTAGGGTCGGTTACTTATATATTGACCATGTATACCGGATACTAACCAATAAAACTAAACACACAAATGCATGTAAGTTATTATTTATTTTACAAAATATACAAATGAAATAAAAATAGATAAGTAGAAATAGTAAATAGATTTTATATGTAATTTGTTACTAGAATAGATAAAATATTTAGAATTATTATTATACTTTATGATAAACCACTATTTCCGTGATTGGGGACGATATACTTATGTTGTGTTTATATTTTTGATATTCCATATATGCATTTAAAAACGATTATCAGCTGAAACATATTTATACTCGTTTAGTACACAAAAAAACATAATACATTTTACTGAGTCGCATAATGGTACGATTAAATACGAAACAACCAATTTAGTTTGTAAGAATAAAAATACCAGACTAATTTATCGTGGTGTACATAGCAGCGTTTCATATCTAAGTGTGTTTTGTAAAAAATGACGTGAGAAATAATATAAGATTAAAAATATTTAATGAATTTATCAGAAATATATGTTTATAAGGAGCTGTACAAACCTTGTGAAATATTTAATTATTTTATTATTTGAATACTAACTATCTAATTAACAACTAAAGGGTGTTTTTTTAGAGATTCACAACTTTGACTTGGCAACACTGCTTTATTTGACAATCCATTTAACACCTGATAGTTGTTTTTTGTTTAGTTTGGTTTGACATTTCACTATGAATTCATTTGGTTTGACATTTCATTTGGCGAATTTTTGGTTGAATAAGCAAAATTGCCGCATTTGGAGTGAGGATAATCCACAAGCTTTTGGGCGAAACACCATTACATCTATAGAAAAACACTGTTTGGTGCGCTATATGGGCTGGCGGAGCCATTGGTTCATATGTCTTCAAAAACGATGATGGTCAGAATGTTACTGTCAATAGTGAGCGGTATAGAGACATGATTAGAAATTTTTTCGCACTTCGATTTGCTCGCATTAATCTTGCTAACATGTAGTTCCAACAGGACGGAGCTACATGTCACACAGCGAGCGGTATATGTGATTTACTTGAAGAAACTTTCGATGAAAGAATATTTTCACGAAATGGTCCAATTAATTGTGGTGTAACCCCTGAACTCATTGTGATTATTTTCTTTGGGGTTATGTAAAGTCACTTGTCTACGTCGATAAACCAGAGACAATTGAACACCTGCAAATCAACATTCGAAGAATAATTACCGAAATAAGGCGGCAAATGCTTCGAAAGGTTTGCGAAAATTGATGTTCCAAAGTGATCTTTGTATACAATTTACATGTCATACAATTTTCTACCCAATAAAGCCCGTTTTATTGACATTAAAAATATATTTCTTTGTTTTATTATGATTTAAACTTGTGTGAATCTATAACCCTTTATCATGTAAAATTTTGTATGCAAAAGAAAATGGAATAAAAATTATATTTGGAGCAAATTTTTCAATAATTTTTGACCGACACATTTAGATTAAAAAGACGATGAAAAGTCAGTTTAGCGTAATACAATCGAATTCTACGAGATAAATAAAACCAATGACACGTTCAAAGCACGATTATTACAGATTCAAAAGTAGCGATTAGGCAAGCCCAAAGGTTAAACAAAATATAATCGATGTTCTTTATTGTTTTACGGTTGTAAGATAATAAAATAATTCACCTATTGACATATCTTAAAGCAATATAACGATTTTCATCTAGATGAATTTTGATTTGAGTTGCTTAGTCAATTTTTTCAATATCCTATACAAATCGGGGTGCTGTAAATAATATCTTAATGATTTGACTATATACGAAATCAATCCTGTGCTATAAGCTTATAATATTTCTTCAACACTAAGACTTTAATAACGAAATATATTTGTATACAGTATAGTACAAAATATGTGAATTAAACTCTATCAGATCAAAACAAATATTATCGAAATCTGAGAGGCAGGCCATTGTTGGCCCGTACCATGTCAATAATCTGACTCCATCGGTTTCGTTTACGAAAGCTCTTTATATTGTTGTAAACAATTAGATGAAGTCAGAACGCTCTCTACGACCGGTTCGGATCAGCACTCAGAACGTGGCTAAACCAGCGTACTCGCTATCGTTTGATTTCATGCATCATTTGATATTAGAAACTCGAATTAAATTCTGGTGAATGAAAAGAACTCGGATTGAATATATCTCTCGAATATTAGAAAGCTATCTTTCGTACTTAACCGTCAAGCTATAACATTCACATCCTTACATGAGAACCGGTCTGATCAACACTCTGTACTATTTTAGCTTATCCGCATTTGCAAGATGTTTTAATTTCAGAATTGGGAGTAGATGATATAATAAAGTCCGATTGCTGGTGGCAAGTCGAACCCCTTGATATTCACTCCCACACCATTATCGTGAGTAATGAGATATCAAGATATGTGAACCTCTTCACTCCTTCACAGCTGTATACCCGCCACTAACTGGTATAAATTGCGTATCTTGGTCTAGATTTGGTTTTGGACTCGTTAATTTTGAGACCAACATAAGCTGAACACTGTTTTGGTGGATCATATATCTCTATCCCACCGTTTAATCCTATTATCAGATATCATCTGCATATGCAAAAATTTTATTGGATTGTCGGAAAAGATATTGAGGTGTTTCACTGTTACAAAGGATATATTTCAACATGAGATTAAAAAATTTCGGATCGGTTTTCCTTGTTGGATACCAGAAATAACTGTAAGTTCTCGATAGCCCGTTCTGAACTTTGACACATCATTGTGACTACGTTACTGTCAAGTTACACAGATTTACATTTTTATGTTCTTAATATTCAAGCGCATACCATAAACTCTCGAATCATCAAGTCATTGGCTTATACTTGAAACCAAGAAATACGTGGTATGCATCGCAAGATTTTTCGCGAGAAGAGTTATTCTTCCCAAGATAATGTACAACAGTACTTTATGTATTGGCCATCAACCGTCCACTTTCCATTCTTACGGCATCAATTCATTTTGCCATTCCAATCGAATAAGGTCGAAAAGACAGTTCTCTCCGAATATTAAGAGCTTTGAATTGATGCAATCAACTACGTTTTTTGGGTTTGCGGGTCTGTATTTGAGGGTATTGAAATACCGCTTGTGATACATGTGGGATATTCAATAGAGCAGAAAAATATTCACGCCTTGTGAAAAAGAGCAGAAAAATATTCGTGCCATGTAGAGGTTTCCATCCTGGTCCTTAATGGCAGTTAACGGAGATCTTATATAGTGCAATCCGGTGGCACCTTTAAAGAAACCATGCGAACTGCGTTCATTATTGAGTTACTGTACCCTTAGAAGCCTTATACCATCCGCACTTCTTCTGTCTACAAAGCAGAGAAAGTATCCAAAATTGTATTTCTCTTCTACGTCTGCACAGCTTCTACTACATAATACCTTAGATTGTTATTAAGGTTAAACTGTAGCTAACAGACATTTTAAACATAAACGTTGGTTATCTAGACAACAAATAAAATAGTACTGAGGTTTAAGTAATTTTATATGATAAACATTGGCAGGTGTATTGACACTTGATTTAAACAAATTGCACGTTAAGCAGGAAATACGAAGCAACACAGTTACTAACCATCATCAAACACTTTTAGTGAATATTTTATAATATTTTAAAAAAAATTACAAACCCGATCTTTAATACTACAATAATACATTTACCATAAATTGTTCATTAAATCATTATCGGCCATCCTTACTTTTATATAATTTGATTTTAAAATAATCAACATATTATAGCAAATAATGTATTTCATAAAAACATTGTACGCATTGAAGTTAGCCATTGATTATTTCATAACAAATTGTAAACACAAAATGGACATATATACACAGTGTGGTTGATAAAGTATTGTTAATGTACGTACATATGTGTATAATATATATTATAATATGTTAATATTTGTCACCAAGCAACTTGTTATCTCATTTTGTTGTGATAAGGGAAAAATAATGTGATGATAATTCGTTATCGGTTTCAATTTATTACAAAATACAATGGAAGTTAAATTGCGGTGAAAGGAGCAAATAAATACAATATGAAAAATTTGGAAATTACCTGGACTAATTATAAAACTAATATCAAATATTAACGAATTTGGTATTTAAATTACAGACATAAATAATAAATTAGAGACTACATAGATAATAAATAAAATTATTTAGTTTTATATGTACATTATACTGAAGACTTTATCAAAGAATAGGTGAGAACGAAGCGAACAGAATTTTATAGCAAACAGTTGCGCAAATAAAATATGGAAAGTACAATCAATTTGTATATTATTATGTACGTATTTGATCACGTTCACGAAAAAAACTCATTCGATTAATTAATTAAAATAGATAAGAAGATGCTACAAGTTGTATATCTTATTGTCAATCAAATATTCTTATCAGATTTTTATCGTTTCATAATCTATATCATTGTTTCTCGTATATGTACATGTTATTTAAATCTTATTACACGTCTAGTAATTGAATAGTTTTTTAACAGAACAGTAAACAACAGACACATTTAAAAACTTCCACAATCGATTTAACCTTCACTAAAGCCAGTCCAATGAGGTTTAAAATAGAGCAACTTTTACTCAACTAAGAAAGGAAACTATACATACTATAAATGTATGTGTATGTATTTTGATACACTCATATTTATTATTTTAAATCGCGACAAATAATCAAAACTAATAAATAAATTTGCAAATTTAACAAAAATCTTACACATTATATATTATAGTGTGTGTGTGTGTATCTATCACATTTCATGTGTGTATTTATTCATACACCAATAAAAATATCACACACCATTATAAATTTTAAAACAATACAAAAAAAAGTATGAATACATATACGAAAAAAAAACTTGTTTATTTGAAAATAATTTTAATGACCTTTTAATATTTAATCGTACATGTGTATAAATTTATATGTATATAAGAAACTAACAACAGTGAAACTATGTATATTATATAGTTTATAATAACTTACACCATACACAATCAGATTGGATTGTGTGTGTGTGTGTAGTTTGAAATGAATGCAAAACCATAAATTGAATATGAAATTATTAGGTCTTAGCAAATATCAGCCCATACATCCTTGTGATTATTACATAATTTCACAAGAATAGGATTGTGTAAATTGTCTTTAATAATCTAATAACTCAGTTTTCGGGGATTTTTACATACGAGGGCTGACGTAAAAGTTTTAAGAATATTGCTTTTCAAAATATGCACGCAACACTTTTGCTCCAAAAGAATTACTTCTAAGGCGATAAAAACACTGTCTGCACATTTTATCTTTAATTGTTGGGAACAGGAAAAAGTCATTGGGTACCAAGTCAGGGGTGTAAGCCGGATGTCCCACCAATTCGATCGTTTGAATTGTCTAATATTCGATTGGTTGAATGCGCAAAATACACACCGTTTTGGGCTATCTTCTCAATTTAGAAAATCTAGAAAATTTCGAGCAAATAAATGGTCGTATATCAAGATTAATTAACCTTCTTTTGTTTTTCAAGAACACAGTAGCCATATGAGCTGGCATATCCTTTGTTTGTTTTTATTCGAATTGGAAGACCCAAACAGACGATTGCCGTTTACATTCCGGCTCATACGTACACATCTATGACTCGTCACTTATATCGATCTTGTATACGGTTTTAGAACTACCTCCAACGAAAAGTCTGTCTGTCAACAAATTTGAAAATCAACTTGCACATAGCTTCCGCACCTTTAAATGTTTATGTAAGATCATATAGTGTTACTAATGACTAGATATGCCTCGATTTCACATGACGGTCCTCTTGAATCAGTTTCCTCACAAAAGCTGTTTTTGAACGATCTTCACCAGATAATAATTATAAACACTAGGTCAAGTATGATGTTTCGTCGCCCAAAATCGAATGAAGTAATTCAAAACAACGTTGTGATACGAACTTTCAGATGACTTCTGAGAAACATAAAATGTTACACTTTTTTGGAGGTTATGTTTCTCACAAGTCATTAGAAGTCTTTTTACACTAATACGATATTTTAAACGATCCCAGAATCTTAATATAATGTCTAATACTACTGCTATTTGTTGATCTAATTGTATCTACATATAAATCAGCTTTAAATGAAAAGGAAGAAATTAAATCAACAAAGAAATCAAACTGAAGTGAAAGTATTGAACCGGAAATCTAAATTACAAAATGTCAACAAATAATAATTAATTCTATTTTCATCTATCTTTACATGACTGTTTGAACTATGTATACAATATGTATAACCAACGAAGCATAGTTATAAGAAATTATTAATCACACTTTGATGGAATATAATTTGACTAGTTTGAACTGAGCAAGTTTATTGTTTGAGGGTGTGCGATGATTATAAACTTGTTAATGTAATTAAGATACACACAAAGTACTTTTTTGATTTGCCACAAAGTGTAAAAAAAAATGTTTTTAATTGAAATAGATTAAATAATATTTCACCACAAATGTATTATTACTTAAAGATAAATAATAATATGATTAACAAACATTTCCATATTCTTTTGTCTTGGTAGCTCAGCAGACATGTACGTGTAATTTAATACTACATATTTTAATTGAAATTAATAATTATTTTTGTTGCTTTAAAATTTAAAAGTAAGTTTTTCTTTTAGTGTTCGTACAAAGCCAAAACTGGTTTTCTTAAAGGTTTATTAGTTTTTTATTTAGTTTCTTCATATTTCCATGGCCGTTTGTACAAAAAATTAAAAAAAAGTTGTTTTATGTTATGATTGTTTTGGTTTTTTAGTATATAGATTGCAAGTTGAAAAGAGAGTACCAAAATTTTGAGCTTTTTATGGCCTGAATAAATGTCACCGATTATTTTACTATATACACATACTATAAGTATAATACTACAGTAGCACGTGACTTCTGTATATGTAGCAGAGTTAATAAAAATACAAATAAGGCATATAGTTACAGATCGATGATTTTTCACTATTTCCTTGGAATTTAATTCGTTGCGGTAATGTATTTACTACAATAGTATAATCGACATAAATTGAAACAATAACGTATTATTTTCGATTACAATTGAATCAATATCATTTATACTACACATATACTTGTCTATTAAACCCGACCTAACTTATCAACATTTAAAAAAGTACAACAAACAACAAGAAGGTTCTAAAGGGTTTTCCAATAATAGGTTTTATTTTGAGTAGCCTTCTAGTTGGGCGAATTTTGAAGCTGTCATCTTTTGACATTTGACAAGTAGAAACTACACCACTACTAAAAATGGAACGATACACGCATTGCATAACGCATTGAAATTGTTAAAATTCACTACAAAAGTGGTGAAAATTATTCAAAAATTTGATTGTGTCGACGAAAATAGTAAAAATCCAAGGATCAGGGATGGACCCGTTGTGGAAAACTCGATATAGCTTGAATTGACTTGGACCTGTTGCTTCCGATATGATGTATTGGATGCGGTTGCTTAAGTAAGATTCAAACCATGCCACAAAGTTGTTTGAGAACCCAAATGAGTATAACCGTTCTAGTGCTTTACAATGGCTAATGGATTTAAAAGCCTTGGCCAAGTCTGTGTACACCACATCAACATGCTTGTGACTTTCAATACTTGATTGTGCTGCTGGTGAATTCAATAAGGATTGTAGATGTTGATCTCTTTTGCATGAACCTCAGCGACTGATTGAACAGTATGCAAATAGGTAGTTCCAAACTGGTGTAATCTTTCAAAAAAGAACCAGATACTTGGTCAGGACCGCAACCATCGCTGAAAGTTTTCAGAGCCTTATTTATGTCTTCTATTGTAATATGTGGTTCCTCAATTGGACAGGTTGCCTACGTTAGAGTAATGGGGTTTTTCTTTCTTATCAACGCCTTCTGGTTTAAAGACAAATTGAAAAAATCAGCAATTTCCAAATTTCCCATCATTGAATGTCCTGCATACGAGTAAGTATATAAAAACGTATAAAACCGTTTATTTTACGTTGTGTCTTAATAAAGTGCTTTGGAGCGGTTTTAATGCTAATTTTCACCTCGAAGGCTTCCTTTATAAGCAGAATTGTCGCATTTCGGGCTCACAAAATCCAAAAATGATTATTGAAACGCCTCTCCATCCTCAACGTTATTTGGTGTGGTTTCTGGGCTGGCGATGCGATTGGACCTTACTTTTTCGAAATTGAGGCTTCTGTAACAATTTTGCAAGAAAAGTTTCATAGCCATATTATTTCTCGAAGAGGTGATCACAATTAGCCAACGAAATCTAAGCTCTATGCCAATGCCCCACAGTCGATTCAAAACTTTAAAGATGGAATTCGTAGTCATCGAGGACATACAGCCGCAAATGTTCGAATCGGTCATGGAAAATTTCATGAAAAGGATATGGTGATGCAAGCATAGCCGTGTAGGCCATTTTTCTGACATCATATTCAAATGTTAATAAATGTTAGCATATCTTCCTCTTAACAATGAAATAAATAATTATTGATTTCTCTTAAAATTACTAGTTTTTTTAAATATCAAAATGAAACCTCTTATTGAAAAACCCTTTATAAATAAGACTCATGTTTTAAATGTAGAGTAGATCATTATATCAAATTTCAAGAAAGTGAAAAACTAATTAAAACTATATTTTAGAACGAAACGATGTGAACTAAATAAATAGAAAACATATTGGGTGACACTACCCCCAACAAAGATCTTTAATATGTTACAAAACAGATTGGATTGAGCATGATGCCTAAGATTACCTGTAACTTGTGTTTTACAAATTTAAAAAAGAATTGCGAATGAAATTAGGAGATTTAGTAAGAGAATTTTACTTTCTGCTTCATTTTTTAACAACATTTAATTTAATTTTCGTATTTTTATGATTATAAGAAAGTAAAACCGTTTAATATTTCCCACAGAACATAAAATTTTATTTTTAGCAAAATTAAATAAAAATATGTATGTAAAAAAAATCATTCTAAGAAAAATCATCGTCACATAAAATTATTGGCTTGATGACTATGTGTGAGTAAGTATAATATATAAACCAGTATAAATGTGTGTAGTGTGTATATACATACATTCAAACACGTACAATTTTTCCGTCCTATGGCGTGGGATATTACAGTGCATGTATATGAAAAATCAATGTTGCTAGTATCTCTATGGTGGTAGTAAATAAAACTACGTCACAATATTAGGAAAATTACGTACATTCGTTGTTAGTTCACAGTTTCGCGACTGGTATGATTTTTGATTGGGTTAGAAGTTAGATTATCTATATATGCGTATTGGAAAAAATTAGAACTCATCGTTTCTCATGTCAAATTACACGAGGCACGTGGAATAATTTGGTATATACCGTACAATAACTAAGATATAAATTAAACCTAATAACGATTTAAGCAAGTTATTGTAATAAATTCTTCATTAATACAAAGTATTTAATAAATTTCAACACTTAAATTAATAACTAGAGATGGCATATCAGTCTAACTTGATTTGGATATCAGCCAATATAGAACAATTATTTTGAAATGAATACAAGTTAAAAATTATTTTCGGCATTTCTCAAATCTGAAATTGTAGCTACGAAAATACTAAGGGTGTGTGACTATGTCATTCGACTAAGAATTAATAGATACATAAACTCGAACACTGAAATACATACACACACATGAATGATGAAATATTTTTTAAAGTTAAGATGAGAGTTTAGCATTAGCCATCAGATCATATTTGATGTACAAACCAAAGACTCAAAAACTATGATCTTATTAAGATTACGAACCTAACACAATTTCTTTATACATAACTATCTTACTTTCTTAAAGCAGACCTCGTTTTATCTTAATATACAGTTATAAACAATATTCGAAGTACTTTTTCATCCCGAAATAATTTTTTCGAGCTTAGCTATTAATAAATTCACCACGCAAAACAACACAAATCACAAAAGGTTACATCAAAAGTGAGGTGTTTTGATTCGCTGCATTATTCTAAATTATTTATTTAGTCATACTTTTAATATTTCAATTCTAGAAAATCTTATTTTTCCTTACACTTTTGCCAAATATGCTCCTGGCTTCTTGTTATCCTTTTGATATAGTGAAGTATAACTAGGTGAATTGTTGAATTTTTTGTATGATACACAAATCGTTTTTCCTGGTGTAATATTTAATAATGCAGACACGAGACAGACAAAAATGTAAACGTAGGCTAACTATTTCACACATTAAGTTAAATATGCATAACAAAACATATTCATTTTACAACTGATAAGTCATGCTTATGATGCAATAACATCACATTATTTTTTTAAGTTAAAATATTCAGGGAATTGTATTTGATATAGTAAGGAAAAGGAATTCTATGAAATTAATAAATGGTATCGATGATTAGATATTTATGTTTGGAGATTCAAATATAGATGTTTGGTTAGAAACTTTTTTGAGACTCAGTGCGGTTTGTTCATTTACACAGTAACTTGTGTTATGACTATAAATCCGATTTACGTAGATCTATCTGCACGTCATAAATGTATTCATTCAAACCACTGATCTATTATGTAGTTGGCAGTTTTGTTTAGATTCATTCAGTGCGTGAAAATGTTACTATCATCAAGCTTAACTTAGAAAGGCTTAATCAAACATTTTATGAGAAAATAATAAAGTATGTACTTAGTAGGTTTATGTGACTGACAAATTAAATTCCCTTAACTCAATTCGTATAACTTTCGTATAAATTTTAAGTTCACTTAAACTGACAGCTAAGCGAAATTCAACTGCTTTATCTTTCTTTTGTAAGCTATACGTCACCCAATAAAATAATCATGACGTGCATCTGATAAAAAAACATAACGATATTAAGGGCCCTCTAAGCCATAGATTATTTTATTAAGAAAGTCAAAAACAAAATCCATTATAATGGGTGTCTCCCAAAATGTATACTTGATCAAACGGAACAAGGTTTCATTACTGCAAATATATTATGAAATCTTTTTAATAACCGAAATTTATCGTTCCACGAGAATTCTCTGATTCTACCGTAGTATTTTGTGTTAAAGAAATCTGTAAAGGTTGCAATGATCAATATCTCGCTAGATGGTAATCTTCGAATCGTTGACCTCATACAAATGATATCGACTTATTCATTTGTGATATTTTCATTTTCAAAATAAAGGATTGAGACTTCATTGAGACAAAATGAAGGATTGAAGGTTTTTTTAGTATTAAGCAATTAAAGAGTATAAGTTATTTTGATTACTTTTTACAATAAAAAATTTACCTTGATTACAGTTTCTTTTACACTGGACACTTCAGTGGAAGATTTAGTTTTAAACCTTTATAACTTGATAGAATTGCCTTCAATTGCAAAACTAAAATCATATGTCCTTTCATCAAAGAAGCTAACGATATTTCTAGGGTTTGACATCTTTAAAGACACTTTGTAAACTGTATGTTATACTTATGTACTACAATATCAAAATTACATAAAAATGAAACTTAAATTTAAACTAAGTGCTTTTTAAAAGTCAATCAGTACCAAAACTGAATTATGTTGTTTTTCAGTTAGATTTTAACTATTTAGAATATAACTATTTTTAAGAAAAGCTTGCAATCGAAGAAATTTAGAAAAAGACGTTAAGTGTAGTCTAGAAAATACTGTTGTTAAAATCAATGCGTTACTCGTCGTTTGTTTGTTTTTATCTCTACAATTCGTTTTGGGGCTCGAAGCATTTCCAACTCTTTCACGGTTCGCTTATTTACGTCCTTACTTTACGCCATTGCAGCCAAATCGAGGACATACGGCTATAGGTCCGATTAATCGTATGGTGAAAAATCCGTAATCGTATGGTGAAAAATCCCTTTACCATCCCACCCCTATCGGGATTCGAACCCGGTACCTCTCGCTCCAACTGCCGCAGCTTTAACCACTGCGCCACCTGGGCGGTTACGTTATAGTTGGCATAGATATAAAAATATTCCAAATACTTGAATTACATTTTATTTTGCGAGAATCTTGTGTTCGAATTCTTACTTTTCATTGCAATGTACGAAACTCGTGCGTTAAATCTACAATTAAATGTCTATTTGACATCAGAACAATTAGCCTTTAGACATTAGGTACATCAGTACCAAAACATATCATTAAACTATTTTACCTACCAAATGTATTGTAGCTTTAAAGCTAACTAAATAAATGGAAATACACTGACGAACTAACTTGATATCAGTAGAGACAACAGTTGTTCGATATTATATTATTACTTTTATCAATATTTGTTTGAAATTGATGTTATACATAAAACCTTTTATAGAATATTTTACAGAAAGTGTGTATTTCTTATATAATATTGGATGAAAATTTTAATCTTAACAGAAACATAGCTAAAACGGATGTGACGTTGATCAAGATTCGTGAGTCATACTTTCGAAGCCTTAATCAATGGCTACCAATTGCTTCAATGACAAATCGATGGCTACCTTAGTTTCCAGTGAAGGTGATTTGCGAAAACAGTACTTCATCTTAAATTAGAATCAATTAGCGAAAAGCAGCCTGAGTAGCATAGTATAGACATTAAAACTGCATACAGCACAATCAGATTCGTACCAAGCCTCTAAAATAAAACATATGTTTGAGGTTTTTACATCATTAATTGTAAGGATCCGGCCATAAATACGTAAGGATGACAATAACCTGTGTTTTAAATAATTCAAACAAATAATTTCCAAAAAATAAACGTAATCTGTAATAGAAATTTCTACTTTTTCATACATAAGAAGGGTGCGTTGACTTTATCAAATTCATTTTCTCTAAAACATCTGTTTCTCTCTTTTTACACACACAAAATATAAATTAACTCACTATGTAGTCTGAAAAAAAAATATTGTATTATAAAAAATCGTCGCGACAAGAAAATTAATTTTCTCAATTTTCCAAACCGAACCAAAAAAAACATCAGAACCGGAATATATTAAACTTAAGGTAAACTTAGTCGGTATTGCGAAGTACTTCTTAACTTTAATCTGAGCACTACAAAAACAATGACGTTTCGAGAGCCACATTTATCATATAAGTACAGAGAGATGGAATAATTTAAAAAGAGAGGATCAACAGTTCGTGGCCTAAATTTTTGGCACCGTTAACTTTCTTTCATTTTTTTTTTTTTTTATTTTTAGGAATTCGAAAAATATTAAAAATAAATATTGTATGTACAAATTCTAAAATTTTATACTTTTTTAATCAAGCAAAAACTATTTTTTTTGTTTTTTATCAAAAAAACAAAAAAAAAATAATGAAAATGCTGACAAAATGTCATACCACTACCGAGTTATCTTGCATTCTTATACAATCGCACACTTGTATGAATACATAGAAATGTACATAGATTTTTTTTATAATATTATGTACATATTAAAAATGGCTGATTATTTTTAACTTTTTGTCTGTCATTAGGATTACATATTATTGAATTTTACATAACTTGAATAATTAAAATTGTAAACTTACTTGATTTCTTTGATATTCCTCAATTGCTCGATATGCCGAATCAGTTAATTTGACAAAAACCAATTCTTTATTATTATTTAAATTATTTTGAGACAATCCATATGAAATACCAGTACAGAGACCCGCCATCTTGAAAAACTAAATTTCGTTTCTTTTTTTTTTTATATATTCTTTAAAATATATATTTTTTTTTTGCCACGTAAAAAAATTGTGTTTCAGATAAAAAAAAGATATTTGCTTAATTTAAAAAACACAAATAATAATATTTTAATTTGTATTTTTCATATATATATTATTATTATAAAACTATATTTTATATTTTATAACAATAAATTCCACTAAAGTATTAAAAAATTCACTTTTTTCTTTAATTTTCATATACCTATTTATATAGATATAATTTTTGATTTTTTTTACAATCAATTTAAAATAATAATATAGGAAATTAATAATTAACTTAAAATAACAAAAAAAAAATTAATGTAATTTTGCAATAATTTTTTTTTACAATATGTTATGTATTATAAAACACACTTCAATAAAAATCAGATTTTTTAGCACTGGAATTATATTATATTTTAATTCAAAGTTAGTTTAGTTACAAAAAAAAAACAAACAAAATATTATATATCAAATCCGCGAATTTAATTTCAAATATTTTTTCAAAAAAAAATTTAACTTTTTTTTTGTAAGTGAAATATCTTCAGTGTTCTTTTGTAATTTTCACTGCGACGTATGGCCGCGACGGAGTCCGTCGCTAGACTAATTACATCGTGAATATTCGTTTATTCCGAATTTGTTGTTTTTTTAATTTTCGATATCGAAAATTGTATAGTGACATTTTTATAAAAACCGAGCGCATCCGCATTTTAACTAATATCAAAACGATTTTTTGAAATCAAATATTTAGTTTTATTTTACTTTATTTTTATTATTGTAACTTAAGTATATTATAATTAAATAGCATAAATAACAATAAAGTTATTTAATATCATTGCCACTATGAAAAGTGAAAAATTATGACGTAAATCCAAAAATATTTCATAAAAAAGCTTGGGCCCTTCGTTAAACTTTAAACTAAAATCAATGTTTTGTATAATTTCTTTATTTTTATGGATTGTCAATTAAAATTAATATATAAATCATATATAAATGTATGTAAACAACTTAATTCCCCATTCTTGATAATATTACGATTTACCTTTCTTAAATCGGTGACGAGCTTGAGCTTTGGTATAACGGTTACGATTAGCAGGCTGCTCCGGTTCTTCATTGTCTTCCTCTTTCTTAAAATCTTCTAGTAAATCAACTGGAGGGTCGAGTAAGCTCTTCATTTGAATTTTGGTATAATATCTATATGCTTTGGCCATCCCAAATCCTACAATCGAAATTGCAAAAACAAGAAGCACCATTAGCGATGGATGCTTCAAAGTTGGAATTTTAGCGAACACTTGATCGGCAAGAACTATTAAAACGCCGAGTATAATTCCTACACCGGCACCAACCCATGGCACTTTTTTTTCCATCAATGTTTCGTGATTACTTAAACTAGCAGCCTTTTTAGCAGCATTCAATATATTTGAGTCGTTTGGTTGCAATTGCAAAGCACGACCGTACGACAAAAGTGCGGTGTCATACTGACCAGCAGCAACATTAACTTCAGCCTTTCGAAAATATGCTTTTGCCCAATCGGGCTTCAATTGAATCGCCTTTTCTGCATCCTCATTGGCATAATAGTAGTGTTTCGCCTTTAGAAAAGCTAACGAACGATTACTATACATAATCGGATCATCTGGTGATAGTTTAATTGCATGAGTGTAATGTAATATCGCCTCCAAGTACAACTCATTTTTTACGCATTGGTTTCCCTGTTCCTTTAACTCTTCGGCAGTTGGTGGATGTACAATTTCTTCATCGTCAGCAGTAAATTCATTAGGTTTCGTCTACCAAATAATTATTTATTAATTTAATTAAGATTTTATTGATTTTTCTCTCAATACATTTTCGTCCATTTTTAATCATTCAATATTTATTTGTAATACATACCATTATGTAGAAGTTATATTTACAATCAGTATATAAACTTAAAACATTTTATAAAATAAAACTAATATATTAATATTATTTTAATTAGATAAATCCAATAATAATTAAACAAACAAAAAATCGTGTTGATATAAAATGACAGTCGGTGTTTGTCTACTAACTACTTGTCAAAAACTTCAGAATACAGTACGTCAAACAACATTATGTCACATAATCATAAATAGGTTATGTAACATAGTGAATTACAAGATGAGCATAAAATATAAAAATCGGTTTAATAAGTATATGTAATTAAATTATATTTAGATAATACATTTAAATTTATTCTCTTGATTAATGTAATAATAAAATTTAAAAAAAAAAAACTTTTAAACAGGAATTTAATTTTCTAGTTCGAATAGGTAGAATATTATTCATCATCGCTCAGCAAATCATCGTCAATATTTACATCCTAGAATAGAGAATTCGATAAGTTTCTCGACCGCAAAATAATTTCAAATTATATCACTTACCGACGTATCTATATTTTCATCTATTGTCATTCCTTCTATTTCTAATTCGAACTCATCGAGCGAACTTTTACGTTTCAATGGTTCAGCAGCTTGCGTTTCAAGTTCTGTGGTGGATCGTACATTTAAATTTCTTATTTCTTCTAATTGTTTGGCGATGTCGCTCTTAATATTATCTGGTAGAACAGCCGCTGATGTTCCTGTATAGCACCATTGTTGATTAGTTGTTTGATCTGTTTTACTTAGATCTAAACCTGGAATATATTCAAATTGGCCCAATTCTTCGGCTTGCTTCATCTCATTAACCGGTGTTCGTTCAATATTTAATGGTACTCGTGTGGCAAAATTAGCTGGTAGTCCAATATGATTTTTAGATAAAAATTGTTCTGTTTTTAATGATTCATTGAAAGTTGGAAATAAATTTTCGTATTGTTCGGGATCGGCTAAACTTTGACCAGCCTTTTCGTTTACTTTGGCTAATTCTGTTCGCCACAATCCGACAACGTATGTAATTTTACTTGGTATGTAGGTGCGTGCGAAGAATGCTGCTTCTGGAATACGTCCAGTATTGATTAAAATTTCAAGACATGCATCTAGATCACCAAGTAGAAACATCGAAAGAAATGAGATGTTATGCTTTCCCTGATCGCCTCCAGATGCTCCTAATGTTTTAAGCATATCCTTATCTCCTGTACTTGTGGCTAATAAAAGAAGGCCACCATAATCATTCGCTCGTTCCAAACACTCTTGTACTAAATCGAATTTATTTTTACTTGTTGCCACCTCCGCTAATTGAGACCATTTCTGAGGATTTTCAGATTCTCGTGCTAAAACTAAAGCATTATCTAAATCACCAATTTGCAGTGCCAAATCGAATTTGTGTTCAGAGTCTGTAGATACTTGGAGGGCTTGCTTCTTAAAACCTTGCTTCTCTAAGAAATGCGCAACACGTGTACGATGTTCTTTAGGAATGGTGGGCAATACACGATCAGCTGTTTCGAAATCACGTCGCATAACGGCTGTCTGATATTCGAGAATCGAAAGTAATAACGAATAGCTAGTAACATTTAATTCCTTGTCACCCAAATACAAACGGTTATCTTTAGGCACATAGCCAAGAAGATACATTGTACGATCTAAGTGGGATATAGTTACAATTTCGCCACCAACGTAGTAATTGATTCGATTAACAGAGTTTGTATAAATAAAGCAGTCGCCGACCCATAATCCAGTTTTAACTTGCTCATTTACTTCACCGAGTACATCAAATGCATTTTCGATTCCATCGTCGCCCAAACCTTGTTTTGATTCCACAGCAGCAGCAATTGCACCGGTATCAACGCGCAATATAAAATATGATTCTTCGGTTGCCAAACATACTAAGAGTCCAGATTCATTCCAAAAAACATGCCTAAACAAAGAGAACCCGATTAAGCATCAATTAACACCTAAACCATTAACAAATATGCTTACTTTGGTTGAACTTCTATGCGACGAATTAATTCAAGCGTCTCCCAATCATAAAACGAAAGTCCAGATGATGTTTTCACTCCAAGCAGATAACCACCAAATATACCTAAAATAAGATTTAGATTAGTTTACGAACAAAATGGTTTGTTTACTTCCACAGTTGTTACCTTCTTTCATGGTTTAAAGAAAGTGTGTAAAATTTAAAGAGAAAGGATTAGCGATATGGATTTTTTACAAGAATAATTTGTTATGTTTTGTTTATGAAATATGCTTGCTTACCTTCAGCACCATAATCTGGAGTGAACGATTTCCGTTCTTTGAAGTTACGGAATAGCTTAACAGCTCCACTGCTTTCACGAATAGCATATTCACTACTTTCTAAGGCCCAGACAAATTCCTGTGCCGATCCAAATGCTTTATTTCTTAGAGCCATTGATGTGTAAATTATATATTCTCCATCACCACAAACCACAACAAAACGACCATTTGGATTGTGTGCAATTGTTTGAGGATATATTTCGCATGCGCCCATGTCTTTCGAAGCAATTGGAAGTCTTTCACCATCCTTGATTTCTGTACCTTCGGGCAATGCTTTTAAGTTAACTTGTTGCATTTCTGAATGTTTAGCCCATATAATTTTGCCACCATTCACATCCATGGACATTGCTGGTTCTTCCCGACCAACTTTTATAATGATCGAACCTTCATCATAACCGAGAGCAACATTGTTTGTTCCTCGCATACCGGAAATTGTCCAAACACGTTCAAATCCATAGTTAAGTGACGTTTCTAATCGATATGTTCCAGAATGCCATATACGCACCGTACCATCTTCTGATCCAGTTAACACAATTGGTAATTCTGGATGAAATGATACAGCTGAAATATTCATAGCATGTCCTTCTAAAGTTTGAACGCATGTTTTATTCTGATAATCCCAAATTTTAACCAAACGATCATCTGCACCCGAAATTAAATATGGTTTGTCACCTCCATGATAATAATCGACACAATTCACACCCTTCTCGTGACCTTCTAATGTAAAATTCGGTACATTTGATCCCAGTTGCCATACTTTAACAGTACGATCAAGTGAGGCACTTGCAAATGTATTATTATCTTTCGGATTAAATACAATTTGCATGACATAATGTGTATGTCCTTCGAATATTCTTTGGCATGCCCACATTTTATCCCAATTCCACAATTTGATCAGCATATCATCACTACTAGTTAAAATCAGTGGTTGAGTTGGATGAATTGCAATGCAACGAACATAATCGGAATGCGCTTCAAACGAATGCACTTTATCGAGGGTATTATAGTTAAATACACGTATTTGCATATCATCCGAACCAGTAATTACCCAATTTTTACGCTCAACAAATTTGGCAGAACGGACCGGCAAGTCGCATACCTCAAAATCCTTAACCAATTGTTGATTTTCATAATTCATGACGTGTACATGACCATTGTAGAGAGCACACAACATCCATGGTTCTTTGGGATGCAAATCAACGCATTTAACACGATCGGATCGGGATGTTAATCTCCGCTTTATGTCTAGGCGCAAAGGCTGTAACACGAAATATATTTATTAGTTCAAAATTTAAAACTGTACATGATCAAATAATTAAATCAGATATTATAGGAATGTCAAAAAAAACAGAAAAGCAATACAATTCCGGCCCCAAATATTTTCACTTAATTTCAACGATTTTATGGCCCAATAGTGAAATATTTATTTAATATATTATATAAAATGTATTTAATTACCATTTTTATGTATTATTAACTAAAGTTATTATTTTAAAATAATTTAATTTGTATTGAAATGAAACAAAATTATTTTTTTGACAACACTTTAATCATAGACGTGGCTGGTACAATGAAGTTAGCTAAAGTTGTTGTTTGGATTAGGTATCTACATGATACAGCCTCAATTTAGGGTATTTGCCTGAATGTTTAATGCAGTTAGTGACATCTATAGTTGAGACTATGTAGCGAGAAAACATTTTATTTAAATTATTTTGAAGCTGTTGGATACAGTGGGAAATCGAATATACTTTATATTTCGTAGTAGAGTTTATAATAATTGGCTCCACCAGTAGATGCTCTTATTTCTGTATAAATTGCAATTTTAATACACCCACTATGGAATAATAGTGCTAGAATGTATTAACAACCGATCTATTCACTACTTTCTTAATAAAGATACTCCTCTTTCGGTTTCAATCGACTCAAAAAATAATAGAAAAATTCCTTCTTGGATTTCTAAACTAGGTGATACGATGTCACGTATCGAACCCCTCAATCCCGTCCGCTTGAAATCAGCACATGAAATTCGACCACATGTGTATTATGCTGATATGTCAATGAATCAAATCTCAAAGGGTTTACGCCGCCTTTACATTAATAGCTCATTTCGTTTTTAATTGGTAAAATGTTAATCATATCACACAACTGTCTAATATCGAAAAAACAAACTATATATTTTCTTGCATTTTATTGTAATATATTTAATTAAATAATATAGTTTTAAAATTTACTTAAATTATTATCATTTTGTTCGTTTAATTTTAATAACTACATATAAACCAAAAAACGAAAAATACGTTATGTAAAAAATTGATTAAACGAAACTACTACCATCTGTGTTTCGATTAAAAAACCAAAAACTATAAATAATAATTATAAAAAAACTATTGTATATTTTTAGGGGAAATTATATAACTATTAAATTTATCACGATATGAATTTATAAAATTATACATATTTTGAAAAAAAAAAATAATAACACATAAAAATCGTTGAAATCAAATATGTTATGTATTATTATATTAAAATAAAGCACCATAAAAATGATAAAAATATTGAAATAAAAATTTATTCATCAATATTATTAAGTATTTTTTTTTTATTATTTTAATGTAAGTTGGATATTTATTTTATATATTATTGACAACATCGAGAGATTAATATAGATATAATTCCTTTTTTTTCCTGTATGTTTTCAAATTTTCATCATTTTATGCATTTATATTGCATTCGCATTACATTATTTAAATCATCAACTAATGTCGATAAACTTATGTTAAATTTTAATAGTTTTGCTTAAACGCCGTGTGACTGAATCATAATTTGAATTATTATAAAAATGAAAATGTTCACAAAATATTTTATTATTATTATTTTTATTTTGTCAGTCTCATCACATTTATTGTATGAATATATATTATATATTGAAGGAAATTTTTTGAGATTTTTAATTTTTAAATATAGAATGGATATAAAGTAAATATGTATAATAAATATTTGATATAATATAGTTATATTTAAAATAAAAAAAGCTCTAATAACTGATGAATTTATTTGAATTCGCGTGTGGCACAATATTTTCAAAACAGAAAAACTATTTTTTGTTTTTCACAAATCAATAAAAATGTTTTCATAAAATGTAAATTTAGATTCGATTTTTTATTATTAGGTATTTGTAAAATTAAAAGATTTTTTATATATTATATAAGATAGTAATTGTATATAAATATTTTGATTTTATTATTTCGAGTATATAATATATGAATAGATTAGATAAAATATTAAATAAGATTAATGGGAATATTAAATCACAAATTAAAATAAATATATATATTTTTTTTAATTAAATTTGAATTTCGGAACAAAAAATTAAATTATAAATTTAATAATATACTACGGTTGTGAATATACTTATATATAAATAATTTAATTTTCTTTTTTTTAATTCAAATAACAAATACATTCTAAGAAACGATTTAAAATACCATAGACTATTTCTAGACCACAGTATCCTTGCACTAGGCATTGTTTTTATAAACAGAAAATTACATAAAACTATAATTAATTGAATTAAAACTAAACTTGATTATAACTATCATTTTTAATACAATTAATTCGTTATTTATTATTATTATATATTATATTAAACTTATTGAGTGTTAAGTATCAAAAAATACTTTAGTTTTATTTGTGAAATTAAATCTCATAATACAATCTGATAAAAAGACAATCCTTGATTTTGCATCTCTATACATATTCTACTTTTCTATCTAGATCGAAACAGAACAAAAAATCATAATAATAATAGTTTGCCGAAATTATTCGTTTCTATTTACTATTTATTGTTAGTAAAAAAAAATCGAATATTATCCCAAACTTAGTCCTTTCAATTTTAGAGTGAGCAGATCTCACTTAATTTAAATAACAGTCTTCGAGAACTTATACAAAAAAAAATCAAATTTGGTGTTTTTCTTTCTAAAGATAGTATATTAGATCATCCTTTGGATTTATTTTAATCATTTTGGTTAGATTTTCTAGTCATTTCCGGGGTGGTGGGTGGTAAAACTAATGGTTTCTTTAGAATTTGTGGTTTTACTTTAACCTGCGGCTTAAACGATGTTAAACAAACTGTTTCAGTTTTTGTGCTGCTTATATTCGACAACGATACAGATGATGTTGATGTAGCCGATGGTGATGCCGATGTGGTTAAACATCCACCGGTTAAATGAAGATCAGCAAATTGGGATACATATTTTTGTGTATTGCGTACAGGAATCGGACTTTTATGTGTTTCTTTGCCAGTTTTACTCTCGTCTTCGCTTATGTGCAACACATCATCGAGTATAAGATTGTTAATTTTTATTTTTTCACCATTATCATCGATATCCAATGTTTCCACTATCTCTTGCTGCGGTTTTACTTCGGCTTTTGGTTTTTCAACTAATTTATTATCCAATTTAACTTCCTTTTTATTCAGCTGATCATATTGCGTGGAATTCTCGCTCGAGTAACGTTCATTTTTCTTTAGGGTCGATTGATTTTGAGCAAATCGCTCAGCCGATGTCATATCTTCTAATTCGGAATCGATTGAATCGCGTGATGATCGTGTTGATCCTTCATTTGAAGAAAGCAATGGTAAATCCATTACTAAGTCGGGTTGAATTCGATTTCGTGTCAATATTCGTGGCGTTGTTAAACTATGCTGTGAACTTAACTCAACTCGTTTCTCCCACAAATCTCGGTTCTGTTTAAACACTGTGCTTCCACCTTTCTTAACATCGCCAGGACCACCACCAGGTGTTGTGACGCCATTTCCAATTCGACTTTCAGACATACTAAAACTTTTCGAATGATATTTTCGTGTTGGTCTTGTAACATTTATCGTTGATTCTACATCGGTTCCATCTTTATTGAATAATTCAGTGTCCGAATGTCGATTTTTATCATTACAATCATTTTCACCTGTATCAATTTCTTTAATTACATCGCTACGTCGATTCAACGAACTAAATTTATTCGGCTGTAATGATACCGATAAATTGTGCGTTTCCGAATTACTATTACTATTATTTCTCAATTGTACGCCTTCATATTCATCGAAATGCAGTTTTTGGTTTGATTGCGATTTTACCAGATTTGATGTACCACCAGCAGTTGAACTTACATGAATACCACCAAATGATTGTTGTTGCTGATTTAGTGCATGACTTAATTTTGTAGGTTCAGCATAAATAGGTTCTGACGGTTTTTTAGTCTGGAAAAATTTTTAACCGGAAAATTAATAAAGATTTAAGATAAAAAAAAATTATTTTACTAAGCAGAATTAAAATGCATATTATAAAGATTACACAGTGAGTTTCCGATTTTAGAATAATAAATACATATTAGAAACAAAACGAGATATTATTTAATCGCAATAACATTTCCGTTCTAAGATTACTCGACCACACCACTAAATCAAACCAACAATATTAGTTTTATTATAAATATGTAAAACAGGTTATACAAAATTTCAACATCTTATTAAAAAAAAATTGGAGAAAATTGTTAGAAAAGTTAAACTATACAATTGATTTTAGACATAAACGTTAGGATTAGTAAAATAAATTTTTCAAAAGAAACAAATTCAAAAATTGTATTGATCTCACCTTTAACGATTCTAATTGAGTTGTTGTTGAACTATAAAATTGTAAAAATACCAAAACAAAAAATCATTTAAATAATATATTTTTTTTAACTTTTCCAACAATTTTCACGATTATGTATATATATTTATATATGACGAAACATATTAGGCACACATAAAACAACAGTACATACATTTATTTCGATAATTATTTATATATTTATATCTTTTACAAATATATCATGCTTATTATATATAATTGAAGTTTAATTAAAAAATTTACAAAACAATAAAATAATTATAATTATGGTATATGAATGTGTATAACATAATGTATGTATAGGCAAATAAAATTAAATTTACTTAAAAACAAATATAATACTATATAAAATTGTGATGATGGTGATCCATGGGTATAATTTTATTATCGTCTCTAAATTCTATGTTCATTCTTTATTTTATCTCATAGACTATGCTAAATAAAATAAGATAGGACTCCAGATTGCTTGGGATGGTGTGGTCTCTTCTTTAGATACAACTTATTGCTTAATATTCCTGTTAATGCCTTTAGGTAACTTTTCTTTGAAAACTGGTTAATAAAAAACTAAAAATTTACGGTTTGGTAACAACAAATATTTTTGGAATGGTTAAAGAATGATAAATCTGTTAGTTCAATGAGACGAGTACATTTGATAATTAATACGAATCGTTAGTTCTTGAGTTATATCCTCCCAAATGGATCGATTTAATATGAATATTTTCTACCAACTTATATAAACAAAGATTCTAAAACATCTTATTTATTGTTCAAGTAAGATAACGTATCAAATTGTGATATATTTATATAACAATAGAAACTAAATGTAGCCAACACAAATAATTATAAATAAATTATCGGTTATTTATATACGAATTCATTGAATAAAATCCAATAACGAATTGTTCCATATAATTTTAAACTATTTATATTATAGACTATTGATAAATTCTAACAACATATTCATAAATATAACAAATAATGAATGTAATTGTACAACGTACAACGAATTTTAATTAATAATCCAATTAGAACTAGTAATGAAACTATTATCACGAATATTATTTATTAGAAAACAAGATAAATAGTATGAGTAAATAAACGATGCAGGAACAATATAATTCTGTGATTATTGTTTATGTGATAAGTTGTTTAATAATCATGTCGTTCAAACAACAAAATCATCATGATTATCGTTTTATGATATTCAAAACAATATTGCCGCTAAAACCTCCACGATTTTATCTAAACAATATACAATTCGGGCAACTACTAGTTGTTTTCTCAATTATTATTTTAGATAAGTCTGCAGCATCAAAATATTCAAATTTCAGAGTGCTTCAGTCTAGTCCATCTAAATATACTTTTTGATCATAATCCTCACTACTTTAAACTATTGCAGCTATACAGTAAATATATAGTTTTTTTTTTAAACATTGAACACCATGCAGCAAAATAAAAATTCAAACTTACGTGTTGCTCTTAACCGTACGATTGATAATTACTGGATTTTGCCATCACCACAATATAAAAATAACATATAATTTTCAACTATAAACAAACACACATGCGGCACACGATAAAAAATTTCACTTATTCAAGGCACAGAGTACAATCACAACAAATAACCGCTTAACTTTACTCAAGTACACCTAAATAATATATATAAAAAAAATAGCTAACACAAAACATAAAGCTCTCGATTTTAGTTTTTTTTTTGCATAAAAATTGTTGTTTTCTAATTAATATGAATAAAAAATAAAATCAATTTACAAAAAAAATTGATCAATAATATAAAACACACATAAATTAGCAGTAGTTGTGTTAAACAGTAGTTTCGAGTACCTCGTATTGAAAATGACTGAAATCCTCAAGGAAATCCATTGAATTTTCAAATGAGTGCGGCTCATCGTGGTAGTTGTATTTCGAACGTATATCATTCACACTATCAATCGTATCGTAGTGTATATCACTGGGACTATCTAATGTTTTAATTGATGATGACGATGCCGTTGATAGTTTTGTATTTATTGTTTCAATTATGTTACCACTACTGCCACTCAATTGCTGTTGATTTAAAGATCGTGTTAATGATGATATTGTTGTTGAATTTTCACTGCCTGATATTGATGGTGATGTATTATTTGTATTGCTATTAATATTACTACTATTATTATTGTTACTACTATTAGTTTGTGGACATATTGATAGTTGACTATTTATTGAAATATTGCCACTTGGACGACGACGACGGACGGATTCTTCTGAGCTTGATGATTTCAAATGATCACTTGATTTTTCACGATCCTCATCTCTGTTAAATATAAAAACAATTCGATATATTACACACCATATAATTTCATTTAATTTTACTCAGTCTCATACTTTATTTTTAAGGATATATATTTATCAGGAACTAGACCATCTTTTCCATTAATTGTGCCTTGCCACCAATCGTTCGATACTTGCTTCTTTAGTATGACTGTATCACCCTTACGGAATGATAGTTCCCGATTTGATCGAGCACTAAAATCAAATTGTGCGGTTGCTTCCATTGTGTCGGATTCTAAACATAATAAATTAAATTCATATTTTGCATTAATAATTTCGCTTATATTGCTATCAAATGTATTTACCATCTTCAGATGGGTATACTTCCGAATCTGCGTCTTCGGTAACTGGATCGGTCGGCGAATCACCTACTTCTCTATAAATATAAACAAAATAGTGATTAAATATTTAATTCGATTAATTCAACTAACTTACATATCAATTTCTGGTGAAATATATTTTTCATATTTAATGCCGCTTAAATCTTTCGGGAATAGCTCGTCATGATACACAATCATATTTTTAATTAATTCATTCACTTGATTTTGATACTGAACTTGATCTTTATCTTCCGGTGCTGGCATTAAAGTGGGACCAAAACATATTGCTAAATTATATGCATCCATCATATTTTCATCAGAATATTCTGATAAACTAAAATGATAATAATTACAATGAAAAAATGTGACCCCGACGACTTTCATATAGCGTTACTCACTGGTTTAAAAAAGCAAATAAATATCGAATAACGATAACAACGGAACGTGGAAGACTTTGTAAAAATTGTTTTATCCCAAGAACTACTTCTTTCTTAGATTCTAATTCTGTAATGGAATAATTATTTATTGATCATGTATGTTTAAAATAAATTACATCATTGCTAGATAAACTTACGTGCAAGTTGTACAAAATGGTCGAAATATATAATCGGGAATAATGGTTCTCTCAATTCACGTAGATACAATTTTAAAACACCAGCCACTGAATTAATATCAGAAGCATCTGTTGTATCTGCCAATGGATCATCGCCTCGTTCAAAACCTTCTCGGAAATTTGTAATTTCAACTTGAGATCCGGAAACACGGAAAATACCCTGATGGTGTAATCCAAATAAATTAATTACTCGAATACAACTTCGCATGATCAATGGAATTTCTTCATGTGTTGCTTCGAGATACTCTTCGAGGGAACCACCAAATAATTTTGGTTGACCTGACATATTCATACGACCGATACGTTTACGTTTTGGTATATTTGATTTAACAACAATACTTGTGTGTATGGCTGAATCTTGTGCCAATGCGTCTCGAAGTAGCTCAGCTTTAGAGTCTAATCGTGCTATTCTCGATGTTCCCAATATATATTCCCGAATTTTTGATATATAAAATTCTTCAATTTCGGCTTTATCAGAACGCAATTTCACAGTTAGAGTTTCGGGTTTGGCTACTTGATAAGTAGTTCCATCACCGAATAAATTACTACAATCGTAATCTTTTACATTTAAAATTTCTAGTAAATTTGTCTCGGCCGTTTCTAGAGTTTTCCATATTTCTTCCGATTCTGTTCTTAAATTACTAACCCGTGTTTGTAAATGTTGTAGCCTAGCCTCCATATCTTGATGCAATGCTTTTAATAATTCTGGTTCGATATCTTCACCTTGTTGCCCTTGGAAATCTAATTTTTTTGGTATCATAAATGCTCCATGATGCTGTTCTAAGAATTTCTGTTTATCAGCTCGACTATCCATCGAGTGAACGGTATGACTAAGTGAATCGGAATTGTTTAATACAGCGCGACATCGTCCTTGATCAGCGGTTACGTGCATTAAAAGTGCACGCGATACAGCCGAATGAAATCCAAGATCCATGCACTAGCACAGAAAATAAAAAACAATACTCATTAAACCAAATTCGTTGTCTGGTGCATTTAAATTGATTTAAATTAAATTATAGTTTTGATACAATACTTATGTATCCCTCTTTTACTTTTATTTATATTCGTTCACATTCATATTTAATCATCATGATTATCACCCGCATTTATACGATATAAATTTCCCAAGACAAAAACAAAAACAATCACATTTCATTTATTTAAATTTACATTTTCCTGTTATTTTCTCGGTTTAATTTACCTACTTGTGACCTCAATTAAACTTCAAACATTATAACAACCGAAAACAAACATAATCTTTATTCGTCTATATCATATACCGAGTATAAAATATCAGTTGTCTTCGTGTTGTTCTTAAAGGTTAACGAAATGATACTTACATCAATTAAATCGCTGAGATCTTCAACAAAATATTTATGGATTGTTGTATTTGAAGCTTCTAGACACAATTGATATTCATTTTTGGCTTTCAACGCTTTCAGTCTTGCATCTGTGTACTTATTCTTTCGCTAAAAATCGCATATAAACCATTTTAGTTGGTTAAAACGATATATTTCTTATATCCCAATCATTAATTCTTACCTTAGTCACCTCCTTTTCTATCAGTCTATATTTTTTACTACGTTCTAGTTTCTCTTTTGGCATGGCCTGTTGAATCTTCGCCCTTTGATTTTCGGCCGTACGTAATTTTGTTTCGGCCGCTTTACATTCTGTATTGTAACTGTGATACGTTTTCATAGTTGTATGTAGCTCTTGCAAAACTTTTAAAATTTCCTCATGGGTTTCGTAGCTAATTTCACGGCATCGCCGATATATTCGTTGTACATCATCTACAACTGTTTGTAGTCGTGCTACTAAATGTGTTGAACAAATTTCCGATAACGTTGCATGATCTTTTGATAATGACTTGGTTTGATTTATCATTTGTTGCCAACATGCATATGACGAAAATAGGGGCCATTGTTCGCGTCTAAATAATTTACAAATTAATAATTATTTAATATTTGTGTTTGATAAATCTAATTATATTTACTTTTGCTTTTGTTCTTTGTGCCTCAATTGTAAACTTTTGGCTAGTTTATCCAAACTTTTACTATAGTCTAATTCAACTTCACCCCGTCGTCTAAAAAAGTCTTGAAGTTCTTGTATCAATGATACTTGTGATTCCATTCGAATATCTAGACATCTTAACTGTTCATTTAACTGTAAACGGATATCTGAAAGAGATAAAACAAATCATTAAAATTTCCCAATATATGAACAAAAATAAAACATTAGTATTTAATTGGAGGAAATAGTGGGTGACGGTCAGATAACCTAGCCACCAAGAGATGGTTCTTTTTAACAAAAATGACGTCAATTTTTTGCTATTCTAAAAATCCGAACAGAAACTAGAGCAAAATAAAATAACGAGAAATATCTTTGCTTCAATACCTGAATCAGTTGGAGCTTGAAGTATGTATAGTACATTTTACGGGTTCACGTGGATCAGTTGACAATGCTGTTTTCTTTGACAGCCGACTTGGTAACTGACATTTGCTTTGTGATTAGTTTGATTTGCCATTTCATAAATAATGCTTGCAAATGTTCCAAACAAAATTTTATTCAACGATAAATCTGAAAGAATTGTCGGATTTGGAGTGAATAAAATCGACAAGCCTTCGTCGAAACACCATTTTTCCCCTTAATCACTAAGACTCGATAAGACTATTTTGACATACCTTCCCAGAAAACACTCTCAGTCCCGAAATCTGTTTATTCTTCTAATGAAGTTCAAGAAATCTGTTTGTTCTTCTAATGAATGCCCCCTGAGCAATGTCCATGAGAATTCTCAGCAAGATCCTTAAACTTCGTCTATCATAATCAAAACAACATAACCGAAACCACCATTACAGCCAGAGAAAATCACTGTATGGTGAAAATCCGCTTTATGACCGGGGAATCATTGGTCCATATGTATTTAAAAACGATAATGGGCGAAACATGAATGAGGTCTAACTTTTTTGTACCCCAATTGACTGGCATAAATCTTTCTAATATGTGGTTCCAACAAGACTGTGGGGTATAATTAATTAAAGCAACATTTAATTATGGCCACCGAAATATTGTGATCTAACTCCTATTTTATATGATTTGACGATTGAACGCAACATTCGGCGAGTTATTAGCGAGATACGGACGAAATTGTTGCAAAAAGAGTGAGAAAACTGGACACCATATTGCACCATCTATATTCTATCCAATCAAACTCCAATACAACATAGTCGAAACTGAACCATTTCAACAGAACATAGGGTTTAAAATTAATGAGATAAACTGAAAAGATAGGATCTGCAGTGCTAACCTCCAATCTAAGCGATAAAGCTGCCATATTTAATTAGCCATATTACAATGTACTAAAAAATCTTAGCCCTAATACATTGAAAAGGTTATGATATTTAACAAATAAATTAAAAAAGGGCATAAATATGATTTGAGTGAACCAACCCCTAAAATTCAACCCTCGTTCATATACAATTTTCATTATTATATATACTACATCGTACATATGTGAAATAAAAACAAATTTATTTTGGTGTGTTTCGTTTCGCCAGCTACACATTTTCTTTTGGTAGCGGACCAGCTTAGGGTTTTTGGTGGTTGAATACATACGATATATAAACTAGTTTTTTTCATTTCAATAATAATTTTGTATTTGTTGTGGGAGAAAACATATATTTGGTTGCTATATTGTATGTTGTTAAATTTGAGGATGAGTCATCGTCGTCATCATTCAAAAAGAACATGACAATTCGATTAAGAGTCTATTGAATTTTAGAAACAGATTATTAAAAAAAATTGTATTTAAATACGAATTAGACTGTATTGTGCACATCGTGGAAGTGATCCAACTTTCATTGTTTGAAAACGCAAACCAAAAAAATTAGTTCGATTGCATATCAAAAGCGTTTGACAGACACAATTGAAAACACTCAATTTTTACCTACTCATTGATTAATTTAAGTTTTGGCAGTTGAATGATATAACAATAATCTAAAACGTCTATATATTAAGCTGATGGATTATCCTTAAACTTTTGTCACGATTTCCATTTTTGCCACATAAAAACGATTAGGATAGTATTACAATAAAACAGGAAATTGATATAAAAATTAATTTATAAATATTTTAATTTTATATAAACATTAACAATAGGGTGATACTAGGTAGGATGGTACATAAAAATAAAAACAAGGCTCGAACGAGTACTCGTGAATACGTGATTTTGAAATATGAAAATTTTTTCAACGTTCGTTACAGATAAAGGCACATCTGTATAATTTTCAATTTAACATAAATCTTTATCATTTGACTGACAACTGACAATTGATTTACAAATTAATTTTTATATTTTTATTTTATGGGATTGGTTTTCAGTAAAAAAAAATAGTTCGAGTATGTATTTTATTAGGAAATGTTTTGATTGAAAAGGAAGTCTGATTTTACTTTTATGTTTTCGTTTTTTTAAATTAATAAAAGATTTTCCAATAAGAGGTTTCATTTTGAATAGCCTGTTGCTCAAGAACCACTGAGAATATTGCTTATTGGTTTTTAGGCTGGCGAGGTGATTCACCCCTACTTTTTCGAAAATGAGACTGTGGCAAATGTTATGGTATTGCGCTACCGACCAATGATTAATGTTAGGTTTGGAAATGGAAGATATTGATGTAAACGTCGTTTATTTTAAGCGAAATGGCCACGTGCGACAAAAGCAACGAAACAATCGCAATTTTACAAGAAAAGTTTTCTAACCGGGTTATTTCTCAAACAGTTGATCACAATTGGCCACCGTGATTTTGTGATTTAACGACCTTTTAGACTTTTTCTTTGGGGACACGTGATTTACGAATGTGTGTATTGCTCAAGGAAAATTTAATACAAAGGATATGGTACTGAAAGCGTAGTCATGAAGCCTGATATCGTTTTCAAATGTTAATGACATACCTTCCACTTTACAATGAACAAGATTCATTGATTTCTCTTGAAAAATACTCAAACATCACAATGAATCTTATTGGAAAACCCTTTATGTGATAAAGTCAGTAATTATTATTTTTCACAAATGATTATAATTTTATGTGAGTTTGACGTTGGAGTGTAAAGATGTTACTTCCTTCGTAGTGTACATTTCATTTAACAAAACCTTGAGCCAATCAATTGTATTGTACATTAAACCTGAATTGTTTATGATGACATTTGATTCCACAAATACATTAAATGATTACTAATTCTTTTGTGTTCGAAATTAAGCAAAAAAAATAATTTTATTATATTTGTTTGATGTAGAATCGGAAGCTGAATAATTTTGATTAAATTATCACAGTGAATAACTTTATATGTGTGTGACTAATACAGATTAGTACCAACATATTAAGGACTGATTTCACCTACTCATAAATTTCTTACACGTTTTAAACTGTTATACTCATACAACTTATATACATACTAAAACAGAATCATAGAAATTTCCAATTTTGAAATACAAAATTATTCATAAAACTATTTTAAGAATATTTTCTATTTTATACTGCTTGTGTCTTGAGATGAATATATTGTTACAATATTACTATAATTTTATGACTTTCGGAAACGAAAATGAATTTTTACTTAAATAATTGTACATAGCTATACAAATATGTATTGAACATAAACATATTTTTCAATTTTTATAGAGAAATAAAAAAAATTAGATAAATATATTTTCGTGGAATTTCACTATTATATAAATATACTACCTTCTGCTGTTCTCATTTCCAAATGGATCGATCAATTTTATGATTTACTTGATTTGAGTGAGACATTTTTATTTTAATATTGATAAATCAATTTATAAATTTTTAATTTGATTTTCATTAAATGTTAATTAGTTTTTATTAAAAAGCATAATCAAAATTGAAATTTCAATGAAAAAGGATTCGAAAAAAAGATTGAAATTAATATTAATGGATACAAACAATTAAGTCTTAATTATAAATTATAAGAATTAATAATAATTATTATTAAGTTATAATTATAATGAAATAGATTTACAAAGTCAAAATATATTTAGAACGTTAATATAGGCCTAGGAAAATTCATTAAAATAAATTTAATAACTAACATTAATGAACTAAAAAACCTCTACATTACTACACCAACTTTGAAATATTTATGCGTTTACGAAAACCATAGTAGTAATGGATCTTCACTAAGAGTTTAAATATTTGGTAGAGTTTAGAAACATTTTCTTCTTTAATCGACACTCAAATAATTTAAAGAAACAATCTTTATTTTAAGTTTCCACTCTCAAGTTTAAATCAATCAGCACAATACCCTATTCAGTCTATTTTTAAAAATTAACTTTATTTTTCTAGCTTTCTGGATGAATATACTACGTTGTTTCACGCCAAAAATTGTGAAGAAAGTTTACAAATCGAAGGTACTGCATTATCAAAACAAGGCACTAATGAAGAAACTAATAGTGCGATGATGAAAAGGGAATAGTTAAAGTTCACAACATGATCAAAAAGCTTGGTGATTAAATAATTGCCATAGAACCAAGAGGTGGATGAATCTCTGATTAGTGAAACAGGATACCGAAACTACTAATTGGATCTACTTCTCATGTGAGAACACAGCTTTTTTGTCATATTGTTATATAATTTTTTATCGTTTACTCAGAAACGAAACCGAAATAAGTACTTTGACCTTAAATGTTTGTAGCCAAATCTCTTAGAACACATTTTGTTCCTATTTTAGCACCGTTGCTATTTAGATATGGATATATGCTTAGTTCATTGAATCATTTAAGTTCGATTAAATTCTTCAAAATGACCAATTCATTTAGAGGTACTTTTTCAGTATTGTTTGACATTTCATCATGGGAAAACGCTTTACATAGCACCTACAAATTATTTAGCTGTTCGTACGCCCAGCGAAGCTTATGGTCTAAATAATAGGCCTACCAAAAGCACAATTCACTATAACATCAAAGATTTGAAACCCGATTTTTATTCACCACATCCACCACGTTATGAAGAAAATAAAGCGGCGATAGCAGAGAGTGTACGTGATAACAGTATAATGAATCGATTCGGCACCGTTTTCAAACACCTTGACTTGTAGGCAACAACTAGGCGTATTTTACAAGGATCTTGGTTCCAAAAAACACAAAATTTAACTCCGTTTTAGTCTTTGGGCTTTTGAAAAGCTTGAAGAAGATACACTGTTTTCGAAACAACGTTACATTTTGTTCGTAAACGCAACATTTTGTTTAGCGACGAGCCCTATTCAAATGAATACGGTTAATAAGCAAAAAATGTCGTTTTTGTGCTGAAGAGCAACCCAAAGAGGTATCATTAGATACAGACAAAACAACAGTTTTTGTGGTTTATGGGCTAGTGGAATCATCGTAGCTGTCGAACGTAGCTGTGAATGGCACCCGATTTTCAAGCATGATAACGGACTATTTGTTGCATGAAATTGAAACCGGCGTAATCGAAATTGGGTTTCAACAAGACGGCGCTACTTGGTTCACAGGCCGTAAAACCATGGCTTTATTGCGTGAACAATGGAGTGAACAATTAGTTTACTGCTTCGAAAAATGACTTATCTACTAGATTATGTGATATCAAACGTTTTCCGTTTTTATTCCCAAGTCTCTTAAAATACATATCCTCACTCTCTGCAAGTCATGCAAGCCAACCATTTATCCACTAAAAATTAAACAACTTCGAGAGTATACTTCGAGAAGCTATAGACAATAGTAATACTTTATAAAAGACAACTGACTTGATTAACTTACAGATACGTTAAGCTGTAATCGGAAACATTGCATGAGGAACTACTAGAGAAAAACCCGAACGACCTATGCAAACCATTCCACACAGAATTAAGATGGCATATTACCTAGATTGAAAAACAAGACAAAAAAACTCAAGGAAATATACGAAAGACAATAAAGAGGTCTGCTAGATAAAGGCGTAAAGTTATCGAAATCCATACTGGAAACTATATGAACTCAGAAGATTCAACAAAAATATATAAACATCTTGAAAGCAGAGACAAAAATTAAACTTAACTTATGGAACTATACAAGTGCACTACAATCGAATTTCGATGCATTATCAAAACTGATAATCGAATTACAAAACGAAACATATTAGATAGAGGTAAAATTGTACCAACTTCGTACAGTCTAAAGTCTACACGGATAAACCGTTTTCGATTGAGAAAATACAAGCTAACAAGTACTTTAAAATGAATCATCCATTACCCGACACAAATGGTTGTCTGTATTCTAAAATACGTCAGAAATCTAGAAACTAACTTTTTATTAAAATAAAAAGTAAGCTTTCTAAAAACTAAAATATAAACTAATATGTTTGTATTACGATGAAATCACCCTTATATTCCAAATGGAATATTGTCTATAACTAGCACATTACCTTAATTTTCATTTTAGAGCTGCTAAATTTTCCTCTTAATGTGTTCACCATTTAAATTTATATATTTATCACGCATATTCAAAATAAAACTATATTTAAAAATGGGTGGTATAATTAAATTCAATTTGTTTAAATGATGAAAAATAATTACACAAAAACATGAAGGACATTAATAACATTATATTCCCATACATAATACAGGGTGACTTGGTACGCGAAACTCATTAGTTATCTCAAAATGTTAAAAAGATAAAGGGATGATACAAGGGCCTATCTGTTCGTCGTTTTCAATATGGAGTTAATGCTATCTGTTCTAAAAAAATTCGCACTGGCAACTGAAAAGTCAAAAATATGCCAGCTGTTAGTCAAAGAGTTCGTAATGAACCAAGAACATCAACCAAGCATTCGTACACAAGAACTAAACAATTCACGAACCACATTACAACGCATTTCGCATTTTGCTTCATTTGCATCCATTCAAAATTCAAGTCAAAAATTGAAGCCACCAGACTATTTAAATCGTCGTCGTTAATTAGAAGCTTAAAGGAAATGAAAGATTTTCATTAAAAATCAGCGTTAGCGATTTTCAACTTAATTACGTCAGAATTTCATCATTCAAGAGTTACTGTTTGGTGCGGTTTAAGGATTGGCGGCATCATTCGGTGATTTTCTTTCGAACGAACATGAAACGTTATCGTAACTTATTAAATGAATTACTTGTGAACCAACTTTGATTTCAACAAGACGGAGCGACATGTCATGCAAAAATCCGTTAATTGTCAATAAAATTTTTTGATCGCATAATTTCGAGAAATTTTGAAGTTCCTTAACTAAAAAGCCCTGATTTAAGACTTTGTGGGTTTATTTGACAAGTCAGGTGTATGCTAATCATTCTAAAGTTAGGATGCAGGCCTGTATACGAAGCCGTGGTGGGCTTATGAACGATACTGTTCTTCATATATAAATGACATATAATCATGCTTTCATTATCAATAAACAAATGTTGACTTTTCATCCCAAAATGTGTGTTTTATTTACAAATAGAAAAAGGACTAACAGATGGTCTACCATCAACAAAAATTAAAGAGGATTTTGTTTGGTATACAGATGACGTATATATATTCTAGGAAACTGTTAATAGAATATTTCTGAAACCATTTATCAAGGCAAGTATATAGCTTTTCCAGTTGGCAACGCCGCTCTGAGTCACAAGCAAATATTTAACAATAATACAAAGTAAGTACTTCCTACATAAATATTTACACAAATGGGGAATAATATATATTTAATCTTCGAATGCCCCTTATAAAAGTACTACATCATCCACCACTCGTTTAAATTCGTACTTCAAAATAATGACTGTAAAATCTTAATAACATTTTAAAATAGGGTCTTGTCTAGTTTGATTTATACGCAATTATGTACCTATATACACAACAATATTCTTATCAATTTTCCAAAATAAAACCAAATATTATACAACAATCGAATGTCAATTCAATTATGTTGTGCAAAATTCACTGTAATTTCCTATCAATAAACTAAACGAACATGTAAGGTATATGTTACACGTTGAATTATACCCGAAAATATGTTTCGATTCTATTAACCACTCAGTCATTAAAAAGACATAAATCAGCTTCTTATCGATATTATATACAAAACTTGATAAGAACGAGTATGCAAATTTGATTTTTATTCAACTATGTGGTATGATGATAAGAGAATTTTAATTGTGACACATCGAGGGAACGTGTTTGGTTAACAAATATGATAACTATTTAATTAGTTTTTTAAACAATATTTAAGCGATGTAACAAAAGTATGTACATATACATTATAACGAATAAGTAAAACAAACTAAAGAATGTATGGGATATATAAGGTTGGTTGGTTTTGCGAGTAGGCGCGATTAATATTACAACCAAATCATTATTTTTTGCGTTTTCGGGGTAACCATGCGAAAACAAGGGAGATTTTAACAATACAAAATAACCAAATATCGTAGCTCGTCGTATACTTATATACGCATAAAATACCAGCTGTTGAATTTTAACCAATAATCACGGTTCGCTTTAACTTCATTTCAACGTAAAATACCAAAATAAATTTATTTTGCCACCCTTATTGGTACTTCAGACTTGATAATTAACCTTGCTATAGGCATAAATTTTATATTTCCATATCAAATCTATTTTAGACAACTTATGTTTATTTTATACATAATTATCAATTGAGGATTCGTGAATTTTATGTAACGCAAAAAGGCTATAACTAAGTGTAAAATACTGCATCAAGAATAATCAGTCCATTATGTTGATAATTGGCCGCACCAGTAATTTAAATCGAAAAATAGTGGATACCACTAAGTCTCACTATTGTTACTATGTACTCTAAAGCCTGTTTGGTGGTGAGATTTTGTGAAGGTGAAACATGCCAAAACCATCATATACGTGATGATTTTATGGATCGAATGATGCCTATTTTATCGAGATTACAGCTGTATTTGTAGTTTTCTTGCTACTAGCATCTTGCTACAGTTTTGCAACCAAACTTGGTGACTTAGCAATGTTTTAAAAATGTTAATATTGCGATATATGATAAGATTTATGTATAATAACCCTGTAGTTATGATATCTATAAATAAACAAAGTTGCACTCTGAGCAACCTATTTTATTTACTTAGCAAATTGAAATTATAGTTTTGATATAACTCCTAAGTGTGACTAAACATGCCATAACACGCTGTTTTGGATAAGGATGCAAACCTTTGGGATTTGTGTCTAGTAAACTGACATAAGGTCTTAATAATGAAATTTGATATGTTACGCGGAAGTTTAAAGTTCTGTTTATGTAATTTATCTTAGTCGTCGGTTGTAGCTTATTGGTTAATAGAGTTTCTCATCTCGCCGCTGTCTCGATTGGACTGACTAACCAGGAATGCGGCTGCCGACCACAATGTGCTTTAAGCCATTCACTGCCTTTAATCCATAGATTATTTATTTAACTTATCTAATTACGACAACAATAGCTTATATTGAATATAATTAAATTATTTAAACATCTTCACATATATTTAGTATGCTCTACAAAATATATGCTCTACAAAATAAAATTGTTTACAATTTATATAAACGAAACATATCATCATACATCTTGTATCAATGCACATATGTATAATATCCCAAAAAGTTAACCGATTTTACCATATAAGTAACTGAAGCGAAAATAAAAATTGATTTCTTCGAATTGTTACAATATATTCATAATATTTATAGAGCTCATATATAGAAAATACACGCAGAATTGTATTTTAATCAATTTTCATTTTAAATTGTCAAGATTTCAGTCTCAAATTCTCATATAAAGAAGAAAATCTTAAATTTCTAAGAAATTAAGTTTTTATATTTTGCTGTTTATGTACGTACGATGGATGGCATACAGAAACGTTAAAAATAATATTTGTGTACAATATTTATATGTGCATATATACGCATTCGTAACGTACTATACTTAGTAACATCATTTAATTCCAGTTTTCGATGTGCACACATATGTGCATATTATTCTAGTTATGTCTCTATGTTTATGATTTTCATCGACAACAGATGTTTCTTGTTCTTATTTGAATAAATCTAGAACAAATTATTCAATCTTTGTAAACTTACTATTATATATATACAAGGAGTAAGTAACACAAATCAACACCTTTGCTTTTCCTATAGTGCAATTATTTAACTATCCTAATTTAGGACAAAACCGGGTTCGAATCCCAATGAATACATCTAATATTCCCTATTGGAGTGCAGAATTCATGGGTCAACCCATTTTGGAGCTGGCATGGAGCTATGCAATGTACAGATGGTTCTACGAAAATCGAACCTATAACCGTACATCCTCGATTTTGCTATGTAATAGCGTGAAGTAGAACGTAAATAAGCGAACCGTGAAAGAGTAGGAAGAGAATTGAGCCCCAAAACAAATTGCAAAGATAGAAATAAACAGACAGAACTTAACACAACTAGAATTATCGATCCATCAAATAATATTACTTATATAATTGATAATAGTTATTCCCTACTGTATAATATAAATTGATTAACTTTTTTATCGGTAAATGATTGTCTTAAGCTATTAAGATATAAAATTCCAGCCCTACAACCACAACAACATAAATGGCCAATAATGATAATAAAATAACGAAAAAAACTTTCTTTTTCATTTTTCCAAAGTGTTTATTTATTTTATTGTAATTATTTTTTATTAGAAAATTAATTATTATAATCATTTATTAATTGTTTATTTCATTAGCAATGGTTTATATACATAAAAAATATCAGTCTCAGTCTAGTAGACAATATATTTGCACTTTTACACAATAAATAATGTATATGAGTTTGTACATTAAAGAAAAAAATCGATTTAGGTTTTCATAAAGTATTTAATGCGTTCGAGAAAAGATTTTTAATGTACTATAGGCTGGCATGGAGCTTTGCAATGTGCAGATGGTTCTACGTAAATCGGACCTATAGCCGTACGTCTTCGATTTGGCTGTAATGGCGTAAGGTAAGGACGTAAATAAGCGAACCGCGAAAGAGTTGGAAGTGCCTCGAGCCCCAAAACAGATGGTAGAGATAAAAACAAACAAACAAACAAAGATTTTTAAGAAAAGAAGAGGTTTAATACTATGCGATGGCCGCCGATAAAGTTTTTAGAAAAAGTAATAAAATATTCACCGCCCAAATGACGCTGTGGTTAAAGTAGCGGCAGTTGGGGCGGGACGTTCCAATCCCGATAAGGACAGGATAGAAAAGGATTTTTCACTATCTGATTATGGTCAGTGGTGAGAATGAACACATCTTTCACCCTCTGTTGAGTTTAGAATTCATGGGCCGAACCATCTTCCATGTCAGTACTAAAAGCTGGCATGGAGCTACACAATGAACCCACGTAAATCTAACTTAGCCGCACCTCGAAGGGATCTTCACAATTGGCCGATTGTGTCTTAGTGACAGAGGACATAACAAAAAAATTCAAACTTTCCATCAAACATTGCTTTGTTTTTCAAAGCATTCGCCTTTAAGATCTTAATACTTTAGCATACGCTCAAACCATTCAAAAAACACTCGAATCGCCTTTTCAGGTAATAAAAATAGTCGTCCACACGTCTGATATCTTTGATTGTTGGTACAGGAAGAAATCATTGGGTCTCAAGTCGATGCTGTTAACTGTATATTATATTATCGTGATGAAAAATGATTCACCGTTTTAGGTTGTTTTCGCTCATTTTGTTGAAAATTTCGGACAAACAAATGGTTGTATACCAAGCTAGATTGATTGTATTTTGATTTTCAAAAGCCCCAGTAGCATCATGACTGGTTTTCGTGAAGAAACACAACATTTACTTCCGAACGCTCCGAACTCGCTCAACTTTTGTTGGTTTTTATTGAAGACCCAAACATGCGATTTCGAAGTACCTAGAACGAATTTTTTAAGCTTTCGGCGACACCAATCAACACGATCCTTTTTTTGTGCAATTGTCAACAAAAGTGCAATCCAACGTGCTTCGCACCTCAAAATGCTAAAGATCGTACGTATGCTGGTGTTTGTAATGCCTGCAGGCATGCCTCGATATCACGATATGTCACATGACGTTTTGGACCACATTTACGACACTCAAGAGGAATGATGCTTTGTCGCCAAAAGTTTAAACGAAAATGATTTGAATCACTGTTGTTGAGTTAGCCCCTTTCGAAAATCGTAAAAATAACAAATCCACAAATATTACACTTTTTGCCTGTCGTAGAGATTTGTATCGGAAAACACAATTCTAACAAACTTTACGGTAGCCCTCGTATAACGTTTATTATTGGGGTTTTACTAGAGATTATCCACATAGCTTAAACTTTATTTTTCACATCCCTCTAAAGAATTTATATTTTTACATTCCGTTTGACTTATTCGATTAACTTTGTATAGATATAAACGACCATGTGTTTAATCCCTCTCGATAATATTTAATATTTACTCAGATAAAAAATCTGCTAATTTTCAACAGATGAGCAACTTGATAATTAGACATTAATTATTATTAGAAAGTGTTTCCCTATCACAACATTTCATAACTTGTGGAAGAACCTAACTACATATATGTAATCATATGAATCGATTCACGGCCGAAACATCCGATGTTCTATGAATATAATTACAAGACCTATAAGCTATTATAATACATAATTCAATCCAATACAAATACAAAACTACTTCCTTCCATTGTATAGCGTTATATTTATAGTTTTTGTCTTCTTTTTATAGACGTACACATAAATTAAAGCTCTTGTCCACAATACACATGATGGTTTTCAATTTCTGTAATTTAATTCGATGGCAAAAAAATTATATATAAAAACTAATAAATTGTAGTAATTGGTAATTGACCTTTCGCAATCGTTTATTATATATATATATATACGATCGAGTATATACACAAAACAATAATATATTTCAAATATGAAATTGAGACCAACTACTTACCAGGAAATACATCTCGGGATTCAGGACTTGGTGCGTGTATCCAACCATTTTTTTGTTGTATTATACATTGAAACATTTTGAAGTTTTATTATTATTAATTATTTCGTTTATTATTTAATTATATATGTTGCAAATAATTATATTTAAAATTCGTTTTCGTTGAAGAGAATTGAACTGATTCGTTGTGCAATTATTATTTTTTTTTTTCACTCAAATCATTTTGATAGCATATTTAAAATCACGTATCGCACAAGGTGTACAATACATACGTCACAAAATATATTGAGTTCGAATTTAAAGTTTATACAACCCAATTAAGTATACACTTATATTATAAAGTTACTGGTATTGGAAGCTTTTATATTTTGATTAATTAATATTTGAGCAACTAAAAAAATATTCAAATGTAAATTTTATTTAATTTCCAGTCGAAATGCAAATAATCTCAGTTTATTCATGTCGGGGTCGATAAACTTTTGGCCAGTATATAATATACAGACCGACCAAAATTATGTTAGTACATTAAACAAAATGTGTTTTATGATCAAACCTACTATAGTGGAGCTATAAACAATGTCAATTTTATTATTAACAAATTTAATTGCAATCAAAAGAAATAAACAACGGGCCGCGATTTGCGATCATTTTTTCATATTTACAAATACAAAAACATGCTTATAAGACACAAAGAAAGAAATCATGAGAAATTACTTAAGCTTAAGAAAGGTGAAAGTGATACATACAAAGAGATAATCTAGTTATTCAAATGTTAATTTTGTTTTTAAATATAAGACAAAAATCTTGAATTTACACATTGATAACTTAATTTTTGTTTTGGAGATAATTATAGATTTAAAAGATAACCGCGTACAACTTTAAAATAGAGGGTTCATAATTCAATATAAGATGGTAATATTACTCGTCTGACAATTTTCAAATAAAAATTTGATATTTTGTTTTCAGCTTTTGATGTGTTAATTTGATATAGTGAAGAAAATGATTGTTTTGAAGTCTCAATGTTTCGATTTAAAACACAATATTGATCTTTTGGATGGTATAAACATGAAGATTGATCGTAAAATATTACATGTATCGAAATCAAAGAAAGAAATTTTACCCGCGTTTTAATTAGATTTGGTGTTTTGATTTTTAATACTTAAACTCTGTTTATTAATAAATCGCAGTCCGTCTAGTGTATCTCAGCGGAAAATAAAATCATAACAATCTTTATCGATGTATAAAGTTTTTGATTAAAAATCGCAATAATTTATTTTTAAAAAGGTATGCCTAGATGTCATTAGTATATAATCATCTTTGACATGTGTAAAGTAAATAGATGTAAAATTAACGATGGCCACCAAAGTCACAACGTTCTCATGAATCAGGATTTCATCCATCGACAGTATGGCGAATTTTACTTAACGATTGACACCCTAATAGACACAGAGTATTGTTATTATCAACAGGATGGAGCTACGAGTCACACACCACGTGAAAACATCTATTGCGATCTAAGTTTCCAGGTCGATTAATTTCATGTTATGATGAAATAAACTAGCCACCTAGATCTTGCGATAACGTTGATATAGTGTCTATTATCAAAGCAGATGACGACCACAGTAGTCTGTCCTCAATTTTTATTAAGATATATATTTTCGGTATCTCGTATCTTATCTTGCCTTTGGGAATCATTTCCTACTTTTACAAATGCTACCGCAATCTTGGTTAACTCATAATCAGATTATAAAATGCAAAAAAAAAATTGGATCTGATATTGTCACGTTCTGCGTAACGATTTGAAGCGATCTTTTATGAGAGAAACGCTGTTCAGCTCGCGAAGAAGCAAACTTGTTCGTGATTGAAGCATGGCTTGTAAAAACCCTAACAAATTTAATTTGAGGGTTATTAGAAAATTAATGTGTACGCTAATCATCCACAGAATCAAGACAACATTCAAGCTGAAGTTGAGGACATTGACTCGCTGCTATGGTTTTCCTATCATACATTTATCATCATACATTTTGATGTTCGGATTCAGACCGGTAGACGAAGCCATGGTGGGCATGTAAACGATTTTGTCTTTGATACATAAATATGAATATGGCCCGTGGTGAGCATAGAACCACCTTTCATTATGGTGTGTTATTTACAAATATAAAAAGGACTAAGTAAATGATTATATTATATTTTAGAAGTTTATAAACAGTCGTGAACATTCAACGAGCAACTGTAGAACAAATCTAGGTAATAGATATCCATTCATACATAAAATAAATAATATATATTTAAGCTATAAACTAAAGTTCAGCTTTTTTATAAAAGATTCATTTTGGGAATAAACCACTAGACATCAAATAATAATCATTTACCAATTGACATATCAAGGATCATTAACTTATCTCAAAATTATAAACATTTGCGAGTACTAATCAAAAATAATATTTAGTTTATTAATTAAAATTATTAATTAAATATTCGTTTAGATAACGCGCGTATTTTACTGGATGTTGAACACAAATCGAAACTAAAAATTATTTTGAAATGTCAACGAACGATTCGTTTTCTTTAGTTGTGGGACAAGTATATACATAATATCCATAAAATTAATATTTCTATTATATTATATGGTTAGAACAATGTATCGACAAATCAACAAAACTAAACTTCAAAACTCAACAAATAAGTAAGTATAAATCCAGCCTCAGGAAAAATGTGTGTCTTTTATGTACATTTTTTATAATAAATCTTCTTGTTTTTCAGTTTCGTCCCATAATATGTACATAAGTAACTAAAACTATTATCTTAAAAAATGTATAAGAAATTAAATGTATCACACAAACACATCACTAGACTAGACATCTTAAATCCGAAATTATAAATTTACGAGTATGTTAATCCATATACATATGTACATATAAATATAAGTTTTTCTATTTTAGGAATACATAAACTATATCCAAAATGACGAAAGCAACGGGAATGAATAATAATGTTTCAAGGTGGTAAGTTTGCTTCATTTTATAGTTATTTTACTGTATTGTTCCTCTATATACGATGTCTTTAATTGAATATTTACGCAAAATTGCGGTATAATCATAAATCAATAATAAATAAATTAAAATTAATGTGATTAATGTAATAAACTAAGTTGGGAGTATTTTGATTTTAATTTCAACTAAAGGTTGAATAATATATATTTAAATATGTACACCACATGCACCAAACCGCTTTATGTAAAACATAAAATTAAAATCCTACACTAAATTCAGAATAAAGCATGTACTCGAATAACAATATATGCCTTATAACCAACCCTTTTACACTAAATCCATTGTGTAATCGTTATCCAATTATGATAAATAAAAAGGCAATTAAAATTTTTTAAAATTATAATTCAAAACTTAATAAACAAAGAGATTGATGAAGACGCCACACACTGCAACCGTTGTGTGGCTGCAAACATTCACTAATGAAGCAATTGACTTCCAATAAAATGGATAAAATCAATTAGTGATGCAATAAAACAAAACTATTTATAGTAAGTCTTAATATTAAGGCAATAACATGCTATTCATAGACAATCATATTGTAAGTACATACTTTAAAATTGGTTTTGTATTACATGTGTGGTGGAATAAACATGGACAATGATATCCGACCACCAATTATATATTTATATTAAACAATTTCATTTATTGAGTTGTTTTATTAAAATTTGAATCCATATGTGAAGAGATTTTAATTTAACATTGGTCTGCCCCGTATATATATTTTTAATTTTAAATTACTAAGTCATTATAATATCGTTACATGTATTGATATGGACTAAAGAGTGATCCAATAGGATGTATTTTCTAATTGGGATTCTCATTAGGATTTATGTGTGACAAATGACACGTTCATATGACCTTTTTTTGTTCAGTATTCATTGAAATTTCACCATGAATAGACTTACGTGAGAACAACGTTTACAAATAGTGGCAATATTTCAAAAAGTTTAGTGAAAAATAGTTTTCGTGCCCTTCGAACATTTTATGATATTCATAATCCAACTGAACGCACTATTTGCGAAACAATCAATAATTTCGACTTGAGTGTGTATAAGTCGATCTATAGTGTGAATAAGTCGATCTAGTGTTGTAGCTGAAATAAACATGAAAACAGCAGACAATCAATTCGTCAACGTTCTCAAGCTCAGGGTCACTCATATGGCACATTGTGGCGTATTTTGAAGTTTGATATGGGTTTGAAGGTACTAATACAGGGTGTTAAAGAACTGAAGCCGCTTGACCTTGATCGGTTTTTTATTATCAAAAAATTGTGTTCAGCGATGAAGCTTATTTTTGGCTGTACGGATACGTCAACAAACTAAATTGTCGTATGTATTTGGATTGATGAACAGACAGAAAAGATTCAAGAGCTTCAAATGCATCCACAAAAATTCACTGGTATTGGTGCGGTTTGTGGGTATGCGATATCATCGAACCTTATTTCATTAAAAATGCGGAAGGACAGCGTGTAAACGTAAGTGGCGCAAACTACAGAGCATTGATCAATGAGTATTTATTGCCAAAAACTCTAGATATTAGAGTAGCTGACTTGTGGTTTCAACAGGATGGTGCAACCATCAATTTATGTCGATCTGACGCCGTCATAGATATCGGCCAAAATGCTTGACATGAGTACTTGGAAATTGGATCCATAGAATGAATCATCTAAAAGCCAGTCGCGTACAACATTTAAAAGAATTATTTTCAAACATTAAATATCATAAAATGAACTTACGTCACAAATACAATTTTTGGTTATTTAATCGATTTTAATGCGTTTCATTTAAAAAAAAACTTCCAGAAGCTCCTATTGAATCACCCTTTAATATCTTTTTATTCCTTATGAAAAAAGAATTCATATTATTAATTTTACTCAACAAGTTTATGTAGTAAAGCCACAAATTTATTAATTTAATTTCATAAAATAAATATTCCGAATGATATTTTAGTACAATCGCACCAATCGCACAGCAACATAACTTTTACTACGTAAAAACATATTGTACGAGATAAATATACTTATTTACAATTTCTGGGATGTGGCTACCGTCAAAATCCAATATTCTTTTGTGGTGACAACCAACCACACCTATCAAAATTGATTAACTTATATATAGCGGAAGCACTGGATATCACCTAGGAAGTTAATCGGCTTACACAAGCTTTACATATAAATACAAAAAATGTTGATATAGGTCATAATACTATATTTTTAGTAGGTTATTCTTCCAATTGCATATTATATAATGTATTGAATTACTGCTATAATTCAATTTTGATATACAGAAAACGCCGTAACTATACCTAAAGGAAATTCTAAGAGCTCAGAATTACTTTATCATAATCGCAAATTGAGATTTATAAGAACCTGATGTAGTTAAACTATTTGTAACGATTATTCAAGTGATTACAGTAATAAAAATTGTTATGTCTGTATATATTGTTGTTTTCCTTATTTATATCTATAGTAAGAAATTATTTTACTATCTTCGTAAACTCTGCTTCCTTTCTAAATTGTTATGTGTTTGGCTTTACATTATAATAATCTCACTCAAATCTATGACATGTTTAGCAATGTAACAAACATATATTGTAATAAAGAAAACTAAAGTAAAGAAAATACATTTTAGAAATCTCATAAAATTTATGGCGAAATAAAATAAGAATCTTCTTTAACATTAAGATCTATTACTTCTTATAGTGATTTTATTTTTATTACAAATTTTGTAATGCTATAATTTTGTAATATGAAACTTAAGACATTGTTTTGATGATTCTATATTCACTTTTATTTTAATTGTATATTTTTATTGTTGCTTGGAATATTATATATAATACAACTTTCATAACCCTATCGGGATGTTTACCATATAAGAACATTTAATTCAATTCTGGTTTTATTTATGTGTTGGACATTTTTTGATTAAATTCGTTACATCTAAAATGACAAAATTCATTAACGAAGAGTATTGGGACAATTTGCAGCAGGTAGTTTTCATTTAAAGTTGAGTATAAATATTTAATTAATAGACACTCAAAAAGAATGAACAATCCGATAGCTACTTTAAATTCTAAACCGATCACCCGAAAGGAAAAGCAATAAAAATATAATTATAAAACTTTAATTAATAGTTTTGATTTGTATATATTTATAAGATGCACATGTTAATTTTAAGTGCATGAATCAAACCGTGAATTGAAAATATTTTGAAGTTATACATAAACCCAACCCATGATTTTAATTAGAAGTTTTAAACAATTGTATTTTTGTGGTCCAACTCAGATGACCAAACAATACGTTTTATATACAGTAAAACCTCGTAGAACGCTGTAGATGCGTTCCTAAAAAATAAAGCGTAATACGAAACAACTCTATAGGAGGCAATAAAAATACTGAAATTTAGGGATTATGTTACTGTTGTGCTAAATAAATATCATTTATTAAGTTTTAATTAAAAGAAAATATCGGAAACTTAACAAAATAAATACAATTACTAAATGGTCCAAAGCTGCGTCCGATAGAATGGTTTCTATTTCATGGGTTCAGTGTACGGGGTAAGATTATTTGTAACACCTCTCTTAATAAAACCAGCACATTCAAAATCTGGGTCAATTGTGTTTAAACATTCAAAGGTTGCGCTATAATTCTTGTAAAAGAAGCTTTACTTTTAGTTGTTTCTTTTGCTTCTCTAGAATTTCATCATCTTCACTTTCGAGTTTTCGAGAGTTTCTTTTTTTGAAAATCAAATCATAATTTGAGAATCTTGTGTCGTGGAAATTAATGATTTCTTTTACATTTTCGTTAGTTAGATCGAACCACCTTCATCATGCACCACCAGCACTGTTACTACAAATTATCGGAAATTATCGGTTGTTACTGTAAACTGTCAAGCGGTTGAAAGTCATATGTGAAGGTAAACTTATAACTTCCACAACTTTGTTTGCAAGTGCAGATAAATATTTTGGATTTTCTGGTGCATTATCTATGATTAGAAGTGTTCTAAAATCCATGTCGTTTCTTTCTTTGGCTATAAACATTAACTACTGTGCAGAAATAATCCACAATCCAATGCTCGAAAATGGTAGCCATAACCTAAGACGAGAGTTGGGAGCGTTACATGATTACTGCACAAGCAAAACTAATGTTCATGATGTTCATGTGTCAAAGTAATATTCTAAATGTGTACATATTTTTAATACGTACATATATATATATAGGTTTTTCATTCAACCCACAAGTAATTTTTTTAGTACATGTTTGGCATCATAGTCATAATAAACTGCAATTTAAATCAATTTGGGGAAAATGGAATTGTACACTAAATTAGTAAAATAGTATATGCTACCGCTATAAAAAACGTTTTTAGTATTTTTGATAAGTATACAGATACTAAATAAACTATATTTTCAATGTCACGCAGACAAATTAAATAGATAGCAAGTTACATCACATGTATGTTTCTAACTATAAATACAAAAAAAAATAGTATCGTGAATTATGAAAGGAATTTCTTATCGGAATTAAGACAATTGTGTATGAATATTCTTACGGTTTCGTTTTTACAATACATAGCAAAATATGTCTGATAAATCATAAAGAATAGAAAATTATATATTGACTTGCGTAGATAATCTTTTTCCTACTTTATTATATAAACAAAAAGTTTGTATACGTTAATGAAATTTCGGTCAAGAGTACACCTACATATGAGAGCGATTTGGATTGTTTACCATCTATTAAATCATTTAATACAATTATAATAATTACAAATTTATAAGTCATCAATCAAATTTAAGTTTTTCCAAAAATACACAATTATTTCCGGAGACAAAATATAGGAAAAACACATTTCGAAATTGTATCTTTCTTTATTCAACCAAAAGTTTCTTGTAACATAAGTGCAATGAACTATTTTTATTCTTGTATGTGCATTTAATATATTTAACATGTATTTTATATCCAAGGGATTTTTTGGAATGGGTTGGATATGGTGTAATATATTACCTACACAACAAACATCTTAATGAATCACACAAATATGTTGTTCCTAATGTTGTATAGAAAGTAAAACAACTTAAAACTGAAGTCGAGTAATTAACACTTGCTTCAAAATGTAGATCATGCATGGCAAAAAAGACTGGTTAATTGTCTTCCGGTATGTCTAAGATAAATATAATAGATCGGAAATTAAACGTTATAATTTATGTTCTTATCATTTTAATGAACTAAAGTTTATATATGATAGATATAAAGAAAACATATAATATTAAGTAATTATGTTTGCATATATTGTAGCTACATTTCATGACACCATAAGTGATCCGGTTTCACATCATATTTTACATGCAAACCATATGGCTTGTATTTTAATGGCAGTAAAATTTTAGTAAAATCGTAACACAACTAGTATAGATGGTATAATGGAAACCAGAGTGACACCTTTGAAAAACATTTAATTCAAAGGCGCCATTGACATCAAATTTATTCTATATCGACATTAATTTACCTAAGTATAAGAAACATTAACATCTTATGTTCTAATGATAAAATAAGAAACGAACATTTCTATTTACAAAAGTTTTCTTAGGTATATTTTACATTTCCGGCATTTTAAACAAACAAATTAAATAAGACAAAAAGGGCGACATGTCTGTGTTAAGATAATTTTTTAGAGAAATTCATTATGAATTTATGACTTAATCCAGCAACCAAACAATGTATTGGCAAGATCAGATTCCTATTCGTCAATATAAAAGCATATTAGATATAAATTACACAATCATCGCAGCATCTTTCGTCTGCTTTTTAGCATACAACAAAATGGATGAAGAATATTGGACCATTTTTTTCTGAATAAAACTGAGATTATAAAGCATTGAATTTAAATAAAACTATATTAAAAAGGAATTTATTTGAAACACAACTATTTTCTTACATTTTACTTTTGTTAACCAAAAGGAAAAATAACAAATTAGTAAGTTAAATAAAACGTTAAAACTTTTATTTTTTACAGACAAAAACTATTATAATAGAAATCACAATCACTTTTATAAATTGAGCAATTTATTTTCAATAAAATTTTATTTAAAATATATAATATTATATAGTAGGTTCGCTACACACAAACATAAAACACTAAAATTTTCTTAATTCTTAAATTTTCTTAAAACAAATACTGTTGTAGCACACAATTTTCTTGAAATAAAAACACTACACAACCGCCATCTTTAGATGGGATTTCTGTGTTTTTTTTCTTTTTAGTTTTGTAGTTGTTCTTGTTGGTTAGCAATTGTACAATTTTTGTGTAACAACGAAAAATCGAACGCGCATGGCCTCACAAAAACAAAAAAAAATTTTTGTTATTTTGTTACCACTATTACTATTTATAATGTTTTAATACAACATAATTTTAAATAAAAATCACATTAAAATAAAATAACATCTATTTCAATTCACGATTCTCAATTCACTGGAAACAAAAACAACAAATACAACTTTTAACGTAAATAGCAACAACACTAACAAGACAAAAACCGATACTCACACATCTGAAATTGAAAAATATACATTCACATAGCTATCTCGTTTTTACCTGAATACATTTACTTCGTTTATCTTTGTCTTATTTAGTTTTTATTTATAATTTTTTATTTATACAAAACAAAAAATCAAAACAAAAATAAAAAGCATGTGTCTAAAAATATATGAATGAGATGAGTAATAATATGAACGGGAGAGTAAAAATTGAGTAAAAAACCGTTAATTCTTTCTTTTTATTAAATCAACATCTCTCACAAGTTCACAACTTTCTTCTGTCTCTGAAATCGTGTAAAATAGTAAATAAGAGAAATTTATATTTTACATTATTACACAATACAGCAGCATCAGAAATTTCGTATCCATATTTAAGAGCTCTCTCACGCTAGAGTATAATATTTATTGAGAGAGATGAAATGTACTTATTAATGACGTCACAATTTATATTTTGATTGTTGATATAGTGAATTTCATTTTGAGAAAATCGTTTTGTGTATACTCAATTTCATAACAAATACTTTAATTTTTTCATCGTGTATGTAAGTAAAAATAATTGCTACTTTACTTTTACTTATAAATAAACTGTTACTATTTTATAGAAGCTACTATACATTGTTAATTCAATATTTGATATTTTGAAAAATTTAATTATAAACAGAAATTTTATTTATATAAGACAAAGAAAATAAACGTGTATGTAAACGTATATATACATATTTAGGTTTATGTCTCATAATAATCACATAGTGGAACAAATAATTTAAGATAAGAATTACTGGCTTACATTGGATATAGTACAATTCTTTAGAGTTCGTGAGACGTCATATATATACTCTTTGTTTTTAAAACCTTGTATACCATCTTAGTGTCAAGATATAAAAGATCTTAAGAGTCGTACTCAACGTTTTGAACACATCTGTGATCCCTCTGTTCAGTTTAGATACCATGGGCTAACCCATCTTCCATGTCAGTAATATAGGCTGGCATGGAGCTATGCAATGTGCAAATGGTTCTCAAAAATCGGACCTATATAGCCGAACGTCGAGAGGATGTCACAATGGACCATTCGCGCCTAAGTGACGGAAGACACAAACAATCTTCAACAGCAGGTTGATTCAATATAACTTTTAATTTATGCTATATTTATATACATATCTTATTTCAAGTTCAAGGGTAGAATTCTGGATTTCCAAAGATATGTTATGATAAAGACAATAAAACACTAACCTTTTTTCTGCGTAACTATTGTATATAGATTTTTATATTATTACCTCAGTAAATTCGATTTTTGGTAACGACAACCTTTCAATGAGATTAAAAATTGATAGAATTATCAATCACGTGCATAACAACCAATTACAAATATATTTACTAATGTTAAATAACTTAAACGTGTATTTAATATTTTATTGTTATAGAGAGTAGAATTTATTCCCAGGAATCAATCAAAAATATTTGTGAAATTATACCATATGAATGCTATATTAAAAATTATTGCAAAAATGTGTTTACACATAGTTTTGCTAGAGTCACGCAGTCATTTTTGAAAATAGCACGTTCATGGCTGTGCAATGTAATGCGCTTTTTTATTTTACTGATTTATTTATTTATTTAAACAATAAGTTTGCTAAATTTAGATTTGTGTATCGAAAACTTGTTTTTTAATTTTATAATAACAAACCACTTTAGATGAGTGGTCTAGACTAGACTACTTAAACACATTATCATAAAATATAACACAAATATGATTTATTTCCGATTTATTTCACACACATGTAATATAACATGAGATGAGATGAATTAAGAATATTGTAAAATAAGTTTTCTGAGAACACAAGGTCATGTAAATCGTACTATTATTAGATATGCATTAAAAAAAACCAAAAGAAACAGTATATAATCTTTCAGATGTACATTGTCTGTGTGTCACAACACTTCACAATTTACCCCACGGACATTCATTATACACATATACTGAGTTACAAAAGATATATGATTTTCAAGAAATGTTTTTCTAATTTTCAAACTGTCGAAAACATACATATAATATTCATCATCTTAATAACTTATTGTGTGAGCACAAAAATTTTATTAAATGTTAATGTGAAAAGAAACAGCACAATATATTTATACAGAATTATGTGTGTAGCACTTACTAATTTGATATAGGCGCCAATTAATAAAATAGGAATTTAGCTATAATGTATAAATATTTTAATAAAATTACAGAATTTTATTTATATTTAAATTTCAATTAATTGAAATGAGAAAATATTAAAATTATTTTTAATTGAATGTTTTGATATTTTTATGATCTTTAATCATAAAAATATCAAAACAAACGAATAACAAAAGGATGAGCTAAGAGTATGATTAGTACGACATTCAGTTGATATTTAAATACGACATGGAGTAAAAAATAAATCTTAACAAAAGTATTATAGCATGATATATAAGTAATATGTAGTAAAATCCACATCGGCTGAATGATTCTTATCTCTTACCTGCAAAAATCAAAAATAATTAAACCATTAATTAATGTTTTAAAAGACAAAAGTTGAATGTCACTTTAATCTTGTAAAATTAATCTTGTATTGTAATTTGGGCAACTTAATTTTTCTGTGTTGGCGTTGACCCATTAATGAGGCAGCTTTTTAAGCTTCACACAGATTCTACTTTATTCAAGACACTATACTAGCAGATATCGAATGTTATGCGAAAGGGGCATACTACTTCATGAAATAGATAAACTATAAATTATTTTACTTTGATAACCGGCGACTCAACGCCATCCTTATTCCGTAACAAGCTCAGCATTATAAGAGGAAATGAACTAGAATATACAAACCATTTTATTATTATATGTTTGTTCTATTCGTCGCTCAATTGCCTCTACTATTACTATTTCTTTTTTGGGGGTCGAATCTCCTTTTTCTTTCTCATTTCTTATTTCAGAACCAAATATAATGTAGGCCTTATTTGCCTGGTTCATCTCCATATTACAATTATACAACTTGAATTGTGCTCATAGATCTTTTCATTCATATCATCAATCGTAATCACAGCTCATTTGGTTGGTTTTTAGAACAATTACGTAGTTTTCGTTCATAAATACCAATAATTTCATGGGTGACGAGGAAACTTCTATACAATATCCGAGAAAACTATCAGTTTGGTATGTCAAAGTATTTTAAACTTGTTAATAATTTTTATTAATTAATTTTCGAGATTAACTTCGATACGCCAATATAATACTTAACAATGAATTTAAGTATCTATATTTTAAACTGTTGGTCTGTTTACTATGCATAACACTATATGACAGCTTACGTACTAACTAAGAAGTTCGCAAGGACAAACTTTATTTACTTCATTATAACGGTAGATTCCACGTGACAAAGCACACCTTTGACGTCACAATTGCAATTTAATATTTAATCTTGTGTATACAAACATTAAAACGATATTTGCTTTTAACCGAATTGGTTTGCGCATTTAATCGATTTGTATAACATATAGACATGACCTCATAATAAATTAATGTGAAAAACACATCAATTTAATGTTACAGTTTGCTATTTTGAAAGTTAAGACGGAATCTTCTGGTCTTGATAGAATTAAATTGTAATTGGTGTAAATTTTTAATTTTATCTTAACCTCATCTTTTCCAAGCAATGGAAACTCAGTAAAATATTTCCCATTCCAAAAATTAGTTATCCTATTGAGTTATTCAAGTTTAGATCTGTTAGTATTTATTTGAGATAGTAGTAAAAAATCAAATTCAATCTCATATGATTCATAATAGTTTATACTTAATATCTTTTAATCTGCGGGCTTAGAACATTCCATGGTACTAATATTGCGTAATTGAATATCAGCGATGATATTCAGCGTACTATCGAAAATAGGGAACTGCCTTCACTATATGTTAGATTTTTGAATGGCATTTGATTTTGCTTCGGATCGTTCACAGGCAGTTTTTTCGGTATATTATTTTCTTCCAATTACTTTAGGTGTTCCGCAAGGTTTGGTACTTGGTTCTTATTATTTCCTATGTACATTAATGAGATAGAATCCTCTTTTTAACATTCCTCTTTTTACGTTTTAGATGATGATGTCCAAATTTATAGAAATAGCAATTTCACCCTTGATTATTATAGTTTAATATATTTGTTCTTGATTGTTATAGTTAAACTAGTTTTTGAATTTCGGATTTGATGCATAGAGAATATGGTAAGAATGGAAACATTTTTACAAAATCAATAATGCGAAAAATAAGACAAAGGGAAGAAGCATTTGAACAAAAAAAGAAGAAGTGTACGAAGAAAAAGTGTGAGCTCAAACCAAGAACCATATACGGTTGTCTTGGCTTCTGATCATGATGCTTTGACGAATAGTAAGGATGTGATTCAAAAGATTCGTAAAGCTTTATTTGTCCCCGGTCAAGAGCATGAGTTAGGTCGTTCAAAAGAAATTAATGTGCCGGGGTTGGATCTATCGTGTCTCAAAATTTCTCATTTTTTGATAAATGTATTTCTATGAAATATTCTGTTCCATTCAGTATTAGGATTTTGAGATCTGCCGAGACGTTTAAACGAAAACTTCTTGACTGGCGTACTAGAATGACATTATAGATAGTTTAAAGTTTTTTTAATATTGTCTGTTCTATTCTGTTCATCCAATTGTGAATGAGGTAGTACTCAAAATGGGATGTGTGTAACTTATAATACTGATATATTATACTTAGATGAACACATCTATATGATACTGTTTGAGTAAACAGTTCATAACTTTCAGATGTACACTATTTCAAGTTTAAAAAAAATATTATAATTTCTTTAAAAACAATTTTACACCACTTACAGATGAATTATTCTTCAAAGACAAATTGCCATTAGTTCAATGACCAAAATTTAATATTTTTTTATCAAAAATGAAATAAAAACTATAGGCAAGTTTCCGTTGTTATAGAATTTATATGTTCTTTGTAATATCAATCGAAAATAATAGTCTTATATTTCCATATATAATATGTGTGACTCAGACTATATAGAATATCCCTTTTTATTCAAACAAATAGGGGACAAAATTTTCTTGAGAAAGACATTATGTCAAAATGATTTATATATATAGTAATGAAATTAACATATAAAAATCTGGCTATCACTATAAAATATAAGTATTTAAAAAAAATATTTATCTATTTTTCAAATGAATTTGAAAGACATCTGATTTTAACTTAAGCAGTTATATATTAATTATAAATAAGATCATAATAAAAACCCAAGCCAATTTATTAAAATAGTATAACATAAAGTTTCTTCAATTCAACCGAGACAATCTTAAGCATATCAGTTTAAAAACGAATACCGTAAATATTGCACACTACCAATTATTATCATTATTCACTATTCAAAGATATTGTAAAACAATAACCAACAAATCGTGTCTTTGTTCACAAAACAAAAGATTTTATTTCAAGTACGGACATAGAGTTTACAATATTCTTAATCTACATTTTGCTGGAAGTATACATCTTTACAAAATAAGATAATTTTGTATAGAGGGAGGAAACAATTTCTGAAGATATTGAAGACATTTTCAACTTTTGAAACTATATAATCGTATACATACTCGCGATATGTAAAACAATTCAAATTTAGTTAAAAATGGATACTCTAAGAAAAAGTACTCGCGTGTCGTCTTCCTTGAAATAAGAACATATATTTGTCATCTTATATAATTCCAAAACTTCAAATACATACACATCCAAGATACATCTAACATATAGGGACTATACACAAAACATCTTACCATAAACATTAAGATTATTATATATTATTTAGCAGTTAACAGCTGCAGGTAAATGATGCTTTGTTAATAAAGAAATAAGATAATGGCATGTTTTGTATAAGCATTTTATATATGAAATCAGTTGTATGATGCTGAAATTACTTACACATATACATATAGAAATGGCAGATGTTAACATTCAAATATTACAAACCACTACAAATTAATCGGTGGCCAATAAAGAAAAGAAAACCATATACAGACAATTTGTATGACTGAAACGTCATATTAATTGGAATCACACAATTTAGCGACTCGTATTGTATTATCAAAATAGGAATAGGAACAATGTGTAATTAATCATCATGTTTGTGGTATGGGTTAAGTTAATGATAAGCATTAAATCATAAGCGGTTCCTTTACTTATACACACAAATTTACGTATATTTACATATATACACTTTAAGAATTAAGCTATAATTTGTATAGTATTTAACCTTCAACTTCATATACATTATTATCTCATGTTATAATTAGAAATCACAATATAAGTATGACCAAATTTCGGGAGTTGTGTAATTCGGTTTTCAAAATTTTCCAAAAAAATTTTATTAGTCGATCGATTAAATATAAATATATTCATTAATTTTTTTCTTTTTTATTTATTCCACATCGTGTTGATTGAGAAAAACTATATTTTCGCGAATATTTCTTTGTTTCTGCTTCATTTTGTATACAGCCGCACGTAAGTGAATATAATTATTGAATAGTGTTAAAAGAAATAAATTTCAGCCCAACAACTATGTTTAAAAAAAGTGGTATAATTTGTTAACCACAAAATAAATAAAATATTAATTTTAGGATAACAGCAGATTAAAGACCTTTAACGAGATCAGGTTAGAATGAAACTATTTTGTAAAATACTTGAAGAAGTTTAATTTTGTATTCTATTTAAGATTAGCGGGCCTGTGATTAAAAAACTAAAGAAGGTGGAAATTATTCCGGAACTCAATGCGACTATGGCACACGTTGAACCCACATACACTTACAGATTTAAAACACCTAATCGTGATTGATGTTTTGATCATTACCTCGCGAATCGAACCCGAGCTCCCAGAATGACAGAGAAAGCTCGGTATTTTCTGTATAGCACGAGAGCGGTCATTATATCTCAAATATATCGATTATTAGGACTGGTAAAAAAACAGGCCATTTGGGCTGTACCACCTTAAGAATCTGACACCATCGGTTTCGATTACGAGCCAGCTCTTTTTATTGTTGTAAGCCATTAGAAGATGCCAGATTGCATCTCACCGTGGAGCCACCTTTGCCGACAGCGACGTATATTCATCTACCGCCAGACTTTTTAAAGATCGTTGTATCGTTTGGTTCGATTCAGCACGTAGAACGTGACTGAGTCAACGTTCCTGATCTCGAGATTGAAAACAACTTGTTATATCACACGCATAATTTTACTTTTGAATGTTAGAAGCCACTTTTCGTACTCATTTATTAAGGTCCATTTTAATTTCATACGGGGACTTCCTCAAACGCGTGGTAACCATTACTGAAAGCAATTGCGTATTGCTCTCCTAAACTAGAGATCAGATATTTGATTTTGAACACGTTGATTTTGAGTTCACTAGAACACTGTTCTAATATATATCTTTCACTCCGTTGCCTTAATCCAATCACACAGATATCATCTGCATATGCAAAAACTTGATTGGATTGTTAAAATAAAATAATATCTTGAGATGTTTCACTTTTACGAAGGATGTATCCTATCTAACTTGAGATTAAAAATTATCGGGGACAGCACATTTTCTTCTCGAGCACCAGAACAAATTGTGTCTGCGTTACTATCATTTTATGCAGTTGTTCGTATTTGTTTGGCATTCTCAAATATTCAAACGCATATCAAATACCTGATTAACATTGCGAGATAATTCATAGTACCTATGACAAGTAGGTCAGTTGTAGCGGTACACAACTTGATCAGTGACTGACCGATTTGGACGAAATCTTCTTGGTAGTCACCGAAAATTATTTTTCACGAATTATATACTTCCTGCACCCAACCCTACTAGAATACATTCCTTTCATGCCGTCACGTTTTTCATCTTAAGTAAATGAAAACCCATCCTGCAACTCAATTAATTTCATTCAAAACAAATTCGTTCATTAATCGAATATTTTTTTATATTTTGATAAAAATAGTATTATTCTGATTTGACAATCAATTTGTTATTATATGCATATACGCGTGTACTTTTTCATTTAAATTAATCAAAGATAATAAATATTTCTGCGTGAAACTTGAAATGATATATACGACAGTATTATATACTCGTTCTTAATCAAAATTAATTTGATTTATTGGGAATTCTCTGATAATACTGTCATACTGTACTGTCTATATACTGTCATACTGTGTATACACACTATTAAATTTATATTTTTGTTGTATATAAGACAACCTGCAAAGTGTAAGAAAATCTGTGTTCTAATAAAGAAGCATGAGATCATTTCACTTCAACTAACACAACAGCAATGTTTCAATTTGATTAATTAGCTTAAAAAATGGAAAATAATTTTTATCTGGTTATGTTGAGTTGAATGAGTAGAATTGGTTTTGATTGTGGGATGCTGTTACTGATGTTACGTACATATTTGTTGTAATTTTTTTTAATTCAATTATATTCTTCCTCAATTAAATTATATTTATATTGTTTTTAAATTTTAACTTCTGTTTTTGTATAATTTTTTTCCAACATAGATGTTGTAGAATGTGAATTTACGGTTTATAATGGATGAAATATCGATTCGAAAATTACAATGCACATATTCTGAAGTTTAATCTATATATACCTGTAGAATTAAGCAAAGTTTTAAAGTTGAATGATGTGGGTTGAGGTACCCGCAGTATATTCATAAACGAGTATATACGAGTATATACATAAACATAATCAATTGAAATTATGTTGACTTGTTATTATAATTAATTAAAGAAAACACTAACATATACATACAAGATATTATGCCTCCTGCGCTTAAAATATATTTTTTAATTTTTATCAAAGACATTAATTCATATACGTACATATATAGCATGTATCATCTCTTTTCTGAAATCTGTAAAATTAACATTCATACTATTTTCAGTTTCTTTGTCGAGGTACAGTATATATGCACAGAGTTTATTTTAATAGAATTCGTAGAAATACTTCAATGGGAATTATATCCATACTGCATAAAAATTATTTAAAAATACATTTCCAATTGGAGACAATAATAAAAAAAATTTTCTAATATATTAAAAATTTACTATTTAGATATGTGAGCCGGTTGTCTGTCTATATTGAGCAATTGTTGTGACATACTTTGACTACGCTGTAATTCCTCAACACTAGTCTGCATCGTAATGACATGGAAAATACAATCTATATATCTACCTCAGTAAAATCGAAAACACGGCCTGACCTCGTATTTTTCGGAACAGGTTTCGCTGAAAGATCGAAGCGAACCCGTTTTTAAACATTCGGCTCCACCACAGGTACGTCGAAATAGGATGTTCTGGTTCATCTATCATAGTGGTCTACTATATGGTGGTCTGCGTACTGCCTATGCCCATAAAAAAACGCGAAGGGCAAGTATGTAGCTCTTTAATAATATAGTTTGTCAGTTCAAAGAGAATTTGATATGTGCCTGGACAGGCTCTATCGTTGTAAGCATCAAGTCGTTGCGTAGTTTTGGATATATGGAGTTGGATATCTGTCCAGAATCGTAATCCGTATAAGATTTTTCTTTTTTACTGAGGTAAATCTATAGATCTTTGATCTCTCTCGGATGAGCGTATATGTATTGGTGTGTTTCTCTCTCTTCTCCACACTTTTTTCTCTATCCTCTCTCTTTTAATCGCCAATATTATATAAAACATAACGTAACTCACAGATTAGAGGCCGGATCTCCGATTTCATGCAGACCACGACGACTGTCACCTGACAAACTCATCATCGCAAAGATAAAAGTGCAAACCCTGATTTAAGAATTTGTAGACCTAATAGCAGTCCTTGGTCTCATAAATTATATTTGATGGTAAAAACTACACTTTTAAACAGCCTTATAGCTATAAAACTAATATAGCTCTAACTATATATACAAATTAGAACTCAACTTTTAATGTTATTATGAACGATTATAAGAGCGTTCGTTTCAACTGAAAACAACAACCGAAGAGAAGTGGGTGTTCGATTGTTACTTTTCAGTTCAAATAAATGGCAAAAAAATATAAATTAATTTATATTAATAAAACATTTTTTATATAAAAACGCTAATTTAAAACACGCTTACAAGGTTTAAACACAAGCAGAATCAAAATGTAAAAAAAAACAATTTGACCATTTGAACTACACGAGTGAATTATTTTACTCAATTGAAGTGAACAGTTGCAAATCGAATGCTCTTTTCACATTAGTTACTACTGAATAAGTAATCCACTCTTTAGCTCTCAAAAAGTTTAGCCTATAAAAAGTACACATTTTATGAAGGTTTTCCTCTTCACATTGACATTTTCAGGTTTGATTGGTACATTGTGACATCCTCTCTAAGGCGTACATTCCTAATTCGAAAAATTGTTTTTCTTCGAATGAAGCCAAAAATATCCAGTATTATCAAGGTTATCAGTAGATCAAGTAGGAATCGTGATCAATAGCAGTGCCGGCAGGGGAGTGTGTGAAGGACGGGAGCACAAGATGTGCTCAACATTTTGTTCTTCTCCTTCCTCACACTGTTTACAGTTTGCGTTGTTCCGAATTTTCTTTCGGAACATGTGATTATTTAGCGAACAATGTTTCGTAAGAACACCCAGCAACATTCTCAAAGTACGTCTATCATAATTCCAGAAGTACTGGCGTCTTTGCTGATTTATTAGATGACAGAGATGAGGTTGTCCCATCTCTTCTAGTGCAGACCACCAAAGGATAGTCGATATGTCTCTTAAGAAATAATAACGTCACTCTATAGCAGATTCAAGTCATGCAAAAGTGGAATATGCAACCAAACGAGCCAATTTATCAGCCAATATGTTCCCTTCGATATTAATGTGACTTTGATATTATAATTAATCTCGTTTGCATAAAGGTGTTACTCTCAAAATTGCAGCGATTTCCATCTGAAAACAGCAGGGCTAAATAAATTCTCTCTGCCGTGTAGGATGTTTGCGCTGCAGACCTTTTGATCTAAAGAACAAGTGGCAGCATTGACACAGTCACCTCAAGAGCGGCAGTGGATGTGATGTGATTAGATACCATAATATCCAGATATACAAGTCTTTCAAGGCGGTTTAGACGTTAATCTCCCAACCCCACTCAATGTTCTAGGCCGCCAAATAAGTGCGGAAAACGATAATATGGTTCTAATAACCAAAACGTATAGCTGTTACACGTTTCTGCGGGGTTGCAAGCCCTTTGATGAACCAAATAACTGTTTGTATTTCCAGTAATGTTAAATGAATTAGTGCAGAACATTTATGCCAGGTAACATTTATGTGAGCCCCAATTTTTGGAAGAATCAAGCTTCCTAGAGCCCAGCGTGTTCTAGGGTTAACTGATACATCCGGATCATTACCAGGTTACAACTAGATTTATCGGTATGTTGAACTATTTCAAATTTGCGTTCATTTCGGACACAATGTTGGTATTATAGGTAAGTAAATAAATTTTAATTCATTCAACTTTATATATTCTTTACGTAAAGTGTTTAATCAATTATTTTGTATTATACTTTAAAAAATAAAGATGATGAATTAAACATTAGAATACATATATGTATATATATATCTTAAGAAGCTCAACGATTAAATTTTTGAAAACAATATAAGAAAATATTCATCTTAGTATGAAATAGAATAAATATACACAAAATAAAAATATCTTGAAACCCGAAAACCTGTCAAAATATTTATTTAAGAAAATCATCTTCATAAAAAAACAAATCTTCGAACGCGCTAACGACAGACAACATTGTTTTTATATATACATACTCGTATATACTTACAGTTGAAACCAATTTACAATATTGTTTATGGCTTAAAGATTAGTATTGGGGAAATGAATGATCAACAAAATATTATGGATTAGTCTGTATCTCGTATGTAAACGTATTAACGATATTATTTACGCTGTAATTATTATTTTTTTGGATTAAACTTATTTATTGTCTATAAAGAAGACAAACACACACAGTAATATATAAGAAATGACTTTGAATTAATAAAACTGTTGTCTTTGATATACAATATATAATAGACAAATCATGTTAAAAAATTTGCAAAATTTTTGCGATATCCGGTTTTTAAATCTTTCATTAATTTTCCATATTACTTTGTTTGATTTTGGAGAGTTTAATTTTCCATTCATTATTCTTTGTACCACCACCACATGTTATACAAATTAACTGTCATAATTATTCATTTTGGTATTTATAAGATGTATAAAATAGGTTTTCTTTAATTTTTTTGTACTCGTATTTGAGGTTTATTTCTTAAATGTATAAACAAAGAATTAAAGATGAAAAAGATTAGAAAAGCGATGATGAAATTTTTTTAAATAGATTTTTCCTCATAGGAAAATTTTGGAATTTAATTATTTTTAATTAAAGCCGCTCGTAAAATAAACTGTATAAGTTGGTTTAATCAAAAAAAAAAGCTTGTGGTCGAAATACGAACCAAGCTCATCTTCGTAAACCTATTCAAATATATATAATAATCGTGTGTTAAGATAAATAACTACATATCGTTATGTTAGCACAAGGTGTTCTTTAATTTATATCGGATTATGTATGTATTGGAAATTAAGAAGATTAACAGTGAAAATCTGAATCTTCAATTAAAATGTGGGCATATTAGTCAACCATTGAGTTTTGTTGTATCTTAACAATTTAAACCATATGTATATGAGATTTGTATTAAACAGCACATGCATACAATTTGCCATACAAACACTTAGAGTAGTCACATATGTATATATAAATATATTATATAAAAATAAAATCGCGAGATTTTTCTTTCTAACATTTTTTTAACTTTAATAAAAATTTTCTAAAAATAGCCAAATACATAGGAGATGTAGAATTTTATTTTTCATTTAATACATGCACAGTATGATCGCGTTCTAGCTATGAATAAAATGAAAATTGTTATAGTTTACAATAGTGGGAATTTTTTTTATTTATATTACAAAATAGCAAGGTTTAATGGCAGGTGACCAGATGTAAAAAGTCAATGCGGTGCAATGGACGGAGTTAGACATCTCAGTGTTGTGTTTGTACGAAAACAAAGACCTTTCTGTGCCCACTATTAAATTTTATTGCTAAATTTTTCTGCGATTTATTACTATTTTTGTTGTAGAATATATGAACTAGGAAGTGTTTCTTCTTTTTAGAGCAATGGTTTAAAACGTTTAGAGCAATGGTGTTAGTTCTAGCATCTCAATAAAGAGATAGCACATAAAGGAGTAATAGTTGAGTTGCACGGATTTCATAATTACTTATTCATTTTTATCAAGAGAAAGTGTTATTGGTACCAACAGGATCCTAAGCATCTTGATAAATTAGTTTGCTTCAAGTATATAAAGAGTGATCCAATAAAAGCTTCCGGATTTGTGATATAAGTTCGATTTATAATATGTAATATTTAAAATAATTTCTTTTAAATGTCATCCGCGACTAGCTGTTTGATGATCCATTCTATAGGTCCAATTTTCCAGCACTCTTTAAAGCATTTCGGCCGATATTCCGATAATTATGCGTGACTCAGAGCTGAAGAAAACAGCAGCAATATCCACATTAGATCGACTTTTACGCACTGTAGTCGGGTGATGAATATCCAATAATGAAAAATTAGTTTGAAATTTTTTGATTATTTTGCGAATAGTGCCTTAAGTTGGACTATTTTGAACACCATAAAATGGTCGAAGAGCACGAAATCAATTTTTCATTGAACAATGATTTTTGAAATAAATTTCCAATAGATTTTTGAAATGAAATATGTACACATTGTTCTTAGGTAAATAAAAGTTGTTCTTAGGGAGTCCCAATTGAAAAAAGTGCCGCCTTTTGAAGCACTCTTTATAACTTCAGTATACTATTTTATAATAAAATTAGACGCAAATTCAATTTTTCAGTCCTATAATTATCATTAATCTCTATAGCAAATCGAATGTACTAAATAAAAGTTTTATTCTATTGATTATCCAATTAAATAATTGGCCAAAATACATTTCAATCAAACTATAATTCGTAATTGGCCAAAATACATTTCAATCAAACTATAAAATTGATTCGTATAATGCATTTGAACAAATTATTAATATAAATTTTGAATTCGCGAATTAAGGTCGCAGAAATTAAAATTATAAATAAGTTAAACTCGCATAAATTGTAAATTGGATGGAATTTGTTACTTACATTAGCAGAATAATTGTAATTTATATTGTCAAGTATTTTATAAAAACAAGCATTTTTTTCAAAACAGAATTAATCGATTTATTATACATTTCAAGTATTTTTGTACGTTCACGAGTTGTTCAGCTAAGATAAATACATACTTTTTAACTTTACATCACCCTTTGCTTATTTTTTTAAGTCTAATAAGTTTCATGTTTCCCGCGCTTTACTTATTCTAATTTTGTTCGAGTTAGATTTCATTTGTTTACTCATTAATTTCAATTTTGGCAACGTTATACATTATATATAAAAAAATGTAACCAAAAAGTTCTTATTACCAATTTTAAAATCTACTTTTTTTATATAAATTATAATTTTGTTTATTATTTACAGGGTAATTTTATTAATTACAGGGTTTTATTTCATTTTAGCTTAAACTCGTTGAAGACTGTTTAAAGGTAAGCCAGGTTTACGCTTCATACAAATGATTAAATAATATACGATTATTATTTTACCTATCGCCAAACAGGTAAAGACAAAGATAGTCGTATTAAACAATCATGCCAACATTCACCGACTTTCGCAGATGCAGACAAATGTCCATTTTATTTGTCTGCATCAACGTTATTAAAAGTAAACCAGGCTTTATCATCAAAGTTTTCATTTTAGAAAACAAAATCTAATTATTTAAAATTATTGGACCAATTAATAAAATCTTTGGCTACTTATAACAAAGGGTCTATATCGAAGATGTATGACATAGGTCTATAATTTAAGAAAACACAGAATACGATGATCTTGAACAATTAATACATATTTGCCAAAAACTCGAGAATACTACAAATCTCATATTATTTATTATCTTAAAACCAGTACTTAATATATCAAAAGTAGGTTATGAGTCGTCATCCGATAACTAAAGTAGTTTTTTGTCCCACAATACAATACTCATATGTCATATCAACAACAGCCTGTTCAATAAGGCACCATAAAAAAACATTCAAGGTCAATAGACCGATAGCTCTTACTTTCAAAAGTTATCAAGTCTAGAAATGACAAACACGGTTCCCAATATCAATGCTTGAGGCACAGTTAAGCTAATGATAAATATAAATTGTTTTAGGCACGAAAGGGTTATATACAATCTAAGTCTCCAACGATTTATAGCATGATCAAATTGTAATTATATTTTTCAGGTAATTAGTAATTGGTATAGGCACAAAATAAGCATCTTACCAATTTTATAAATATAACCAATTTTATAAAATATAATAATATAATCTTAATTAATTTAGAAAATACGATATTTGCTACTTTAATTACATACACATGACATCGCGCTGCGTACTTATTATATTAGACAATAAAATATATCATGCATACGAGTATTAACACATGCCAAATAATTTTTTTTATCATTTATTAAATAAAACGTCGCGTAATGATTCGCCTATAAATGCAAAAATAAACAAATCCATAAGCAAAAATTAAGAAACTATGCGCGATATCAAAAATATGTTAACCAATGTTAAATATTTCTAGTACATACATATGTATGTACATACTTATATATGGTTATAAGGAAATTTTTAAATTGATGAGATAATCGATGACACCAAACATTTAAAATTGTATCATACATTAAAAAAACATAGAATTTTGAATGACACATATTTGGGTTGGCGATTTATCCAGTAATAATTAAAATTAGTCTCAAAGGATTGTAATATATTCTGTATATAATTGACCTTTTGTGTGATCTCGAAATTAAAAACAAATTCATACTACAATATACAGGGTTTTCCGAAAGTGACTGACAAGAATGGTACGGTTGGATTCCTTGATCAAAGCGAAGCCAACTAAAACTAAAGTTTATTCTTCTGCTATCTCAAAAAGAGAAACCTTGATTGCTCAAATATTTAGCTTGCAACGAAATCAAACGAGACAGAAAAGTTTTCGTAAGAGTTCGCTATTCATTCATGAAGAGATATTTGAAATGTGTAACAGTTAATGGTGATCATTTTGAGCGTTTGTTATAAATTTTTCGAAATATTATTATGTCAATCCAGTGTGTACTTATTTGTACTGCCTACATACTTGTGTCTTACAAAGAAAACGCATAATTTTTTTTGGAAAATTTTAATTTTTCTAGATAAATAATTATGCAAATATCACACATAGCTAGTTTTTCTGAAAGCTAAGAGTCTGAACTATGTTTTTAAGAAAAACTATTTACAGTCGTACACTTATTGTTTAAAGATACTTAAATGATACAGAAACAAAAATTTTCATAAATATTTCAATTCTAAAAAAGTAAATATTCATGACTCTTATACTTTATTCAAAATAAATTGTTTCGCCTTTTTAATGATATGAGCCTCGTTAAAAACAAATGGTTATTCCTCGAGTTAAGACAAGGTTTTATGTTGGAAGGCACCTCTTCGAACGCCTATGACTTGATAAGAGGGCTTCTCAGTGCGGAGTGGTAAAAGTAAAGTTGTCTTCGCTTTGATCAAGGAATCCAAACGTACCATTCGTGTCAGTCATTTTTGGGACACCCTATATAATGTATGCATTATTTTAAATGTTTGTTACATATAAACACTGTTCTGTGTATTCGTATGTAACATGATAGTTATTATGTACAAGTGTACTTACTCACATATCATAAAGCAACATAATAATAATAATAATCTTTCGTGTCAAGATAATATATAATCGAGATGATATACAAAAGCAGAGATGGAATTTCAGTGATAAGAACATTACATGTTTGTTCGAAAAATAAAATCTTATCTAACTACTATTATTATATATACATATAAGTATAAATATATACAATAGTCAGTATGGCAGCGATCTTAATTATATTTTCACGTGATAAGAAAAATTTCTGACGAGTTTGACAGCATCCCACAAAATAATATAAAATTAATTGCTACATTTTTGGCATCGCATACAAATATTTAAATTAATTTAACACATTTTTTTATATTTTGTGTATTTTGGCAAAATGAAAATCTTAAATAACACTGTAGTAACGTAATTTGGATACTAATATTCCTGAATATTGCATTGCTCTTATTAAATTAAATTATGCCAATCTCGACGTTATCATAATTGTGCATTGTAAATTATGATAGTGGGAATACCTAACCGAAAAACATATCCTATAATTCAACAAGACCAACACATTTTGTTGCAGCTGTCGTTACTCATTTTTATAATTTGATCAGATTTTTTATTCATATTACAAGTGTATATTATATATACTCGTATATAGCTTAACATAAGATATTAAAATTTTATGTACATACTTTAGAACGTCTTCCCAATTTTAAAAACAATAATTTTTTTTACTGGGCTACCAATGGGAATGATTAAAATTTGATTTGATTTCCTTGTCTGATTTACGTAGAAACATCTGCACATTGTATAGCTCCATGCCAGCTTATAGTATTGACATGGAAGACGGGTTGGCCTATGAATTATGCTCTCCAACAGGGGGTCAAAGATGTGTTCATCCACACCACTAATCGTAATCAGATGGTGAAAAAAGTTTTTTCATCCCATATCGGCATTCGAACCCGGTTAGTTGCCGCTGCCTTAAACTTTTTTGTCAATGAAATCATCAATTTTCAAGTGATGATTAAATCACACCAAGAATCGTTAAAAAAATGTGTGTATCTTTCTAAATTATATCACTTTTGCACGTGTTAAGGGGAACATTTATAAAACTCAATTCGGCACAAATGTAAGTACTTTACCTTTACATATTACCTTATAATAGCATTGCAAATATTAAATGATACTATGTGGTTTTACAAATACATATTATCTAATAAAAAATAGGGTTTAACAATTGTGCATGAACTCTCATAATGCACATATAACTCATTTAGAGATACCCTTAGCAACATTTTGTCAAGTCAGTATAACAGATTCAATTCAGAAGTATTTTGTTCTGTTTGCAATAGTTTTAGTTAAAATGTCGTAGGTGTGCCTACTAATGATTGCCAAAACATTAAGGAAATGACTAGTAATAAACCAAAGGTAGAGCTTGGGTTGCAACCAACACGGTAGAGCTGATACATGAACGTTCCATGTAATAGGGTTGTCGAATACAATCGCAAGATATAGGTTTATTCTAACTTCAATCTACTATACTCCTAGTGGTGGTATATCTAGAGTACATGTGGAATACTTGAAGAGTGGAAAGTTATTATTATAACAACCAACAACTAGTGACGGATATGCAGATCAAGACTCGGGAGTCTGAGTACCATATCCAAAATAAGAAAAAATATTCCATACTAGCAGATTTTTGTAACCTTTTGTTTACTGAATATCTTCATGCCAGTATAGTATTGACATGAAAGAAGGATCGGCGCATTAATTCTTTATTCGAACATATAGGTCATAGCGATGTAAGATGCATACAACCGATCGTAATCAAATAATGAAAAATCCTTACACTGAGTGCTTAATATTTCGACGATTTCTCGTCAACCGTAAAACTTATTTATCACCCTATAGTCGATACATATATATATATATATATAATATATATATATACATACATATGTGTATTCAGGTAATCTCAAATAAGTAATATGCTCGTCTTTAAAAAACATGTTGCTTTTTTAATTTATAAAAATGAACCACCTGTCGCATTTATTTAAATTATTAGGATATAAATGTAAGAATACTTTAATCAATACAAACACACTTACGTAATATTGTTACAACTAACACACGGTAAAAATAAATAAATATGTACAAAAGTATATACTTTCACCTTAAGTTATATAACATTTATAATATTCTGTGTCTCACAGGCAAATATTTTTTATTGTTAAAAATTAAAACCTCAATCACGTTCGAATTGTGTAAATATTTGACTCAAAATTACTCAACAACTTTTATAGCAAAAATATTAAGTAAAATAATATATATATTCTTAAGATGACGTCAAATTTAAATTTATAATATGAATTTCGAAAGAAAATATAACTTACAATCTACTATAAGAAACTACCTATTATAAACTTACTGTTAAATATATGAATTTTCCGAGTTGAGCCAATTCTTTTCATGGGGCTTTTTATCTCTTCCCCATTCTCATCCATAGCAGTAACACCATTCATTTTATTTTATTTTTAATTGTTATGTATTTTATTTAAAAATTGTATAAATTTTTATTAAAATCTCATAATTTACACAAAAAATTTAAATTTAAAACCAAAAAACACTAATAACAATCACATAACAATAAAATTCGCAAAAATACTCAAAACACTAGATAATCACTCAAATTTTGTATTTAACTTTTCTTTCGGACGTTTTATTTATTATTAATTTTTCATCTATTTTTATAAAATATACCTTCAAAAAATTCACGACTTACTACACGTAATAACATACAATTTATGTATATATTAAAAATTTTGTAGGAAACTTTTACTATTAAGATGCTGTTGTATGTATTTAAAAAAAAACTCACAACGGGATTAGAAACCGGTTTTGTTTCAGCTTGTTTGTTTAATTTATATTAAATATATATTTAAAATCTATTAAGACGCATTTGCCTTTTCAATTTAAAAATTACTCAAACAATATAATATATATAATAATTTTATTTACATTTAAATAAAAAATTGTTTTTAATCACCAAGCAATACAAAATTGCGCAACTTAAAACTTCTTCACCGTTGTAGTTTAAAAAATTTACTAAACTAAAAAATTGCAGACAGCTATTAAACCATAATTTTGTGTTTATGGTTATTTATATTTGTCTCGCTCGAACCTTCGGTTATCGCAAAATTATATATATCGAGTTGTTTCATTTTTACATGTGTGTTTTGTATTTCTGACCATTTTTTATGAGTGTGTTGTTGTTGATTTTATTTTTTAAATTTATTTATACACAAACGAAAGTGAAAATACAGTGATGGAATCATCTATATATAATAGATGTTAAATAAATTTCGCTTGCCAGTATATCTTTGAATACTATTTGTGATTTTAAAAATAACAAGTAATTTAAAAGTTGTTTCGCGTACTATATAAAGTATATGAATGCAAATACAACATATACACAAAATTGATATGAATCGAACTCTATTTGATTTTAACCAAATAAACAACACATACCAAGAATTAAAATAGCGAAATTGTTTGATTTTGCGAATGTTTCATTTTGAATTCCAATAAAATATAATGCATGAAAGAGAAAATATATCTGGAAGAGAATATAAAAAATTAGGTTGTAGTGACATCTATTCGCCAATAGAAATTTCTTTAAATACCATGGCAATCAAGACAATAAACAATTCATACTTGATTATTAATCATGTCGGATCGACCAGTGTCGCGTCGAGGAGCTACCAATGTGGCAAGTGAATCAAATACACCAAGTCCAAGGAGTAATTTAAGACCCAGCACAACCATGAAAGGAATATCGGGCCGTCCTCAATCAACACTCCGAGGTGGAACAGCTAATCGTCTTGGAACCGGAATGGGTACGCCAACCGGAGGTCAACGTATGGGTACGACAATTGGTTTATTTGGCAATGTAAAAGATTTATATAAAATGTACAGTATTAGGTTTTATATATAAATTTGATTATATTTAGATGTTAACAGAACGACCAATAACACAACATGGATTAAGTGGATTGCCTACAGCTTCTGGTCGAATTGGAACTACAAGTGGAATGCGTCAAGTTAAAGATAAACGATATTGGATGGGTGCAGTACAAGTTAAAATTCAGGAAATCAATCAGGAAATGGAAAAGTTGATAAAAGATACCAATAATTTGGATCGTGAGAAGTCAGCCAAGCGATTGTACGAGAAAAAAGTTAAAGAAGCAGCCAAAGAATTGACGAGTATGAGTTTACTACTTAATTTCACTATATAGTTATGGTATGTGTAATACTAATCTTTGTTTTTAAATTTTAGATCTACAATCCAATCATACCGATATGAATATGGCGTTGGATAGTTTTGCATCGGGATTAACACGGCAAAATATGCAAAATGAAACGACCGCATTCCGCGAACAAAACGAAAATTTACAAACAAATTTGGAAAATCTTTTTAAAACTCGCCAACAAAAAGAACACGAGAATAAAGTTTTGGAAAATGAAATCGAAATGGAAAAGAATAAAATTAATAAAATGATTGAATCGTTACCAAAGTCTGAACAAAATCGTTATCAGGATTTACAAAAATTGGCTGATGAAATGAAACGACAAAATGGTGACTTACAAAACGAAATTGAACATATCGTCCAAAAACGGGATCGACTTAATATTATAGTGTTTAATTCGCAACCACGTATGGAGGCGGTGAAGTTAAAGACTAAATTGAGTGAACTAACTACCAAGAGGAATGCACTAAAAGAAGAAGAAGAAAATCGATTAACTCCGGCACAGGAACGAGAAAAACTTATAAATGAAGTACGATCAAATAATCAGGCTTTGACTAGTATTGGTCGACAAATGAAACTGGTTGAAGACCAATTGTCCGATAAAAAGGAACTACTTCAGCAAATTGAACAAGATTTAGACGAAGGAAATTCGGAACGACATGCCAAATATAAGGAGTTAAGACGACGCGATGAAACAATGACTTCTTTCATGGAAACATTCCAACAGAATATGGAAAACGAGCGTAAGCAAATTGAAACGCTCAAAAATCAAATTGCTTATTCGATTGAACAGATCACAATGCAGGGGATAAATATGAAAAATCTAAGTGGAGTGAGTAAAACAGAATTTGCCGAGCGAAATGATCTCAACTCGCACAATGGTTTACTGAAAGAGTATAAGAAGCTTGCAATTCAATTGAAGCAACTACAAATACTGGAAAAACGAACAAATCAACAGTTAAAACAGCTTGTGGATGAAGAGAATACAATTTTAGCAGAGATTGATAAATTTAAAAAATTAGACCTTCTGAGAGATGAATCGGCCGAAGAAATTGAAAAATTAACACAAAATTTGGAAGATTTGATGAAAAAGAAAACTGTTACAGAAAATGTGGTTAAAGAATCTGAACGTCAACTAAAGGAAATCAAAGAAAATTTGCGAAGTAACGATACATATAGACAAATTCTTTATTTGGAAGAAAAATTAACAGATCTAATGAAGGAGAATAAAGTGTTGAAAGAATCGATTGACAGCCAGTATGCTGAAAATGACTATGGCAAACACAAACGCGAAGCTGAGCAAATATTACAAAATTTTATGGATTTATTAAATAAAAAACACAATTAAGCACTTAAATGTGATGAATACATATACGCAAACTTGTTGAAAAAATAAAATTTTATTTAGTTAATAATACAAATTTTGCAATTAGGTAATAATATTATAATAAATACTTTTTATGTAAATCAGTAGGTTCCTGTAGCCATAAATGTTTCAATTTGTTCGACACTGCAAAATAAATTATACATTTTAAATAAAAATAAATTGATTAACAGACACAGTATATAACTTACGTTCTTGGAAGGTCGTGCGATAAATTTTCACATCCATTGGCTGTTACCAAAACATCATCTTCGATCCGAACCCCTCCAAAATTACGGAAACGGTTGATGACATCAACATTGAGAAATTGAGATTTAATCGGGTCAGCGATAGCAGCATCGAGTAATCGATTAATAAAGTAACAACCGGGCTCGACTGTAATAACCATTCCATTTTCTAGATTACGGGCCAAACGTAAACGATTTACACCGGGTTCAGTTGGACGTGGTGGACAACCTTCTAGATACCCACCAACATCATGTACATCAATACCAATTAAATGACCCAAACCATGTGGTTGAAATACAGCATTTATGCCTGCCTCCATCATCGCATCAATTTCACCTTTTACCAATCCTGCAATTTTCAAGTGTTCCAATAGAACTTCATTTGACAGCTTGTGCATGTCTACCCACGAAACTCCAGGTCTCATTTTATCGAGTACTATTTTATTGGCTGCCAATACAGCATTATATATAATTTTTTGATCATCTGTAAATTTACCATTTGCTGGAAATGAACAAGTTATATCGGCTGCATAGCCACAATAATTTGCCCCCATATCAAAGAGACACATATCACCATCATGTATAACTAAATCATTGGGTGCTGCTGCATGGCCATAATGTAAAACAGCCGAATTAGTTCCAGCCCCGCAGATACAAGTGTATGATGTATGGCGGGAACCTCCAAAATAATACGTATGATGCAAAAATACGGATTCACTCTGATACTCAGTTTGGCCCACTTTGATTGTTTTCATCACTTCCCGATGTGCGTCGCAAGAGATTTGGGTTACATAGCGCAATACTTCAATTTCTTTTTCTGATTTAATAACACGACTGAAAATAAAATTTAGACGCCATTACTTTGGTGGATTTGAAACTATATTAAATTATTTTTATTTTACAATACTTATTAATACAAAATATTCATACATTCTATATAATATTCATTATATACATTTTTTACTGCACTAAAATCGGAGGTAAAGCCATTTTTATTCTTTCAACTAGATATGTTTCTAACTCGATGGGATGCATTTTTAATTTTGATAATTTATCGTATCGCAAAGTTATTACTTTAATGCCTAATTTACGTAAATGGCGCACTCTCATCAATTGGAGCCCAATTAAATATTCGCCGGTTGAATCGTAATGCTCCGGTAGATGAACAATCATAGCTGAGTAAATATTTTTTGATTTTGTCATTTTATGATGATTAGACAAATTATAATTAAAATAAAGATTTCCTAATCCTACTGGATGGAGTAGAACGTCGACAATATAAATTTCGTTAAATGATAGTTGCGAGATAAATACAAATTTTGAAAAATTTTCATTTCCTCCAGCTACTTTTGATAACGAGTTAGTGATTTGATTAATTATTCGTTTTATTCGTCCATCTTGACAAAGTACATAACTGGTGGATTCTTTTGGTAGCATTGGCCCTTTATAATTTAAACATTCAATTGTAAGTGCTGCATCGAATAGCTTCAAATCATTGCGTAACCGTAATATATTAGATTCGGTTGAATTTTCCTCAAACATTTTATTCAAAAAATAAGGATTAAAAATGAATTTAACAAAATTTGTAGGATATTTTTCGAGGATGACACACGATAGCATTAACTTTAGAATTTGATTCGATTTAAAATTTGAAAAATTTGTTGTTAATACAGTTTCAGTTGTTTGCCAAAATTTTAATCCATTTAATGGTTGATAATCTAAATATGCCAACGTATTAAGAAGTTTTTCGATGATACCTAGTTCCATATTATTCGCATTTACTATAAAGTATTCACTGCACCCATCGAGTACACTTACATTTCGTATTCGAAAATGGTGGCAATAATCAAGTACAGTTTCAATTAGTCCTGGCGTTTGTATTCGAATACCTTTGGCTTTTATATATCGTTCGACTGATTTTTCAACATTACTGTTTGAATAGTCCAGAGTAATGAACGATTGAAGTATTTTAGATAATTCTAATTCTGTGACTGTATGTATGTTGGTGTTCAACCATCTCGATAGTACTTGCATTGTTCGATTAAATGTTGAATGAACCATTTCTAGTGATACTAGCACTTCAATTACTGTATTTGATTTCATTTGCCACCAAACATCAATTAACTTTTTTTCAGCTAATCCGATCACCATTCTGCGACTTATTTTTAATTTCGGTATAATTTTATATATTCGATCAACATTCTCAGATGTAATCGACTTCTCGTTATCAGAAAGATAACTCCAAAACTTATCACCTTTCTCGGTCTGTCCGAATTCATGAAAGATTTCAATACAATCACAAACTTCTTCAAACGATAGTTTATTTTCAACCGCTCGAATAATAAGTTCATCACAAAGTAAGCCAATCGACTTACTAAAGTTCGGATAAAATTTCATCAACTTCATTGTTTTAAGTAAACAGCCATTATCTCCATGTACGATGATGGATTTTAATAATTTATGTTGAAAAAAATCAGTTTCTTCGAAAAGTTTTAATTTAATTACGGAAGTCTCGAGTTTTAGAATTTTCTCTAACGACAAAGAACAAATGATCGGTGTCAAATTATCGTGATCAATTCCATCCAGCAAATTTATTATTGATTCTATATGTCGATAATTGTTGACTTCTCTCAGAATTATCTCCTCAGTTTCTTTTTTGCGAATACTTTGAGCCCTACCAAGGGTACTATTTGGGATTTCTCGATCCATCACACTAGCTCCTTGTACGGACATTCTTCTCACAATTACCGGCAATTCTTGAATATCACAACCACTTTGTACAAGTATTGTGGAATGACCTAAGCCATTGGCAATATTTCCTGCATCATTACTACCGCTGTCATTTGTCGATCCACTCATACAACGTACAGTTGGTATTTGACATTTTGAGGTTACGTTAAGGTTATTTACATAACTAATCTTATTTCGAAGATTTTGAATATTTTTCAACATACTACGTGACATATTCATATTTTAGGAAACATTTAACCGTTTTTTATAATGAAATAATATTACAATTAACAATAAATAAAGATTTTGCGTTACACAATGATGTCAAAAAAAGTAATGAACTGTCAAAACAGATTTTGCTGAATAGCTTACAACCAATAAGTCGAAAATAAAAATGGTCGAAAAATACTTCACATATCTTTTACAAAAGATAATAATAAAATATATATAAACTTACCATTCTGATAAAATGTTGTAGAGAATGTCGCAGTTTGTGATATATCTAAAAAAAAATAAAAAAAAATTTAAAATTAAGGAAATCCAATTAGAAAAATTACTTTAAAAACTCGAATAGAATGCGCTAACATAGTTAAAAAGAATTTTCGTACGTACTTTTCAATTCCATCAAAAACTGGCGGTTGGAAAACAAGACCACTGTCTGAATTACGGCCGCTCTGAAATGAAAAATACAATTTTATTGAAAACTCTACGTTGATAAATTAATTATATTAAGATATTTAAAATAAGCATTATATATAAAAGCAGCTAGAAGACATTAATACTAAAACTATTGTGCGGTGGAACTGGTTATACTAATTTGCGATTCAAAGCCATTGTCATACTTATTAGATTTATTCCAAATCTTGATTATAAATGTATACTATCTATTGTGCTGACGTTCCTGTATTGGTGCTAAAGTTTTCATCAATTTGTAGCCATTGTAAAATCTTGTCAATTGCTCTCGTTATCCATCAGTCTCATATATTATAAAAAATTAAAAGTTAAAATATATTTTCAAAACAAACACAATGAAACTACCACATTGAAAAAATGTAGCATTGAATTTCAGTATTTTCTGAGATTTAATAACCGTTTTGTTCTTTCAATGAATAAGAATTCATATTAATGTTATTTCATATTTATCGTCTTTTATTCTTTTCTTTCCATAAGAAGCGGCTAAAGAATATGACGTATAAGTGTATAGAGAAGTAGAATGAACTTATTAATTTCCTGTGTTTTATTAACAGAATTGTATAGAATTGTAAATGTACATGTACACACAAAGATTCTTAATTATACATAGTAAAAATTCGACGCGTTTTGGGAATTTTTATTTTTGGGGAAAAATAATTTTTATATTACATTATACATACGTAAACACAAGTGCTTGTCGATTAGATTTAAGTAAATCAACGTTCGAGAATGTCGTATAGTTCTCGTACGATATTTTATACTATATTCTGAAACGACCTTGCATACAATGATAAAGGAGTGCATTTAGAATTTCTAAGATCAATACCGTTATGAAATGAAATTCCCTCATGTAAATAACATCTTAGTGATGTATAGATTTATATAAAATGCTTGCGGTTTTATTTTACAAAATCACCGATCGTACAACACTTGTACAAGTTCGATCATGTATTATTTATATGATGAAATTTCTTATTTCAGTTTTATATTTTGTTTATTTACACTTTATATAAACTTTATTTGCTGCTCTTTGTGTTTAAACTTCAGAGAAAAACGAAATCAAAAAGCAAATATTAACAATACATACATGAATTATATATTTCAAATTTTCGATCGGTATTAATTGCGCGATCGTTCACGAACCAACGAGTCGTTATAATATGCCAATTGCCAATACGTATATACTATTTATTTTTATATACGCAATCAAACAAACATGTGCTATCATACAATGATAACATATAATTTCGCTAAATTGTTCTTATTTAATAAATCAACCTAGAATTTTTTTGAGGAAACACAACAATCAGTTTGATAAATACTCGAGATGTCACGTGGTAGAAAAACACATTTTTATTTTTTACGACTTGAGAATACTATTTCGTACAGTTTGAGTTAAACTTTTCCATTGTTTCGTAATACTTTATATTTTAAATTTTATTTTTCAGTATTTACGTAATACATAAGACGTTTGGTTTGCCTAATCCAGTTTACTCTGTCATAAAACAACACAGCTGCAGTTTTTTATGTGCATCTTGGGAGATTTTCATTTCATGGTTGTATTTGCTATACACAGTCATCATCAGGAGGCTGACATACCTAGCTACGAACATATATATGGCATACAAAAAATTTTAAAGAAGGCGGATTCCAGAACTCAATGCCACGAAGAGTCGACGGCTTAATCCACATTCACACACATATACTTTCACAATAAAAACACCCAGTCGTGATTTTATTAGTCACCATCGGGATTCGAACCGGAGACCCCCGAATTACAGAGCAAGTACGCGACAAAATTCTATTTGCGTCTTATAAATCAGAATTTTCAACGCAATCAAAAATTTTCTAATTCTAAGGAATTAAATCATTTAAACAAGTTAATACGAATTCAATCATATTAGTTTGATGAGAATTATACTATAGCACTAAATTGTAATAATAAATGTTAACCATCAGCTCCTTTAATGTTTCTTGATGAAAGTGATCTGTTTTAAAGGACAGTTACAGAACTATTATGAATGGTTGAAAACTAAGACTATTTAAACTTTATTTTCAGATTTCGGTATGCCAATAAATATGGTGTATTGATTACTTTAAATGTGATTATTTTTGATTACTTTAAATGCGAGAAATATTGAAATTATCTCGCCTCGACTGCATTAAGAAATTAAAGTCTTACATTATATTGAAAAGCAACCAGTTATCGATGACATATACCAATTAAATCTATTTGTATATAGTACTATCATATTCTTAAGAAAATTGTATTTAGACTTAGCATATAACTATGATACATATGTAGTTCCTTGTTTCTTAAATCTCCACTCCAAAGTTTAGTTAATAGACGAGGAGGTAAGAAACAAGGAATTTATCATGAATAGTGAAGGTTAGACGTACCTACGTAACACAATCATTGACAGGAATATATGATTCAAATTTCACTCTTGCATTGATTACATGTTAAGAAAATTTTATCAAACCTTTATATAGTACATTTTCCTTGAAATATTTAATAAATCATTGCATTATGTGTTGTGTAAATCAAGCTAAGTAATATTTAAAAATGGTTAAGGTGAACTCTAACGTTCGTCGAAACTTACTTCTATGGTTTTATGATATTTAAAAAAAATGTCTTAATGATGACGTACAAAAACTTAAAAAACAGTTACATAATTCAAAGAACGGTATAAGTTATTATATTATCGCGGTACACAAATAATTTTAATATTTATATACAACTCCTTTTAAATTTAATTCAACTATAATATAGCCAAATGTCAAAGACCTCACAACACAAGCAAAGAAACAATCAATAGTTTAGTTTTCTTTAATTGGTATAGTGACTATTTGTTTAATATTTTCATCGTTTCAACATAAAGGACTTGGTAATAACGAATGACGATGTTTATAAATAAACACCTAACACTAAATAATAAATATAAAACTTACTTGTGTTCGCTAAATTAAATATGATTTATAAAGTCCAACCAAAAAACAATAGTGATTATAGGCGGATGTAAATTTCCGGAATCGACACACCATACCACATGAAATCTAAAGGCTCTCTCTCTAAGAAATAGGCAGGTACTTTATTAATTCATACTCTCAAATATGGTACAATGTTGTTTACAGATTTTAAAGTCGTAGATATATAATTAACATTTATACTAGAAATCAAAATGTATGTACATACAATAATGTTTTATATATTATATACATCGTATAAAGATTGATCAATAAAATGTATAATAAACTTTATTGTGGCTTCCTTAATATAATATGACCTTGAAATGAAAATCATGAATACACAGAAAAAAAACTATTTAAGACAGAAAATTCAAAACTCTTGTTGCTGTTTTCGTCTTATATTAGATATTGATTAATGTAAATAGAAAATTAGTTGTACGATAATAACACATACGCATACATACGTTTCAAATTCATGTCAGTCAGCACACAGTACAACACATTATAATCGATTATTTAAAAAAACGCAAACTAATTTTCAGCGAAATTATTAATAGTTTCAAGTATTTTGTATATATACACATCTTTATATACGAACATTTTTTCATAGGTCATATGACTTAATAAGTTTTAAGAAAAGTGTTTATTAATATCGCATTTCTTATTTATCATATTTTTATTTAGAACAAAACAGCTTTTCAAGATTTCCAAAATAATTTAAGTCAATTGATGTGCAAATAACACATGATCATATTCAATCAAACATTTTTATAGAAATTTTTACCCCATTCCACATACAAATTGTACACACATACGAGTAGAAGAGTCAAATATGAAAAAAGTATTACATGCGCAAAGATCATTTAAACAATGCGTGATCAAAATTGTTTAGTGTTTTATCATATTAACTATTTTCATTCAATTGAATGGCATAATTTCGAAATAACAGTTACGTTCTTCTGATGAGTTTCTCATCACGCCGCGGTCTGTTCGATTCTCGCCGTTGATCAACAAATATGCACCAGATGACATAAAAAGCGATTGTGTGTTCGTTGGGCTTCACCACCTATACAACATACATTCTCAGTTGAGATGCGGTTACAGCCGTTAACGGCCTTTAAGCCATAGATTATTAAAGTTCTTAGTGGATATTTCGTTTAAAACATAAATTATGAGACATCTGGAAGGCAAGCACCTACAAAATGAAATTGCAATACCAATGATTAAGTTGGAATTCGACGAATTCCAAACTTGATTTAAATAAATAGCAATGTTGTTGTAACTTGACTAATCAAATACCTTTGAGATACCGAATGATCCGACAAAATAAACGACTTATTTTATTGAAACAATTATAGTCGACCATAATTTTATACGTATCGTACGATACCGTCATTCGATTTTTCGTCATCCAATTGATATGCGTGGTAACAATGGATACTCACTTATGCTCCCGTTGTCTTAGGTCGTATTTGCCTAATTATCAGTATCATATGATACAATTGATTAAAGAAATAACAAGCTATAAATATTATACATAGGTTCAATAAATAAAAACAATATTATATTTGTTATTTGATTTGCAGTCCGTCATCAATTGAATAATTACTAATCAGATAAAAATAATCTTAATAGAACGGCCTATTGATAGAACGGTATGGTATCTATTGATTGGAATTTCAAATTTAAATGGGAAAATTTAATATTAATTAAATTTAACCTAAATTTCAATTAATATTATATTATTAATAGAGTAGGGGAGTAGTTCTATTCTCTGACTCCCTAAGAAGATTAGAGTTAATAAAACGGAGAGGCGGTACTAAGGAAAATGTATATGTAGAAAATCTGTATGAGTACCTTCAACTTTGTAGGAAGGAGGTTAGTCATCAATGGATACCTTTACACCTACAAATTGAAGGTAATGAAAGAGCTGGCGAAACGGAGTTGTTCAAACGCGACACTAGAATGATTCGAACAATGGAGCGGGTCAGCTTAAATCATGATAATTGGTAGGTTATTCTAGACTACAGTCTAATGGAGAATTAGACGTCAAATGACTGATAATAATCTATGTGAAAGTGGTTTGGTTGTGGAGGACATTGAACATTTGACTCTGCATTTTACTAATTAAAGTCAAAAGAGAGCAATCTTCGATGTCTTCACGCGTGGAAGGAATCTGATTGAATTTTTGCGAATGGATAATAATGTGTATAAGGCTATATATGAGTTTATAAAAGAGTGTGACATATTTGACATTGGACACTAATTCAAATCATACGACCCAAATAAATAAATAAAAAAAAGTATTACAAGAGGAATTTAAAACTATTTGTTTCGAGATTAACTTTGTAGTATCGATTATAGGGCTACTCAACGAAATGGTACTGTTCGCAAAGGGTTTTATATTTATCAAGTCGGAACAATTGGGGCTCAATTAACATCAGTTTAATTCAAGGAATTTTGAATTTCGAGTTTCAATTCAAAATCAAATAAATTAAAATAAATTAAAAGATTTCAGCTTAAAACGGAATTTTAGCCATAATTTTTTGTTACCAAATTTTTTGAATTTGGTAGTACTGAAACTTAGTATACAAGAAACTTTAGAGGTTGTGACATAATTTATTATAATTTGAACAGAGTCGTCGTAATATTTAATATTTGTTGCTTATTGATGTGGTTGGTTAGTGATCACTTTGGTTTTAAGATAGTCGTTTAAATAAACCTCGTTCTAAAGAACCCGGATATGAAAAAAGAACTATGGGATCCAAAGTTGAAACTAGATTCATGAAGGACGAAAATACATCATTTCTTATATGCACTAGTAAATTATTATTTATACGTACTATTGTAACCCATAAAATTATGATACATATTGATTTACGTGTCTGTCCTAAATTTTACTTTTAATCGTTTTATGTAATAACCAATCGTAACCCATCCCAATAGGGACCTGTTGTTTTATAATTCTTGATCTTAATTTTTATATTTAAACCCCCAACCACAATTTTTTATTACATAAAACATAAATATTTATATATGCATCTTCAAAATTGATCTATAACGCAATGTACTCGTACCATATATACGTTACAAAAATGAAACTCGAACGAACCCAGACATACGAGTATATAAGTATGAAAGTAGGTATTGTATAAACATCTTACTGATTTTTTTATGTATACATTTAATAATAATACAAAGAATTTTTTCGTTTTATTAATACTGAAAACTGTTGGCAAAATGTTAAAAATAATTGAATGAAATGAAACAAGTACGAAACGTTATTGTATGTGTACAGTTAAAATAATTTTTTACAAAAATATATTGGCAATATGTTTGTTGTGTCGCAGTCAAATCTTATAAAGCGAGTAATTTCTAGAATAGATTGCCAAAATTATATATGTAACAATAATATTGCTCGTCAAGTCAAAAATAGCATAAATATTATTGAAGTACGATTTCAATATGTATTCGCTGAGCACATGTTCTAGTACAAGATGCTATTCTTAGTGGTAGAAAAGAAACAGAAACTTAAAGTGTTCATTATTTATTCACTTAAACTTGTTTATAAGTGTTTATTGTTGTTATTTTTTTTTGCGACCGAGGTGAAAGCCAATGTTACATTTATTGTGTCTGTTAACTCTATTTTTGTTTTGTTTCATTTATTATTTTTCTCTTCAATGCGGTGAATTTTTATTTATTTACATTTCTGATATTTTTACATTTATAACAATACAAAAACATACAAAATAAAACGCGAATTTATTTTATGATGCACGGATAACGAGTTGTTAGTAACAACAACCGAATACTCTTGCAAATACTGATATATAAACATATATATGTGTGCATATATGTATATATATACATATATATATATATATATATATATATATATATATATATATATATATATATATATATATATATATACATATATACATAATATATATATATATATATATATATATATATATATATATATATATATATATATATATATATATATATATATATATATAATATATAATATATATATATATATATATATATATATATATATATATATATATATATATATATATATGTAATAATACGTTGGTAAATAAGGACCTATAGTTATAAAAATGCACACATTATGATTTTGAATTATCAATTTTCTACTAAATATGAGCAATATTATCTTACACAAATGAAAATGTGTGTTAAAATGCAATACAATTTTGGCCACTTTCAAAGGTAGTGACCTTGCACGATATAATATAAATTTTACGATAGTTTTACGAAATAAATGTGATATTACGATGAACTGTCGCAAATTTGTATGTAGATTCGTTTGCAGTTCATCGACTCTAAACTAAACACACAACGCGACAACATTCGTCGTCTTTTGTTTTAGTATATCATCTGACCAATAATTCAAAAACAATGTATAATGTAAGCCGCGTGTGGCATATCACACGTTTAAAAAAGTATTTAAAAAAAAACACTTACCAAAGTTAAAAGAAGAGATGGTGATTTCTGAGCAATAATTTTATCCAGCTGTAAATTAAATATAACAATTAATATAGTAAGTATAAAACAGATGATACAGTATAATTTTACTTCATCAACATAATGCACTTCTTCGACATCGTATTTTTCACGAAAACTTTCGGTAGTTTTTAATTTTCCCAACCACACTTCGTATTCTTCGTCCAATCTTGGCATGAACAAAGTTGCAGCACCAGTTCTTGCATTAACAATGCCATAAAAATCAGGTTCCGTAACACCAAATAAATAAAAGAAAAATGGTTCCTATGTAAAAACGAAAGTAAATTTAATATACATATATTATGTGTTATGAATTAGTTTATAACTACTTAAAAATATTTAATCGCTTAACTAAATTGAGGTGGGTTAAGTTTATTTGCCCATTCATTGGATTTAGTTTACCTAATAACTTGTATCTGCACAAAGACATTCATTTATAAACAATTTTCTGTTTAATAAAAATAAATTATTCATTCTATGAATGAGGTCACACACTAAGTATATCCACTATGTAAATTGAGCCGGAAAACCGACTTGAAAGATAGAGAAAAGCTATATTTACATATTTAAAAACAATTCAAATAACTCTAAAATGGCCGCCAACACAAACCAAACCATGTGATTGTTATGTTTTGTTATTGTTTTTAATTTTATATACACAAGTGTGTGTTTAGTTTTTGGTTTTACAATAAACAAGTCAGATAGTATATGTGCAATATATACATATATGTATTATGTATTTTGTAGTTACAAATATCGTAAACTAAGAAAAATAACGATTATTTATATGAAAAAATGCAACTATAGTGTTGTAACTAATATTGAGCTGAGTCACAAAATAGTACACAAATTAATACAAAGTACAGTTTGTGGTATTTCTCGATTTAAAATAACGACGAGGAGAAATTGAGGTTATGTTAAAATAGGAAATTTAAAAATGCTTGTTTACAAACACAAATTATGTTCACGTTTTTTATTTTTTGTATTTTTTATTACTCTTCAACAATTGGTAGCTTTATTCCAATTGAAAACCCCAACGCTTAAAAATAATAACGCGATCAAATTGATAGTGAACATGATAAGTGTAGATTAACATATATATATGTACATCTGTATTTTAATTATTAAACTGATAACATAGTTATGACACACCCCATTTCTATTTGATTGATATTAATTTACATACAATCATACAATACAACAAAATTTAAAACAAAAAGTGTAATTGTGTGTACTCACCTGACGAAATAAATAATTCACATCGGTATTGTAGTGTTCGATTTCTTTGCCACCTTGCATAAAGATGTATGTATTTGAATCAATACTTTGCTGGTTTTTTAATCGTTCGACTAATTTTGCTCGATTTTCTTTAAACAATTCCATCGGGACGGCCAATGTGTTTGATCCCATTTGATATTTAGCCATGGTTAAATTGTTCAATTTCTGCACAAAAATAAAAAATCACGAATATAGATACTTGATTTATAATTTACCTCCAACGACGATGTTTGGATTACAATTACTTCGATTATTAAACGAAACAACTATAATATAAGCTCACTTGAAATTTGCGTTGCAAAAATATAAAAACAAAAATACGAATAAAAACGACTAAGCGATTAGTTTTACTATCTGCTAATTTGAAAAAACACAACTTATAAAAATGGGTCAATAACTGGAAAGCAAGTCTTTATCTTGACAATAAAGAACAAATTAAAATTATCTTTATCACGAACTATTGTTTAATTTATTTTTTTAGAATATAAAGAGATAAGAAAAATATCAGCAAAATTGTATATGTATGATGATCTCGCGCAATTTGAAATATGTATTTACCGTTTTTGTTTTTATTCGGTCAATGTTTCACTGAGATAAGAATATGTATAGGGTATATCTATCTATATCTGCAAGTACTCGGACAAAGTGCATATACTTGTATATGAAAAAGCGTTCAATTGATTACAAAATCTAAACCATATTGATTTGGTAGGCCAACGACATCTATAGTACGGAATATAAAATATAGTGTGGTTCAAAGAGCTTGAAATCATTTGATCAATATACAGTACGTATAAAAAATAATCACATCAGACATAGTAAGACGTATCAGAACTGTACAACATTGATGCCGTATGTATTTGTGAGTTATATCTAGTGTACTTTACTTTTATAGTGTACGAAGTGTATAAGGACTTGTAAACGGTTTATTATGATACTTGATTCTGTGAATTATTAGATTACATCTGTTGAAATTTCTAAGTAATTTTATAGTTATATGAACGCACTTAGTTGGGATGCCGAAATAATTTTGTATAATCATTCTAGCTTTGTTAATTTTGTAAATTACCATTGTTTTTAAAATTTTATTCTTATTCTTACTTTTTCGTTCAAAGAGTGAAAAACATTATTTAATTTAATAAAATTAATTAACAAAACTTTTGTGTTTTAAAATAAAAACGTTACTGGAGCTATAAGGAAATTATAGTTAATAATAGAACATCTATTACAAAAGTACTTTTATATCAACAATACCAGTCTCATTTATATCGGGATTATATAATAATTGTATATTATTAATATTTGTATATTAAAATAACAAACGCACTTCAATCGTTCATTGAAGTGGTTATTGTTTAAAAATATATTACAAGAAAACTTTGTCTAAATTCTTCAGGATTCAGTAAATAATTTGATAAATGAATTCTTCAAATTATGATTAAAATACATTTGAGTTTACATACCTTTTCACGTTTTTATGATTCAAGAGTGCTCAAACTCGTAGACAAAGTATTTTTAATTAAAAAAAAAATTATTGTACTAGAAATACTCATAAAATTGTACAGAATTTTGATAATAAACAATTCTACCATAACATATTATTGGCACCCACAGATTAAACTGGATACAGTGAATTTATAGGATAAAGAGTGAAACAAAATAATAAAAATAAAATAACAAAGAGTTGCGGCTAAACCGGATTTATTAAATCGCAGCTAATTCTAGACTAAAACTAGATAGACATTTAAAAATTTAAAACCACGCCCAAAAATTTATTTTTCAGTAGTATTTATCCAAGAGATATAAAATGAGCGAAATATGATCGAATGAAGATTGGAAATTTACTTGTAATTAGTACAGAGCTTTGGGCAATAGCTATATTTATACAAAAATCTTCCCCAATTAAGGCCAAGGTTATAAGTCACTAAACGCTGATTAGAGTTAAATTAAATCTATGTTTCATTGATCAACGTTTTTGGAACGAAGACAGAGGTTCGAAGAGATAGGACTGGGATATTGAATGTCAATCGAGTCCGAATTAAATACTGTTACCTAACTTTCAATTGAATTACGGTTTAAGAGTTTTAACCGTTTATGATATACTCCACCCTTAAAATGTCCCTTTTATGTTTCTTCCATAAACAATCCGTTTTATTACTCATAATGTAATATTAACATAACTTGAAGTTAGATGAGGGGGCGTATGGAAGTGATTATTATTCTACCAACGAGATATGAAATATTTTGTAAAAACGAAAAAAACCAAGGGTACACTGATTTATCAACTTGTATGTAAAATACTTTTATGTAAATAAGAAAACGCTTATTCAACTTACCTATTTAAACCATTATTCTTAACGACATTAATAATAAAAACGATAACAATTTAATTTTTTTAGAACTATTTTTATATTTCAAGTTCAAGATTTTGACTGTTTTGTTTTTTATACAGTTCGCAGGTGGTGCGTGTACATGTAATCATAATTTACATATTTTGTTTAATTGTTAAATTAACATTAATTATTCATTTCAAAGATAAATAATATATTTTTGTATTTTTTTTATTTTTGTGCACTAAAACATGCACAGTCTCTTGTATTTCTATCCTTTTATAAATTTAAATATTATACTTTTTTTTACTAAAAATTTATAATTTTTAATATTATTTATGTATATATATATTATATATTGATCATTAATTAAATTAGAATAAGACAGTTAATTTTTTTTATCTTTTAATGTTTTTTGTTTTAATTAATTAAATTTATTTAAAAGGAGGTACACAGTATCGATCGAATATACATATAGAAATTAAAAAATTAAACTAAAGAAAAATTTAAATTAAAAAAGAAAAAACCAAATAATTTTAATTAAGACTTTCCTATCAATTTTTTTAAACTCCAATTTCGAATTATTTTTTTTATAAAGACATCGACAATTCTTTTATAGAATAGCGATGATAACCTGTCATCATGATAGGTTTCAAATCACGTATGTCAAATTTTAAATACCCCATTTGAACAATCTGTCTGATAATGAGTCATCATTTCGTTTCTATTGTAGTATTGTATCGGAATGCTTATTGATAAATCGAAAAACGGAGTGTTTAGATAATCGTAATTATTTAATTCTTAATCCAAGTATTAGTCTAATATATGAGTGGTACCCACAAAATATTTTGAACACCACCCCTACGAAACATAATATAATCATGGAATATTAAAATTAATTCTAATTCTCAAAAATTTCTATCTAAAGGTTCTTCTAAATATATTAATTTTTTATTTTTTTATTAATTTTTTTTTTTTTTTGGTTAAGTTTTTTTTTTATTTTTGCAATTAAGCATAGTTTTAATTTATCATTTTTAGTAACAACAATTTTCTTGTAGCTATGGGGGGTGATGAATGCTAACATTACACCGTTCGATTTAATAAACATTGAATGTAATATTAAATAGATATTTTAATCTGTAAGGTGTATCTTTATATATTTACAAGTAAATTATGTATTAAGAAGTTCTATTATATAATTCCGAGTTGTTTATACCACAAGAACTATAAACAGTCTTAAAGAAACACTTAGATCAAAATATTTTTAATATATAGAGAAATTTACAATACAGGTTTAATTTAATTTATATCAATGGTGATATGTTAAATTAAATAATAAAAAAAGCCTGTGCTCTCCAATAAAGAATTTAAAATAAAGAATATTAAAATAAAGAGTTATATTAAAATAAAGAATTTAACAAATATTGCTCTTATTGATTAACCATACTTTGTTTGTTTTGGTTCCTCAAATCAAAATAAAATAATGTCTATTGATTTTTCTTAATACATTATACGTACATACTTAATTCTAAAAAAAAACATAATAATAAAAGAAATTTCTAAGGTACAAAGGAACATTTTTTTTTAATCTTAGATGTATTTAAGAAATAACCTAGCTAATTGATTCGAAACTGAGTGTAAATATTCTAAGAAAACATTTTAATTTAAAAACTTTTCAGACAGTTAAAATTAAAGTTAATAAAAATGTTTTCTCGAAAATATTGAATGCCATAAGAAAAATAATCTAAACATAATAATATTTAAGTTAAAATTTCGATGTTTAGATTATTTTTATTTTTAATGACTCACTCGCCTCATCTCTACTCGAATGAAATTAATAGTTGATTCAACCTATCCGCGCTACATTCGATTCGTAAAATATTAAATTAAAAAATTAATGATTAAATTACACAAATGTTTCTTTAACATTAATATAAAAAGAAAAGTTAATAATTTTAAATTTGTATCGCTGTTGACTTTACTACATATATACTTTATAGTTAGTTCTTTTGTAAATAAATAAAATTATCTAAATGATGACTAATAATTTTATTGTTTGCAATTTTTTTTAAATAATAAATCACATTACAAAAATGACGGTGAAATGCAAAATTGTGTACATACAGTTTATACTGCTGTTATATTATTCTGTTGTATAATGTTATACATTTGAAATGCTTTATCATAGATTTAATTTAATATTGTTATAATTAATTTTGGAAGTAGAGATATATGGTGAACCGAATAAGAGAAACTACAATAGTTTGCGTGGGGAATTTTATGATTTATATTGATCGGACTATAAATATTTAGTTTAACTTTGATATTCTCAAAATACTAGTAGTTTTATTTTCAAATATTAGAATTATTGAATCCAACCAAGATGGAAATATTATGGTGCTTTATCTAATTATTATATGTTAATTTAATTATTCATTCAAAAGCAACTGATTTAATTGTGATATCGCTTTAATTTAACAATAGAAACTTTTATATAGGATAGTTTTTGGGATTACTCGTTTAAAGTAATCAAACAATTATTACTCAGTCTGGTTACCATTCTCTTAACTTCCGAGAACCAACCAATTAAATCATTTTTAATTTTAATAATTTGAAATATAAATTTAATATATATACTACCGTTTAAACCAATATCATTTCACCGTATTGGTTATTTGTTCTTGTAAGTTAAAAAAAAAAAAGAAAATCCATGTGTTGTATTACACTAAATTTTCACTTCGATTAACGAAAATTTAACAACTCACAGAAATACAATAAGGAAAAAAAAATCAATGAAATCTTTTTTTGTTTTGTTTCTTTTTACCAAGTAAAACATCAGCCATTTTGAAAAGTATAAATATTTTACTCACACACAACCAAATGTACACATAGATAAAATATGTACGCCATAATAAAAAAAACAGTTGTAATCGTATTAACTTGAATGAAATTTTTTATTTGGACGCCATTTAGTACACTGCATTATTTTTGTTTTTAAATTTTTGTAAACACATGAATTTTATTTTATTTTTCTAAAGAAAAAGAAATTTTTGTTTTGCTTTAAAAAATAATAAGAAAATACTACTTAAACTAATTTCACAGCTCATTTGTTTTTAATTATATTTCATGAAAAAGAACTAAACTTAAGTCAACAGCTTAATTTGTAACATAAAAAAAAACTAAACAAAATACTATTCACTTTTCACGCACATTAAATAAATCCTAAATAACACAATTTTGGTTTTATAATTAGGTATGTGTGTAATCACGTTAGTGTAATTTAGTGATTTTGATTTTTTTTTAATGTAAAATTATAATTAATGTATTCTAAAATTAACTGAAAAATATTATTAATGAGAAAAATAAATTAATTAATTAATAAATTATAGTTCCAAGTGACACATTCTTATGATAGGTGATCGCGACTCCTCGTCACTTTCATAAAAATATCGTTGTTTCGGTGATATATTTAATTGTAATCTTCGAACAGCTTCCTTAACCAAACTGTTGTTTTTAATAAGCGCTTGCAATAATTCATACGGATCATCTATCGTATCCTCATCGTTTGTTTTTAATTTATGATGATTATGCAAATGATTTGTATGATGAATCCGATGGGAATTTGTATTTTTATTGTTTTGTTTATCACAAACTGGTTCACTCCATGAACGGCAGGGTATATGATATGGTGAGGGACGCGAGCTTCGGTTTGATTGATGATGAGATGGGCGAGATTTCAGTCTCAAATTCTCTTTTATCTCATGTACTAATTCCTCAACAGCTAATACATCATTTGCATTTTTACTTGGCATCTTTTTTATTCCAAAAATATTTTTTGGGTCCAATTCCAAACGATCAATTTTGTGTTTTGTTTTTTTTCCAGTACAACAAAAAAATATATATATAATTTTTTACAACACACTTTCTGTTTATATTATTTACGTAAAACCAACAACACAAATAATAAATAAAACAACAATATAAATATTATATGTATGTATGTGTATGCTGGTGTATATAGTATATAGTATTTATATACTATTTTAACTGTACTTTGTTTATTCACAGAGTTCACCACTACAATGTTACAAGTATATATTTAACTACACGAACTGGTAGTGATTTTTTTTAGCTGTTTACGAAACTTTTATTATTAATTTTTTTAATCCAAGTTTCAATTTAACACTATCGGCTATTTTTTAAACTTTATATTCAATTAGCAATTTGTATAATTATATTTATGTATTTATTTAAGTAATTAAATATTTTTTAACCAACTTAAATACAGCACTACTTCCAATGAATGTTGTTCGCCGACTGGGATGAATGTATTGTTGTGTTTCGACTCGTTTCAAAATAAACGAACATGTTTAACGACCCGGGCAGTGTTACCATACCTACAAAACTAAATAAGCAATGCAAACAAGAAAAATTTCCCTTTAGAAAATAACAAAATCATTCATTTTTATACGCAATTTTTCACTTTTTGTTGATATGATTCTCACGAAAATATTTTTAATTTCATTAAGTTTTTAAAATAAATCAATTTTATAGTGTTATATGTTAAAAATCTTGCACAGAATGATATTTTTATTTTATACATCAGACAACCCGAAAATTTAAAAATTATCGAATGATGTGACGTGTAATGTTTTTGTTTTGAATCGTGCAAATTATATTTTTGTCTGCCGCGATTGCGCGTTGAACCAGTTGAACAATAAAACAAAATAGAATAACAAAAAATACGAATGAAATTGGAATAAAAACAAAAATATTTTTGTTTTGCGTTGTTGTTGTTGCTCTGTGCTCTTTATTTGTAAACAAAACTGTTAATGTGTTGGTGAAGTATGTATATAACAAAACTGAACAAAACAAATTTTTTAGCTTGGTTTTTTTCTGAATAATATTTTCTAGGATACTGGAAAATTCGATTATTTAATTTTCAAATGTTTTACTCCTATGTATGTTGTGTACTTGTACGTAAACTCACAGACACACACATAGTTGTGTTTGTTTTTGGCTGTTTATTCAAATCTAAAATAATTGGTTATATAATCAATATGGGCGCGTCTGTTTTTTTCCGTATATTTAGGCACATAAAACAATACATATTTAGTTACATTCGAGAAAAATGTACATATTTTCAGTGATACAATCAGCAGAAAAGAAATGTGTAATAATCATAAAGTATGGTGTGTATTAACAAACACTGTTGTTCAAACTTTGCGCTAAATACGTTTTTTTTACTTAATTTCAAGGTTAAAAACAAGTTATGTATGTATCAATGATCATAATGTTTTCTTATTTCTTTTATGTATTTCTTATCGAAGTAGTTTTCGAACGAAGTAAACTAAAGAGGCATTGAACAGATGATGAAATCCATTGGATAATTGAGTATATATACATTTTAAGTATATGTAGAATTGTTGTGCAAGTATGTGTAGAGTAGGTAAGGTGGGTATTGTTCTCAACTAAAAAAATCTTAAGTATCCAACTGCTAAGAGAAAGCAAAGAATGAAACTAAAACGTGTTCATTACAAGTATTTTGTTTTGTGTTATATAATTTATTTTATTATTTGCATCATCAACTATATAATTTGGTGTTCTAATTTATGCATCCAAATCGAAGAACATCACAGTACTAGTGAAATCTTATTTAAATAGCTTTATAATTCCTTAGTTGTAAAAAATTATAAAAAGATAATAATTTTTTACAACTAAGGAATTATAAAGCTATAACATCAAATCAAAGCTAAATTAGGTATATTATATCGTAAATATTGACATTAAAATAACATGTTTGCTAATTTAATTTAGTTGAATTTATTTGAAGGTAATAAAAGATTTTATTAATTATTGAAAAATAACAATATACAGCTTTTGAATCATAATGTTCTTATTTTTATAAAGCATTCATAGATAGTGTCAAATGGTAAACAACGGCTAAAAAGAGATGTAACGAAAACAAATGCTACTATGAATATTTACTATAGATACATACATATTTTTAAACGAATAAAAGGAAAATGTAAAAAACATACAAAATTTTGTTGAGTGTGTACGACTTGAGTATATGTAGGTAGGTATATAGATATGTAACAAAGCGTACTGAATAAGCGTGTGTTGGTCGTTATTATTTTTTTAATGCGATATTCTTTGGACAAAAAAAAAGTTGCTCTGACAGCTAAAAAGTGCTCTTTTTGCTCGAAACACGTGCGTTTTTGACATTACACATTCTTTGGAAATGATCTCGAGCACTTTTTTTTTGATCTCGAGCACTTTTGAAAAATCGAGATTTTTTCACAGATTTACCCACACATATAAATTTTTAAATGCCAAAACAATATAAACAAAAACAAAGCGCCATTTTTAATTTCATTTGTGAACTATATTTTGTCGTAAATGTGTGAAATTATCAAAATTAAATAAAAAGTTAATAACAATAATAATAAAGGATTTTAATAAAATAAATCTATATGTTTTAAAAGACAATACTATGAAATTTATTTTTGTGTAAATTGTGTAGCATCATAATTTGTATTTTATTTTCACCAATACATCGACAAAAAGAGCAATTTTTTTTTTCGTATTCTTTGATAAAAAAAAAAGTGCTCTTTTCTCTCATTTTGCAAAGAATATCACATAAATCACATGTTCATTATAATGGCTGCCAGTTGTTTACAAATGAACAAACCACGTTGTTAATATTGAACAGAAATATGATTTAATTGCGTCATTGGATGCGTATTTAAATCATATAATAGATATGTGTATAGTAAATAAATAGGCGTACATACTACATATATGTATTTATAACCGATTTAGATTAAATTAAAAAATATCATTCATATTATAACAATGTATGCATGTTCATAACATATATTATCAAATTCAATAAATAATATCATTCCATTTTTAATTTATGTATGTCATGTGGCTACCATTCAATAAAATAGATTAGTCAATGGCAAATAATTTAATATAAATTATAATGATCAATAGTGAATGAACGTTGCACACTATTGTAGATAGTCGATTGATTTTTTGGTTTTTTAAGAGATGATAATAGCAAAACCGTTGAATCATGCATCAGTATTGTATCAGTGTATCATCATCACCCAATGAAATTATATACACTTAAAAACAAAGCAAATAGAAGTTCTCTGAAATTTTTATGATTCGATGCTATATTTAAACTTCTTTTGTGTTCGTAAAATGTGTGATGATACTTAACGGAAAATCTTATTTGTCAACATATTATGTTTTTTGGGTTTGTGATATCACCTGTTTATTCTTTCACAATTTCAATTTGAAATTTAGCTATATAAAAAATAAAAGGTGTAGTTCAATTAGAAAAGCTTGATGTTAGAACTTTTCTAGCAACAAATTTTGTTTACATTTTATTTTGAAGTGGAGACGCTTAGTCAAAACATAATATAAGTTTACAATTATCTATAACACTAACAATTTATGTAATTGAACGCTCAATGGAAAATTCCCCATTCATCGTGTTGATAACAAAACATCATATAGGTATAAAAAAAATCGATTCAGTATTTTGATTATACATAACAAAATATTGTACATACATTTATATTATTATCACTTTATATCAGACTACATAATTATGATATATATGTATATATGTATTGTATAATATACTTATATTACACAATACATATATACATCCAAGATTCCATAAATATACATTTATATACAAATCCAAGAATGGTAGAATGTTGAATACCAATTTAAGAATTTCATCAGAAATGTGACTAAACAATGTTTTGTTTTGGTTTATTTTGTTGATGGTTGTTATTTTTTTGTAAAGTTGGAATTCGTCATGTGTTATTGTAAACAAAACACTCTACGATAAACAAAACTATAAAATTTTATAATATGTGGTAGTTTGCGAACTATATATGTATACTTACTCGTGCACATAAGAAGAAAAATAGTTTCTGTTCATATTTCATATTACTGCCGTTAAATTCAAACGATCTCTTCCATTATGAATCATACATACATATCGTATGATCATAAACGTTGTTGAAAAAAATACACATGCTAATGTTTTATGTTTTATATAAATATATATATATATATATATATATATATATATATATATATATATATATATATATATATATATATATATATATATATATATATATATATATATAAATATATATATATATATATATATATATATATATATATATATATATATATATATATATATATATATATATATATATATATATATATATAAATATATATATATATTTATTTATATATATATATATATATATATATATATATATATATATACATATATATATATATATATATATATATATATATATATATATATATATATATATATATATATATATATATATATATATACAGGGTGACTGACACGAAGTGTTATCAAAACAAAAGGCTGCAGAATTTTTAGTTTTTGATGAATTTTATTGAGTCAAAGTAAAAAATGTTTCCGATTAGGCCATCCTTAGCCGCGATTGCATGCAGCACGAAAGTGGCTCTGCGGTATTTTGGCCCATTCCCGGCGAAGTGTTTGCTTGAGATGATCGACACTTAAAAATATATCAAACCGTAAAATCTTGCGGTTTACATCCGTAGAATTTGGTGACCATTGCAGGGCAGTGGAAATTAACCGTGGAACGTTGTTTCTCAGCAAATATTGATTGATGCGCGCTTTATGATTCGGTGCCGAGACCTGTTGAAACGTCCACGCTCTGGGCTTCAACGCTCCTTCCAACACATGATCCCGATAAAATTTAGCATTTATATTGTTGCCACGCTCCAAAAAAATGGCGCTTGATTTCGAGTGACAATATATTGGTACAAATTTTCAAGAGAACGGCCGGACAGTAAATCCGGTTGTTTTGCTTGTTCACATATTGCTCAATAACGAACGGTGATTCGTCGGAGAAAACAAAATTCGATAAATTTGCCTTTTGCATTTCTAACTTTTTTTGACCATCGATGAGACCATGCGTGTTATGAAATTTTAAGGTCTATAGTGTAAGATGATCTTTCAATATGTGTTGCATCCGTTTGGGCGAAATGTTCGCCTCACGAGCCATTTTTCAGCCGCTACGGCACGGATTCCGAGACAATTTGGCCTTCACCTTCAAAATGTTATTCGGCGATGTTGCAGTGCGCTTCGGTCCACCACCATTGCGTTTTACAATGTTGCCAGTATCGTTATAACGATTTATGGTGTTTTCCAGCCAAAAATACAGCAATCACACTATTACGCTATACCATTGCGGATAACTTTTTTTCTGAATATTTCCCACTAAAATACTTTACGCTTATAAACAATAGAATGAACTGTCATTAGTGTAAATTTGAGCGCTCTGTTATTACTGGTTTGACACAGCAATGACAGCCTGAATTTATTAACACTTAATTTCAGTCACCCTATATATATATATATATATATATATATATATATATATATATATATATATATATATATATATATATATATTTTATATATATATATATATATATATATATATATATATATTTTATATATATATATATATATATATATATATATATATATATATATTGATATATATATATATATATATATATATATATATATATATATATATATATATATATATATATATATATATATATATTTATTAATGTTTGTTTGATATCTTTAAATCAAAAAGTAAACATAACGATATCAATTTTTTACTAAATACTAACAATGCGCCACAAATCATTAGAAACGATTATATTAGTGATAGTTGATTTCTAACACTAGTATATATATATATATATATATATATATATATATATATATATATATATATATATATATATATATATATATATGTATATATATATATTATTGTATCTGGGTAATATGTGAGCATATACCGAATGTATAAATCACGAGTAAATTGTGAATAAATGAATTGTTTATATAAGCTTATAATTATTTGCGCGTGCATTCAATATAAGAATATTATTTCGATAGCACGATCTAACTATATGTATATATGAGGCAAGATCTCATTAGGGGCTATAAATGAATTAACAACGTTAAGACATTTTAATAAAAAAATGTGTGTTGTAAATCACGCAGCTGTTATAATTTCAGCTTCTAGGTCAAATTAAAATAATTACGCGATAACAACTATACATATAACATACACATATTAATGATGTGCACAAAGTCTATTAGGTATATGTAATCTACTAATAAACATAAACTTTATAGGAGAATAATTATTTGTAGATACAGCACACCTAAGAAATAGATGTAAAATTCTTAGACGGACGGATTTTATTTAATTAAAATTACGTTCAAAATGCGAGTATAATCATGTTTAACCCGCGGCGAAATTGCGTCAATAAACAAAATAAACAAATACAAAATGATTATGACAGTTTGGAATGACATGTGTTTGCTTCTCTATAAATAAATAAAGTGTGTGTCGTTATATTATTTGCTATATGCAAATGATTTTTGTCTTATTTATTGAATATGTTTACTAATTTACTTACGTAAAGAAAATATAAAGTTTGTATTATTATTCGTAATAATTACTAAGCTTTTATTTTAGGATGGGTGTGTTCAACTTGTTTATTTTTCTTATATTATAAAAACACATATGTAATACTTAATAATTGTATTTTGTTATAAAATGGGTCAGGGCAAATTGTATTAATTATTTATAATTATTTATATACAATAGAATCTTATTTTTGTAGCTTACATGATCAATATCTAAAAGGATAAAACTGAGAGGCACTTCGTGCTATGATTTAACACCTTTTGATTAATTTCTGATATGTTGATTACTTTCTGATAGAGATATGTGAAGTTACTAATCTACACGGATAAACTAGATATGATGGACCACTTGAAAACCAACATCTTAACAAAGATCCAGTATTATATTCTATTTCACTTATAATTCAACTATCTAATCAATAATTGAAACTGATTTTGAAGACGTTTATACAAAAATTATTATATATTATCTGCAATAATGCACTCCATCAAACAACGAAATGTACTTCGCGGGGAGATACAAAATTGATTTTTACTTTCTGAATTAACAAGATCTGTAAAGTACACAAAACAAAAACCTTTGCTACAAAAACGGAAGTTATTGACCAAATGGCGCAATGATTAAAATTGCAGCAATTGGAGCGAGAGTTCACGAATTCCGTTAGGTGCAGGAAGCAAAAGACCATACGTTCTCGATTTGGCTAAAGTAGGACGTAAATAAACGAATTGCGAAACAGTTCGGAAAGCCTTGAGTCCCAAAAACAGATTGCAAAGATAGACAAGAACAATTATAAAATTTATTAGCTTTTATACATGTATTTCTAATATTTACTTCTAGATCAAGTATATACTGATTGAATCACATGCAAAAGCATCATAAAAATTATGTCCTTCTAGCTTTATAATTACGCAGACGATTTTTATCATTAATTCAAGTGTCGAAAATATTACATTCAGACATGTTTTATGTGCTTTGGATCACACGTTCAACGAAGATTGTGTTATCAATATTTAGAAAATATATAGTATTACAGTGAAACCTGAACATGACAAAATTATACGTTACTATGTATAAAGTGCTTTCCAATAAGAGGTTTCATTTGGGTATTTAAAAAAACGAGTTTTTTTTTTAAGAGAAATCAATGAATGTTTATTTCATTGTAAAGAGGAAGGTATGTCATTAATATTTGAAAATGATATCAGCCAAATGGACCCACGGAGACGCTGGCACCATCATATCCTTTTTATGAAATTTTCCGTGACCAATCCGCACATTTGCGACTGTACATTTGTGTATCCGCACATTGACGATTTCCATCGTTAAGATCTTGAATCGATTGTGGAGTATTGGCATAAACCTTTTCTTTCACGTGTCTCAAAGAAAAAGTCTAAATGTGTTAAACCACAAGATCTCGGTGGCCAATTGTGATAATCTCTTCGAGAAATAACACGTTCAGGAAGCTTTTCTTGCAAAAGTTGCACGTAGATCCGTTTTGTAGAAAATAAACGTCGTCCACATCAATATCTTCCGATAAACAGTACACCTAAGAAATAGATGTGTAATTATTAGTCGAACGGATTTTATTAACCCGAGTTCAACCCGCGGCGATATTACGTCAATAAACAAATACAAAATGATTATGACAGTTTATAATGACATGTGTTCGATTCTATAAAACTAAATAAAGTGTGTGTCGTTATATTATTTGCTATATATGCAAATGATTTTTGTGTTATTTATTGAATATGTTAATTAATTTAATTACGTAAAAAATATAAAGTTTGTATTATTATTCGTAATTATTACTATAAGCAAACGTAATTATTGTGTTGAAGAAACCTCAGGTTTGTCGTGAACAACTGAGAATATTGCGGCTGCAGCAGCAATATTCTGTTATTCTTGAGCGAAGCACACGGTTTCAGGTCTTCACATCACTAAATTGTTCCAACAGCTCTAATTTTTCCACCATTTTCACTATCACAAGCCGAAAAGGTGCTTCACGTAAGTGCTTTAGTATTGCGAACTGGGAAAAATTTTCATCATTTTTGTAGTGAATTTTAACAATTTCAATGGGTTGTTGAAGCGCGTATCGTATATATACCAGTTTTATTAATGGCGTAGGTTTAACTTGTCAAATGTCAAAAGATGACAGCTCAAAATTGACAGTTGCCCAGATATCAGGCTATTCAAAATGATACCTCTTATTGGGAAACCCTCTTATTGGATTATTACGTTGTATTTTATGTTTATTATTAAAGCTAATTGTATATAACTGCCAGGGCCGGCGCTCTCATATGTGCAGATGGTGCAGCTAAACAGGGCGCCAACATTTTAGGGCGTCCAAAATATTTATGAATATTAGCAAAAAATAAACAAATTAATCCAAAAATGAAAAAAATTCATATACATACTTAAGAAACATTCAAAATATGGAAAAATTCTAAGCGGTTAAGATTTAACCAATTTAGTTTTAGAGCGATTAGTAAGTTTGAAATTATCTATTATATTATAATATAATGACTGTGGAGGCTAATGATATGATAACGGTTCGAATATGAAAGAAACAATATTGGAATGCCAGCGCAAATAAGGCAATTGGAACCTCGTGCGTTTTGAGAAATGTTGAAAAAGAACGTTAGGGATTTAGCTTTGCAGCCACTATGTACAACCAGGTGGGAAAGTCGTATAGATTTATTAAAGCAGTTAATTATAAATTTAGAGGATGTTAATGAAGTTTTAGTGAAACTGTAACAACTGATAAAGACCCAGCAACACGACATACTGCAGAAGTTTAAGGAAATACAATTTTGAAGTTTGATTTTCTTTGTTCACTTCAAACTTGGTAAGCACTTTTAGACATAATTTATATTTTTACGTAAATATTTACAGTCTCGCTATATTATGCTAAACTGATGAAAACTCGTAACTGTAGCTTTAGACGAATGAAGCTTTTCTAAATTAAAATTTATCTTCGAACCACAATGGCATAAGACACATTAGAAGAATTGGCTATGATATCAATTGAAAACGAATTACTTCAAAATTTGGACTGTTACGACATAAAAGATGATTTTGTTATAATAAAAAAAAATAATCGTCGAAATAACTTTTAATAATAACTTGCAATAATCAATCAGCAAGTTTTCAAAGAGTCTGATTGTTTTCATTTATTTTGATTATGAGGTGTATATCTCCACGGTAATATGAAAATGGATTTTTATATAGGACGCCATTTTCAAAAAGTACACCGGGTGAAAACAAGTCTAGCGCGGTTCTGTATAGCGCTATTATTAAGAATGTTCTATTATAGTCATCAACTGTGTACCTCCTGCAGGAGTTTTCCTAACTAGTGACCTGCCATCATCTAAATAAAAAAAATATACTCAATATCAGAGGGTTACAAAATAGAGGAGATCTGAATCTGCTTTCTCAATAATGATAGTTAAATTCCACGTTGATATACATATAAATTCTGGATTCTGGATTTTAATAATTGTGACAATAGTTTTTGGTATTTTAACTATGTATGTACATATATTAAGTAGAATATATTACATCGTATTTTAAAATAAAATTTAAATGAAAATACAAAAAAATTTGTTTTCATTAAAAAAATATTTATTGTAGTGACACATTTAATTCAAATTGCGTGATAAGCGAGAATCATCAGTTTCGTATTTTCAAATTAAAACTAAACGTATTAAGCAACTGAGCTAAATAGTAAATGCTATACGTATAGTGTATATATAGAAACTCATATATTGGGCTTGGTAAATATCTATAAATGTGTTGAGAAAAATTAGAATTAATCAATGGTTTTTACGGTCATTAGACTTAAAAATAAAATTATATCAATCGACTATTTTATATGAAATGCTGTGTTTTCTAATTTTAATTCAATTAGTGCCATTATATAATGTTATTTATTTATAACAAACTCAATTCAAAATCGTTTTAGTATATCGATTCAGGAATTTTGTTTTGCTTTTATTGTTGATTTATATCTATTTATGGAAAAAGGATATAATGAGGAAACAAAATGTACAAGTTGTATTATATACATCATCTAGGGTATAGTTAGGTGCGCTATGCTTATCACAAAGTGGATTGGAAATCGATTTCTGATGACGTTCGAGTTCCGTAAGATGAAGAACATCGTTTTAACTTTGATAGTCCACAATCGTTTATATACTATCCAAAAAGTTTATAACAAACAAGAAACTAATATCGAAAGCCGGACAACTGCTAATCAAGACATTCGTCGCATACGGCATCACTGGCAAGTCCCATGCGATCAAGATGACTTTTGAAACGGCCATGACCAGTAAGTTAAGAAACCAATATTCTCAAGCTGTTCTTTTTCAGTGAAAGAACGCAGTTGGTACGCTTCGGGTTAGGTCCCCTTACAAAGTATTTCATCGTTTCACGACAAGTAGAGGTGGCTGGCTGACCACGTTTAAATTTCGATAGGGTAACTGTTTTAATTGTTTTTTTCATAATGTTTTTTTTGTCAGAAAATAAGCGAGAACCAGTTTTAGTCAAACTGTCTCCAACTTTGTTGCCGTCACCGTCACAAAGGGCACACATGACTGCAGTTACCTTTTTGTTAGAACCAAGGAGGTTCAGCAATTTCTTATAATCCCCTACCAGTTTAAAGCTGGTTCGAGGATTGTTCAATGACTTAAGGACAGTTTTATTATCCGTACAAAATATAATCTCCTTGTCATCGGCAACGATATGAAAACCTTGATAAATAGTACAGTAGGTCCCAAAACTGCCTGAATTTCTCAAATCATGCGATGCACAGTAGTAGCCAAAGCCACACCCTGTTCAGAGATAGAAAAGAATACAAGCGATTCGGATATATGTTTGAGTAAGTCTGGCGAGAACCACATATCCCTGGATGGATAATCCACCTCGAAATATTTGTAGAAATTAAAAGCAGGCAGACGCCAATCAATAACCATATCGATTTCTAACATAGCTCGTTTGAAATCATTAAGAATTGATATATGGCCTAAACTTGTGCCGAAAGAATTCCTCAAGCGAAAGGCAGCCGAACAAGCTGAAACTAAAACGAAGGATTGCAACTGAAGTAGGGAGAGAATAAGCTCCATAGCTTGGAGCGGGGTAGATGACATGGCTCCAGTAACAAGCGATATTTTGCAGATAGTTGAGTTTGCCAATTGAAGATTTTACTTTAACTACTGGCCACGAAACAACAGATGCATAAGTTAGCATTGATAGAACCAGTGATTTGTAGATAAAATATAGCATTTTGAGAGATAATCTCCAGGAATTACCAAAAGCTCTTCGGCATTGCCAAAAAATAGAGGCTTTTTGTACTTTAAAATCCAGATGATACTTCCAAGAAAGTTTAATATCAAGGAAAACACCAAGGTGTTTGACGTAGGCTGAGTTGAGTTAAATATGATAAGACAATCAGGTGCTTGCTACTATCAACTATCAGAATCAAATCGTCAGCGTAACTTTGAGCGACAAAACCAAACTCACTAAGATTCACAAGCAGTTCGTCGATGACCAGAAGCCACAATAGGGGTGAAATCCCACCTCCTTGCAGACATTCTCTAGAAGTTTTGACCGAGGTAAAGATATCCCCAACCTCGTATATCACTATGTAAGATGTAAGCATACATTCAATCCATTTGATGATATTGGGTTCGATACCAAATTTATCGCGACGAAAGCTCTGTTTTATTGATAAAATTTTTTTGTTCAACCATCGCGATCTTGATTAAAAAAGTAGGAAAGGTTTACTGCATAGTATATATTTGAATGAAAAGTAGTTCGAATATAACTTAGGGCATTTTCAATTGAAAGCCGAAATAACAATTTTCATCCTGAATTTTACCATATTTCGATTTATTTTCCCTATTTGACTTTAATATAAAGATGAGTTTGGTTCAACAAACCATCATGGAAAACCAAACGAAACAACAAAACAACTTTTTCTACTTTAATCACGTTGATGCGTTGCGTAAAAGCACGGTTTTGTATAATTAAAGCAAGAAAAGAACTTACCGTTAACTTCTTAATTGATTGCATAAATATAGTCAAAAATAAATAAATGCCAAAAATGAATCATGACTAAAAGAAAAGCTAATTATAAAAGCTTTTTAAATAAACTAAAAGCAAAATAAAATTGGACGACAAGTACAAGGTGTTGATACTTAATAACATATAAAAATGTTAACTGAAAAATATGTTTCGGGTGATATTGTACGAGAAATGAGCCATGCAAATAATTAGACAAATTATATTCCCAAGCTGGAATGGAAATTTCGACAAGATAAGCTCGTCGAATAATATCTAACGACATTATTCAAAAATTGATTGCTGCAATGAGTATGATAACTTCAACACGTGTTATATAGTGCACAATAATAATGTGTAATTGATAATTTTAGCTCATTTTAACAAAGTGCATTCAAAAAATAAATACATTTGTTAATAATTCCGCAATATAATTTTACTACACCGTAATTAGATAGTAAAACAATAACATATATGCATATATGATTAATTTACAACCTCCAATTTACTATGAAAAATAAAATCAACATTTTATTAAGTGATTGTGATTAGTCAATCAAATGTATAAATGTTTTGTTGTTATATATTTGTATTCGAGTTGTTATATCTATAAATATTTTGTAAAAAAAATAATGAAAGACCTTAATTTCAGGCATAAGCAACGCCAGACGATACGTAATTAAATTTATAAATAAAAACAAGCCGCTAAAAGTTGTCTATCACGTATTAAAGATTTTGTTATGAGAAAATACTGTTGCAAAGTATTTTATGTTAGCTATATACGAATCGATGTAGTCGACGTTTTAATCTAGAAATGTCTAATGTGTTTATCACTATACATTGAGGTAATGACTAATAACAATACTAGCATTAATAAGCACATTTGTTTTTGGACTTTAATTTTTACACTTTAAACTCTAAATAGCAAGTGCTTTAGCAAATATTGTACGTTAATCAGTCATCATCAATTGGTCAATTTCGTGTAAGTATTTTTATATTCCATTTAAATTTTCATAATTAAATCGCAATTTTGTGTTGTTTTTTTGGTATTTGCTTATATTTTATTCGTAATAAATATTATAGCAGTACGATGACCTGCATATTTCACAGAAAGTTGAAAGTATTTTTTATAAATATATACTTATATGTAATTGAAAATAAGAAATACGTTTTTGCGTATCAGGCCATTTGTCGTTGGCAATTCTCGCTCTAAAAACATATGACATGTTAACAGGTTTTGGGGTCATTGAGATTATTATATACATTATTTCAATTGAATTTGGTCACAAATATATTGTTAAATTAAAATCTAAATAAAACTAAATTAATAAGTGAATAAAGCATTTATATGTAACCAAAACAATCGCCTAAATGTTGTTTACTCATTTATTTTTATAGTACCAACATCTAGGCGATTTATATAAATCACATCAAGGCGAAACAGTGGCGTATTATAATTTTTAAACAATTCATCAAATTTTAATTAATAAGAGACTTATTTCTAAAAGATTGGTTTTTGATATGGCAACCAACTTAAATCATAAAGAAAGTGATTTGTTTCTGCAATTTTATCTATACATTTATAACTTTAATCGTTTACAGTGTACATTTATGTAGAATCAGAGGCATCTAGATGATAAATAATATACTAAAAATGCATTGTGCTTTCATTCGTTCGTAATTTGACGTTTGTATTTTGGATCGAACTATCCAAATCGCAAATTAAAAAAAATAATTTTATAATTTAATTATATAAAAAAACTAAAATTAATATAATGTTGCGTAAATTGTATGCACTAAATAATAAACGTAATATTGGTGTAAGTTAAATCAAGTCATAACGTATATCTTTAAGGTTATGTTGTTGCACAATATTTTTAAATTTAGTTATTGACAAGAGTTTGGTCCGGTACAAATGAAACTCCAGCAGCGAAATACACAGAACAGCAATTGAAAAGAACATTAGAAGGGCGATTTCCAGAGGTATAAATTAATGTTATTTACGAAACAAATGTTATATTTTTTTCCTTATTTTTTAGGCGAGCAAAATTCAAGTGGAAGATGTTTCCGGTGGTTGTGGAGCGATGTATGAAATATTTGTTGAATCGAACACGTTTAAAGGATTGTCTACAGTGAAACAGCATCGTTTAATTACTGAAACATTGAAAGAAGAAATAAGAGATATGCATGGTCTGAGGATATTCACCTCAATACCAAAACCGGACACAGCAGGGAAATAATTTATAGATAAATTGATAGTTGTAGTGAAGATAAACTATTGTTGATAAAACCGTAATAAAAATTACAAGTTAATATGAGTTTTTTTATCAAGAATCTGTAATTTGTTAGTTTATCGCGGAAATAGTTTTGATTGAAATCGTGACCTACATTGCTAGGGCTAGCATCGGTTACCATAACCATAGTTAATCATTTTTGGCAATCTCAGGTTAAAAACTAATCTATATAGTTTGATAGGTTTACTAAACAGCAACAAACAGAAGATATAGGTCAAACTAGTACAAAGCACATAGATACTTACATTTGTTAATTTCACTTAAGATTTTTCTCACAATATCACTTATATAAACAAAAATATTGACTTATTTTTATTTATACAACTATATTTAGTTTATTTATTTAAAAAAAATTATAACGAACACGTACAAATGTATCGAGCTTGAATATTAATTGACGTTTAATATGTCAAAACACAAGTATTTATACTTGTAATTTTGTCTCTTTTATTTTTTCAAATTTAATGTTATTTTGCTCATACTTCTTCAACTAGAATAAATATTATATATCTATTTCTTTTAAACACTATTATCATATCGTCATTAAATAAAAAAATCTTTGTTCAAGTAAAACAAAGTGTGTAAATAATTGATACTATCATGATGGGTAAAAATAATTTGTTTGTAATTGAAGAATTTGGGTTGAATTCACATCGTAATCCAAAGTGGCGGAATATAAAACGAATATCGTCTGGATAACGACAATCACTTTCTGTTAAAAGAAAAAAAAATTATGTTTAAGTTAGGTTTTAAGTAACCATAATTCATATGGCGCCGTGGCTTAGTTGGTTAAAGCGCCTGTCTAGTAAACAGGAGATCGGGAGTTCGAATCTCCCCGGAGCCTCAGTTAAAAAATTTATTTTTTATATATTTTACCTGTACACCTCAGTCGAGTATTATCCATCACAACTGAGAAATAGAATCCTTCGCAATTAGTGACATCTGGGCACGGTTGTGTTACATTGAAATATGCACTACCTAAATCAATCACGGTTTTACATTCTAATGGCGTGTAGTCCGGTTGCCTTGATAAGCAAACCGTAAAGTCTCCGTAACCATAACCATGAACTTCAAATTTTGCTTCTGATACGCCACGCAAGTAGTACGGTGCAACTCTATAATTCATTTCAATATCAGGACTTATATATTGTTCATATTGGTCTCGACTTGTTATTTCCGTAGATCCAGAATCCGTAATTGCTCCATGAGCGCAAAATGGTGACATCATACGCCGTGGAATTTTTTTTAAGATGTCTACCAGTTCGCTAGTAAAACTACTGGGATCAATCGAGTTTGCCGTGATGATTGTGTACCGGTGTAATTGGTTTTTGTGAGCATCATTTAGTTGGGTAATAAGCTCCCTAAACGATCCAGGATTATTTGTTATAAATACGAAATACACATCAGGAAATTGTAAAAATGAACTACTCAGCATGCGACGAGCACTTTCATAATCGGTTTCAGTGATTCGCGAAGCTTGGGATATAATAAGAACTACTTTTGAATTTGATCCCATAATTCGGTTATGGTTTTCGTAATCTGATTCATTTTGAAGTAGGCTGACTATTGTTGCAAGTGAAGCTGAAAGTGATATCGACTGCGGAACTTAGGAGAATAAACAACATTAGTTAGTTTTAAATTTTTTAATTGAATTTCATTAAAAATCCACTTACATTCGCCAGTATAATTTCGCAGCTGTGTAAATACTGTTGAAACGCTGTTCGTTTTGTTAACCATTAGGTCACCTCTCGCACCATTAATAATTGAAATTTGTGAGTTGTACGAAGAAACGTCGCTGATTTCTGTAATGTGATTGATTAATTGAAGATTTTCATATCTGCGTCGTGACCCATCGATCACTAGGGTCAAGTCGACTGAAATTTGTTTAGTCTCTTTACTAATTTGATTACATTTGGAAAGTGTGTCCAGAAGAGTTCCTGCAATATACAATTACATTAAAATACAATAATCTAAACTTTAAAACGAATATTTTACTAGCATTATCCAAGAACTGATCAACGGCAAAATCACAGTTCCTTTTCAGTACATCATCTGCCACAACAACAGTCGGTGTTGCAAGTTGTAACACTTTGCTGAATTGTAACACTTCATTCTTTAGTTGATCTACATCAATGGCATTGAGTATATCACTCCGATGGCAAGCCCTGTTAATTCCGTCATTCCAAATAATTAAATCGTCTAATTCCGATAGTTGATCTAATGGTATTACTTTCCGACGTCCTGTGTAAATGTTTCTATTGCCTCGATTCATATTTTCGATATTTATAGTTGGAATACCTCTGGAACTATAGTACATATCGATGATTTGTGATAGTCGCAATCGGCCAATTCGTTCATTCCACGTCTGTATTTGCTGAGACAAGAACAGTCCATCTATTCCAGCCAAAATTTCTGAGTCGGGCATTTCCCATTTTTCATTATGACCTTGTGGAAAATATCGTACTCGAGGATATAGTGTATCGTTCCATGAGCCTGCCAAACCAACGAACATATTGGTTCCATGAATAGGTCCTTGAAAAACACAAACTTCAGCTAAATCACCGGATAGTCCTGCTGCAAATTGATTATCAATTGTATCGGCAGACGATAATAAACGGGAAAATTTTACATCCGGTTCTTCGTCCATTAGTTCTAAGTTTTTGAAATGTTCCGAATCGTGAAATTGAAGGAAGTTTCCAATGCTCACCTTTTGTGGTTGAAGGCCAGCAGCAATTGATGCGACTATAGTACCTGGTGAAAATGTTCCAAACCCGTTTGATCGTATTACACCTCGTTCTATAGGACATCGGGATATGGTTGATGATACTTGTTGTGATGTACTCAACAGTGTAATAGGACAGGTGCGAGATTCGTCACCACGATTACGTCGCTCGATAGTACTACTTATAACTGAATGAAGGTGGCATATATCATCCTGGGATAGGAACGAAGTAAAATTTAACTGGCCAGGTATATCAGAGATTAACTCGAGCAAAATTGAATATTTTGGTGATGTACGTCCAATAACACCAAACGGAATATCACGTTCGTTTTCTTGTCCCGTCACCGATCTTTCAATGCCATCCACTCTCAACTGATGTATTATGTTTACACTTAAGCGTCGAATATCAATTGATGTCGGATTAGCATCCTCTATTTTTCGTATTATTTCGAGAAATAGTTGAAATGAATTACCTATCCACGGTTGGGTATTATTTCCACGATAACACGGAATTAAATGTTCATGAATCACATTTCCGAGTATTTGCCCTGGTTAAGAAATATATGCTCGAATCAAATAAAAGTTTAGTAACAGCACCACAAACGGCTAGCTTACCTGATACAACACTACTGCTGATCAAGAGTACAAGCAAAAATACTTTAATTTTATAGTGGAATAACATTTTTATTTTTTATTAACGTAACTATTTTATAAAACATTTGGCTTACTTCCAAAAAATTATGACAATTAAATTATTTCAACCTGTTAGTAACATAAATTGATAAGAAAAGATAACCAATACTATATCGTTATCTTTGTGTACATTTTAAATTTGTTATTAGTTTTGTATTTTCACACTTCCATCTTGCATACCGAAATAGATGCGTTCGGCCATATTAATAAAGAGGCCAGTTTCCACAACGCCGGGCATTAAATGAATTTGCGTATCAACTTCTTGCCAATTAAATAATTTTTCTGTGGGGAATTTCCAATCTAAAATGAAATTACCATTATCTGTGATACATGGGCCTGCTTTAACTTTGGCCATTCGTAATTCGATTGATCCACCATATAGTTTTTCAATGTTACGCTTGATTGGAATGTACGCCATTGGTATAACTTCAATTGGTATACCTTTCTTATATTGGTCGCCTAATTTTAACGAATTTTTCGTATAATCTGCGATTATTATCAGTTTATCAGCACAGGATGCGACAATTTTTTCCTGTAACAGTAAAATAGAAAGAAAATTATACCTTGCCCCGATAAAATGACAACAAAGTGTTTTCCACTTGAAAATTTAGAATGGAATTATAATTCATGGTAACCACATAAAATTGTAATTTGAATCGACGTAGTCCGGAAAACTAGTAGTCGCGGATAAATTATACCAATTGTTTGCATTCTTTTGTTTTTCTTCAAAAGAAACAGGATATAACACATATTTTCAATTTATCATTTTAAATTTGGAAAAACTATAAAATATAAATAAAAATATTAGATAGAAAAGAATTGTGAAAAATGCGTGAAATTGTTCATATACAAGCCGGACAGTGTGGAAATCAAATTGGAGCGAAATTTTGGGAGGTGATTTCGGATGAACATTGTATCGATCCTTGCGGTACATATTACGGAGATAGTGATCTACAATTGGAGCGAATAAATGTTTATTACAATGAAGCAACGGGAGGAAAATATGTACCACGAGGTATATTAGTAGATCTAGAACCGGGAACTATGGATTCCGTAAGAGCTGGTGCTTATGGGCAGATTTTTAGACCAGATAATTTTGTATTTGGTCAATCGGGAGCTGGTAATAATTGGGCCAAAGGTCATTATACTGAAGGCGCTGAATTGGTAGATTCAGTATTGGACGTTGTACGCAAAGAGGCTGAAGGTTGCGATTGCCTACAAGGATTTCAATTGACTCATTCACTTGGTGGCGGAACCGGATCTGGAATGGGAACACTGCTTATTTCAAAAATTCGTGAAGAGTACCCTGATCGAATTATGAACACTTTCTCGGTCGTACCTTCACCCAAAGTATCTGATACTGTAGTTGAACCGTACAATGCTACCTTAAGTGTTCATCAGCTAGTTGAAAATACAGATGCCACATACTGTATTGATAATGAAGCGCTTTATGATATTTGCTTCCGAACATTAAAACTCACCACACCAACTTATGGTGATCTAAATCATTTAGTATCAGCTACAATGTCTGGTGTTACAACTTGTCTTCGATTCCCGGGTCAGTTGAACGCAGATTTAAGAAAATTAGTAGTCAACATGGTGCCATTCCCCCGATTACATTTCTTTATATCTGGGTTTGCACCATTAACTAGCCGCGGATCTCAACAATATCGAGCTCTCACTGTCCCGGAATTAACTCAACAAATGTTCGATGCCAAAAATATGATGGCCGCATGTGATCCACGACATGGACGTTATTTGACGGTTGCTGCAATATTTAGAGGTCGTATGTCTATGAAAGAGGTAGATGAACAAATGCTCAATATCCAAAATAAGAATAGCAGTTATTTTGTAGAATGGATTCCAAATAATTGTAAAACAGCTGTGTGTGATATACCACCGCGTGGCCTTAAAATGTCAGCTACATTTATTGGCAATTCAACAGCTATTCAAGAAATATTTAAGCGTATTTCTGAGCAATTTACCGCAATGTATCGTCGAAAAGCGTTCTTACATTGGTATACTGGAGAAGGTATGGACGAAATGGAGTTCACCGAAGCTGAAAGTAATATGAATGATTTGGTTTCGGAATACCAGCAGTACCAGGAAGCAGCTGCCGATGATGAAGGAGAATACGACGAAGAGGAAGAAGCCGAAGAATAAAAAATTTGATTTATTTGTAACAATTTATTTTTTTCTTGAATTAAATGTTTGCTAAATTTTATGTTGATTAAATTTTTTTTTGTTGATTCTACGATTCTACTAACCTGTAACAGACAACCGCCACCACCTTTAATAAGTACTTTGTTGTCATCAACTTCATCGGCTCCATCAATAGCACAATCTAAGATAGGATTTCGGTCCAAATCACTCAACGTTAACCCATTTTCGATTATCAACTGTCGAGCTTGGAAACTAGTTGGAACACATGTTATATTCAGTTTTTCATTCTTGACACGCTCAGCTAGACGTTGAACAGCATAAACAACGGTTGAACCACTACCAACACCGATCGCAGTATTTGTTTTCACAAAATCATCTACTGCTTGAAAGGCAGCAATTTTCTTAGCATTTTCTACACTCATTTTACTATAACTGTTACTTACTGAATATGTTCGTATTAAAGTTTTAATTATTTTATTCATAAATATTCGAGATTATGACTTTCACTAATCTACTGTTCCAAGAATAACAAGTATTTTTAAGGTTAAAACACATGACAGTTTGAAACTTTATTTACAATTTAAATAAATGTGTTACTCGATAGATGTCACATAATACAGAAGTTGAACAAACACTGAACTCATTCATTATTTTATCTTTCTCCGTCTCTTCTTCCATATGTTTTCTTCCATTCTTAAAATGTTTAAATAGACAAAAATCACACTCCAAATTTACAATCATTGAATAAAATTGTTTTTGTTGTTTTTTCTTTGATTTCAATTGAATTCAGTCGAGGCAAGGTAATTGAATGGTGAACAGTGCACGATAATAATTGCGTGTATTCAATTGTTTATTTATATATGTTGCAGTTGCCATATTTATTTACACTAAAAATGGCGTCCAATTGGAATTTAATGAAAGTTGAATTTTTGATCTATAAATGTAAATCTTTCTATTGAATTGTAATAAAAAATTAAGTGAATGATAAATATAATGAATTAAAAAAAAAAAGAAGAATCGTTTTAGTTTTTTTTTATGTTTGTGAATATTTTGAAGTGAATCTGTTTATAGTGAATATACGAAAATAGAAATATAAAAATAAGAAGTGTATTTCTGTGTCTTAAATATACTTAATACTTTGAAGTTTTGTTAAATATAATAATGGATATAGAATCAGATGAATCAGAACGATGGGAAGATTTTTTTGGTAAATAATTGATAAATTATTTCATTAGTATGAACATATGTAAAGCTTTTTTGTACATGAGAACCCACACAAATTTTGACATACACACAGGTTTAAGTTGTAACGACATCTTTCGCCTAAAATTTGAATAATTTGTTTTACGATAACTGGCTCTCCTATGGTATAAAATGATAACCATATGTTCGAAATTAATTAAATATTTACACGAATATCCTTAAAGATTCAACATAAAATATCATTTCTTACTACCTTAATGTTTTAGTTACGTTTTTAATACTGCAAATCGTTTGTCAAGAGTTGTTGGCAAGCTGTTCTTAGTCCTTTGCTTCATCGATATAGTAATTTGTTGTATTTATAATTACACAGCTTTGAAACTATCACATGTTATTTTATAGTTTGTAATGTATTTATTGTTAATTGGTTTATTATTTAATTTAAAAACAATAGATATTTAATTATTGTATTTTGTATTTGGAACAATGTACTTATAGACAGATGTTTAAGTGAGATTTTAAAGTAAACTTGACTTGTTCCGTTAGTTAATTAGTTGAGTTTGATATTTATTTTTATTTTATTACAAATCAACTTCAGAAGACTCCTTAACAAGTAGTAAGTCAGACTCTACTCTACCCTCTCTCTTCATTATCTTAAATTCCTAAATGATCTGTTTAAAATTAGAGGGTTGGTCATTTTACTAAATGCAAACCATAGGATATGGTAATGATGCTGAGATAGCTGTGAACGTGACAGATGATGCGAAGTTATACTAGAACCCCAAGTTTTTTTTTGACAGATAATCAACCAGTAAAATCTTGTGACTCTCTAGCTAAGCCGGTTTCGATCGGATGACGTCATTGATTTGCTTGTAATCAAAAAGATCAAATCCATATTATCAGGTATATGCGACCAGACTTGACGTATAATGCTTTGTGTTTGTATATATGTTGTGAGGCTTTGTTGCAACAGTTCTAGCGAATTACAGATAGTTTGAATCGAAACTTCGATTTTAGGAATTTTCTACTGTGGCATGACTTTCATTGTATTTGCGTGACTTAACTTAAAATCTGCCAAATAATAGAGTTTTTAGTTGATACTTGTCCAGCAGGTATAAGATTTCTCAAACTATAACACATAGCATGTGGCCATAATTCAGTAGACGTCGAGACGTTGTATTTAAAATTTTGCTTAAACAAGTTGATATCTTTTATGATAAATGATTACGTTTGAAAACTACAGGTTAATTGAAATTTACTGAGGCGCTCACTTAATTTGCTTTCGATTTAATGTGCAAAAATATTTATTGATTAAAACTTTGTTTTATATTTATGTGTAGTTAGTTGATTTTATATAATTACCTAAAGCTTTATTTTATTTTTTATTTAAGTTACTTAGTATAGTTTTTAATTTATATACATAAATAAACATGCACGTTTGTCTTCACTTTTCACTGAATGGAAATCTAACACGCAAGTTAACTTTGCTTATTATACACAAAACACTTCTAACCATAATTTAATAAAGCATACTTATGTTTTGTTCACTTCTCGTTTAGATTTGAGGTGAATTAATGAAAAGTTGGTGTTTCGTGTTTAACTACAGCTACTACTACTACTAACCAAGTTTTATATAGATTATAAAAGTAGGTAAGTCTCTAATATCTTATCTATAGGGTTGGATCATGTTATAAAACTTTTAATTATTGATTTCCTGTTTAAAATATACTCACTGTACATACTATAAAATGCTACAAGTGAATTAATCACGACAGCCAAATATTAGTTTCAGGATCGTTATTGGCCTAATTAATAATTTCAATTTCGTGAACCAAAGTCAACATAGTATATAAATTTTAATTGCATTAATAAAATTAAAACATACATTTGTATGTTAATCTCCAATTCTAGAACCTATTAAAATTGTATAAAATAAATTTGTAATCAAATTTAATAATAAAATTGAATTAATTGAAACTATAAAATATAGATTGTATTACATGAACATATATACTAACTACAATAATAAATTATACTCTGTACATTTTATTGTCAGACTTGTTATTAAATCTACTTAACAGCGCGTAATTAGTGAACACAAAGATTTATAGAAACCCTTTTTGAATAATGCAAACGAAACATTGATGATTTTCCGCAATAAGGCGCCTTTTATAAAATGCATATATAGTAAATATTTAAAGAATTTCGTGCAAGCAAACAAAACAAGAAAAAAAAATAATTCGATTGGAGTTTAAGTGCACACTGTGTGTGTGTGTGTAATCTGTATATAGAGAAACAAAGTAAAATTATTATACTATTAAGAATGTATATAAGAAATCAAAAGACAAAACATAAGAAAACTTTATTTATTTTAAATGAATAAAATTTGCATTTTTGTTATTATCGATTCTTTGAATAGTTTATGATTCATAATCGAAACATGTAATTCTAAGTATTTGCAGAATTTTAAGAAAACCAGAGAGAGTGAGATTAATTTGTTTTATTTACTAAGGTATGTTGTTTACTGTGTCGGTAAATGTACCGATTTGTTTTGCAATTTAGGTGCTGTCGAAACTATTAACTTTACCTATATAAACATTATAATTTCCTGCTGTTTCAATAAATAAAGAATTTCATAAACCGGAAATTCGCACCATACCATTTCTGTATTTCTCAAACGAAACTTAATTCGATTTAAAATAACAACGAATTGGTAAGAAGCATAAGAACAATAAATATTGTGACAATTCCACCATTCGCTAAACAAGTTAAAGTGTGGAATCTATTTATGTAAAAACTTTACTGCATTTGGTATATTCAAATAAGTTTGTAAAGTTTACAAATCAAAATTAAGACTATAGTCTTGGAGTAGTTAGTCTGACTTCAGACATATCTAACAATATAAAGGGAGTTTTTTTATAGAGTTACTCAAGTCTAAATAACAATAACACAAAGAAATATATTTTGTATCTGGTTTACCGAAGTAGACAAGTGACTGCATAACCCCAAAGAAAATGGGATCAAATCACACGACCGAAATTATTCTTTCATCAAAAGTTTCTTTGAGTAAATCAATTGTATCACGTGCTGTGTGGGTCTGTCATGTTGGAACCACATGTCAGCAAAATAATTGAGGTACGAAAAAATTTCTAATCATGTCCGTATATGCCCACTGGCCTATTAAGAGCACCAAACAGTAATTTTATGTGTAATGATGATTCGACAGAAGTTTGTGGATTATCCTAGCTCAAAATGCGAAAATTCTGCTTATTTACGTACCCATTCAACCAAAAATGGGCTTCATTGGAGAACCAAATTGTAAATGGAAATTCAACATCAATATCGATTTGTGCTTCAATATCAATTCGCTAATTTCAATATTTTAAGTTTGGCTTTAATTCCTGCACAAGTTGAATCTTGAAAGCTTTTAAGTCAAAATCCTTTTGTAAAATCTTACATAAAGCGAAAGGGCACAACCCTAGTTGCTGAGAACGGCAATGGATTGATTTATTTGGTTCTTATTCAATGCTTTCCTGTACAGCGGCTATAGCACCTTCAGTGCGCAATGTTCGGCGTACATTATTATTAAAAGAAAGCCGAAAACGATATATTGCTATTCAAATTAGCCGCTCTGAAGATTCTCTGATGTAAGTCTATCCATAATGAAATGCCAAACCAAACTAAACAAAAAGCAACTATTAGCTGTTAAATGGGTTGTCAAATAAAGCAGTTTTGCCAACTCAAAGTTGTGAATCTCTAAAAACAACACTCTTTAGAAATGGTCTGTCATAAGTGTTGATGATCTTGAACTAAACAGACATTTCGCGGATTGCTGTTTAAAAACAACTGCACTAGCGCATAATCATGGTCTGTATGTATAATAATTGAATTACCTTGTAATTAGATAAATTAATATTAAATTATTCAATAATTTATGTAATAAATAATAATACACCTTTCAATTTTTGAACGTACCGTATAAATTATCAATATTCCATTAAGCTATAATAATTGTGTATACACACTATACTTATATTACGTTTCTGTCTGTTCGTCTGTCTGTTACTATCTTTGCAATCTATTTTGTTACTCAAGGCTCTCCCAAGTCTTTCGCGTTTCGCTCAGTTACGTCCTACTTACGCCATTATATAGCCAAATCGAAGACGTATACGGCTATAGGTCCGATTGACGCAGAACCATCTGCACATTGCATATCTCCATGGCAGCCTATAGTAGTATACTTAAAGGGGGTCATAGATTTGTCCATTCACATTACCGGTCGTAATCAGATGGTGAAAAATCCCTTTTGCGTCTAATAATACCTCTCGCTCCAACTGCTGCTTAACCACTGGGCCCATTTCGTCGGTATATATATTAGTTTTATTGGAATAGGAATGATTTATTATTATTTTTTAAATTAATTAAGAGAGCATAAAATATGAATTGCGTACTATAAGTATTTATTGTCGCGATGGAAAGGTTTACGTCTTCCTAATTTTAACAATATTTGTGATGAAGCCGATATATATTTTATCGAGACCATTTACGGATGATAAACTATTTTATTATACTTTATCGTGGTTTATGCATAATATATACAAAACTGACGTTTTATTACTATTAAATTAGGAAATCGTACATCTGTGACGGGGAAATTTTCATCTGTAAATTTTCATTCCTATTTGGGTCAACAAATATACCCATAAGTATATATTTTTAGATCATATTTGATTTTTCAAACTATATATTTAGTTTTTATTAGAGAAAATTATTATATATATACACACGCGTATATACACATAACATGTTGTTTATATGTTTCCAAAATAAAAATAATAAATTTGTTTCTAATATCTTCTAAATTTGTTAATATAAAAGAAAGGAAATCAAACAAAGATATTTGTATTTTTTTTGTAAGATAAACATTCAAAAGTAATCCATACACCATCGGTTAGCGAACTTAATACACTGATGAACAATTGTTTCTATATAGATAGAATGTAACATATAAACTTATGTAACTTTAAGTCGACGCTACATATGTTACGTTATCGATTGTTCCTTCCGTTATCAGTAGTTTACGCAAAATTTATATGTTTTCGTATACTGACTACTACTGTTTTGATTAGGATAAACATATAGTTACTTTATCTTTCTAAAACGGCAATTTAAATTACACATATGTGATTCATATAAGTAAAGATAATGATAATCTAATATTTTTTATGATTCGTCATACTTATATAAGTTATATATTACGTAGTTATTTACTAAAGAAATAATATTTTTTAATTACATATTGAGACAGTATATCGGAAACGTTATAATCATAGAGAAAATTATATAGCTTTTAATTAAGTACTTATATAGGTTTATTTTCTAAGACGTTCTCAAAAAAAGTCACACATATTATTTTAAGGTAATTCTAAATTTTGAATGATTTGTAATTATTCAATTCCTCTTGTGTATGTGTTATAGTATAATTTCTTACGAACGAAATCTACCCCGTACATCGATTTCTTAATATATTTAACTCTTGTTAGACTAGATTTACTTTATCAACTAAAGCAAAGTATGCTCTCATGATTTTGGCGTTTAAATAAACAGATCTTACATGGTCGACCGCTGGAACTTTATTCAATTCTTTTAAATATGTGTCGGGTTTAATCATGAAAAGCTTAAGTATATGCTTAAGTACAATTACATTTTTAAATTATTTAATTACAATTTTAATTGATAATAAAATGAAATCATTCAATTAAAAACATATTCATGTTTTATTGATTCCTTTCAACGTATAAATAATTGTATAGTTGTATATGTTAGAAAATTAATAAAAATAAATTACTTAATTCGTTCAGTTAATGGATTTCAAATTAGTAATTAATCTATTTTTATTTTTTAAACATCGTTTTGCATTCTAATGTTCTCCATTACGATTTAAAAATCTGAACTAATTTTTAAAAATTTGCAACACGATACGATCTATCTAATGATTCGCTGTTTTCAATGGGTTTCACAGAATTTATGGTGTACCAGTATCATCTGTTCTAATCCCTGCGATCAACTTCTGAATATTAAAATTTTCTTGAGCGAAAGTATTTATTTATAATTTGAAAACATCATTGATTTGTCAGGATGCCAACTTTTTAGGTAAAACATTGGCATCTTCAAATCGTTTGCAATGAATAAATGTTGGACACTTAAACCCATTAGTGGCACCGCATACCACGATTTCTGCACTCCAACAGGGGGTCATAGATATGTTCATTCACACCACCGACCGTAATTAGATGAATAATTCTTTTGGCATCGGGATTCGAATCCGGTACCTTCCGCAACTTTAACCACTGGAGACACAACTTATGAGCCAACTCGATACATAAACTCTTATAGTTCCATTTGTTTGTAAAAGCATTCTTCATTAAACAAACATATTTAAAGTTTTGTTTTTATTTATTAATTAATAATATAATTTCACAGTTCACAATTGATATAAAATATAATATTGATAATAATTTTTTATTATTGTGGAGTCGTTATCGCGTTCCCAGGAACTAGACGCGACATTATAATAACTCGTTACGAGACTTGTCTACAACAGACAAATGAGTATTAAAATAAGTTTGAACAATATTCTTTTTTATCGGCGAATTAGTAATGAAATACGCGAGAGTAAATTATTGTACACTATAGTCAGGTGTATACAGTTCTCTTAGGAGTAATTACGAAGATCAAGTTACTTTTTATATCGCTTAATTTATTCATAAGCGATAGCCATCAAATCCATAAAATAATGTGAATTGAATCTGCAACAAAACATTTAATGGAACACGATTTCATGTTTATATCAAATAAAACTACAAATTTTATTGTCTGCTAGACTTTTGTACATATGTTGTTTATATAATATTTGCCAATAAAATGTCACATACGCTTGAATTACCGTAAAGTGAATTTGTTGTTAGTTTTAAAATTGAACAAAGAGTAAAAATATTTTAATTTTTAATGAACAAACATTTGTATAAATTCTGTCGTGTTTTATATGGAGTGTTCAACCCATTCATCGCACCGATATACTCGAAAAAAAAACATTTTACCAAAATATTTTTTTCTGCTTTTAAGTATTTTATGAAAAGAAAATTTTTTTTTCGTAATAATGTTCAGACTCGATTGGCCAATTGTGACTTCCTCTCTCAGACAAACAGTCTTAGTCGCCAAATCTATTTGTTCTTCGGAAGAGCCTAAGAAATCCGGTATCCACAAGGTCGTCAGTTGGGGAGAGTTTCTTCTTCTCGCCCCCCACATTGTTTGTAGTTTGCATTGTTCTGAATTGTCATCGTACTCTGTTGTGTTGACATAGTTATTGCAGTCTAGAGATGCTGACACAAGAGAATAAATCAACGTTTAAAGTTTATCAACCCCATTTGGTTCTAGAATTACTTGTACCAATATTTATAAAGTAATACTGAAAATAATTGTTTAAATAAATTCTAATTTTGTTAATTTGTTAGACGTTTCACTTGCTACCATTCTACATTATCACAATGGTGTCATTAAACTTACACTTTAAATATCAAATACTGGTAGGTACATACATATATTTATTCTAAGTGAAACATGTAACCCATTATTTTCTAATGAAATTTGAACAGTGAGAAAGTTAACACGTCCAACAACCGTAACTTTTCTAATTGAAAAAAAAAACTCGAATGAGTGCAAACTGAATATTTTCATTTATTATTTATTTTTAATTAAAATCATATAAAATAATTTGACACATAATAATTAGAAGGCGTTTATTATTTTAAAAAATCAATGAATGAAATTGAAAGTTATAAATTCTTTGAGAGTACGTAAACATTTATGATTAAGTACGTTTAACCGAGGTATTTATCTTTTACATTTTCTCAGATTAAAATTTTTTTATATAGATTTCCCTCACGCAAATCATGAGAGGGTATGACAATATGAATTTTATTTGTTTTATGAAAGTATACTTATTAAGATCATTAAATTCTACTTGTTCTAGAATCTTGGTATATAATTAGTCGCAATCAAACTACTCATTATCGCACTCTTTACTATGCTGATTATCTGAGTTATTGCTGTACTTATTGTTATATAAAACATCCCATAATAATCATTTATATAAGCTACGATATAAATATTTTTATTACTTTAAACTGTATTCCTTAGGGCTATTATGTCTTAACTAGATATGGTGTGCAAAACATTATGATATACTCGAATATATAATCAAGCTATCCATAAATGTCGTCCAGCCCTCAATGTCAACGGATTATTTACAGTACAGGTTACCAAATTTAAAAAAACATATTTTTGGATCACACTCCGCTTTCGTTGATCGTATGCCAAAATTTTATTAATTATTGCTTAATTAAACAAACACACAGTTTTGTAATTAATTAATAGTTTTATTTTATGGAAACTATGATGACACAATAATCTCTAATAATGGGAAGATATATAATAACAACAACTACGTCACTACTATTTTAGCAATATAGTCAGCAATATAATTAAATATAATCTAGAAGAGAACCGACTAAATGGCGCTGTGGAAGTTGGAGCGGGAGGAACCGGGTTTGTATCCTGTTAGATTTGATTACGATCGGTGGTGTGAATGAACACTTCTAAGACCCCCTGTTTGGAGTGTAGAATTCATGGGCCAACCCATCATGCATGTCAGGCTGGCATGAAGCTATGATTTCGAATGAACTATCTGTAATTCGGTAAAACTGTTGCAACACGGTTTGCAACATATACGAGGGGAGTAACAAAAGTTCGCATAGTTGGTCAGAATATTTTATCTTTCTTTACATATAATCGCCAGTGATTTCAAGCATTTCTGAAGCCTTCTTAAAACAGTCTTCAAATTTTTGCTTTTTATAAAATTCAGCATTAACCGCATCAATTATATTCGCGTTACTGTTAAAGACCTTTCCGCTCAAAGTGGTTTTAATTTTTGGAAATAACCAGAAAAATGCGATGGAAATAGCGCAGATATAATTTTTAATCGGGTGAAGTGGTTTGCTCATGTTGTGTTCCATACTTTGAACTGCTGTTTGACTTCCGAATCGTATAGAACCAAGATTCATCACTAGTAACGACTTTACTTAAGTTTCTAATTTCTTTAGGAACAATTTAGCAAACTGCTTCGAGCCTCTATTTAGACTTTATTTAAAATTCTTGGATTCCATCGAGCAGATTTCTTCGTATATCCCAGTTGATGATTCGATACAGCCATGACATTCAAGGCTAATACATCAGCAATAATTTCTTGTCTCAATCGTTAATCTTCGTCAACTTTGAACTTCACCAGGGCTGCAGTAACGTCATAAGTGCGGAAGATTTTGGGGTTCGTTCACTACAGAAAAATCTCGAATTTTCGGAACCACTTGGAAATAAATAATCTGTAGAGACGGTGCAAGCGATCTATATGCAATTTAACACCATTGATTATGTAGTGGATTTAGTTTACGCCGAAAACCGAAGACAATCACATTTCTGTTTGCGTTTGTGGTGGAATTTGATGGAATTAATCTTTTCGATCACACAATTCAATGACGTCATCAGATCGAAGCTTAGCGAAACAACATTACAGAATACACAGATACAGATGTGCTGCTATACACTCAAATTGAAAAGACTCGTCTTCTCAATGCCAATGGAACGGCTGATTAAACCAGCGCTTTAAGTCACATATCCATAGCCTTCAAGACAATTTTGGGCAGAATTTATGCATAAAGGTTTAAAAATAAGTTAACACACAAAAGCTTATTTTTAAGATGTTGTTACGTTTGCGGTCGTGCTAGTTCTAACTTTTATGAAAGAATGATCTTTGCATTCATTTAAAGTGATAGATAGACAGAGCTTTGGTCTCTCTATGGTAGCTGGCAATCTGCTTGGAAGTTCAAATTTCTTATCGAATGGTATACGAATATATTGAATAACCGTCGTATTATCTGACCAAACGCCAATAAATAAATATTTTGATGAATATTGTTATTGTATAAGAATATGACTAACCTTAGTGTGTGTTGTTCTGATACGTTGCAGTTAACTTATAATATGTGTTTTGATACAAGTCTGATAATAAATTATTTATAATCACAGAACCATATGGCGATAACTAAATTATTTTGTTTATAACAGAATATTTATGTATCTTACAATTTACCTTTTCGTTTAACTTTAATTAACACATTTTGTATTCAAAACACTCAAAAAACTATTTACATGCATATTTTAAACAGAGGCGTTTGATAACCAAAAATTCAAACACGTATTATTTTGTAAAAACAAATTTCAAATTAAATTAATTTAAAGTTCAACTTTATGGGTTAATTTGGAAGAGTTATAGTTGAAAATTGTGGTAATATATTGGCAACATCATCGTATATATAAAAAGTAAATCTACAAGTAAATTATTCACATACTTGTGTTAACTCGGACATTAGTGTATAATATATACATATCACGTTTGTCGGAATCACACAGCAGAATTGGAAAATAAATCTTTTTCATGTATATAAACTATCTCCTTGGTAGTTAACATTCACATATTTTGGTTGAAAAATTGGAAATTGCGATGATTAATAAATAGCCATATATGTATGTGAATGAATTCCTTAATATTGTTTTCATACCTGTACTTCACTATCGAATATACTCGTACCTATATGCAATTCAAGATAATAATGGTGTCTTATCGCGACTTATACATAAATACTAAAAAGTATACAATATAATTTATCTTATCTTTCAACCGATATAATACTGCGTTTTCCAAATTTTTTTAGAAGTAACATTCACCACAGTTTCATACAAGCAAAGCAATAATACAACACGTTAACTACATCATCATAATATAAGTTATTTTTAGAGACGTCTAGACGTATTTGAAAGTTTTCATTTTTTTTGTACTCCGCGCTCTGTTATTTGCAAAAATTTTCAATTGGTCGATTTTGAGTTTCCATTTTCATGTAAGTACAAATACATATTTAAGAAGAAATCTTAAGAAGGAAAATGTCATAATTTAGTGGTTTGGTTTTAATTGAAAGGTTATTTTAAAATAAAATGAAAAAAATTTAATAATATGTTCGGTCGATGAAGAAAGGTCAATGTAATAACTGGGTGTAGAAGTTGCTCAATTGTCTTTTTGTTTTATATAAAGCGGTTTTCAATAAGAGGTTTCATTTAAAATATCCTGCTATTTGGGTAGCTGTAAGTTTCGAAACGATCATTTTGACATTTGTCAAGTAAAAACTACGCCATTACTATGGTACGATACCGGACTCAACAAACCATTGAAATTGTTAAAATTTGTTGCACAAATCGTGACTATTTTGCAGCACTTTTTGGTTGCCGTGAACCACTCTCGTGCCGTGAGGCCGGCAATAGTGAAACTTGTGGAATATTTGGAGCTGTAAGGATAAGTTAGTGATGTGAAGAATCGAAACCATGTGCGTCGCTCAAGAACAATTAAGAATATTTCTAATGCAACCCGTAAGGGTTGAAGAGAACCCAGGTTTGTCGATCTTTAGACATTCCACAAAAGACATTACACCGTATTTTGCATACAAACTTAGGTCTTAAGGCTGATTGGGTCCTTCAAATGCATCAAAATGATTCGGATTTTTTACGAAAAATCATCTTCAGTAATGAGGCTCATTTTCACCTCGGTGTTTGGAAGATATTGATGTGGACGACGTTTATTTTCAGCAGGATGGAAACGTACCACACAAACAACGAAACAATCGTGTTATTTTCCAAGAGGTGATCTTGTGATTTAACGAATGCTCCACAATCGATTCGTGGAATTCGTGAAGTTATCGAGGATATACAGCCGCAACCATAAGGATATGGTTCTGCAAGTGTAGCCGTGGCGGCCATTCGGCTGATATCGTTTTCAAAATACTCGTTTTTTTAAATATATCAAAATGAAACCTCTTATTGGAAAACCGTGTATTTACTTACTTCACTGACGCTATATAATACAAGTATATTTTTTTATCAATTAAAACAACAAACAAACTAAATTTAAAATTGTGTCGCGATAAGAACGATTTTGTTATGTTTGATTTAATTAAAATGTTGTTTTATTTATCCAGATATTGATTTGTATTATTTTTGTTTGCCGTAAAACTAAATTGACTTTAGTTGGTTAAGGCAGGTATTCGGCGTCAATATTAAAATAAAGATTATCGCACCTTTTAGCCACTTTATAAAAAGCTTTGTGAATCTTATCTTTCTACTAACAAATACTGTTTCTGTGTACACGTCATAGCTTATAAAAATACATCTTTGTTTCATTGTGAGTTTTCGAATTTTTACCCTCGGCATCATGATTTTATTGAAGTGGTTTTCATTTCATTGTTTTTTCTTTGTCGTTTTGCAAGTATTCACTTACTTAAATTTTTGTTTTTATTGTTGGTTATTTATAGACCTGAGCTTATTCAATTACAGTTTTAAACAGAATCCGTATTTAAACTGTGCTTTTGAATTTTATATTTCTTAACTTAATGAGGGTATAATGTTTAATTCAAATAATGTGACATTAAGAAATACTAGGTGCCATAAGCTTCTACTTAAACAGTTTGTAAAATTTTATTTAATCAATAACATTAAAAATTGCTTTGAGTGGTCTTAAGAGTCACTTATCCCGCAAATCGAGCTGTAGTATCGGTTTAGGCACGAATAAATGTTACATTTCACATGATTCCAGTATTTCAGTTGATATAGCAGGTGGTTTATATTTTTCTTTTCTATCGATTAAAACAAAGGTTTTTTTTGGTAGAGCCTGTCCAGTCAATCAACTCGGAGATTGAAAATTTACTGGGAGTCAACATTTCCTCAGAAGTGGGCCTATTCTGACCTTTTCGCATTGGCGTCGATTAACAATCGTATCAGTCAGCAATATTTTTCGAGTCGTTACGCTGTTTTCAATTTATTTATTTAATTTGTATAAATAAATAAATTGAATTTATTTATTTAATTTGTATATTAAGAATAAAAAGCAACATGTAAAAATTACTACTTTCATTAGGCATAAAAACTCTTTTTTACAACATGCACACACCCCATTTTGAGTACAAGTTTGATTAATAATGGGATGAGCAGCATGAAGTAGACAAGATTTAAATTATACTATAAGTTTATACTATACCTATATTGTCACTCTAGCACAGACCTCAAATTTCTTATAATGAATGGGACAGAATTCCATAGAGAATTACGGCTTTCAAGACCTACAACAATTGCGACCTGCTAAATAATAACTATTTGAATAAATAATTTGGTTCTTTAATTTTGAGTGGCTTCCTAATAAAAACGCAAACCCAAAACTTATGAAAATTATAGTTAAACTACAATCAAGACCAAGCTTAGTAAAGTGTGAAATATGGTCAAATTTCGTAATTCAGTAATTAAAACATCTTTTTAGAATGGTCATATTCTCCAGAAACATACCAAATAAGACAACATCACCATCTAGGAAATGTGGAAAGGGATAGGCCATAAACATACTGTTTTAAAACTGACTTTCCGTTAAACTTTATACAATATCTAACGTATCCAACTTTTTCTTAATCATGCGTCGGTGGTCGCTGAACTTTGTTATTTAGACTCCTTTCACAACGAATGCTTTCGATTTCACTCAATTCTGTAGTGGACATTGTTAATGTTCTTAGGTATAGTTGCATTCGATGATCGCCCGCTTGCGGTCGGTTAGATTGTACTGGCAGCTCATGCACACTAAAAACCGTCATTAGATCATATACCGTCATACCTAGCATTCGTGAATTTAATGATTTAGAACACTGCACTGTGTTCAACTCTAACATGTCTTGGAAGTGTATTCACTTACTTTACTTTTCTTTTATATTGTTGGTTATTTACAGAGCTGAGCTTGTTTGATTATATGATTAAACAGAATCTGCGTATAAAAATCGTGCTTTCGAATTTTATGTTTCTTAACACAATGAGGGTATAGTGTTTAATTCAAATAATGTGACATTAAGAAATACAAGGTGCCATAAAAGCACGCCACTTAAACAGTATTTAAACGTTAAGTGGTCTTAATAGTCGATTATCCCGCAATTAATTAATTGTACTGCATGTTCCATTACCATTGATTCCAGTATGTTCCAAAGTACTCGTTGTTGATAGCAGGTTGATGTAGCTACAATTCTAGTAACACAGATGCTTGCCCAGTCATAATAGGGATTGTAAATTTACTGAGGATCAACATTTTCTCAGAAGTTTGACCTTTTCGCAAAAGGTGGCCGTTATGCCTTGTTCATTGCACTTGTTAAGATAGTGAGAGCCGATCAAATTTGTTATTGCCAAATTCCCAATTTTTTCATAATCGCATGTGGCGGTGGTCATTAAACTCTTTCTCCTTTCGCATCGAATGTTTTCGATTTCACTCAATTTGAAGTGAACCTTATTGATTTCTCAGGCATAGTTACATTCGATGATCGCCCGCTTAGGTTAGTTTAAATTGTAGTGACTGCTCATGCATATTCAAACCGTCAATAGATATAAGATCTAGTTCTTACAAAATTATTGAGGATGAATAAATGGTTCGGTAAGCTGTATTGAAGCATAAAACAGATGTAGTGTATAATCAACATTCATCAGATCGGTCTTTAGCGAATTGGTTAATGTTGACTGTTCTGTTCGAAGAGAATTCCCAACGCAAGCAGTCCCTGTTTTGTAATGGCCGCCATCCGCATACCAACCGGAAGAAGATCGAAGATACCTTACAAGTGACGTATAGGTGGTGTCCTCAATGGTCCACTTTTATGCATACAACGTCACCACAAAATTGTTTTTTTATTGAGCAAATTTTTCTCTACTGGCTATGTTGGAACCTATTTATCGAATATTTCAGAATGCATAAGATGAAACCTTATTAAAATATGGTATTCACATTTATGTAATTAGTTTTCTAACGTTGTCAAAATAATGGCTATGTAAAAGGTTTAAATAAATGTTTAAATAAAAGTATTAAATGCCTCACGGTTTATACAATATTTACATAATAAAATACCAATTACAATTGAAACTATACAATAAAAGCGAAAACATCTTAAAAACGTGATCTATTCTTTGAAATTTAAAACTTTTTTTTTTTGGAAGTTAACTTTCAATCGAAAACTGTAAGATATAGAAAACCAAAATAATAAATATAATCAACATGTTGCTCTATCGTGCTGTGGTATCTTAAAATTAATGTAGTCAATAATAACAATAATAACGAAAACTGTGAACATACTACATAATATTTTATATTATATGTATTGTAAACATGTTCGGCATTAGGTGGGAGCATTTTCACAAAATAATAACCAGAGTGACAGTATAATTGCACGTCACTTTTACACAAAATTTATAATTACAATCTGTTCACTAATCTACTGTTTACTCGAATTGTGCCAAATTAAAAATGAAAAATTTATTAACATGTGAAGTGCGAAATTCATGTACTAGAGAGTGTATGTATATAGAATAATTTGATCATGAAAGTGTTAATATAGAAAGCATGAGTTGCATAGTGAACAAAATTATGACTTTCAATCGTTTGGTGCCGTTTCTGTTGTGATTTATTTTCACGGAATTCCATGACTAACACAGCTTACTTATATGTATATAGTATTCTAATGTACATAAATTTCACTTAATAAGCCTTATTTAAATTATATCAATTTATACTCCAAACTTAGACAAAGATGAAAGTTTTATTCGTTCATGATTTGTATATAATACTCGTGTGTACATAGTAGATTGTAGGTAATATAAGTAGTTTTGTAATTTATGCTTTTATTATCATCAATATGCAACATATATAATGGTTATATGAATTAATTCTCGTCATATTGTAAATTTTTATTACCATCCAGGGTCAACATGTTCTTTGTCTCAGCGTGCACTTATAGGTGCGACGACCGGACGCTCGGGCACAATGTTTCTTCTATTGTCCAATATATCAAATGACATCTTTTAGAATAGGTTTTTAACGTCTAGAAAAATTAATTGTACGTTAGTACATAGAATAAATTCAATGTGTTCAGTATTCATTGACATTTCACCATGGCTTACGCGAGAACAACGTTTATAAATAGTGGTAATTTATTTCATATATCAGCGTTCAGTGGAAAATTATTTTCGAGCACTTCGACCATATCATGGTGTTCATAATCATCCAACTGAGCGCACTATTTGCAAACAATCAATAAATTTCGAGCCTCTTTTTAATTATTGGATATTCATCACCCGACTAGAGTGCATACAAATCGATCTAATGTGAATATTACTGCTGTAGCTGAAATTGTACGTGGAGACTGTAATCAATCAATTCGCCGCCATTCTCAAGCTCTCGGTCTCTCATATGGCACAATGTGGCGTATTTTGAAGAGAGATCTTGGTTTGAAGATGTACCAAATACAGATTGTTCAAGAATTGAAGTCCGTTGACCTTTCTTTCCGTCATCGATTTAGTTTATGGACGTTGGAACAGCTCCAAATTGATCGGCTGTTTTTTATCGAAAAATTGTGTTCAGCGATGAAGCCTACTTTTGGCTGAATGAATACGTCATCAAACAAAATTGATGTTCAAACCGCATTTATTCTCAGATAGTGATATCACCTATCATAATAAGGTGTTATTAAAATTTTGTTTTTTTTTAGTTTCCTATAGGGATCAGGTAGTCAGTTGATCAAACTGCGTCCTTATTAAAGTTCTGATTTTCATTTTACCATCCCCGGTATGGTATATCGATGATAACATCGCATACGTCGTTGTATATTAGGCCACCCGCTTCTCAAAGGGTAAATGACTCATCTGGTATTTACATTTACGTTTCCATTTATATTTATATAAATACTCTAAGATGTAAAATTATAATGCAAATACCCAATATGTTAAAATATATAAAATATTTATAAAATGGTAACCTCAAATTGTAAAACATAATCGCAGATTAACTTAAATATTGTTAATACTGCAGCTTTTGTGCTTAAGACTTACTGTATACAACAAGTTAACTTATTATACATTTTCTTTCTAAATTTCGCATTTATTTTGCTGTTGTATGCTTTTGCATTTAAAATTGCAAAACTTGAAAAAAAAAATTAAATACAAAATGCAGACAACAAACAAATCACTTACAGCACAGAGCAAAGAAATAACTAAATGGATTCAATAATTGAAGAAGAAATTCCGTTTGTCGCCATAGAAATAAAAAAAACAGCGAGATGTAATCGAGGCGCCATCAACGGAGCTCTAGTTTAATTGCGTTTTGCTGTTGTAATTTGCATTAATTACGTTATTAACAGATGTATAACGAATAATAATGAGGTAGCAGTGATAGGCACATTTACATATATTTTTTATAGTTGCAGCGAGCATTTGTTTGAACTATAAACAGAGGACCTTAAATTTAACTTCCAAATACTTTTAGTACTTAATGATTTATTGTATCAGTCTCCTTTCAGGTAATCAATTTCGTCCTAAGAATTTATTTTGTAATAAAGGTATCAAGTATCTAAACTATTTACTGTCCAATCTCACATTAAATATATGATCTCGTACGTAATGAATCATTACATGGCAAAAATGGTTGCACATATATGTTGTGCAGGTAATTAAGTATAACGAACGTAATTATATCGCTCTTATAGATATGTCGATCATAAAAATTATTAATTAAGTCATTCGGTGACTAAAATTTTATACATAGTATAAGATGTAATTAATGTGGAGACAAGACAGTAAATTGATTTGTTATGTGTGACGACGACGACGACAGTTTGATACATCAAGAGAGAAATCTTTTAACCATTTGTTTGTAATTTTGTAATTTCTTGTGTGTAGCGGAATTCAAAGAGAAATTTCTGAAAAATTTTCTTTTTAATATGATTTCGTTTACTTAAATATGATAATTTTAAGATTAGAGTGTTTTTCTTAAAGATCAAGTGCTGAACATTGAAAGGAATGAAGGATTGAAATGAGGAACTAATCATTTATATTGGATTGTATTGCGGAACGGGAGTATAAATAACAAGCTAATTACATGTCTGAACTATGTCTTAATTCAATTATTGTACTCATCAGTAATAAATAATTGTGTAATATAATTTGGGTTATACTTAATGTTTAAAGAGTGTCCTCAGCAGTACATTTCGGTTCGTTGGTATTTAAATAAAAACAATTTTTTTCCATACTCTAAGTTGATTTTAAATTCGATTTTTATTTCATTGATCTTGTTAAATTTAATAATTATTGTTTTGTTTTATAAATTCATAAATTTCAATATTATCAATTTTTAATAAATATTCTATATAATTTTAAAATATATGTATATGATTTAAGCAAAAAATTTTAAAAATAATTATGAAACGGTCTATATGTATATAATAATTATATTAGGAAATTAATTAGAATAGATAACTAGAAAAAGTTCAAACAAAAATAATTTTTTATATTATAAAATATGATTTTGTGATGATTGAACGTGAATGGTGCCGCCCTATAAATACTTAAGTAACCTGCCTCGATTTTTTTTTGTGTCTTTGTAAATTTTGTTTTTATTGTTGAACATAATTTGTTGGGGCAAATTGTACATGATGTTGGGATCCCTTCAAAATTGGACGTCCTGGTTTTGCATTTAATTGTGGCTGATGTAATAATGCTTCTTCTCGATTTTTACCATTTGTCATATTGGTTTCGTAGTTAATACGATCGCTGGCAGAGAGAGAATTCAAATTAACATTGTTCAACAAATTATTTTGTTGCTGATCTGTTTGTTTGTTGGTCGTTGAAGATGATAGTTTACTATTGTCCATATTCGCTGCCAAATGACGTCGTACCGATGTTGGAGTAAATGCAGGTTGACTTAAATAATGTTGCTGCTGTTGATGCATTTGGTTACGATTCATGTAAATTTGATCGTGTGATTGACTTGTATGTGGCTTGCGATAAGATCCACTACGATATTGGGATTGGGCGTTATTTTGTTGTTGGACATTTGATGGATACATTAGATTTGTTTGTGACAAATTCATTTGACTTTGTTGCTTTTGAATTTGATCTAATAGAATTAATTTTTTATATATTTCCTGTTGATGAGCCTGCTGTATCGATGGATGCGAATTGTGTTGTTGTAACTGTTGCTTGAATAATAACGATTGTTGAGCTTGCAAAAATTGTTGCTGCTGCAAATTGAAATGCATTTGTTGTTCACTCAAAATTTTCATCAAATTTAATCCGTTCAAATGTGGCTGTTGATTCAATAACGCAGCATTGAAGTAGTTCGAATTTTGATGCACCGCTGGAACAATATTTGGGTTAAATACTGTTTGAGCAGCTGCGGCTGCTTGATTTTGTTGAATCTGAGCTAGAAGTTTTTTAAATGCTAATCCCTCATTCGGATTCTGTATATTTGAGCCGCTAGATGACTTCGGTATAAATTCTGTAGCTTGTAATATTTTCGCCTCGACTTCTTCAACGCTTTGGATGCTACTACCTTTTGAGCTTACTACACCATCATTTCTCTGTAATAGATTAAGTAGACTTGCAGACAAGTGCTTACTAGATGATGTCTGATCTAATACGTTAGAATTTTGATTAATATGCGCATCTACAAAATCATGGTCTGTTTTTGGAACGCTATCCTGTCGAAACCATTTACTGAATCTGGAACTTTGATTGTCTCTCGATAACTGCTCGTTCTGTAACAAAAAAATAAAATTTAATTAATTTATAAGTTTTATTTGAGAATGTTTAAGAATTCACAGCAACCAATCCATTTATGGAGTCCAATTTTAGAAAATCTTCAAAATTAAAATCCTGTTTGATTGGATTTGCAGCAGATATCTTGTCATCACCATGAATAGTTAAAATTGGTTCATTATTATTTGAATCGTGTTTCTTAGTCGGTGTGCTACTACGATGACTGCTTGCTTGACTACTGCTATTATTCTTTGATAACTCGGAAGGTAAATCACTTATAGAACTCTCATTGTTGTCACTATAACTGATTTTGCCACTTTTCAATGAATGTGTCGATCGATTTTTGTCATCATCAAATCCATGAAGTTCAATCACATCATTTTGTGATTTTGGCCCAGCACTAAACCATTCGGGCTCCTCATCATATCCATAGTTATTGCTATATCGGTCGCCATAGCTGCTGCTATACTGTTTTCCATACCTTTGATCATAGTTATATGGATATGTACCCTCGCGATCACGGGAATAGAATTTCTCATCCCGATGAAAGTCTCTTTTTGATTCTCTTGGAGGTCCCATCATGCCACCACCAGGGCGAAAATTAAAACCTGAATTATTAGTTCCACTATCATCTGGACGATAATCCCATGGAACATCACGACTTAAAATACGACCGCTGCCAGCTCGTCCACGGCCACTAAAATCTCGATTAAAAGCAGATGCCATATTGGGATGCAGCAAAGAAGGCATCTGGCATCCCATGTTGAAAGATTTAAAGTGTTGTGATAGAATTAAATGGTCACTATTTTCCTTGGAGCGATATATACCGACACCACCCACATTATTAATATGTTTTCGTGTCGAAGATTCTGTCGAATTGAGGTTTCGATTGAGGCTCATCGTTCTCTCGCGTATTTCAGATTTATCGTATTTCGATAATTTGTGCATCTTTATTACAATATTATTCAGTTCCCTTTGACACTCCGGTTTCTTTCCAATTTCGAATAATTCTTCGTGGGTGTATCGATATATCGTTTGAGAGCCGGCCCCTCCATTAATTTCTGACTCACCATTCATCTCTAATTTTTCAGACAATAATTCAATTTCCATACTATCAACTACTCCAATTTTATTATCATTCAAATCAATTTTATCTTTGTCACCTGGATGGATGGAAACAAAAAATATCAAATTATTTTCTTACCCTATTATATATCGGGAAAGGAAATGATCCCACATACTTAATTGTCCCATAATACAATCTATCTCGCAAAAAAAAATTTTTTTTGGATTTTAAATGATTTAAAAGTTTAAAAAAAAAAGAAATCCAGCACGTGTTTTCCTTTTTTAGTATACCCCAAACAATTTCGATGGACTTCCTTACGGAAAATAAAAATGGCCACCATAAGAATTTTAAAAGATAGAATTATAAATGGAACACTCAATTTTTAAATTTATTAATGCACAAAAACAATAAAAATAGTTATTTTTATTTTATAATTGTAAAAAGAAAAATATTTAAAAAAATATATATATATTATGTGTATTCAAAAATATTTTGAATTTGAATTTTTTTTTATAAACAAAACGACTTGCGTATTTAACAGCTGGTGAAATATTAAAATTTTAAACTTAGTTTAGAGCAAAATCCAAATATATAATAAATTAATGTAAATGTAATTAGATGTAATTGATAAATTATATTGAAGTTGCACAATTGAAAATGGATTTTGGAGGAAAAAAGAAAAAGAATATCATGTACACAAATTTATCGAAAGTCTTTTGTCTTTTTTTCGTTGTGACGTCTGTCAATGTGAATATTTGTTCTCCAATATACATAAATATTGAAGTTAACTACGATTCCAATATGATTCAACCTGTTATATTTGCAGAAAGCGTTCCAATTTGAATTGTGTTAGCCGAACAATATTGCATAAAACGGAATTAGTTGGGAAATTAGAAGCAACAATTTTCCATTCGTGGTGGTTGGTAACCTTTTTATTAGCTTCGTGAATATCTACGAGCCAACATCCGAAGCTTATTTTTTTTATTAAATTTAGTTTGTTGTAATATTAATGCTAACTGATATATCTCTGTCCAATTCATGATTGATGTTAACTGCTGTTCACGTATTCAAGCTTATTTCAGTCAGAGTAGTAGCTGATTTATTTACCTCTCAAAATCACAGAGTGCCGTTTCAAATCTACGCCTACCAAGTCACAGATGGAATTTGAATTGACGGAGGTTTTTATTTGCTATCAACGTATATGGCCAATTGTTACTATAAAGTTTCGTTGCTTGGTAGATTGACTTGGAGTATTTATATGCAGTTAGGGGGGGGGGGGGGGGGGGGGGGGGGTTGAGGGGTGACTGTTTATTATTTGTACGTGTTTTACAGTGGTTTGATATTTAATGTTGCTGCCACGAGTTAGTGATTTTTATATTTTTTATTGTGCCTTAACATCACTCGGGCTAAATAATAAATAGCCCATTGAATAGCCTTCTTTCTATAAAAGTTGGATAAGTCATGATGAGTTACTAGAGTTTAGGTTTCTTTATTTATTGATCAAAAACTTTAACTCTCATTGTCCAATGTGATGCTGAATTTAAGGAAATTTAATAGCTCCCAAATTCAGATGTTTTCAAATATTTATAAATTCGGTGGGGTCACCATATATTTGATTACCATATGATTGTTTGGTGCCCACTGCACCAAAGAATAAAACTCATTTGTTGTAAAGAATTCCTTTAATCCAGACACGCGAGTTTCAAATATACGATTAAGAATATAAAATTAGCCATGCATATATACACAGTCGAATGACGTCGTAAATTTCAAAGAATTTAATTTCAAGTCAATTTCAATTATCATTTCAATTAATAGTTTGATATAAATATATATGTACATATGTAGAAAGTAGACGATACAACGATTTTAAGATGAACAAGACCACATCTAAATGCATGTCTTTTAAGTTTAATCTAAAAAAAAAGAAAATCTTACACCTCAAGTGAATATGCAGCTTAATTACTGTTGTGCAGCTGATTCTCTGTTTAGTTTTCTTTTTATTATATATGTACATAGTTGCGCGTTTAATGAAATAAGAAAACTAACACATTTTATAATATCCAAATGCTTACGCATTTTGAACCCAAATGTGTCATAAACTCGATACATTAATTTTATCATTACACCTCCGTAGCGATCTGTATAACGAAAGGGTTAAACAACTTGAAATAGAAAATACAAGAATATTTTGTAACCGCGTTTAACCTAATTTTAGTATTTTTTTTATTGTATAAGTATGTGTTTAGTTATTGGATGCTCTTACACAGAAATCTTGTATAGTTTTCTCGATAAAATATGATAGAGAAACATATTTTAATTAATTTCGTGGGCGCGAATACGAAAGCTAATAATAATATAGACAGTTAGTTGATATTCACGCATTTAAATTAACTCCACCATAATCTTATGTGCTAGATAATATATGTATGCTGAAGGTACAAAATAGTGTTTAAACTGTATAATCAATGGATGTTTTATGATAATATAAAGAAACTACGAGTTTGTATTTCATTGTCGATTCATTCATGCGTGCCATTGATAAATTTTTCATTTTTTGTTTTTTCAATAAATGAATTTATAATTTTGTTGTTATTGGCGCCTAATAATTTTCAGTTTTTTAAAGAAAATGTAAATTCAAAGAAAAAACATTTCTTTACGATGATTAACTAATTATAAAACTATAACTACTTCATTTCATGTGTATATGAAAAAGTGGTTTAATAAAAAGAAAAATATTTGTATTTCCGGATTTCGTTTACATACTTTCAATTTCAAAATTTAACAGTTGATCAATTTACGTTTGTATTTTGAATATTCAGAGTTCCCTTGATCTTTGTCTAGTAGCTAAGTACTCTGAGAACTATACTTATAAAACCAGATTCATTCAAGTTATAAAATAGCAAGAACCATATTATTATAATGATTAATATTCATAAAAAAAAATCCAGAACTCTTGAAAAAACTAATTATGAATATATGTTATAAGTCTGGTTTCATTCAGTGTCCAGTAACAATTATAAATAGAAAAAAATATACAATTTAAGAAACACTTAAATTTTGTGATTATCGTAAATAAAACCAAACCAGAAATTGGTTAACTATTTTTTGTTTAAGAAATCAAGTGCACTTTTCAGCTGTATATATTGTGATGTGTCTGCTATATATACAAAGCAATGGTAGTTAACATAATTTGCTACTTGTTGGTGAAAAAAAAACTTTCAATATAAATTTTTATTTATTTTCTTAATTATAAAAAAAATATGAAATAGCTGTGCCGAACAAGTTTTTTATTTATATATATATCTTAAAAATACCAAGAAACTGATTGATTACATAATAGAAAAAGCATAAACATAGATATGAAATGTTTTTGTTGAACTTGATCAACATATATCAGCATTCCAATTATAGAATTCAGGAAATATTATATAGTAATGGTCTCATTTTATTGGTACAATTAAATTTAATTATCATTATATCTATGTTGGTTAATTATTATGTTAATTGCTTATATAGTTTTACTATACTTTAAAAATATAATATGTACAAAAAATAGAACTCCCACCGGGAGAGAGCTTTTTCTATATAAAATGATCACAATTTGTAGTTTTAAGATTATGCCAACTAGTTCTAATATAAATGTCCTGAACGAAAGTAAAGATTCATATAAAAGTAAGATAAATTTTGAACTTTGAAATTGACTCGAAACTCCTAAATGATACTTTATTAAATTATCCAAGACACATTATATACTCAAATAGTTTTTTGTGTCATCATATTAGTACTGATGGAATGATTTTAGTAAAAAATATATAATTATAAAATACCTAACAGTATTTAATTTTTTAAATTTTCAATTTCAGAATATTAGGCTTAAATATTTCGAAATAGTATCATTTAGGAGTATTTATTTAACATTTTGATTCTTTTTGTTACGCGTGTACTAATATCACTACTAAATTTTAAATTAAAGACAAAATACTATCTTTAAAGTGATATCTTTATTATTAATTTAAACTATAATCAATTCTGATGTTATTCCTTTTTAAAGTTTAGACAAATACTAAATATATTTTAATCAAAAACTGGTTTATATACTAACTTCGGCTGCGGGTCTGTTCCTGTTAAAATAACCTTTTTTGTTGAAATAATTTTAAAAATACCGTTATATTGTTATGCGTACCTGTTTTTAGCCTAACGTGATGTCAACAATTTTATTACGCCCTAGTTTTTCGTTAAGTAAATTGAGGTTATGCTGTTTTTTGTAGATCTCCAGTTCTTCTAATCTGTTCATTAGCGGTTTGTTTTCGTATTCTATGTAGCACTTATGTATGAATTCATTTAAATATCCCTGTTGTGTTTTTTGTGCATATTTTGAGACAATTTTTATTTTTCCAGTTTTTTATACCAGGTGATGTCGTTACCTATGTTTTTATAAATTTCGGTATTAAGTGATTGTGTAATTGTTTTTTGGCTTAAGTCGGTTCCCTAGTTTTTGAGTAGTTTTAATTGGTATCGTACTTATATATGTGCCTTTTGAAAATATTGGTAATACTCTTATTAGTGGTGTTATTGTATTCTAAACAATAACACCACTAATAAGAGCGTTTCCTTGTTCCACAGCCATACAGTAGTACTGATTTTACACAGGCATTAAACCTTTTTTTTTTTTCGCCGGTCCTAGCTTAATGGTTAAGAGAGTTTCTCATCACGCCGCAGTCTCGAGTTCGATTCTCACCGCTGACCAAAAATTAACATGCAACCGGATGACATAAAAATGCGTTTGTGTGTAAAAACATTCGACCACCTACAATGTGCACCAATCGTTAAAATTGGTTCGTAAGGTCTCAGTTGAGACGCGGTAAGGGCCGTTTACGGCCTCTAAGCCATAGATTATTATTGAACATGCGTAGCTTTATAGTTCGAAACAGCGTGGACAAATTCCAGATCTTATGAAGCATATTGTCTGTATTTTTTGTTTGTTTATACGTTGGTTGATGTTCTCTTCGGTTCCACTTGTTTTTGCTACAGTGCAACCAAGGTATACGAACACTCTCAATGGTTACTTGGTTGATGGTAATTGGTGTACTAATATTGGTGTTCAGTCTCATAGTCTTTATCTTATTGATGTTAATTTTAAGACCAACTTCTTGTGCCAGATCTGTAAACTTCTGGGCTGCGGCATGTCCGAGTAATTATGCAGCAGGAGGTATATATATCTTCCACGTTATCATAGTGGTTGAGTCGGTTAGTTGGATTCCACTGGATACCATCGCATTTTCCAGTACTATTACGAACAGTATTGGAGAAAGTTTACATCTTTGTTTAACTCCACTATGTTTGCCCTTGTACTGAACTCTATTTGTGGCATTCCTGAACATTTCCTTAATGTCTTAGCATGGAGCTATGTAATGCGCAGATGGTTCTACGTAAATCGGACCTATAGCCGCGCGTCGAGCAAATGTCACAATGGCTAATTGAGCTTGAGGTGTCGGAGGAGACAAAAAAAATAGTTGTAATGAACCCGTTAACTTTATTTAATTTTACACTGCTTTTCGTTAGCAGTACTTCAATTATAAGTATAGTTTCGTTATTGTTGGTATGTTTGCATACATATTGGTTACGTCGAATGATGCCATTTTGCAGATGGTTATTTTCTATTGTAATAAGTCATTTTACAAGTTTTGACAGTATCAGCAAATTATCAGGAGTCTATGAATTATTAAAAATTCATACAAATATAAAATTTTATAATAAAAAATATCAGTGAATAGTCAGCAATTTATGTATATGTAACCATACGTTGCCCTATATACCACAATAATTTCTTTAATTGGGTCGCGATTCACATATTGAGAGAGACTGATTTCGTTTAAATATTCAAATTCACAATTTTTGTGGTTTATAAATATGTAGTTCTACTAAGACTTACTTTGTGTGTAATACAAAGTAGAATCCATTTATTGAATTTTACATATACTTATAGCTTTTTACTGTATGGAATTTCCTATGACGGAAACAGCAAGGAATATGTCATACTACCTACATTTAGTAATTTCAAATTATAAACATTAGAATATTTTAATATGTTCATCAATGGCTAGATGTGATAAGAAAGGAATATGGTGAAAGCTTATATTCATTTCTGGCAACAGTCGATATCTCTTAAAAACTACCTCGTATTGTTCTTATTGTTGGCTTGCTCCTGCTATAATAATATATGTGTCGCTTAAAGAATGACATTTTAACGATAAGGTGTTTAAATAGAGCACATTAACCTTTCTATCCGTTGGTTTCTTAGTCCACAAACATGTAAACGATCCCGTATGCTTCAGTAGCACGATAACATTTTGTTTTGAAACCTAATAAGAAGATAATTTTTTGAACAACATTCAATTTAAATTGTCTATACATAAATCGAAATTAATTATCGAATAAATTAAATTGGTCTCATATATACATATATGTATATACAGAGTGGTTCATAAGTCAATTATTTCACTATATATAAAATTACTTTTTATTGGTTACCCTGCGTTGATATGATGATATCGTCATTTCAACTTTTGTCTCATTACAATAATTTGCTCGTTACAATAAGATTCTCGAAATTATCATATTAACACTATACATGTAAATAAATATAAGAAAAGTGTTTGTTAAAATTGTAATCTGATACCCGCATCAGCAGAAACATTGTGGATTAAAAATGGAGGCTTTTATTATAACTTACATATAACTTACGAATGCACACTAATAGAATGGAATGCAGTGCGAGCTTTCTACACTTCTATACAGTATATATAGAGATCATCTCGTGTCATCGTGCATACACGCATTATATGCTGAGACGATCGTTTTGGAGACGATGTATCGCATAGAATTTCACAATCAATCAACAGTTTTATTGCACACATAAATATTTTAAAGGTTAACCGTGTCATTTTGTTGTTTGTAGTTTTGTATATATAGTGTTTATACTCATATATAAATTAGTAATTGTATAGTTGAACTTATGACTATATACATATACAGTATAAAGAAAAGCAAAATTCTTTAACTATCGTATGTTGTGATCATTTTTAACACCATAAATGGGACGGATTCGTTGTATATTTATATGCAATTATACATATTTAATTGGAATAAGATCACTTCCTGACAATCATTGATTAAGAGACCTTAGAATTTAATTGCACTATAATGTGGTGTATAATGCATATGTATGCGGGATAAAGAATTCCAAACGAACGTAAACTATTTTATATTTTGGAAAATCTTTGAAATCCTATAAACACAAAGATGCAGTTGTGCATCATTTATCATGTCTATATAAGAGTTTAAATTTGGTTTATAAACTTAAAAATATGTATACAAAACATTATAACGATATCGGAATTAATTAATTGCTGCAATCAAATTTTAATGACACATTTAATGTGTTGTCTTGTTAATTTGTATCTGTAGATCAACCAACGAGGAAATTTCATATTACATATTTCCATAAATAGATGAAAATGGAAAATTAAAAAAAAACTAATTTTAGTCAATTAGAGATCGGATCCAATTATACATATATGTACATGTATGTATTACAAATGGAGTTGAGAGAACACATGCATATATGTATAGAGTATGTATGACACTAATGTCATTCTTTCTTTGATAGAAACTCAGAATATTATTTCTAGTTAACAAATGCTTTAACAAAAGTGTGAAATGTTAGAAATTTACTTCCACAACAAAGACAATTGGTTCGAAATCGCCAGTAAATATTGTATAAATTTGGTTAATCCAATGCGTACCCGTGCTCGTTGTGTTCGTACAGCCGAAAATATCGCCGCATGTGCACCAAAGGCCTAGAACATTAATACGAAATTGTGCATCGCAAATCAACATCAACCGGTCTTCTATGCAAAGAATTCTGCATACAAATTTTTGTTTTGTGGCCCTAAAAAGTTCAAATTGATTCAGCAGTTCCAGCATCGTGACCATCCACTTCGACATCGATTCGCTGTGTGGGTCTGCGATAAACTCGAAATTGAAGCAACCATTGCCGAAATAGATCCGCACACAATCAAAAATGTGTGCAGAAATTAAGCCGACCAAATTGGAGCTCTTATTTGAATAAAATCATTTTATTAAAGTTTTAATTCTGAACTTCTTACTGGGACATTCTGTATATAGATACATAACTGTGAAGAAACTATCTATGGGTTTTCAAAGTATTTCACATTTATTGTCACCGCATAAAATGAAATATAATCCGCGCCAAATCAACCAAACAAACCATATAATTATATACGTATGTACTACAAAAATTATATCGCATTACCAAGTCATTATAACATTTATTACGTTAACAATCAATCTAGATATAAAATCGCTAGTAAAGAGTTTTTCAATGAGAGGTTATATTTCAAGGAGCACTGGTGGAAAAGTTCGAGGAGCACTAGTTGCTATGTTAATTTACCAAGAAAAGTTTCCTGACCGTGTTATTTCTCATAGAAGGGATCACAATTAGCCACCGAGATATTGTGATTTAGACCCTTAGACTTTTTCTTTGGGCCCATGTGAAAGATAAGGTCTATGACAATGCTTCATAATCGATTCAAGACCTTAAACATGGAATTCGTAAAGTTATCGAGGACATACCGCCGCAAATGTGCGAATTGGTCATCGGAAATTTTATGAAGACCAGATGGTGATACAAGTGTTGGCTGATATATTTTTCAAATGTTAATGGCCTACCTTCCTCTTTAGAATGAAATTAACAATTCTTTAAATATCAAATGGAAACCTCTTATCGGAAAACCCTTTGTAAGTAATATCGACCACCCTATTAGATATCTATATAAGATATCGACCAAACAAGACAGAAAGCACGTGTATTATTGATTGAATTCTTCATAATTTATATATAAGAAATGATACTGATGAAAACCATAATTAAATGTTCTGGAAATGCATTACAAAAGAATTTCCACTTTGTGTATAGTTGTTTTTTGTGTTGTACTCGTATATACGTACAAACAGATCAGATACTCATATACTCGTACATATATAGAAGAAAATCTTTAAGAAATTTATAATGTTGTTGTGTGTGTTCGTAGATTGAAACAAAAATAGAAACATATTTTTATGATTAACCTTCAATCGAGATATAATCATTACAAGATATATATAATTTAATTTTGTTTGTTAAGATTTTTAATGATGATTACTTCATCGCATATAATGGTACTTTTAAATCAAAATTATAATAAGTAATCATAAAACGATGATATTTGGAATTTTTAAACTTTTTCGTGAACTAATGATTGATTAAATAACAATATACTTATTCGCGGTATGATGTGGATCTTTCCATAGTGAGAGAAATGGTTTGATTCGTTTAAAGGTGATTTAACATTCATTTACAAATGTCCTGAATTAACCATGCCAGCCTTTAATAGTGACATGGATGATGAGTGTGCACGCCAACAGGAGGTTATGGATGTGATCATTCACACCTCCGATCGTTAGATGGTGACAAATCTCATTTACATCCTGCCCTTATCGAGATTCGAATCTGGTACCTCTCGCTCCAACTGCCAAATATATGGTGTACACAAATTGAACTACAATTCATTAGATACGAGTAACACACAAACAAAATTTAATTGGTTCCACAAATTGACTATACATTTACATAAATTCTGAAAAAAGTGAAACTACTGACTTTATATTATATAGTAACACAATTAAATGTTAGTTATTGTATTAAACATACGTTAATAACGTAAAACAAGGGGACGATTTTATACAACTAAGTTGTATATTCATTCAATGTCTGATTCACATACTCGATATTTTATTGTTGCTCAACTGGAACAAAAGAGTTCATAAAGCCGAATGAACAGGTTTAATTCAGAAAGCACTTTACGAATTGCAATGGAATTGGATCATTTACCATTTGGTCCATTTACAATAGGGTGGTTTAAGAGACTCCTTCTAATAATTGATTCGACTAGTGTTCATATTGTTGTAATGATATCTCTTTACGCCGTGGAATCATCGTCGCTGACAGTGACTTCTTCATCTACCAAAAGATGGTCCTCCTTTCAAATATGGCTGTATTATTTGGTGTATCATATACACAGAACATGATCGAGCTAGCGTACTCGCTGACTTGCACGTTTTTAAATTGCTGATCTCGTGATTGAAAAGAACTAGGTATGTGCCACCAACGTCGCGTTTCGTGCCATATATCATAATCGCAAATGTTTGAAGATTCTTTTCGTATTCATCCACCAAGGTTCAACTCTCACACCCATATATGACAACGGATCTGCCCAACACTCTGTACAATTTCAGCTTATCCAAATTTGCAAGGTATTTTAATATTAGAAGTAGACGTGTTTAAACGTTTGGTTACCACTACTCAAATCTATCTTGGTCTCCAAATCAGAGATCAGATATTTGAGTTTGAACTCTTTGATTTTAAGACCAGCGGAACCTGATTACTGTTCTAGTTGATAAAGGATTTCTTTCACTTTGTTGACATTTAATCCTGATAAGGTGTTTCACTTTTACGAAGTATGAATTCGAACAAAAATTTAATAAGTATCGGGGACAGCACATAGTGTACGTAAATCGTGAGGTGTTCCATAGATCTTGAACTCCGTAGCTAATAAATTTGATCAGTGACTGACCGATTTAGACAGAACCGTCTATGGTAGTCATCGATATTTTTCTCCGTCAATGGAGTATTTCTTTCCAAAATTATTTTATAATAATATGATTTAATCCACTTGAGTTTTTTTACTTTAATTGGTAAGGGGAGTTTGGGTGAGTAATCAACTTCTTTTCGTGGTTCCGTACATCTGTGATTGCTTCGTTGTTTGCGTTATTCATTCCCAGGACCTTATGAAGGTAGTTTTTATACGTATCTAGCATATGCCCAGGAATATGGTCACTCCTGTCGTAGATGGTAAAAACATAGTTAACCAAACTGTCAAGATAGTACTTCCTGAAGTTTGAGCTATTATTCTATGAACTTTCTCATAATTGGTGCAATGATGGTTTCCAGTTTGATTGGCAACGGCACAGTAGATTAAAAAGAGATACAATCAAAACAAATAAGTATTTATCCTCGTTTGGTCCTGTTATTCAGCAACACAATGTAGAATATGAATATCTCCTCTACATTATGGAACATCTTGCCTCATATTGTTCGATTATATCTTGTTTCATTGGTCGAAGCAGACATATCTTGTAATAATAAATTAATCGTAAAGGTAACTTCCTGGTACTATAACTCGACTTCTCCGAGAAGCTTTATAATATGGGATTAAGATTACTTATTTTATCGGGGTGCGCCATCACTCTAGCTTCCGCATGGCAGATGTTATGAATAAAAGCTGTACTCAACTATGTAGAGCTCGTGATCTGATTGAGACAACGTGTCGTAAAGAAATACACAATATGATGGCTTTGGTAGAATATTTACTTCCAATTCTGATCTCTGGTATCCGTATGTAGAACGAGTGTTTTGTACAGAGCCAAGTCTTATATTTTCATCAACAAACCAATTCTTACTTGATTTGAGTTATATATTAGGGTGCTCCAATAAGATTTAATAATCTAGAATTCTATTTGTGACGTAAGTTCGGTTTATGACATTTAATGTTTGAAAATAATTTCTTTTAAATGTTGTCCGCGAGTGGCTCTTAGTTGATCCATTCAGTTGGTCCAATTTTCCTGTACTCTTTCGAGCATTTCGTTATGCTCGCTTCTAATAAAGGGATTGTGGTTTATCGATAGAAACAGTTAAGAATTTCAGATACTCATAAAAACTAATATAACGACGTCATGATCGCAAAATCTTGCAAAATACAGTTCCATGTCGCCACCTGCCTGCATTGGAAGCTCTTAAATCTCTTCTGGGTGTTCATCAGCTCAAATGAGTCTCATCGCTGAACATCAGCGGAACTAAATACAGCATTTTCAAGAAGTTTTTTCGGTAAAAAAACTTCTTGGAAATGTTGTATTTAGTTCGCCGTTTAGATCTCTCGAATTAAATAAATAGTGCGTTCAGTTGGACGATTATGAACACCATATAAAATGGTCGAAGAGCACGAAAACAATTTTTTACTGAACACTGATTTTTGAAATAAATTTCCACAATTTGTAAACGTTGTTCTCGCGTATGTTTATTCATGGTGAGATGCCAACAACAAATGTCATATGAACAAGACAGTCGTCACGCATGAATCCCAATGAGAATCCCAATTGGAAAAACTACTTCCTATTGAATCACTGTTTTATGTACTTTAAAGCTTTAGATTCACCTTGAATGATAATAGTTACAATATTTTGATAACAAAAACTATTCTCAATGTTTTTAAATTCCTATACAACATCCGTAATTGTTATATGTACTCACTATTAACCATTTTAATTAAAATGTGTTATAATCACTCGCGTGTGTACAATTATATACACGAATCTAGCTAAGTATATGTGTATACAATTTTCTAGACATATAAGCACAATAGGAAATTTTCTATTTCACACAAATTGGAAGTGAACACAATGTTATGCTTGTTTTTCCCGATCATTCCGCATTGGTTGGTGATTTTTCGTTCTTCAATGAAACGCAAAGATTTCAATTCATTCGTATCGTAACGCGCGAATGGATTAATTAGCTAAGATCAATCATTACTTCTCATGGCCGCCTTGTTTTTAAATCGCAATTAGGCATCGTATATCTTGGAAAATAATTTTGTTAGTGTGTGTATGTAGACAAGGTCCTTAGTTACACATTTAATATTGTTCATTGAATTTAGACTGATATTGGCGGGAAAATGACTTTGGATCTGGATCCATAATCGTTCTTGCTACAAAGCACCAGCAATTCATGGTTAATGATTAATAGTTTCTTCTGCGACCCTAACTAAATATAAACAGATAAGAAGTAACAAGGTCTGCTCCGCCAATTATATTTCATTAAATATGTTATCAGTTTATTATTAATGTCTTACATTAACTATAAAACAGTTTTTGATATCTAGAATTGAATACAATATATAGTTCATAGGGTGTGGGTCAAGTTTAATGAACAATACAAACAATGTTTAACGAAGTTTCCATTTAGAACTTGACAACTTTGAATTTTCTCTGTGAACGCAATTTGAGTCTACATCTTCACTCCTGGATGTTCCTGTACCAATGAGACTACGGGTTCGTCGAAGAATATTGCTCCCGGTCAAGCGTCTGGTGTTCTGAAGAATTGGGCATTGCTCAGACCAAACTGTGTATGTTGCGAAAGGATTTTGGCTTGCACCATTATAAAATCCAGTTCACACAAGAACTAAAGCCGGAAATGTTGGAAATGATTCAGCATCGCTTTAGCGCATTTTTATTTAAACGTCTTCGTTAACAAATAGAATATGTGGTATTGGTCAGGTGAAAACTGTCATGCGCTTTAAGAAACATCACTTCACGCACAAAAATAACTATATGGTTTTCATGCTGGTGGTGTTATTGGACCGTTTTTTGACGTTAATCAAAATGACCGTCACGTTACAGTCAATAGAGATCGCTATTTCTTTGAGCATGAGCTAGATATTAATAATATGTGATTTTCACAAGATATGCCACAATGTGGGCGTAACAATTAACTTATTGATACCTAAATTCCATGAACGTGTTATATCCAGAAATTGTGCTGTCGATTGGCCGCCTAGATCGTGATTTAACACCCCTAGACTTTAATTTTGTATGGCTACGTTAAACCACTGGTCTATGCCAACAAGCCGGTGTTACTAGTGAAGATCAGAGCCAAAATTGAACTAGAGGTAGTGGTGAAAATTGGGTTCGACACCTGCAAACGCGCCCGTGGTTTTCGAACGTCTCAAATGGTTTGCGTTTTTTTAAACAGTCGCCAATTCCTTATTAGAAAACATTACTTGAAGGAAGATACCATGTATTTATACTTTCAGCGACCGAGACTGTAATGTAAATGAACAATATGTGTATAGAGATTACGCTGATTGTCACACCCACTTGCAGTTATTCGTCATAATACTCGGTAGTTGATTGATAGAAACTTACTCAATTGTAACAATATAAACAAACAATGAAAGGTTCTTAGTATATAATCATAATTATTTCTCCCCTTAATTGAAAATTTTCTACACCAATTAACTGCGAACTATATTTATTGGTGACATGTCGTCTGAATCGATTTTAGTCTGAATTGTATGGTTGACTGTTTGATAATCCATATACAGAATAGACAAGCTCTTTAGTAAACTAAGTGATTAGAAATCGATACAACCCTGTATAACTATCATGTTCAGCTCATAGCTCTTCTATGTTTGAAGAACATAAGAAGATAAAAATGTGATGATGATGAATGACAAATTCAAAACTCAAAGTTCAAGAATCAATGACTTGATGAGTCAATCTACAGTGAAGATAAATGTTCGCGCATTATACAATTTATGGCCTAAAAAGGTGCATATAATGTACAAACGAAACCAATCAATCGATAAAGAAGTTCAATGACACCAATATACAATATTACATATTAGTATTGTGTATAAATAGTTATTTTTATCTATTTCCACGGCACGAAGATAGCGATAATATAGAAATGAAAAATAAATTGTGTACACAAAACTAGATGATAATGTAACAGTTTCTTTAAGATTTTTGTTTTCTATCTTAGGCTCGCGCACATACGTCTCCACAAGTATTTTTGGTTTGTATTTCATTACAACTATGTACTGTGTTAATTCTAGGAACTGAGATTTTATTTTAACGGCCGTCAACGATATCAAATTGCATCAATCGATAAATGTGTCTACTACACTCGTATGTAGAATAAATTTAAATGACTTAAATGTTTGAGATATGGTCAAGACTATAAAGTAGTAGCTGTAAATCATTTACGTAATTGGAAATTAAAGTTTAGATTCGTTTCGAACAGTAATAAACTTTACTCATTCCCACTTGTAATAATATACTTAATTCCAATGGCATTGAATAATACTCGTGTATAATTCTTAGGTTTACACTTGAATCAGCCGTGTAATAATAATAATTACTTGTAATGTGACCAATTTTTATACTTCCGAGGGGAGTATCAAAAGTTCGCTTAGTTGACCAATCTTTTTTATCTTCTCTACATATAACGGCTACGATTTCAATGCATTGCTTAAGTCCTTAGATCCACTTCTCAAGTGAGTCCGTATCAATTCCTCTCAAATTTGTTTTAATTTTTGGAAATAACCAAAAATCACAAGGTGCCAGGTGCGAGGAATATGGTGCTGGTGGTATTTCTTCGATGCCAAAGATCGCAATAAAGGGGCTCGTTATTTCAACAGTGTGAGTTGGCGCTTTGCAATGTCGAAAAGTAGCCCTGCAAATCCTCTTTCTTCCGGTTTTCCAATAAGAGATTTCTTTTATATAGGCAGCTGTCAATTTTTAAGCTGTTATCTTCTGACATTTGTCAAGTAAAAACCCCGCCATTACTAAAAATAGTACGATACACTTTTCATCAACGCATTGAAATTATTAAATGGTGACAATTTTACAACCACAGTTCGCAAAACTAAAACACTTCTCTGTCGTCGTGAAATACCTTCTCTGCCGGCAATAGTGAAACTGGTGGCAAAATTTCAGCTGTTTGGACAAGTTAGTGATGTGTAGAATTGAAACCGCGTGTGCATCGCTCAAGAAAAACTGAGAATATAACTGCTGTAGCTCGTAGTTTTGAAGAAATCCCAGGTTTGTCGATTCCTCGTCAATTTTTGAAATTAGACATTCCACAAACGACATTACATCGTATTTTGTGTAAAGAATGATGTCTTAAGAGTTTTAAACTTCAGTTAACACAGAAATTCAGGCCGGTCGATCACCGTAAATCCCGTATCTTCGCTGATTGGACCCTACGTTAAAAAACAGAATTGTCGCATTTGTTGGAAAGCCTCTCCATCTTCAACGTGTCACTGTTTGGTGCGGGTTTTGAGCTGGTAGTATGATTGAACCTTTTTTTCGAAAATGAGGCTGGTGCAACTGTTACGGTGAACTTATTGGGCTTCCGAGCTATGATTAATGATTTTTTATGGTCAGAATTGGGAGATATTAATGTTATTTATTTACAGCAAGGCCAACAAAACAATCGCAATTTTGCAAGAAAAATTTCCTGACCGTGTTATTTCTCGAAGAGGCGATCACAATTGGCAACCGAGATCTTATGATTAACCACCTTAAAACTTTTTTCTTTGGAGCCACGTGAAGGATAAGGTCGATGTAAATGAAAAGGTTGTGGTGCTATAAAGGTTGTGGTCCTCTTTACAATGAAATAAACATTTTTTTAAATATTAGGAAAACCCTTTACTATTTTGCAGTTACAGTTTGACCCTTTTTCCAGGGGAATAGCAGCTACAATTTGATCGGGTGAAGTAAACTGACGTCATTACTTTTGTTGCTAATTTTTGTTGCTTAACTTTTACGGGGTTTGCTCCGGTTTGGCCCCATACCATGGACTTCTGTTTGCTTTCCGGGTCGTACTATCCGGATCGTATAAAACCTAAATTCGTCAACATTAACGACTTTACTAAAGTTGCTACACTTCCCATTTTCGAATTTATTTAGGAAAATATTTAGCAAATATTTAAGCATTAAGCAATCCACTCGTGTCTCGTTTTGGATATCATTGCAAATTCGTGGAACTCATTGAAATGCGTGGAACGTTTCATACGCAATTTGGCATTCATTAAATATTTGCAGTGGCCATAGCGAATTTCTGTTTGCGTTCGTGGTTGAATTTCGTCCGATGCATCCTCAGCTATTTTGCTCGTCTCCATTTTCTACATGATCGGTTATCATTCGAAATTTTTGAAAGAAGTCTCGAATTTTGTGATTACAAAAATCGTCGAAAGGTATTTGAATGACTCTACCGGTTGTTGAGTCGGATACATTTTTCAAGACGCTTTCTTCAACTCATATGAATATTTTATCAACCGAAAACGTTAAATTAGGATTGTCACGAGACTCTATAGTTCTAGGGTGGACATTAAGGTGATAAAATTAAAACAAATATCACAACAGTAATAAATTATTTATATTGCGTCCGTATACAATCTTAATTAAGTTTTATTTTAATTTCTTAAGATAATATTCTGAAAGTGATTTATGATGCGTTGAAAAGTATCGGATCGTCATATCAAATCAATACACGTTCGATATTTTTTATTTTATTTCCAATTAGATTTATATGGCATATACACGTATTTAAATAGTTGAGTCGAGTGTAGGAAGTGGAATTCTGTTGTAAGTTTTATCGATTTAGAATAATTTAATTCCAAATTGTTAATCATTTTATTGTGATACACAATAAAATGTTGAATGCATTTATACGATTGTGACAGATTTATATATCCATAATAGGATTGGAGCATATTTCGGAATTCGTTGTTTAGGAAATTCGTCCCTTATTCGTGTCTCACAATCTGAAGTAAACCTATATTTTTTCTAACAGCGAACTGCACTAAAGGCGATAGTTTCCAATACTGTCGAAACATGTTTAAATTGCTTTAAATCGACTAGACAGTCTGAATGAAGTTAGACTTCGTCCGATATCCAGTCAAATGAGTATCGGCTGATAAATTGGCCCGTTTGGGAGAGGCTTCCACTTTTATGGGACCTGAGCACGCTTTATGAGTGACGGCATCATCTCTTAAACGAGATATCTACTATTACTTTGGTAAATCTACACTAGAAGAGATGAGACAACCTCATCGCTTGTCGACTATTTAAAATCTTCTTTGGATCAATAGATCATCAAAGACTCCAGTCTTTCTTGATTTAATATAGACGCAATTTGGAGATCTTGCTGGGCATTCTCACAGCATATTGTTCCCTGATTAATCACATGTTTCGAATGAAAATTCGCTTTGGTGTAATATATAGTTTGCCATAGCCGGTTGTCACTTAGTGGTTAAGATTGTTTCTCATTTTCGCCACGGTTTTAAAGTTCGATTGTCGTCTTTGACCAAAAATAGCATGGTCCGGATGACATAAAAAGCGATTGTGTGTAAAAACATTCATTGGGTTGACCACCTACAATTTGCGCCATTACGTTTTAATGGTTCGTAAGATCTCAGTTGAGGCACGATTAGCATTGTCTGAAGTTCTTGAATGGTATTTATATCTCAATCTAGAGACCTATTCGCCTTCCAAAAAGCGGCTCGCTCTTTAAAATTGCTGTTGAAACATTTGATCTGGATCAGCACACAGAACGTGACAGAGCCAACAAATCCAATAAATTCCTGATCACGTGGTTCAAAAGAACTCAGTTTGTGTCATGAACGTCGAGTTTTGTGCCTTATATCATGATTCTCCTCTCGAATGTTAGAAGTCACCTTTCGTACTCATCTGTAAAAGTCGAACTTTCAGGTATACATAATAGGGAAGGCTCCAGCCTTACACGTGACATTGTTTATTGTTTGTCTAATAAAATGTTGTTTTGCTATAGTGTTAATGGCCGCAGCACAATTCATAAGCCCGTCCCTTATTTAATTTGTATTATTACTAGATAACAACTATGTACATATGTATATACAAATTACTTAGTATAGTATAGTTTAGTCATTCATTGCATTAAGCGATAAAAAATAAATAGATAATCGATATGGGGGTTTATTGAACACAATGTTTTAGATTTAGTTTCGTATATAGATCTGTGAAGTGCAAATCAAAAATATGGAACATCGTCCGACATTTTTAAATATTAAAACTCCCAAACGGAGTATTTTCTCATGGTGTCAAAATGGTTAAATTTTCATTAATAATTAGATCAAATACTATTTCATTATATGTCGAAAATTCTAACTAATTTTGTATTTTCTATCGTTACAGGAAGTTCGACCGATTTATCGCCATCACTAATTGGTTACTACGATAATTTATCGAATAAATTTGTATCGACACAAACAAATAGTGATAGTAACTCCAAAAGTCCAACGCCAAATGATCACAGTAAATCCAGCTCCGCAAATAAAATTGGTAATATAAAATTACTTTCGCCAACTGTGAAACGTATGATATTCCAATCGGGTTCAATGAAAGACGAACCAACAAACCATAAATCATCGTCGGGCCATTCGACCGATAATAGCATACGTAGTGTTAGTAATAGCAAATTTTATGTTAATACCTCGTATCAAAGTAGTAGTAGTAGTAGTACGCCAGCTAAATCGCCGGCATCGTCAGGGAAAAAAATCAATCTGCCACTGTCAAAACTGACACATCAATTATCGTCATCGAATAATGATTTGGTACATGTGAACGATGAGAGCAGTAATAAATTTCGGAATACATTGGATGATTGTATTGAGGTGACGGAAAATAATCACAGTTTTCTGTTCGATCATGTAAATAGTCGTACCAATTCGACATTGTTGGAAACATCGTTCGACAACGATACCACCGATAGTAATAATAATAATGATCTACCTGAAAATAATTTACTACTTTCAAATGATAGTTTTTTAAAGACACAAACCATAAATCAAATCTTTACCGAAGATGAAGATGGCGACGAACGTTATCATGATGCCAGTAATTATTATGTAAATATACCCGATGATGTACGAAAATCATTAATTGTTGAAGCAAAAAATTCTAGTCTGCATGAAAAGTTTGGTCTCGTTGATGGTACATCGTCAATAATTTCCCGTGATAGTGAAAATAATAATTGTAATAATATTAGTGTTAATAGTCGAAGCAATACTAGTGTAGGAAATTCGATGAGCAAAGCTTTACATATTGTTGAATCGAGCCCGTCTCGAAGTAATTCAAGTGAATATATTAATATGAATAAGGATACGGATAGTAAAAGTTTTAATAATACAAATAGTAATAACAATATTATTAATAATAATTTATTAAAAGCGAAAACAAGTGATATCAGTAATTTACAAACAAAACAAAATCGACCCTTATCAGCTACGTCGATTACATCAACAACATCGACGAGCTCTAGTTCTAGTTCTGAAAATCAATTGGCATCGAAACATGCTGTCTCGTATCTAGCTAGCGTCGAAAGTTTAGCCGATCACAGCGAATGTGAATCAGCTATAAATACGAATAGTTTTACGATAACCGAGAAGCTGGTACTCGAAATTGTTCAAACGGAAAAAAGTTATGTGGAGGATTTAAGGCAAATTATTAATGGGTGAGTGTATAAAAATTTGATAAAATTTTGGATGATCTGGTTTAATTTATATTTTTATTACGGTTTTTATTTTCTAGTATACAATAATAGTAAATATTTTATAAATAATTAATTACATTACAAGCTAATTGAAACTAGTCATTCATAATCAATGTTTTGTTATTTAGTGGGAATTACATTCGGTGGCCATTCATTATTCAAAACGCAAAAATTAATGAGCTAATCAAAAATGGTCACAGCAAGGCTACATGGGAATTCGATTTGTATTACTATTCGATTTGAATCATCGATTCGATTCGAATATGAACTGGCAATACGATCGCAAATAGAAATTTGCACTGCTAAATAATGAGAAGGGGAATTATGTGCTAATGGTCATTTTTGTACAGGCCACTGCTGGCCAGTACGGTGTCAATAATCTGACTCCATCGGTTTCGTGCCAGATCTTCATACTGTTGCAAGCAACTAGAAGAATATGTCAGATCGCTCTGTACGCCGTGAAGCCATCGTCGCCAACAGCGACCGCTTCACCTACCGAAAGGTGGCTCTCTCTTCAAAGATCGCTGTATCTTTTGGTTCGGATCACAGTACGTGACCGAGCCAGTATACTCGCTCTTCTTGGATTTCATGCGTGATATCATGAATTCGATACTATTAAATACTGATCTCGTGATTGAAAAGAACTCGATATGTGCCATCATCGTCGCGTTTTGTGCTATATATCACACGCATAATTCTTCTTTCGGTTGTAAGAAGCCATCTTTCATACTCATCCGTCAAGGTCTAACTCTCACATCCATACATGACAACAGGTCTGATCAACACTCTGTAAAATTTCAGCTTATCCGTGTTTGCCAGATAGCTAATGGTCATACTATCCTAGAATTGATCATATTTCACTACAAAGTCATTTTAACGAATCACGAGCCTGCGTATTGTACCCTTTATTCTGGATGTGCCCATAAATGATAATAACATGTCAAACTGCTGCAGGGTTGTATTTTTGGAGGTTATAAAATTTAGGAGTGTATAAAATAACATGAATCGTAAGTCTGCCACTTCTTCCGTTATAAAGCTTTTTTTTGCGTTACACGTAACTCAGGCTTAGTTGCGCCATTGTGACATCCCAATTTTACTTGACGTTCCGAGTATAAGTCCGATTTTACGTAGAAACCATATGCACATTGCATAGCTCCATTACAGACCCTATACTATTGACATGGAAGATGGGGCGGCACAAGGATTCTAAACTCAACAGGGTCTCAGATGAGTTCATTCGCTCCACCGATCGTACCGCCCAAACGATCGATGGTGAAAATCTCTTTTCGCATCCTGCCCCTATCGGAATTCGAACCCGGTACCTCCCGCTCCAAGCCGTAGATTTTTAACCAATGCGCAATCTGGACGGTTCTATAAAGCATTGGTCACCTAACAAACACTGAAGTCCTGGAACCTGCTCTATCAGTTTACGCAAATCTGCTATGTATCATTAGTACTGTTTCCGCATTACTACTGGACTCTAAGCCGTCTTATGATTCTTCTCACTTCCATCGACATGGCTACTCATCATCATCACCTGCTAACCACTTATAGTTGGTTTATTTGTAAACGCCATCCGCACTCTGGACATTGAGTTTGATTTGATTTTTGGCTCGGATTATACTTAATCAGCGTACTTAAATTAGTGGCTTTTTTCTATCTACTTGACCATTCCTACGAGCACCGTTTGTGCCATCTCCGCTGCTTCAAAGCGTCGTTTATTTCCGCCTCAGTTGGAGCTTTCAATGGAAGCGAGGTATGGTGTATCGGCAATTTTCTTGTATTTTTTGATCTCTTGAACATCTCAACTTGTCCTTTATCTATTTCCGCTGTATATATTTCCGAAATTTGTCCTAATGATGTCTGACAAGCTTCACTCTCACTTTGTTTGGTTCGATTTCCTTTAGACGAGAAATACGGTGACCTATGACAGATCTCTGCGTTATCATAGAAATGCTATGTTGTAAAACCCGAGTCACCTAATTCGGAGTGATCATACTAGAAACTAAGAATCCTCTTAACACGCAGACATCAGCGTATGCAGTGCCTCTTTAGCTTGAGTGACTGAACCGATTAGTTATATATACTATAAGTTCACCTTCCAGCCGTACCTCAGAGTATGTTCTGTTGCAATCGAATTGCCAAATAAGGGCTATTCTCAGTCGTTTTATGATTATACGTGAATGCTCTGTTGTTCCTTTTCATTTTGTACGAATTCAAAAATACCGATTTTTCGATAACGTTGTTCCATTACTCGATATCGAGTATCCAAATAAGTGCTCAGAACTATGAATTTATCAGTCGATTACAGGATATAGGGATTAGAACTGATTATATACCTTAAAGACCAGAGATACTTGTCTATGTAGCTTGATCATTTACTCCTATACACAAGACATGTTCAATTGTTTCTTCAAACCGTACTACCTGCTAGTCTGAGTATTCCCACAAAGTACTTCAATTGTTAGAAGAAACCGATTTTGTTATGATTTAAATATTTTTTTTATTTGCAGTTATTTAAAAGACTGGAAAGAGCGAGCATGTTTGAAGGAAGAAGAATTACGAATACTTTTTAGCAATATCACCGAAATCTACGATTTCAATACTGTTTTATTAAAAGAATTAATCAATTCGGGAACTGATCCAGATCAAATAGCACAATGTTTCATTGAACAAAAGGATAAGTTTGATGTATACACAACGTACTGGTATGTATTCACCTATCTAAAATAATTCCGAATTATTTTCCTATTTATGCTCGTCCTATTTACTCTACAGTACACGATATTTGGATGCAATATCATTACTTACATCACTGGCGAAAGCATCCCATACCAATGCTCTGTTAGTGTCAACGCAAAAACTTTTGAAGCATAGATTAGGTTTAGGATCGTATCTTCTGAAACCAGTACAAAGGATATTGAAGTATCATTTATTGCTTGAAAATTTAAGGAAACACAATGATACGGAGAATATTCGAACGGCACACGAGCTTATGCGTAAAGTGGCGAATGACATCGACCAAGTGAAAAAGAGTCTCGAACAACAAAGTCGAGTTAAGGAATTGTCTGGAATACTAGATGGATGGTTGGGACCCGAACTGACCGTACTCGGTGAATTACGACATGAAGGCATACTTATGGAAAGTAATAAACCAAGAATTGTGCTCTTATTTGCATCAATGTTAATTATAACGAAACGAAAGGAGGACGGACGGTTACAGTGTAAAACTTATATTCATGTAAGTTATGGTATTTTACAATAGTCGAATCGATTGACTAATATATGTTTCGTTTTATTATAGCATAAAAATTTAATGCTTATTGAACATATCCCTGGCGAACCAAACAGTTTTAATGTTATACCATTTAGTGATCCACGAAATTTAATCAAATTAACGGCAAAAAATCGCGATTCGAAACGTTTATGGGCCCAATTAATCAAAGAAGTAATGTTAAAGAATTTAAATATTCCGAATCGTGCAAAAGAGCTGGTATTTAAATTAGGGGATGAAGAAGGTATGTTTACTAGAATACACAATAATTTATATTAAATTTGATTTTAATCAATGATATTTGTATTTAAAAATTTTATTTCCACTTCAAAATTCAATCTATCGATCACTAATCACAAAATATCTTCTATGTACTACACAAATTCATCAAATTGGGTTGGGGAATCACACATAAAATTAAATGACATAAAAATTTAAGGTTTAAAGTAAATAATTTAATCAAAACATAATTTAAAAATATAAAATAAGAATAAAAAAAACAAAGAAAGTGGTAAAGATAATAATATTAAGAAGGTAAAACAAATTAATTTAAATAGAATGAATTGATTATGAGTTTTTTGATTTGATCACACTGTTTTATGGCCCTGTAATTAATTGTTTCGCTGCACACTTTCAATATTTTTAATTTAATTTTTTTTTTTGGTTTAAAATATAACGATGATATTTTGTGGCGGGATGTGGCGTGAACTAATCACATCTTCACATCACCATATTATCTCGGAGTTTTAATGTAAAAATCACCTTATTTTTTATTTTGCTTCGTTTTATATTATAAATAATAAGTATTTTTGTTATGTTTACCTTTTATACATTGACTTGGATGTTCTATATGAAACATGCATGCTAGAATCTTAGTTAAAAGTGTCCGAAATGTCTCATCAATTCGAAAACGTTTCGAAACTAAATTTATTATACCAGCATAATCTCGTAACACAATATAATTGAACAATTAGTAATAAAAATAGCATGCAATGTAGATGAGTGAATGTTGAAGTCAATGCTTGTTGGTTTTTTTCCTATATAAGTACAAAATCCAATATGCGTCCAAAAATTGTAGCATGCATTTTGTGTGGCTTGCACGCAAAATTCATGTGACAATTTTTTGATTTGTTTTAATTTAACAACACACGAGAATAAATATTAAGGCAGCAGTATCAAATGTGATTTGTTGAATTTTTTCAAATATTATTTTACAGACATGTGTGATGACGATTTCGATGAAATCAGGCCGTTAAGTCGAAGCGTTTCGGTAAAAGAGTTACGGAAAAAATTTAGTAGGTTAGTTGAAATGTACACAACAAAATTATACTATCTCAAAAAAAGCTTAATGCTTTAATATTCTCATTTGTCACAAAACTGATTTTCATTTTATCAATTTATGGCCATTACCTTTTTGTACCATATATACATATATCTTGATACTTGTCTTATTAATTTAACATTATTAAACACATTCACACATTATAGCAGTTACGAGTGTCTAAAAAACGTAAAACAACAGTATAGCCACCTTTAAATTGTCGATTTTGGCTCAATCTGGCCTATACATGGCGATACAACTGTATTCGGAGTTGTAGAAGTTATAGAAAAGTGTAAAGACCACAAACGAATTAGTAATGCACACAACCATTTGTTAACCTTATTCCAGACTCTACTGGTGGTCAAACTCGTTAAATTTGTTGCCGGGTTTACTGGCCAATGTTGACTTGATTCCTATTTGTTTTATTTATTAGTACAATCTAATCACATGATTATTTATTACTAATACAAATAAGTGGAGTGAGTGTGGGCTTACAAGTAATCAATATTTTGCTCCCAATAATGAACCTTTAGTTATTAAATGACCAGCTCATGTGGTTTAATTCTTTTATGGCTTCACTGTTGGTATGTTGCAGTAATCTTATTTCATGTTTGACGACCAATTAAGGTCGTTGTGTAATTCCTCGTTGAGTTTTTTGGCTGCGTTGAATAATTAAACGATTTGATTGTTTGTTGCATCCCCAGATTTGGATACCATACATCCAAATTGGTTTACTTATCAATTCTTAGATCAAGCGTTTTCATTACAGAGCTAGCTTTGAATGTCTTTTCAGCTTCGTCTTTCCAATCCCTGGTCCATTGGTATCGTGTGCTTGCTGTAAGTATTCAACTGCTTGATTCTGCGATTCGCTTGATGACAAAACTTGATGCAAAAGTTCCGACGAACGTTGTTTCCGTTGTCGTTATATCGAAGGTGAAAAGTAGATAAAGAATCGGCCCTAGTACGCTACTCTGGGACACCCCTACTATGGCTGGGTCAAAGTTGGAGTGTGTTTCTTCATGAGATACTCTAAATTTTCGTTTGGAGAGATACGACTCGAGCAAATTGCTTTAATTTTGTGACACTATTTTACTTATATTGTAGAAAAGACCCTCATGCCACACTCTATCGAAAGCCTATCTAGAAATACGGCAGGACAATATTTCTTCTCTTCGAATGCTTGTTCTATCTTTGCAGTTACGCGATGACTTGATCAATTGTCTAATGTTTATTTCTGAATCCAAACTGGAAGACAGGTGTCAGGTATTATGATCATTGGTTTTAGTCGTTTCAATAATGACTCCTCAAACAACTTTAAAATAGTTGGTAGCAAAGACAGATATCTAGTTGGTAACAAACCCGTATGATACAATTTGCTCGGCTGGTTTGTTTGGTTTTTTATCATAATTATTTGTGCAACCTTGAAATACTCAGGCTCAAATGTAAGTCGAAAGCAAGCATTATATATATGTTAGCATAATCACTGCTCCCTTTGATAACTCCTTAAACAACCTTGGAGAAATTTTATAAATTCCAGATGACTTTTTGGATTCAAATTCATATCCGTTTCTTGTGCAAGTTCTAGTGGAGTGTCTCTTCTGATATTTGATGGAGATCTATAGATTGGTTTAGGATCAATCGTAGATTGTATGTCGTGTGGTTGAAATATTGATGCCAGATGTTGTGCAAATAGTTCTACTTTTTCTTAATTACTTCGCACCCATTTATGTTCCTTATAGGTGGCACTTATTGGCCTCTTGTATCTTTTAGTAACTTTCCAAAGAGAATCAATTTTGTTAGTTTCAGAACCCAGTCCTTTGAAATAATTTTCAGTGGAATCTTCTTTATGTTCTTTAATTAGTCGGTTTATAACTTTATTACTGATCTGATTAAAATCTCTTTTATGTTTTTGGTTCTATGCCATATGCGTCTTTTCGTACGCCTTTCTTTTATTAGTTCTCGAATCGCCAGTGGGTTGCTAATCTCTTATATGCCTTTCTCGTTTAATACGGGAGTAGCCTCTTTAGCTTTTTTACAAAATGTCCAGCTTCTAATTCAAGTTCTTGTTTAGTTTTGAGACTCACTTTTTACTCAATTAGATTGTCCAGCTTCTCTCTTAATAATTCTAATCAGTTAATTTATTAGCAAAGTTGAGTTTCATTAAGACCGATGTGTGATTGGAGGAAAGGTCGTCAATGCCTTCCACTTGAATGTTATTTGAGGCGACTCCTTTCTAGATATAAAAGTCAATCAAATCAGGAATCTTGTTGCTTTCTGTAGGTCAACTGGTTTACGTGATGAATGATTTTCACAATCTGAGATTTATATTGCACTTAGGAGTTCCTTCTATTGCACTTATTGGTTGATTACTGTACCCTATCGATTACTATCAGGTTTTCTTCAATATAAGTTGCGAATCCTTATGCAGAACTTAATCGATCTTGCACTCACTGTTGCTCGACTTCATGCAAATATCTGGGATTAAGTAATTTTTTACGAACTTTTTGAATCTTAACACTACCTCGAATGTGTGGTGTGGGTACCTCGAAAACTAATGGAAATTGTTATTTGATGTTGATACGTCGGATTGCTGAGTTACTGCATCCGCAACATAAACAAAATGCAGTGTTTATTTAATTTAATCATTTTATCAAATCGTTGTGCTATTCTTCAATAGCCAGATGTAATATTAATGTAGTGTGTATAACGCTCCGGCATTTTTGCATTTAAACATTCTATAAATAAACGTTTAAATGGGAAAAAGAAAGGGAGTTCAAAGAAGTATTGAAAAGGTAAAATCAATAAAGATTTTGGTTAATAATATTTATTGAAAGCGGTGTTGAGTCATGTAGAAATAAAATAATCGACATGATTGGTTTGATACGCTGAATACTATTATCGTTCATTGACAAAATGCCGTGTGATACAAATAAATTGGCACTAGAAACGTCTTATAAATCCAAGGGTAACTCTCACCAAATTAATAATTTAAAATGTTTTCGATAATTCCTTCCTGATCCACTAGTAGTTCCTAAAACTTAATGAAAATACTGTAGATAAGCTTAAATAATACTGTTTTAGACACTCAAGTAAATAAATCATTTTAATGCATTGTCTTATCATATTTTATACATATATCGCTTTTTCATTTTATTTGAATAGTTATATGCGGTTTCAGCACAACATGAAATTTATTATTAAATTCGAGCTAACTCTATAATTAGTTAACTGACAACTAATTCTATAACGTTTTTATTTTTTTAGAACGAACATCCGATAAAAATACTTGGAAGTGGGGGCATTCATCAACACCCGAATATTTAGAACGTCGCAATCAATATCGTCGTAGTGAAATGCGTTATCGTTCGAAAAACGCCCGTAAAAAATTAGTCCAATCAACAAAATCCCTAGATGATAGTTTTATAAAATCCAAATCGACATCAACCCAATCGTTAGTGAACAATAATAATGATATAAACTTAATTGGTGGCTCAGTTAGCAGTAATATTAATTGTATACATACGAATGATCATGATCACCACCATGATCGGGGTGACTGCAATTGTCATAATGTTAAAACAGAATTGACCAATACTTTAAAATCTAGTCGAAGTAAATCAGAAACTCGCGTCCCATTAAATTTTAACAAAGTTCACACATTAAATCGAAGTAATGCCAGTGCTACTCCACAGTTTGTGCCACCAACCGATTCGACAGACGATCTATATGAAGTAAAAATGTACAATAAAAAAAATATTCCGAAACGAATCGAGAAAATTAAGAAAAGTCGAAGTAAAAGTCTTAAAGAAAACTCTAAATTTTACATGGAATTGAAAATTACCGAATCATCAGATAACATACCAAATGAGGTAGATAACGAAATTGAGCAGGAAACACGGCACGATAAGAAAAATTATATTGATGAACAGGATGGATTTCACGCAGACAATTCTGTAACTGACAAAAATGATACACAAATCATAACCGAATTATTGAAAGAAAATAAAAATTTTGATCGGCTCCTTTCGGCCACGGGACAAGTCAAGAAATCTCATAAAACGAAAAAATTAAATGAAAATTCGAATGACTTAAAGAATAGTCAGACGAACGTCAGCCTAGATATAAACTGCAACAGTAGCTGTAATAGTAGTAGTGGTAATATTTCTGCTGCTCCTATAATCGAGATGAATGACGATTTTGTTAAGAAAAAAAACGAACTCATTTTAAGATTGAATGAAATCGAAATGAATTTAAGCAGTCGTAAACCAGAACCGATATATGAATCACTTAAACGCAATGTTCATGTACCATATAAATACTGCCCATCACCAAATTTACAACGATCTAAGTCACAACCGTATCCGAATACACAAGCAATAAAAGTAAAAAAAATTGAACGTCCCGATTCGGACTATGTTACGCTCGACTACAATGCCGTAATTAATTACAATCTAAATAGTAGTAATTCGGCGCCAATCCCTCACGTAGTGAATATTAGTAGCGTTGATATCATGAAGTTGAGGAATAGCGATTCAAATATAAACTATACAAATAACAGTAAGATAATAAATAAATTAAACGAGCGTCGAGTTTCCGATAGCAACGAGTTGTTGCATCAAAGTTTTATTTATAAACAGGGTAGTGAAAATTTAGGATCACGTATCGCACACTTAGACTATGCTGATCCAAAAACATTATTGCCGTCTGTACAATCGCAATGTAACATATTGATAAATAAGAACTCGCTCAAATCAAATCAAGAGCGTGACTCAGTCGTATCGTTAACATCGTCGAATGATAGTGTGAATAATAATAATAATAATAATATTGAAAATAGTTCAATCGACAATCAACCAACGAACCATAACGATTCATATTATGAGGACAAAATTGAAGAACTTTTGGAAAATAGTAATATACGAGATTCGGCGATCTATAGTGATGATAATAATGATAAAAAATTTAACGTAACAAAATCGAAATCACTAACGACCGGCAATCATCTTAATACACCACCACCGTTGCCGGTAAAACCAACCAAATTATTATCGAAATACGATAGAAGTATTAGCGAGGGTGGGGTCCTCAAAAAGAATAGCAATACGGAAATTAATAATTGTAGCAATAATTCTAGTAATATAAATAGTAATGATAGTGGCGGCGATAAAAATAAAAGTAGTTGGGTTTTGCAACAGATAAAAAATTTTAATAACAGTAAATAAAATATATAATAATCGAGCTGTTTGCCGACACATCTCTACCATATAGTATATCATATCAGTACGATGGTGGACGTTATAGAAATTCAATTAAATTTTATTTATTTAAATATAATCGTATTTATATTTATTTTAATATTAAAAGAAGGCGAACCCTTTTGTTTTAAAAAAAAGTCCTTTTAGTCGTAATTAAATTAAAAATAAATTGGTTTGTCGGTATTTTAATTAACGCATAAGATTAGTTTAACTTAAACTCAACCAAATATATAAATTTTTTTGTTTTAAAAATAAAATTTTCGAAAAATTTATTTAAATTATTTTATTGCCATAATAAATGTAATTTTTATTTTTATGTTTTGTTTGTTTAATGTTTGTAATACATAGTTTTAATAGTTATACGAGTAAATTATAATATTATCTTTAAAATGTGTACTGTATATATAAATTAATAAAATGGAATTTTTGATGTTTGTGTAATAATTAAACATAAAGATTTGGTTTTAATTTGAAATTGTCAGGAACAAGGTGATGCTTTTATTTCTACTCGACTTAATTATTGTAGGTTGGCGGCAGTCTAATCTGGCTGGTCTCAGCCTATATGGACCTGGACAAACAGGTTCGACCGGATAATCTGGGGAACCTGGTCCTCGAAACGGAAAAGAAGAGGGTTCGGGTGCTCTTTGGATGTGATGCGAACGCGCATCACACACTCTGGGCCAGCACTGATGTCAACGAATTTTTTGATTACCTATTAAATAATAACTTTTGGGTGTGTAATATTAGGCAAGTACCCAAATTTATTATTATTATTTATTAGAAAAGATATATCCTATGGTCAATGAATGAATGGAAACATTCGTTCTCTGACAATCGTTATATAACCTTTAGCCTTAACGTTTCCCTAGCCATCCGGAAAGCTTTTAGGAACCATAGAAGGACAAACTGGAGCATGTATGGGGAAACCCTTAAAGAATTATTAACGCCGAGGGCCTCTGAGCCACCAGCGACAATAGAGGAACTGAATTGCATAGTAGACAACCACTAGTCCCTGCAATCGGTCCTTTGACGCTGCTTGCCCATTAGTTAAGCCCAGGGGTAAACAAAAACCGGGATGGTGGTCCAAGGAACCGTGGACCTAGCGGAAGGCGTGAAGGACTCCTTCTACATTTTTTTTATGGTGATGTTGTCTTATTTGGTATGTTTCAGGAAAATATGTCTATTCTAAAAAGATGTTTTAATGCGTGCACTCGTTTTATTTTCGGAATTTGGAAATTTGACCATATATCACCCTATACTAGTTTAACTAGTTTTTATGAGTTTCGGATTTGCGCTTTTATTAGGAAGCTACTTAAAACTAAAGAACCAAATTATTTATTCAGAAAATTATTATTTAGCAGGTCGCATTACGCCAATCTACGATTGCTGCCTGCATCGTAGAAATTATTCTAGTTCTTTAAATTCATCTTATTTTGTTAGAGGTATTTCTCTATGGAATTCTATTCCAGTATTAGGAGTTTGAGATCTGCCGATACGTTTAAATCGAGGTTTTTTGAATGGCGTGTCTGAATGACAATATAATTAGTTTAAGTTAATTATTATGCTTATTAGTGGGGCGCTGTGGCCAAGACCTTCACGTGCCTTGCAGATCATGTTTCACCTTCTCCCGTCGATATTTATGGTAAGCAGATGGCGGCGATTACGGCAACCCGACTATCAGCCATATCTCAGTGGAAATATCTTCAGACAGGACAGGACACGGCCATAATTAGATCGCTAAGGAAAGAATTGACGAATCTAGACTACATTACACAGACTTCGTGCTTCGATAAAAGGTTCCGAGCTTCCTGTCCCTCGCAAGATAATTTTGGAGTACCGGGTCGGTTGTAGAAACGGAAGCTCTGCCGTTCTTCACAGATGGCTTCAAGCTACATGGTTAGTAGGAACTGGAGTCTTATGTAGTAAATTGAAAGTAAACACATCAGTTCGTCTCCCTGATCACTGAATCTGAATTGGTTGAGACATAATGTGAAATCCTCGACTGATATCGCAATCTATGTGTACAGCCATGCGACAATCAAGTCACTGGATTCTGTTTCTCTGACGTCTAGAGGACCGTTGGGTTGCCACTTGGCTCTGAATGAGATGAGTGAGCATTTCAACATTGAGATACTCAGGGTCCTCGGCCACTCGCACGTCATGCGGAACTGGAGGGTGGACAAACTAGCGAGGCATGGTACAACTCTCCAACTGCTACCGGATAGGATAAAGTTGGGGAAGCCCATAAAGACTCTTAAGACTGTGCTTCGCAGAGATAATAGCCTCAGCGAATGAAAGGTGGAAGAACACCCTCTCATGTAGTGAAGCATGACAAGTCTGGCCAAAGCTGGACTTGAAACGCTCAAAGACACTGATCTCTCTACGAAGACGTGAACTAAAAACAATCGTGGAGGTCACTGCCTACTTGGAGAACATGCGAGGAGGCTAGGACTAGAAGCAAATGACTTTTACAGAAGCTGTATGGACGAGGTGGAGGAAGAGACGTTTGTCTACCTCCTATGCTCATGCCCGGCTTTGGCACACAAAAGACATGAATAATTGGGTTAAAATTAAGTTCTTAATGGACTGCCTCTCTGATCTCGAAAACTCTAAGATGCGTGATTTATCACACTACATAAGTAGCTCAAACTGATTCTCATAAAGGTAATAGGAAAGTAAGATCCTGTGGTATCACAACGGACCGTCGTCGGTCTAAGTGAGCTGTAGCAGCCACTTAACCTTACCTAATTATTGTAACCGTTGCAATAATTTGAATTAGTGATCTTAATGGGTCACTCATTTCGTTTTCAACTACTGGTAGTAATTTGGGATAGTTTTTAACAAAACTCTTACATGGAATGACTATTAAGTTAAGATAAGTAACGACTAACGAGATATTTGGTTTACTTAGTTGTCTGTATAAAGTGTTAGGGTTTACGGATAGTCAGTTTGAAAAAAATGCTTCCGTCCTATCGCCTTCCTCATGTTATCTATGGTGGTGTCTTATTTGGGTTTAAAGATTGCACTTGTCGTATTTTCGGAATTTGACCATATTTCACCCTACTAGGCTTGTTCTTGGTTGTAGTTTAACTAATTTTCATGAGTTTCGGATTTGCGCTCATTTTATTAGGAAGCTACTCAGAACCAAATTATCTATTCAAAATTTTTTTATTTAGCAGTTCACATTACGCCAATTTTCGATAGCTCCCTGTTTGAAATTCTTCTAGGTCTTAAAATTCATCATTTTTTGTTAGATTCCTCTGTGGAATTCTGCTTGTGGTAATGGGTATCTTATATCCATGATAATTGTTGCAAAGCTCGAAATGATTGCAAGGACGATGTCCTAAAAAAACGATGGGTCTTATACTTCATCTTCAGGACGGTCACCAAAGTAAGACATGGCTAATTCAATAATTTCTCTTCCTATGGATTGAGTACCTTACGCAAGTCGAAGCATGTTTGTATCTTCAACGAATAACCTGCATTATCGACATAGCTTAGTACTACGTTATCGTGTTTAGTTTTATATAGATGTCGCGCCGATCAATTAAGAGCATCGAGATTTATCTGACAAGCTGACACTAGTTCGATTCATTTTATCTGTCAACTATGTTTAAAATTGCGATAATAAAAAACTATATAATAGATAGTATTTGAGATATAAGTGTGATTTAACACAACACAAAACAGTAAATATAAACATGTATCGTCCAAATATATTTAATTTTTCGCGCAATTTGGTTAATTTAACCACCAAACTAACAAATCGAAGTTTCAATTCGAATTCGTCCCTGATGCAACACCTTCAGGCTTCCAAACCACCGGTTAGTTAATGTATGATCTAATACTATGGATAAGCTAATAGAGGTTCATACTTTTGTTTTGTAGACTGGCCTACTTACGAGAACTAAGCCACTTCTCAATAGAACACGAATGATGACATTTTCATCAGTACAAAATCAGAAATCAAAAAAACTTGTTGGTTACTGGCTTGTAGGATGCAGTGGAATGGTATTTGTTGCTGTAGTTTTAGGTGGGACAATAATTTATATATTAATTTTGTCTGCTATATGTTATGTAATTTCCGAAGTTATACCAATTACATTTCGATTCGATTAAATAAATCACTGTGCTTTGTACTTGTACCAATTGGTTTTCATTTAAAGGTGGTGTAACCCGTTTGACCGAATCTGGACTGTCGATGGTAACTTGGAAACTTCTCGGAGAGAAAATGCCTCGAACGCAAAAAGACTGGGAGGCGGAATTTCTCAACTATCAACAATATCCAGAATATAAAATGTAAGTACGTGTTGAAATCATTATTTAGAGGGAATTAGCTGGTTAAAATTAGTTTAATTTTCGTTCCTTAGTAAAAATCGTGATCTTACGTTAAGCGAATTTAAATTTATCTGGATGATGGAATACGGACATCGAATGTGGGGTCGAGCCATTGGCCTCTTCTTCACCGTACCAGCTATTGCATTTTGGGCCAAAGGGTATTTTGCTAAACCGATGAAAATTCGTGTTCTTGCGTTCGGAACGTTAATCGGGCTGCAAGGTTTGATGGGATGGTATATGGTTAAATCTGGTCTTGAAGATCGTTTCCATGGTGAAAATGATGTGCCGCGAGTTTCCCAATATCGGCTGGCATCGCACTTAAGTTTTGCCTTTTTGTTATACACATTATTCGTATGGAATGCATTTGATCATCTGATACCCGCGATGAAACCATCAATACAAGCTATTACTGGAACCGCTATCAAATTCCGTCGATTGGCCCATGTAACTAAAGGAATGATATTTTTAACCGCTGTTTCGGGAGCATTTGTGGCCGGTTTGGATGCTGGACTCGTTTACAATTCGTTTCCAAAAATGGCCGATCGATGGATTCCTTCTGATTTGTTAGCCATGTCACCAACACTGAAAAATTTCACAGAAAATCCAACAACAGTACAATTTGATCATCGAATACTTGGAACAACAACATTATTGTTAATTTCCGGCTTATATATTATGAGCAGGCGAATGCATAACCTGCCACCGAGGGCATATAAAGCAGCTGCTGCTCTAACTGCTATGGGCTGGTTACAAGTCGTCTTAGGAATAACCACTTTGCTTACGTATGTTCCTGTTCCAGTGGCTGCTAGTCATCAGTCTGGTTCGCTAATACTTTTGACACTAGCAATCTGGATGACACACGAAATTAAATATTTAAAGATGATTCCCAAATAAATTTGTATGTTAATTGTGTAATTTAAGTAGAATAAAATTTATAGATTCAAAGGTTTTTTTTATTTTTTACAATAATAAAAAATTCTATTCAGCATTTTACAATTTAAAAACTCAATTTGCATAACGATATTTTAGATACAATATATGTAATATAAAAATAAGATATAAAAATAAAATTCGGCCACAAAACACAAGCTTAATAGAAAGTATGCCTATACACTTAATAAAGGAATTACAGCTTTGAATTATTGAGCCTCAAGCCTACGATGATTTGAATTGATGATGACTAGAAGATGATAGTACCAAATCAGGAGAGTATTTAGTGGGGCTTTTCAGTGCTTCCGTAATTATTGGTTAATTATAAATTAATTTTTTTTCAGAATGTGCTAGATATAAAAATATAAAATAAATGATTTAAACTTTTCATGGCTCGAACATATGGTCGACATTCGCGTATCTGAATCAATTGTCTGGGACTTAGACTTATAACGAAAAGTTCATCGTGAAATCGTACTCGATTGTTGGAATTACTGTTTGGACAAATTTCAGAAATATAATAAGATACATGTGGACACCTAATTCACCACCGCCATCTTCAACGGTCTGGATAATCTTTTTCATTATATCGGCATGCTTGCATGGATGTACCGATCCCATATTTGGGCCAGGTAGATGAGGATGACTTTCCATTGTAACAGTTTTTTTAGCATGATCCTGACTAACATCCTCATACATTTGTTCTACAGTTAAGAGCTTTCGATTTTCATCGTAGCCAATCATCCATAGTCTTGGCGTTTGATACAACTTATCGTAAGTAATATGCAAATCGTAAGTTCTGGTCTTGATAACGGAATCATCGTTGTTCGTTGAGCTATTCGGTTCGGATTCATTTACCTTGGGTGGTGGTTTGCGGGCAATCGTAGCTGTTGCTAAATCAACTTGTTCTAATTTACCGCTACTTTCAAATTCTTCCATGTCATCAAAACCACCATCTTCATCATCATCGTCGTCTGCATTATTATTGGCACTATAGTTGTCCATATCAGCAACATCATTATCTTTATCATCATCAAATTTACTATTATCTAATGTCATATCGGATACTTTATCACTTAATTCAGCGACCGAACGATGCGTTTCCACCCATCCCCCATCTAAATCTTCTTCAACAACAGCCTCTTCACCAGTGTACTCCATTTGTTTACAGCGCTGTGTACAAGCAACTTTTCGTGTAATTAAAAATTGTTTATCACGTGGCAAAAAATTACGGATTCTCGATTCATCACCAGTCGCCCATTCCCATGATGGACAATGATGAACCAAATGATCACCAGCAGCGATAAATTCTTCTGGAGTTATCATACCTGTTTCTCGAAATTTTGATTCCTACAAATTGGAAGTCAAACCACATTAATACGGATTTTTGGTATGTACATATATTTACAGACCGTTGAAACTTTAGAAATAGATTCTGCAACGCTGAATGCGGCTCCCTTTATCATATTTTTTAAATTTAACATTTTAATTTTTTAATGAAACCAACACAAAACTTCTACTTTTCAATACAACTCTTTGTCGTCTCAATAAAGGCAAGACGTCAAAATTGATTAATTCATGTGAAGTGAATTGCAATTAATTTATTATAACAATTCGTTAGTATTGTTATACTGTTATACAATGTTTTCGTATATTTACTGACATCTTTTGGTAAACATTTCAACATTGATAGAACGTGGTAAAATTATGTCGTTTGTTCGAAAATAAAAAGTGTATATCAAAAACTGAGTCAACGAAAACTATGAGATTTTACCGTAAGCTAGTCGTACAGATTTTCAAGAATATATAACGATGATTACTGACAATGTGCCTCGAAATATTCGTAACCTCAAGTTCTGCGTTTGACCGACGTTCTCTCACATAGTAGTGAACTTGATAATAAAAACTTATTTCATAATAATTTGGTTAGTATGATTCGATCTATATCGAGCTTAATGTCAGATTATCGGGACATTCTTTGATACATAATACTGTATGTGATTGCTTGATTCCAACTAAGCCACAGAGGAAAATACAATTTTTTTTAAAATATTTATTCTAATAATATTTACAAACATTCAATTTAAATTTAATAATAATAAATATAAATTATTTACGATTATAATTATATAATAAACATTGGCTTATAAAATATACACATCATATTATAATATAATAAGAAAATTAATTCGATTTATAATTTACTATTTTCTAGATTCAATTTGAGTTTGAATTTTTTTAACGCAACCATTGTTACGGTTGCCGTAACGGTGGAAAAATGCATTGATCGAATTCATTGTATGATTTTCCAAATTATCTGAGATTCCCCAATCAACTGATATACTTTGATGTCGTCCAATTGTATTACAATTAAGTGATGTTGTCGACGATGACGATGATGATGACGATGATAATTTCGATGATTTTAAAAAATTACTACTATTATAACTATTACTAGAACCATTGCGATCATATTTGTCTAGTAATCTCAATAGGCATTCGTTGGTCGTTTTGGCTGAGTCTTCGATGAAAATTGGTTTGTGATGTTGATGTGTCGCAGCCAATGGAACATCCCGACTTGCATGATTTATACGGAATTTTGTGCGTCGTGTTGATGGTGTCGAATTAAGGGATGATGCCCAAACGGGCGATGTTGTATTATTTGTTAAATCGTTACCATTCATTTGTGAAAATATTGATTCGCGTGTTGTTGTGGTTGTAAACGATCGGCGATTAAAATGATTGCTATTTTCATTTGTCGTACTAATGCTACTATTATTATTAGTAAAACTGTTACCTGTGGTATAATTTCGGGCATTGAAACGAATAATTTCGGAACGTTCACTTAAATCAGATAAATAATTTTCCTCTAATTTATCGAATGATGAAGGATTTGACCGCATCGATCTGAATATTGATTGTTTCAGGGTTTCATTCGGTATTTGAACTTTATGATTGTAGGCCTCGTTCAGTTTTGATTTATATATTTCAGGTTTTTTCATTACTTCCGGCTTTATAATTTCTTTTGGTTCTTGTACAATGATTTCTTCTTTTTTGTTATCGCTGCTTACTTTATTAAGATCAATATTTTCCATGTCATTTTTATCGTAGCCATTGGACTGAATCGTAGGCGTAGGATTTTCACTAGCTGTGATACCAATATCTATATTCATTTGCGATAACATTAACAAACGTTCAGATAATTTTTTGATTTCATCTGCTAAATTTATTTGGTCATATGGAGTTTTGTCTTTCGTCACAATACATTTACTATCTGAGCTACGGCGTTCAAATGGTTGCAAATAGTCGTCGATTTGATTATCACTTTGGATGCTATCATTATGTTCAAGGTTATTATCAGTATTAATATTGCTATCATTATTTTTATTATTACTATTATCATTATCGATACTATTAACATTATTTAATACATCATTATTATCACTATTTATACTATTGTTGTCATTGTTAGTATTTTGATTGTTGGTGGTTTCCTCGTTTTCCTTATTATTACTGTCTATATCGAATCCATTATTTGTACTTGTAATTGATTCACAAGGTGACGGCGAGCAACCTGAAAAAATTATCAAATATATGATCAAAAAATGCAACTTAAGGAGATTTTTCGTACATAGATATGTGTGTTATGTATATTATGATGAAAAACAGACAAAATGTTAGCTGATAACAAGTGTTAAGTATTTAGTTCGCGGCTTATGGTCACTAGTATTTTAAACGATTAAATTAAGATGTTTATGTACATGAGTTCTACTGAGTTTACTCTAATGACTCTAAACTAATCTAGACCTGAGATCTACATGTGCATGATTACACATATCGATACACAAATTGTATCGGATAACTACTTACTTAAATTATTAAGTAATCGAGATATTATTTGTTTACAGAAGATAATTCTATTGATGTTCCATAAATTAATGAAGATGAAGCATTATAAAAATCAGCATAGTTTATATGTTGAGAGTAACAGTCATTAGTAAATTTGTTTTATTTAGCTAAACTATATAAATTATAATGAAATAATTGTAACAAAAATGTTGAGCTTTTAAATGAGAAGCGATAAGCTTTTAACCAATTATTTTATAACAAAACAACAAACAATTATTTTAATAAAAATATTATAAAGAAGTTTAAAGTTTATAGATCGTAATTTATACATATATAGTGGACTGTCCGGCGCTTCTGGATAAATTGAATGGATCCATTCCTTAATCAAAATTTATTCAGACCACTGGTCGATTGAGTAGTTCAGTATTCAAGTGTATATTTATATAGAAACAGATAGGAGATAACATCCAAAAGCACAGCAATTTAGTAACAAATGCTAATTACCTACCTCTAGATGATAAGTTACTATTAGCTTTTAATTCTAATTGTATTGGCGGCGATATATAATTATTTTCTCTATCAAATATATAAGGACTATTGGGATGTTCACCCCATCGTTGTACAAATTCCTTTAAATTTTCTTTTGTTTTTTCTAAAATACCATTTTCTAATTTTAATTCGATCTCCATTGGGATTGGCAACGTTATGATTGGTGTCGTCGGACATTCTATCATTTGAATTGGTGGTGATGTTATAGGTGACGTAATTATAGTTGGCGATGTAATCATTGGCAACGAATCTGTAATGATTGGCTTAAATTTCGGAGGTGGTAATATAATTGGTTTAGGTGCTAGCTGCGGTCGTAAACATGGACGTCTCTTCAACCATTTATGTTCTAAACATTCGACCGCCGTCATTCTTTCGTTTATATCTTTTATTAGTAATTTTGATATAAAATTTATGGCTTCCGGTGATATATCATTAAAGGCTTCGTCGTCGAAATCATATTTTGATACTGTTACATTTGTCATCGTTTCAATATCATTTTCACCCATGAACGGCGATAGGCCCGATAATAGTACATAGCATATAACACCAATGCTCCACATATCTGTACCAAACGATATTGTATCAAAATTGACAACTTCGGGCGCCACAAATTCCGGTGTACCAAACAAAACTTGTAATTTTTTGTCCGGATCATATTTTCTAGCTAGACCGAAATCTATTATTTTGATTCGATTGCCAGTCCGTGTTGTACACAAAATATTTTCCGGCTTTAAGTCTAAATGTAGTATTGAATTGCGATGAACGAATTCCATTGCCTCGCACACTTGTCGTATTATCACAATACATGCTTTCTCGGTTAATAAATAATTATCGTCTATCACACGTTCAAATAATTCACCACCCTCAATTCTGAAACGAAATAATAAAAATACATTTTAACTTTAGTATACTCGTTAAACAAAACGAAACGATGAGTCAAAGCTACTTGACACAATAAACGCTTCCATGCGATTAAAAATAAATTTTTTAGCCATGCGTTAACGCGGTCTAAGATAGTATATGTGTTCCAAGACAGTTCAAAGTTGTATCTATAAATATAGAATGATTAGATATACTGCGCATATCTCAATGTAAATAAGCGTCATAGAGTTTTGCCAATTTTTCGCAATTAAACCGAAAATATAACTCAAGTGGTTGATTAAGTCTACGTCATAATATACTAAATTAAATACAAAGAAGATTTACTTACAATTCCAATATCACCCACATATTTTTACAATATTCGTAAGCATCGTATAATTGAATTATTTTTGGATGCTGCAAAGAATTCATGATTTCGACTTCCCGTTCAACGTTACGCCGATCATCACGTTTTGGTATTGGTATATTTTTTGCTGCTAATTTTAATCCAGTCGATTTTTCACGACAATTGTACACCGTGCCAAATTTACCTCGTCCTATTTCTTCAATTAATTCATAATGTTCGTTTGCATCGATACCACGTTTTATTGTCACATCTCGTTGCGGCAGAGCTGGTTCTGGCGTAATATCTTAAAATAGATATAAAAAATGCAAAAATATATAAAAATTATTTCCATTCATAATTATAGTCTAAATATAATTTCGTGGCGTTATAATATACATCTGAATATTGTTTAATTAAAATTAAACAATTATACTATAATTGTAATATGTACTGGGTAGCATATGGTTTGAAACTTTGATAAATTTTATAATCAAATTTATCAAAGACACAAATTTATTTTAACGAACAAAAGGTAACAATCGTTTGGTGCACATGTAATAAAAAGTAGCTCAGTAATAACTTTAACGGAACCATTAGACACTATTAGTTATTGTGTCTATTTTGCGTCATTTGAGCAATCTGGACGTCTCCATTGATGGAGTGAACATTTTATCTTAATATTCCAGTAATATTGCGAAAGTCGTATCCTAAACATGATATACTTTGGCGAGTATTTAACAGAAATTATTGGTCCAACCATTGGTCCTCCTTTTTCGTAGTTGACGATGTATGGGTGGGAAAAACTCAGATGGCCACTCCAGTTGAATGGTTTTACTTGAACATCGAGTTATTAAAGACAGGTATTTTACCATAAAATATTTGCTACGATTCAGGTATTTAAGCATAATATTGATAGAGCTTTTAAGTCTCTGAATCTCTGAATCTGTCGTTTAGATTACCACCTTTATATATAGAACATTAAATCACAGAAATACGATAATCGTTCGATAAAATAAAGTCTGCCCTGTATCATCTTTCAGTTATATGGATTATTGGGTAAAGTGTATTCAAGTTAGGATATAATTTGTTGAGTGAATTCTTAATTTTAATCATAGCACAATTATACTATAATTAGACCTTGTCTTATGCAATTTATAAAATCTTTCGCTATACTTCTTAGAAAGTCTCTCAGATTTGAACCTTTGATAAAGCGTTGTAGACGGTCTAGATCAATTTGTATAGTACCTTTGATTTAATTATCCTAAATCGAAAAGCTCCTATTTATTTAATATAGATTAATAATTTGTTTATTGAGAACGAAAAGCTCATGAAGCAAACTTGGTTAAATATACTATCTATATCGTATAATGCAACATGAGTAATTGAAGATAAGTGTAATGTGACATGCTAAACATTAATTTTCTTAATTTGGCGCCACATATTTTAAAGTGTAACAACCACAATAATCCCAATAACTAAAGATAAGTTTTTTTTCAAACTTACACCTGTCTTAATCATTATATTTTCACTATAATAGACGAACAGTTTTATTTATATACATGTCAATAGACATTTTTTTTATTTCTTCTTCATGATAAACCCAATAAGTATTTCGACTTGAGTAAAATTAAACAAGTAACAAAAAACATGGTATTTTTAACCACCGAATAACCTTCAAAAGTTATAAATAATTCTAACAAACAATTAAATGCCGAAACTTTGTCTCACAAGAATTTATATACAAATTGATTCATAATGGTGATGAATTTAATTTAGTTATTTTAATTTTAAATCTCGAATGTGTCGTCAAGTTCTATAATCTACGAGTATGTACAAGAGAATATTTTGTTTTCGAAAATATAAAACTGAAAGGCTTGTAACAAATGTTTCATGATTTGGAATCTATTTCGACAGTGTTCTTCTTCTAATACAAGCACTATGTTATATCTATATAGAATTCAGTAATCACCATACAGCAATAATGTTGGCATTTTTTAAAGTTCCTCGTTTGCTTATTCGTAATATGTGGGTCACAAAAAATTTTCTAAATAATAATTTTTCTTATTCCACGAGGATTGCAGATAAGCAAAATATTTTTTTTAAATAATTTTTTTTAATACATAAATCAAAACTATACGTATTTGGTATTTGATAAAAAGGTTATTGGTACAAATTACCAACACAAATCAAGAATACTTCAGACAAAATCTTACTTCAGACTCATGGGTTCAAACCTTATTGGCGATTACGATATTCACTGTCAACTTGATGCCTTTCATAATCCGAATCAATTTGGCATTCATTATACAGATGCTATCATTTACTCTTAACTTTCTCTCTTTTTTAAGTGCTGTAATGCTAATTCTAACACCCACTCGAATCGCATCTGTATATACACTTTCAAAGGAGCAAAGTATTTCACTATAGCATCTTGTAAAATACTCTCCTAACTGACAACACATCCAATAAAGCTTTTGCCTTGCTTTTGCTTTTTCCAAGATTCAAGAATACCACCAGATTTGAAGGAGGAACAGTTGGCAACACTTTATGGATCTTGTCGAATATGTTCATACTCTCAAAAATCAAGAGGCTTCTTTGAGTTTTCCTAAAATCTGTTCCTGCCTGCAATCTGATATCATTTGAAACACTAAGTCGTTTATTTTCATAGTCATTAGCAGAGTTTCACGAATGGTGGTTCACTCTCTCTTATAATTTCAGACCCGAAGGTGTGTACGGGGATTGAATTAATCACGCCAATCCAACCGTAGCATATGCATTCTCAACATTTATTAACGCGCTAAGCCCAACCTTAAAAACCACCATACACGCTCATTCCATACGAAATTTTGAAGGAAACTAGAATCTACCGAAACATGACATTCCGCTAACTACATAATGAATATAGGCCTTCTGAGGTTCATCCATGGATCGCAGAGAGTTAGCTACATTTTACTATCTAGCGAAAAAATTCACCTCTTACACAACCTGTTTCATTCATCCGTTCATTCATAAAATCAAATACCCATTCGCAAATTTTTCTAGTGAAACCCAATTTCGAAACAACTATATAAAGCTTGATTTCTTATTATCCTTTCGTACTTGCCTCAGAAATAAAGTCCCTTACACATTCGTTGGCGGAGACAACGGAACCCAAAGATTATTTCTGGTTACAAATTATATCTTTTATTATGCCATTCGCCACTTTGATAAACATATTTAACATACAAACTCCGCTGTAATTTGTTGCCCGTTTTTTATCTCTTTTCAGAATGGATACGACTGTGCTTTCCACTTTGCCGGTATTTGAATACTCACCCACACCTCATTATTAGAATTTGTAGCAAAGTTACTTTTGCTTATGAACCCAAATTCACAATCATTCCATAGCTCACTCGATTAGTACATGGATCTATCCCATTACAGCAAACTATCTTACACATTTGGAAAATTTGAAGCATTCCAGCGTTTTAAAGATTCCTCGCAGCTTATCCAAAATTAATGTTAAGCACAAAAAAGATATGAGACATCTACAGGAAAGCACAGTAACTAAAACTCTTTGTTTAAGTGTTTTCTATAAATCATAATCAAACAGTACACAAATGTTAAGAGTTTCAGGTAACTATTTTCTGTACGTATATTGTCAGAGCCATCTTTATCAGAGCAATTTAGATGGCTCTGATATTGTGCCACCATTAATATATGTTTACAATACACAATATTTAAGTTTTGAAGTATAGACCAAAATTTAAAATGTACATTAAGTTTTAAAACCGTAAAATGGTTGTTAAGAAAATTAGTATGTTTTCAAAACCGATGCTGCCATCGGTCATTTTACGCATACATGTGCTGTAAAAAAGTATTGGTGTATATTCTTCTATTTGTACACGGTTGTGAATATACTAAAGAAAAAAATATACAAACGCATACCGTCACAAAAAAAAAGTACATAATCAAATGCAACATTGTCATTTTGATACAATCGCTCTTAATTATGCGATATTCTTTGGACAAAAAAAAAGTTGCTCTGACAGCTAAAAAGTGCTCTTTTTGCTCGAAACACGTGCGTTTTTGACATTACACATTCTTTGGAAATGATCTCGAGCACTTTTTTTTTGATCTCGAGCACTTTTCAAAAATCGAGATTTTTTCACAGATTTACCCACACATATAAATTTTTAAATGCCAAAACAATATAAACAAAAACAAAACGCAATTTTTAATTTCTTTTGTGAACTATATTTTGTCGAAAATGTGTGAAATTATCAAAATTAAATAAAAAAGTTAATAACAATAATAATAAAGGATTATAATAAAATAAATCTATATGTTTTAAAAGACCATACTATGAAATTTATGTTTGTGTAAATTGTGTAGCATCATAATTTGTATTTTATTTTCACCAATACATCGACAAAAAGAGCAATTTTTTGTTTTCGTATTCTTTGATAAAAAAAAAAAGTGCTCTTTTCTCTCATTTTGCAAAGAATATCACATTAGAAATGGAATAGAGAATAAAAATGCTCAAATGGTATTAAATCTTTTGTAGTGTGCGTCTGTTTTTCGAAATAGATTAAATATTGTTAGTGAGAACCGAGTAATTTTGATTTGTTATATGGAATTTTTCGTTTACCAATGCACTCTTAAGTTGATATTTTCATTTGATTGTGCTCGTACGAATAAAATAAGCAGGGTTGTGTAAACACACACACACACTTGCGACGGCTTCGATACTAACCCATCCGAAGTAATTTCACTACTTATTTTGACTAGTCGTATAATGACAGACATAATTGTAAAAATTATGACGATCAATTTCGATTGGCTGTTATCGCAAATATTATTATACTTAGATCAAAAAATATTATAATCATAAATTGAGATTGTTTTGCTAGAAGGAGATAGAAAATAAATCATCTCAAAAGGAAATTTGCATTTCGAAAATAGGAACTATAACATCGAGCTTAATTTTTAAGATCATAAAAAGCTCTTATAATTCTAGTACACTCATTCGCATAATTGTTTTGGAGAAAACAGAAAGCAGATAATAACTTATGGATATTGTTTCATTTGTGATTTATTGCGAATGCAATAAAAAGTACATATTCGATTTTATACTTTTTGTGGCTGTCGAACAAAAATAATGTTCCATTCCGGTTTGATTGAGATAGTTTTTTGTTTCGTTTACACAACTATTAAATATATATTTTTGTCTTATTTTAATAACAGTCAATTTTTTTTCATGGAATAGATCCATTTCTCGGAAGCTTTTTTAGTCGAAAGCTTTTGTTTTAAAAATATTTTTTTTCAATTATATATCTGATATTTTTAAACGCCATAAACGAGCGTGATACTATCATAATTATTTTGTAACATGCATTCAATTTGGCCGGCTATATTTGCCAAATGGATGTTTGCCAGTCGGTATAAACATCGAAGAATTTGTATGTTTTGATAAATATGGCAATAATTGTATTGTTAATTAAATTATATAACTTTAGAGAAGGCTGCTAAGTTGAATAATTATTTCCCATTCATGAATCATAATAATAATGATTTGCTAAACTGTAGGTGAAAGTATTCGAAAGGGGAGTGCAAACGAAATGAAATTCTTCACATCTTGTTCATCAAATTAAATTTGTTATATTTCAATCATGACTAAGTGCACATAAATAGTTAAGTATATTTAAACGAGTGTATATATTGTTCTATCGTATATATTATAAAAAAAGGAAGGAAATTAATTATAGTTTTGTTATATTTACGTTTCTCAATTATAAATTGATTTATTTCTTTTCAAACTTGTGCCAAATTTAGATCAAAATAAAAAGGTCAAGAACTAAGAATTAATTTAGTTAGTTTTTTGTTCCTCAAAATAGATTCAAAATTTTATTTGTTTGTTTGATTTGCTCCTAATTTGGTTTATAAATGTGAGAACTCACACGTGAATGACGTGTAGTATCCGTTTTATCGCATATTGGATGATTCATACGATATATATTTTGTGTTCTTTGTGTGAGGTATGCGGACCAGATGATCCAGATTTTGTCACTATATATACATTATATGATTAATAGTTTGTATATAGATTATATATATATTTATGAACACGCTCGATAAAAATCTATATTAAATTAATTTTATCCTTACTGTTTGTTTTGTTGCTGCGCGTATATTATTATATCTCTTTTATATACAATTTCGCATTCAAAAATGTTTCATCTTTTATCAAACGTATATAAAGAATTCTTAAAGATCGTATTTAAAGCATCAAATGTTTTATATAAGCACACAATAGAATATGAAAACAAAAACAAGGAATTGAGAAAGATTAAACATTTTGTGCCTTTTTTAGTGTATCTTATATAAAATTTATGTAAGATTGTACTGTCTATACGATCTCGCTCATAGAAAACATATAAAAAGAGATTTAAAGAAAATTGTTGTGGAAAAGACTTTTCACGATATGGAGGTAAATCTTCCAAAAGTATATACGATGATGCACCTTTGTTCGCCGTGGCTAGAAGAAAATTGTACATTGGTTAACTTCCAAACACATATATATATGAGAGATCTATAAAAATCACCTCTCACCAGTCTATAGTAATCCTTTGCTATACAACAAATAATATTTCCTTCGGGGCAATTTAATTGGATTACAAGAAGAATGTATACAACAAAAGAAATATATGGATTTCAATTTTATATTTTCACTTTCTTTACGTTTTGGTTCAATTTTCCCAATATATGTATCTGTAAAAAACTAGTAACAAGATTACGAAAAAAATACTCAATTATTCATTATGAAATGTTAAGAATTGACCATTGAAAACATATGTGACTACGAATTTTGATGTTGTTTACCAGAAAACGTGCATCCAAGTTCCTTTTTTTTCCTTTGGTCTCGGAAAAACTAATTTTTTGTTGTTGTTGCTGCTGTAGAAAAATTTATTACTTTAACGTTTTGCTTTTGATTTTAGATTAGTTTTTTTTTATAACTTTTCGTGTTGCTCTTTTATACAATACACACATTTGTACAAACATACTCATAGATTGCTTTTGTTGTTTTATAGTAGATTTCTAAGATGATAAATCAAATTGAAATACATACACGACACGAGTATGTGGAATAACATGAAGTAACCGATATACTGGAAAAGTTAAAAAGGATTCAGAACCCTTTTTGAAAAAACAAGGTTAAATTTTTTTTATTTGATATTGAATTATTTGGGGTCTAATGTCCGTATATAGGGTCCTACAATAAATAAGCAATTTTACTACATAGTTAATATCAATATTTGCTCAGTAATTTATTTGGTTGAATCATATGTTCTCAAGTCATGACGTAATGAGCTTTTAAATCAAAACATCGATTTACGTTATGCATACTAAGTATTATTTTCTTGACCTTTAAGTTTCGCAACTCTTAATGACAAAATGGTCAGACAATGGCAACACCACAGATCACCTTTTCTTAAATTAAGGTTAAATAAAGCAATTAAAATCCTGAGAACTACACCGCTACTGAATCAACGAATTTCTCACTATCGAAATCCACACGTGAGTCGATCAACACTCTCATCTATTCCAAATTGGCTCTCTGAAGGAAGCTGAGCAAGAAGTGATGTAGTGAAGGTAAATATATTTGCTAAACACCATTGCGCATTGCCTAAACCTAACGAGAAAAATTCCACAAATTCTAATGAATTATATAATTAAGGCTGAAAGTATGCCAATCAAAAGGACAACATCGATGTAAATAAATACACCCGATCTGATAGAGACATGATCTGATAAGTGGAAAATATTGTCAAATCTACTGGACGAATATATCAAATTAATAACTTATATATTTTCCTTGATATAATGAAAACAGGTCACAATCCAGAAATCTGGAAAAATTTAATTGTTATAATGATTCCGAAACCTGGCAAAGATGAAACAATATTGAACCCATATCGCCCAATCAGTTTAGTACCCACTCTCAATGCACCAATGCAAAAAATGCACCTGCAAAAACTTAAGCCAATTCTGGAGGAGAAAAAAACCATTCCGGATTATCAATTTGGACTTAGAGAAGAACACGGAACCGTTTAGAAAATTGTTTCAGAAATCAGGGAGTTCCATTGAACAAAAAAAGTGTTTCTATATGTAACCCAAGCTTTCGAAGTATTGCATAAAGGACTTCTACATAAAATTAGAGCACACTTACCAACGTTTCTGTAAATGAATTTACGCAGGAGTACCTCAAGGCAGTGTACTGAGTTCAGTGTTGTACTTGATCTATACATAAGACCTACTATAATCAAATTGCGTGAGTCTCTACATACGCGGATGATATCACAATCTTACAACAAGAATTCTATAAGAACTTTAGACAAAATCGAAAAATGGCTAACGAAATGGAGAATTAAAGCCAAAATGCGTAAATCTGCGCACATAACATTCACACCCCGTTAATTACTCTTTCCGTCTGTAAGACTAAAGAAAATCATTCAGCCACAACACAAAAGAACGTACATTCTGGACTACATTTAGATAGAAGAATCACGTCAAACGCCAACAAAGCAAATTAAAATGCATGTTGGAAAACACTCAAAGTTAAGTCTAGACTGTAAGGTCTTGCTGTACAAAATGATACTTAAACCCATCTAGATATATGGTATTCAGCTGTGTGGTTTTGTGTGTGCAACATAATAAAACTGGAAAGAAGTGGTAACGAATACTTCGAACAATGGTAAACGCAGCCTGGTATGTACGCAATGAAAACCTACATCGGGATTTACTCATCGAAACTGTAATCGATACAAGTTATTAGTACAGCGAAAAATACCAGTTAAAAGTAGATTGCCATCCTAACGAATTAGCCACGGAACTATTAAATAGGCTAAGATAGAGACGACTGAAAAAAGGGCTTCTCTGGACTTAGCCAGATAATTCAGAGATAGTCGAGTACACGTTAATATTAAGCAAACATAGGTCTTATGAAATAAATTTATATTAGTTTTTAAGATTTCATAAGTAGAAAAGATTCAAGAATAGAAGCCAGAGGCAGTAAAAAATTATCTTTAATCTGCGATTTCTTGACATTTAGTGATAAGAAGTATGATAAAATGAAACTGTCGTAACTTACTGCAGTTGAATCATGAATGAACAACTTCACGTCGTATATTGAAACATGTAAAAAAGACAACAATATATACTATATCGCTTTCACCAGTCAGCTGTTTGTGATATATTATGTTAAAATGGGTTCCAATATCATTAATTAAGTTGTTTTCATATACTTAAAAAAAGTTAAGTTAAGTTGTTGTGGCTGCTATCGCACACTTAGACCAATTTTGATCCGTTGTGATACCACTCTATACGGCTATAGGTCCGAGTCTTTTCGTAGAAACATCTGCGCATTGCATAGCTCCATGTCAGGCCTATAGTACTGACATGGAAGATGGGTCGGCCCAAGGATTCTAAACACGACAGAGGATCCAGATATGTTCATTTTACACAACCGATCAAACCGCCCAAACGATCGAAGGTGAAAAACCCATTTTGCATCCTGCCTCGAATCGGATTCGAACCCGGTACCTCCCGCTGCAACTGCCGCAGCTTTAACCACTGCGCCACCTGAGCGGTTTTTCATATACTTACCATATTATAAAAATTTTATCACTACCTATTCAACCACTTCATATAAAAATAGTATAATCAATTTTGGGGTTATGTCGAAACGTCAATTTATCGATATAAAATATTCATTTCTCCTTAAAATAAATAATAATGTAATGAATTTCCCCTTTTAAATTTATTGCAAATTTTGTAGACTTATTTTTTTCTATCACGAAAGTCTCCAATCGACCATCGATCGACATTCTAGAGTAACATTTCAGTAATCAGGTGGTAATCGAATGCAGTTTAGTATTAGAATATGTGGACGCAAGTCATTCAGTTGCTTTGGAGCGCGAGTGAGCAATGAATATAGGTACAGTACTTAATTTAGTAGTATGCGTTGTGGAAACCAGCTTGACCCGGTGTAGTAACAAATTTTATCTTTGTCGCTGACGCTCGTATTGTGCTTACAACTATTTTATTTCATCTCTTCAGTACCTTTTCGGGCGAGTTGATGCTTTGTGATGTTTGTGGTGGTTAAACGAGATTAATTGAGGAATCCACTGACAGGGTGTTTTCTTGTAGTCGAGATAGTATACTCTTGGGTTGATTGTGTATCTTAAGACATGTTTATCTTAAGATCACTTCTTTCCGTGTTGATATTTATTAAGCCTTGTATATGTATATTATATGTATTAATCTTGTCGTGATTGTCATTATCAACAAAGTGTTTATAGATTTAATGTTATGTCTTATATGTATGGATATTTGAGAGTTGGACCTCGAAGGATCGTTGTCCCGTTATAAAAGCAATTAGCGACAATTAATGTTATATTTGATGGGACTGATTCAGAAACCTATAAATGTATATAATTAGTACAAACACCAAATCGTGTAAAATTTAAACAACCACCAAATTACATGAATTAATAGACTTTCGCGAATTTTCCGACAAAATGTAAAAATGTTTGACATAAACAAGTTGGGTATACGCAACAACGAAATTATCACGTATTTTAACATGGAAAATGTTTTCGTGTTTTTATTTTAAATAATTTAATTATGCTTGTAATATATTTTAATAAAACAAAAACTGTTAAAAAAAATGTCTAGGGGTTGCAAGATAATTTAACATGAACCATTGAAAGCACTGAAGATGAAAATTGTAACAGAAAATTGAAAAACTGTCACATAAATGTAATAAAACCAAAAAAACATTTGTAGGATAATTTTTTTGTAATTCATAAAGCTCTTTCGTTATGTCGTCGTCTTTTTCTTCTTCTTCGTTTTCTTTCTTAACAGTATATATGACTTTTATTATTAACACTTAAAGGCGGATATAGAGATCGAGATTAAGCAGTAGTAAAGGAAAAAAGCCGAATTGATTTCCGTAGTGTGTTATATATTCTCATGCTTCTTAATCTTAAATATTCATTTTTTCGTGTTTTGTTGGGGTTGAGTAGCGAGCGAGCGTATCACAACGAGGAAAATAAAGAAAACAGGAAAAACGAAAATTTTCAAATTAACTTGTTTCAAAAGGAAATTTTTTTTTGTACAGAAGGAATATTTGAAAAGAACGCAGACATTAAAAGAAATGGGAAATGTTTATATATATCACAAATAAGGTGAAAAAGGTTTTCCCTATCTGTGTTGTATAGGATTTTTGTTTGCCTTTAATGTTTATTCCATAATACTTGTAAGAGATATACATATCTAGATATGGTATTAAAAGAAATCAAAGCATAAAATAAAAATATAAAATATAATTTAATTTTTATTTTTTTTTTATTTAATTTTAATTTAGTTGTTTAGTTTTATTTAAGTGTGCATGTAATGTACCAGTGTATATGGGAAGGATGTAATTGTTAATTTAAATCCATTTTTGTATTAAAATCTCAACCAAAACGATTTTAATCAATTAATTAAATTACAACATATAGAATTACTGTAGCAGTATATGCTCAATGGTATTGCCAAATTATTTGACACTATTAGACGTCTTAATTAGAACATCTTATAAGGAACTGAATCCCGTGTATGGTAATGGGCAATAAAAGGTCTAAATCAGAACCTGTAATTAAAGGTTACGTTCGATGAAAATTGATTACTATCATCTCTACCAGTAGTAAAAGTTTTGAAATGTAACATGATTGATACCAAACATTTCGTTCTCTCATTCAACTGTATTGGGCAAACTGTACGATATAATACAAAACATAATGTCATCCAATAAGTTGGCCATAAATCTTTTCAATTCAAATAAAGCGGTTCTTGTTAGTAGGACAACTATATAAATTTGTAGGCAGAAGAAGTAGGAATAGTGGAAGAAGTACAAGAGTACAACAACTCAGCAATGAGTACAATTCGCGTAGTTTCTTTAAAGGAATCACCGAATTGTACTATACCTTAAAAAATTAGTCAACTGCCATTCGGGACTAGGATGGAAACTTTTGTACTAACGTCGATGTTGAATACCCCTAAATACAGACCGTAGCGATGTTGGCCATGCAGAAATTAAAGAAAAATCGTTCACTTGGAGTTAATTGCATTAATTTAGAGCTCTTGACATTCGGAGGGCTAACTTTGTTAAACTGTCTTTTTTACCTTATTCGATTGGTATGGCGAAATGAAGTTATATTTGAATATGCAAATTTGTATATGCAGATGAACTTTGTGTTTAGATTAAATGGTAATGACGTGAAAGAGTTACTTGACCCACTAGAATTTTGGTTGTAAAATCGGTCTTGGTCACTAAGACCAGAGATCAGGATTTTGGAGTATCTTGGATCTCTCATTAAATAGTGTGGGAGAGAACATCAAGTTTCCAGAAATTAAAGAATAGCGAGGACGCTGGCTTGCTCAGATCTGCGTGCTGATCCGAATCGAATGATTTTTAATATTTTCAAAAAGAGAGTTGCCTTTCGGCAGTCGAAGAGGTCAGTAGACGGAGAGAAGACGATGGCTCGACGGCGTAAAGAGCAACCAACCTTATGAAGATGGAGCCATATTGTAGACATGTTACGGACCAACAATGGCCAGTAAAAGCCGTTAAAATAAATTAACTGTCGAAAGCTTGACGAACTAGATCTCTAATCAAATATACACTTCTTGCAGTAGTTTAAACTTCCCGTATTTACTGATCCACCGAAGTCTACTGATCAAATCTTTAAAACTACACAGAAATGATAATGGGTGACTATAGTAATTATTAACTTATAAGTGCGATGAGACATACCAAAATTTGACTTTGGACGTACGAAACGATTAAAGTATTAAGATAAACAATCAATATTGTTAAAATTAGATAATACACTTATAATATTTTGGTTATCGCGGTAACAATGTCATTGTTGCCTACAACTATTTTTTGTGTAGCATTGAACAATGTGAATAACAAAACAATATTAAATACTCACTAAGGTTTTGTTATCGTGAAACGTCATTTTATTGAAAAAATTAGATTTTGCAACCTCACTTATTTTTAATAAGTACACTGCCGAGGTGTAATATTTCTGACAATCTTAATTGATTTCAAATATGGGTTCTTAACTCAAAAGATTTCAATTTTTGGTATTAGAGTCATTACTCGGTTTTCAGCTGAGGCTATTTTCCAGCCAATATTTTTCATTTTCTTCAATTTTGATTGGTTAAGTTGGTTGAATCCTAAAACTAGAAAATAAGTTTTCTTGCCAAAATTTCAATTAAGTGGTTTCACAACCACTGAACATGTGGTTGCACTGGTTAAGACCCTTGCTGGTTTAAACATTTTCAGTACCTTTATATTTTTTTAGACGGTTTTACAGGCCTTTGTTGGCCCGTACCATGTCAATAATCTGACTGTCTTCATACTGTTGTTATCAGCTCTTCATACGCAATAAGCAATTAGAAGATGTCAGATCGTTCTCTATACGCCGTGGATCGTCCATCGTCGCTGACATAGACTTCTTTGCCTAACGAAAGGCGGCTCACTCTTCAAAGATTGCAAGTTACCAAGCCGGCGTACTCGCTGTCCTTGATCCAAGATACTTGAATCTCATCACTCGTGCAAACGTGTGGCTACCACTACTGAAATCAATTGCATTTTGGTCTTGAAAACCAGAGATCAGATATTTGGTTTTGAACTCGTTGATTTTGAGACCAACGGAAGCTGAACACTGTTCCAGTGGATTAAGTGTCTCTTTCACTCAGGGGTTTCACTTTTGCAAAGGATGTATTCCAAAATAAAATTAAAAAGTATCGGGGACAGCATTCCTCCTTGCCGTACACCAGGAGTATAAGTTCTCGATATTCAGTTCTCAACTTTAATACAGCATAGTGCCTGCGTTACTGTCATTCCTAATTATTCATGCGCATACCATAGCCTCTCTCGGTTGATCGAGTCTTAGACTTGCTTGAAATCTAGGAATACTTGGTGTAGCGAGACAATCCTCCTTGGTAGTCACCAATAAGTTCCTCCGCCAGAGGAGTAATTCTTTCCAAGATAATGTATGACAGTTATTTGTATGCTGTGAAAAGCAGAAGTTATCCCTTTATATAGCTGTAGAAATTGAACAAAAATTTTGGCGGTTTTCGTATTTTCTGAATTAAAAATTTAATTGAACCATACGTTTGTGAATTTTAATTCACAAAGTGTTTTATATAACGTATATTGAGCAGACTAAACAAAATACTATACATACGGTTATTTATAAATTTCATTCGTGTATTTCCATTTTCATAAAAAAGAATAAAATTTTATATAAACATTTTTTTTTCGAATTCTAATTTTAAAAATTTTAATCAATGTAAATAAAATAAATCTCGTCGAGAATTTTTATTTTTGTTTTGCCTTACATATAATATACAGAGTACTCTCGTCGTCGTACTATGAATGTTTCAAACAAAATTTATTGATTTAATTACACGATAAAACTGAGCTAAACTTTTAATTTTATTTATATTTTTTTTTGCTATTAGCTGAAAACACAAAATTAACCCCATTAATTTTAATTAACCCTGTGTACTTGGTGTTGTTGTTACTTTTGGATTGGATACAAAGTGAAATATTTTTTATGTTTACTTAAAATTATCTTAAAATTAAAATGAAAAACGGATTTCTTCAAGAAAATAAAAAAGAAAAGGGATTACAACTTTTTTTTTTCGAGCTTTAAATTATGTTAAATTAAAAAATTGTAAATTTTAAATTGGTTCGTTTTACTTGTTCGCGCAATTGGACTCATCAGGCTAGGCCGGGTATAATAATTAGTACAGTTGACGACAGTTATAATTATTTTCTCCAATCATTTGTTTAGGACATAGTGAGATCCAACGATAAGTAATATTATTAAATCTAACACCAGTGGCCCAATTGAAATTCTTTATTATACGACAATAGCCAAAAGTGGCCTCGTATTTTTAAATAATATGTATTAAATAATTCAATAAGCAATTGAACGAAAAACCAACAAAAGGAAATATTTTACATAGAATTTTGGCAGCGTGGTTTAAAATTAAAACAATTGAAATTCAATACAATATGTAAACGAAAATCATAAACATTAATTTTCCATTGTTTATTCAAGACGCTTTTATGTTTGTCCATTCGTTCATTTCGTATTATTTTGCTCTGATGTTTAATAAATAGTTGATGAGAAATTGAAGGTAGAACAATTTGGTTTAAAATAAATTACTTCTTATAGTATATGTGTTCACAGAGTGGTATTGGTGTAAATCATTGATATAATCTTGAAGTCTCCTCTAAAAAAATCGGTTATCCCGAAAAGTCTATTTTCTAATGTGTGTGTCTGTTTTGTTCTGATCTTATGGATGTACTCAAATATCAAAGACAATTTCGTCACTGTTATATTGGAGATTTGCATTCTTAAGTGGAGCTTCTGGTCCATAAAGCCTGATTACCATTATGAAAAATATACTGACAGAAAAGGATAAAAATACAATTTTTCCTAAAGTGCGAGAGAAATAAAAAACATTTCCAGTACAAAAAATTATTATAGCAGTACTGATAAAATATATCAAGAGAAGTATTTTTCATCAGTACTGAAAAATGTTTTATAGGAAAAATGTATATGGATGGGAAATCGTTTATATGCAGTGAAGCCATATTGAAAAACTGAAGTCATTTCTTAAATACGAAGCATTTTAAAGTAGTTTTTATGGTCAATTCATAATTTTAACATTTATTGTTCAAAGTGTTTTTTGTCTTTTTTTTAATAACAAAAACCAATTTGAAATTTATTGGTTATGTTATAAGCATCTGCCAAAATATATCCATTTAGTTTTACTATAAAAAAAGAAAAAAGAAAAAACGGTCTCTGTCACTCTAATGGTAGTTTTGATTTGGTTTTTTCAGTAAAAAATTCTAGCAGTATCTTTTTCATAGTGGAAATCACTTAAACAACATATTCTATTCAATAAATTACGATGTCGGCTACCCTTTTTGATAGCACCAAAAGCTTTACATGTCGAGATTTTCACTATAACCATTTGAGTGGTTAAAATCAAATAAATGAAAACGATTTGATTCTGGAATGATCAAGATCGTTCCGGTCTAGAATTGACTTATTCCATTTATTAAGCCACTATGTCAGCTAACAAATTGATAATACCATAACTATTTGATGTTGAGATATTTGCTCTAACCTTTTGAGTGATTTAGATGTCGAGCCTTCATATAAATGAGAAGGACTAAAATCGGTCTGGGTCGTAAATTATTTGTTCTATTCAATAACCCACGATGTCAGAACCTCAAATGGATATCGAGCTTTCATGTAAATGAAGGCTTTTTGATTGTGGAATAACTAGGATAGTTTCCGGTAGAAACGATCATATAAATGTATAGATGGTAACAATCATATAGATGGTACACGTGACAGAATTTTTAATAAGCGAACTTGATTCGGATGGTATATCTAGCTTAAACGAATTTCACTGAATAACTACACTGAATAACTAAATACATCACAAATCACTGGCTATAATCTCACTGTGAAATAAATGATAATCCCTGCATCATCTGCTTCAATAATTGTTTTTGTTTTTATTCGCAAAATTTCAATAAAATTAATTAACAATTACATTACATAGATTACATACTTTACATAGATTACACCAAAAAATCTCATGTAATTTTAATGTCATCTATCCATGTAAAGTAATCTATTTTGTCTACGTCACAACCCTGATATATTGCTCGATACAACCAGCTTTTGGTCTTGTAAAAAATATAGAAATTAGAGCCTCTCCAGCAACCAGCACGTGTAGATGAGTTTTCAACAGAATGATAGTGTAATCATTTAATAGATCACAATTGATTACCAGTATCTTAACACGTACATTGTTTTTTGACATTATCTACCGGAAGGTAAATTTAAGGAAAACGACAATGTTTCTAACTGTGGCCCAAATTGCGTGTCAACGACCTTTGGTTTCAACAATTTATTTATTGTCAACAAAATTTGGCCCTACCACCTTTTATTACTAAAACATGTTGACTATTCATGTCAACTGATTCGCTGTTTAGCCATAAATTGCAAAGTGTATAAAACATGACAGAATGGGATGCTAGCAGAGGAAATAATATATTTTATATAGGATTTCAGTAAAACTCTTATCTAGATTAAACAAAACCTAGTTGACTTGAAAAGAAAAACGCCAACACAATGGATTGCAAGAAAAAATTTCAGTGCATGTTATCTTTACGACGAAAAGCATCTTATGCTTAATATTTTAATAAATTAATAACTTCCAATTCCGGATTGAAAACTCAAGACGAAGGAATCTATTTTTTTTATGCAAATCCTGAATTAGGTTTAAGAAATTGAGTTAAAGCGATTTGAATCAAGTTTAACATTTTGAGTTTTAAAAGCCTTAAATATTTGAATTTCTGAATTTTGAGGCAAATTTTCTTGCAATAACTCTCGAAACAGAAATGGAATGTTTAAGTATAAATCAGAACTATAAAATTGTTACAGATATTATTTTGCATATTTAAGGTTTTTATGAGTAGTTGAAAAACTGCCAACAAATACTTAAAAATTATTTTCAACGAGAAATCATTCTAACAAATTCCGCACAAGACTTTTTTCACTTAAGTATATTAACTTAAGCATAATAGTGGAAATCTAACGTTTATCCGTTTGGGTTACAAATTACAGATTTCTAGGGTATTCCCACCAAAAGAATAAAAATTCTCTCGCCATCTAGAATATTTAGAATAATGAGCTGACTGAACAATTACATTTCTCATCGTTCAAATATTTATAGATAATAAAAAAAAATTATTATCTTGCAAAATATTTATTTTGACATTTGGACGAATTCCAAACATTAAAATTTCTGCATGTAGTCATAGTGTATATACTATAGTGTTATATTAAACTATCTGCCAATCGTGTGAAGTATCTTATCCAAATATATCTAAATATAAATATGTTTCGTGTCTGGTGCTATTTGTTGGTATATATCGGATATCGATTAATTCCGATATCGTTTACGATGTAATATTTTTTTTTTTTAATCACGAAATTCCGAAATGTGTACATACTGTATGTGACAGCTGTTGCAACAGTATATTACACATATTGGTAAACGCATTTTACACAAACTAAAATCACTTTAAATTATTGAGCGATAATCAGTCGTCGACAACGTTGCACTTTTCGAGATAATATTTGAGGTTGCCATGATTGGTGAAGTACACTAATTCATAATTCGATCCTCGTTTACTCACCATCGATTGGGTCAGATTCGTCGACTTGGATCATTTTGGGCAAAATTATCGTATACAATTGCACCTTCCAAATGTTATTTAATTAAATTTGTATAAAATTAATTTTTTTTATATTCACAAAATCACTTAAATAAATTTTTAAATTATAAAATTCACCAACAATAATTATATATACACTTTAATTACAAATAACTTTGTTAACAATTAATTTATCACTATTCCAGCATTTTCCAGTGCAAAGCATTTTAATCTTTTTTTGGACGTTCTGCCAAAAAACAATAATTTATTTTAGCTTAAAACTCTTTCTGATCGAAATTCTAAAATATCCAGGTAAAATTTTATTTTTGGTTTTGTGTTCGTTGATCGGTTGTACGTGATAAAATATTTGATATGATAAGATAAAATAGTAATTCAATTGATAACGTTTATTATATTCGAAAAACACATTTTTATCGATTAATAAAATATTTATTGCAATAATCGTAAGTCGTTAAATAAAAAAAAAAAAAAAATAAAAATTTATATTTATTCAAAAAATAATTTTGTACGCGCGCGTTCGGAGATCTGTGCTTGATATTTGAAAATTTTCGATTAACCAAATAAAAAAAAATGAAACAGACAGAATTATCCGACGAAATTTTATATATTTAAAAATATAAGAAAATACTTTTGTTTTTCTTCTTGAAACCGAAAGAAAAAAATTCTATTTTCGAACCATTAGCGTCGAAAATTGGGGGTCGTTCAACATTTTCCGTGCACCCATTGAGTATTTTAATTTCAACGTACTGGATTACCTGTTGATGGATATAATATTTACATACAAAATATACGAAATTGTGAAATATTTAAACAATTTTGTTTAAAATTATTTTTATTTAAAATGTTAATTAAAATTTTGTTTTGTTATGGTCAGAAATACCGAAAACCTATACAAAATTTTACTTTTTTTGATTGTACATTGAAAAATTTCCTATCCGCCAAAAACAGACAGAAAAGCGATCGAGAAATGAAAATTCTATTTTTGTCCAAAAAAAAAAAATGTTTTCGTTTGTTTTACCAGACCATAGCATAGCAATGTTTCTCTCGCGTCGCTGCTCTCAGCGATTTCACTTAAGAATTTGATCGGGATTATTATTTTCTTAATATTTTTTTTTCCATTTTATGATTCAAAATTGGAAACTTATCTGTTTCGTATGTATGTATGTATGTATATGAGTCGAGCATATTGATAGTAGTATTACGTTATTTTTAATTTATTAGTGTGCTATACGTCTGTCGTATACGTAACAATGCTATTTTTAATTTTTGAATAGAGAGATCATTGAAAAGAGTCATTAGCGTACACAAAATTAAACCAAGAAAAAGTTAAATAAAGATTCGCGGGTTTTATGGAATGTGTATTTGTATATATACATACATATAATAGTAATAAAATGGCATATTAATGCTCGTTGATGACCCTCAATGTGTAAACAGTTTGGCGCCATCGGTTTAGATCACAACTTTGACTGGTGATTATTGTCTCTTTAGTTATCAATTCAATATATGAGGAGATCCATATAATAGCCATTAGAACCTCTTCAGAATTTACGTACTATGGGGGATCTTACTTAGGTACTAGTCAGATGATATAATAGTAATTTTAACCTTAACACGTTTTTGAGGCTGGCTTAATTGCTTGAACCGAATTATTTCTGGTAGTTTTGATAGTTGGTAAACTTTGATAAAGTTTTGTGTAAATGTATTACAAACACAGTTGGACGTGTAAATTACACGATGTAATTTACACGATTTTTTACATGTAAAAAACGTGTAATTTATATAAGGTTATTGTTAATATTTTATATGTAAATATGTAAAAAACGATAAAATCAAATCTAACAAATCTTATCAAATCTAACTGTAAATATACTGGATATCGATCTGGAGTGGTTATTTAATTTAATACCGGATAATTCTCTTAAGTTCTACATTCTTCGTTCTTCATTCGTTCAAGACTATGCGCTCATACAATTATTTCATATTCCTTGACACATTTTATCAAAATAATCGTGGAGAATAATAACCTGAACTTTTTGACTAAGGTATAAATTGATCTAACGGTTTCTTTGCATCAGAAAAGATTTATAATTTTAAATTGATTCGGAAAATAATTAAAATTTTAAAAATAGATGGCACTATATTAGATTTTTGGCATTTTAAAACAGATGGCACTGCGATCTGGTGTTGCTTTTGTTTTTTTACATGTAATTTACGTTTTATCTTATTTTAAATATATTTAATATAATTTACACAAAAAATGTAAAAAATATTTTTTATATGTAAAAGCCCAACTGTTCTAAATATGATAACTGAATTCCAGTGCATTCAAAGAAATAAAGTTCAATGGCTTACTACTCGATTTCCATTGTCGCGGCACAAATTACTACTACAGATAGCCAAACTATATGGAGAAATCATGTATATAGACTGAAATAAGGGGAAATAATTGTACCCTGGATGAAAAGGCTATATTTGAATTTTATTGTCTCTTTCATTCCTTTAGCATTGATATTACGATAAATAAATGTTTGTATATAAATTTTGTATAAAATATGAAGAACTCATATACTGTCCTGAATGAAACTAACCGCAGTGGCTTGAAACATTTATTTGATTTCATGTATGTATTTGAACTTAGTATTATAGATTTGATTGAATTTTATTTATCGTAATATCAATGGTAAAGGAATGAAAGAGAAAATAAGACTCAAATATAGCCTTTTCATCCAGGATACAATTTTTTCCCCTCATTTCAGTCTATATACATAATTTCTCCATATAGTTTGGCTATCTGTAATAGTTATTTGTGGTCGCGGCTCAACATTTTGATTGTTGCATCTCTAAATGTGGAACATCATCATCTTATGCATGAGTGGTACGTTACACCAACGTCTACGAGTATAAGTCTTCTATTTGATCAATAATCACTAAAATCACTCAATTCTTTTGAATAATGGTGTAAAACTTGGCAGAAATCACTGGAGCCATTTGTATTTATGTACATAGTATATTCGTGATAAAAACTGTTGTGAGACTCTAATAGCTTTACTACCAACAAACTTCATAGTATTTTTGGCCATTACTATATGTGTGAAGAATATGATCACTATATATTAAAAGATGTCATAAAATAGTATCCAATGAAAAAATATTGAGTTAGATTGCTTACAGTTGGTATAAATTATATAAAGATCGGGTCTCAATATGAGCTATATTGCGTGAATAAACCAAACAGAATATTCTAAATAAGAAGTCCACACTGAGAAAGCGAATAAAATGTAAACTCCGTATAAGAAATAGTGCAATTTGGTGCACATCGCAGGAATTACCGGTCAATTTGTTTTTATTAACCGCTAAAAACGCTAACCAAGCCTTTTAGGGTTTGAGATTAAGTAATGAACGTTCTTTACCATTAGGTCATACCGTGATGATGCAACCAAAGGTATTAAAAATATAGCGAACCAATCTAAATAACTATATATTAGTAATTTTAGGTAATCGCGCGTACGCCTTATTTGATAAGAAGTTTTATTAACTATGAATATTCGATCACACATTTATATATAGGGTGGTTATCGCATTAATTATTTCGGCTTGTATATCTATATTATTTCAGTGATATATAAGTTGAGATGGTGACGTGATAATAATGCAATTCCTTGGTCGACTTTTAAGTGGTTTATATTTGGTCATGTTTAATTTGATTACATCAGTACATCGTTACGAGTTGATTGTATGTAGATAAGGTACCTTTCAAATAAAAACTGTATGTAGAATAAATATATTGAATATCAAATTATCACCACAAATGTTATGTTAAAAGAAAAGATAACTAAGTAGAATTATTTTGGCTCTGCTAATCAAATTGGTTTTGAGCTGTCCCATACGTATATGAACTATGTTTATATCGTTAATATATGTCGTATAAAGGTCAAACTTGGACCAAAATCTTATATTCGGGCCATACGCATGTGGTTGCTAGATTACAGATCAATAGAACTTATGTGTAGTTTAGAGATAAGTATTTCGATTTCAGTGATTGAATGAGATGATTTTGAGCTGTACCCATCGTATATGAACTATGTTAGTAACTAGCAATGCATACCGTGTTTAACCTTAGTGGAGATTTTATATATGGATTGTATAACAAATAACAATTTTCAGAATAACCAACACATGTGTCGTATGATATATCCGTCAATTTATTAGGTTTTCTATAAAAGCCATTTTCAATTTATGTGTATTCATATCTTGAAAAATTCTTTAAATTTTGAGTATTTGCCAATATTAAACATTTTTGTGTATCTTGATGATGAATTAAGGAATACGCGAACAAGAAAAATAAACTGAATTTTATTTATGTTATCTTAATTTATTACAAACATTTAAAACTCTGTTTTACGGAAATCTTCTCACTAAAGCGCGTAGTTTTGATGAAAATGTTTGTTCCTAAATTGATGGATTCTGTGTGCGGTATGTATAACTTGGTTTTAGTTAATTTTTATATACACTTAATAAATAAACATCGCGTATATATATATATATATATATATATATATATATATATATATATATATATATATATATATATATATATATATATATATATATATATATATATTAAAATGAGCTCGGAAGTAGTTGGGAGGTGATCGAGACCACAGAGAAGCCTTCTAAATGTATCATACTATGGCGTCGTCAGCGGTTTTAAATCACGTGGTTTACCTGAATAGGTTGATGCAGCTTCTATAAGATGTGGAAAATTTATTTACGTTATCAATAGTATAGTAAGTAGCTCAAGTGCGGCTATACTGGTGACGTGACGGTTTCATTTTTTCTTATTTCAGACTTCATCTTATTGGATTTAGTTGCTATCATGGTAAAGATTCCAGGCAAAAATGTCAAACGTTAACAGATTTACCGGTCGATCACAATATATTGCTCAAAGTGAAGGAAGAACTAAGCTTTATATGTCATCAATGATACTGATTCAATGGGTCACCCAGCTATTTGAAATGCTGAAAATATTTAGGTTGATATTAAGGGAAGTAAACCAACCTTTGATAATGGAAGTAAAGCTTGTATCAGATTAGTGGACTGATTAACTGCATAGCAAATTTGATTTAGAGGTCACAAAAAAGGAGCTATAGCCAATCAGACCTCCCAAATCTACTAAATGGAGCCTATATACAGCTATACTTGAATTTAAAATTTTAGGGACAACGACTTAGAACATGTTTCCAATCAGTTGCATAGTATTCGCTCACTCAGCTAATGAGAATAGTGATCCTGTGAAACAAACAGAGTCTATTAAAACGGTTCGTAAAGGACAACCGTAAAGTAGAAAATAAGGAATAGGATCTAATAAGGAGCCGCTAACGTTATACAATCTCGAATTAAGTCGTTTTAAGAAAGCAACATCGTGATCAAAAACAACTCGAAAAGGATACCTTCCTTAGAAGCAGAAAGGTAGTTTTACTGAAAACCGCGGGAATAACAGACCGATTTAGTGAGATAAACCTCATAGAAGGAAACAGTCTCTCAGAAAATATTTATAAAGGCATTAGCTCATTCATTTACTATAAATTTAATTATTATTTTTTTAAATTGAGCTTTAATTGGGTGCAGGGCGGACGGTAGTAGTTGGAAAGAAAGTATAGTTTATCAGATTTGTTGCAGTAAGGTATATAAGAGATTCTTCCTTATATGGTTTGTATATCTTAAGAAGTAATTATATTTCTTGTAAACCTTATTATCTTCCAAACTCTGTACAGTTTCAGCGTATATGCATTTGTGACTGTAAATGCTCAAGAGGGGAAATGTCTTGTGAGTAGGTAGACTGGTCTACGCTGAAATCTTACCGTTATATAGCAAGGAAATTTTAACCAGAATCTTATGACTTGAAACGATTATACTTCTAGTTAATTTACGGTAGACAAAACACAATGATCCACTTTCATGGATTTCCTTTGAGCACTTTTCGTCTAATTTATAAGATAACGAATGTAATAAGACGAATCTTATTTTAGATATTTTGATAAGGCGCTTTATTGATAAAAATAATAAAATAACTATACTTTAGATGTCTTAAATAACCATAAGGATAGACGCACTTTAAGGATGTAGCTAGGCATTCACACGAGGCATTACTGACTGAATAATAATATGTTTCGAATGAAAATTCGTAACATTGCAAATTGCGAACAGTGCGGGGGAGGACGTAAGAAGAAACTGTTGAGCACTTCTTGTTCTCCTGGTCTTCATACTCTTCCCATAGACCACTGCTTTGGATCACAATTCCTTTTTGAGGATCAACTGACGAACTTGAGAATACCAGATATCTTGGACTTCATTAGAAGAAAAAACAGATTTCGGGACTGAGAGTGTACGTCTGTGAAGGGATGTTACAAAGGGTCAATCGAACCTGAGTGACTGGGGAAAAAAATGACCATGAAATTTTTTAATAAGATCATATTACCTGTGCCACTCTTCATCTAACTCGAATATAAAAATTTTTTAATCCAAATTATTAAAATTATTTAATTCTTCACTTTACGTATTATGAAGACAATTGATCATACAATAATGTATCAAGATATCGTCTCCCACTATCTTTGGATTATTACTTCAACCACTCATATATTTAAACAAAATGCATATATTTACTGAATGAAACATCTGATAGACTAGAATACTGAACTGAACCAAGAAAACAAAATCGAATTAATTTATTCAGAGCACACTTGAAGTTATAAAACGATAATTAGGTTAATCGAAATTTCAAAGCCTACTTTTGTCTAAAATTATATTGACAGCAAATATTTAAGCACTTTGTTCTAAAAATACCTTTTATAAGAGGTATCCCATGACTCATTATGCAATTTATAAGATTGGTCCTAGCATCCTTGGATTAAAAGTACATCTTTTCCACTTTATTAAGCATATTCGTGAGTTCACGTCAATCAATCACCCTGTATATAAATATAATGTTTACTATTCACACACTAAGATATTATTTAAGAAAATCTTAAAGTAACAATGACTGTCTTAAAAATGATCAATAATCATCTTTAATAAATTTATTATTCTTATGATTCATCCTACTGTATAGTATATAGTAATGACATACACATTAAATACTACAAGCACACTTCAAGCTGAAAATAAATATTGGCTCCATTTTGTCGACATTCTTATAACAGCAACTTCTTTCTAATTTTAATTAAAATTATTTTCTTAAGAAAATTCATTTTTTGTTGTTTTCGGGTTTTTTTTTTAAAGAAAAGTATTTTTTGTTTGTTTGATGCGATTGTGTGATGTTAATTTTGAGTGAGCGTATACACACACACACACCAAAGAATTATACAACATTATGGTTAGTATTTGTTGTGTTTTGTTTTTCATTTGGTTATGTGACATCATTTTAAGGCAATTAGTTTTCATATAAACACGCGACACAAATTTCACGTGTCGATAAATTTCAATCGATGATGTATGAACATAAAACATAAAGATTTTAGAACAGCCATTACGTTACGACATATAAAAATATACATTTTTTGAGCCATTGTCGTCGCGCTCTCGGTGGAATGCTGGAAGTATTATGCTGCCGTTTTGCAACAGTATATAGATAGCTGACATGTGCGTATTCTTGGGCCACATACCATATATCGAAAGTAAAATATTTGTTCTAATTTTAGAATTTTTCGTGACAAACGCAGTGTTGCCGAACGAATGTATGTACAACAAATATTTTGCTTCATCGTCTGTACTATAAAATTTTTCTAAATCTTTTACCTTGATGTTATAATCGATTTTCTATCTTATTTATTTTTTTTAATGTGATCTTGACTTTAAATATGTACGATTTGTACATGGTAGAGGAAGTAAATGTAGTTGTTCGCCATTTCAAATTTTTTTTGGGGTATACGGGTACACATTATTTGTTCATGTTCTAAATTTATTTATAAAATCGCGGTTTTCATTAATGATTTCACATTCAAGGGTATTAGATGTTCGGAATGTGTATACAATATATACAAAACATATATGTTATACGCGAGCCATTCAATTGGCCACCTTTTGTATCGATCCGAGAAACAAACCTAATTCTTAATACAAATTACGCGATTAGATAATAAATGGAAAATTATTGCAGAATGGAAATTAAATTGAATGTGAAACCATAATAAATAAATAAAAATACATTATAATCCGTAGGTTTGAATTAAATAAGCGAAATATTTAAATTTAATTGATTGGTTTAACAATATACGAGTTTTTATGTACATTTATACTTGTTATGACGGTTTGCAAACTTACAAACTTGTAAGTTCGTTCACACACTTCTTGTCGTGTAAAATTATCGAATTAGTCGTTACTTTGATTAATTTATGTTAGTGTGGAGGTTGTTTCGAGCGCCATAGTCGACGAACTAATGAAAGCTGTATATATCTATCTATTATTTACGTCTAGGCAGTGTGAGATAAGTTAGACTTTACTAGATACCCTGCAGTCATATGGAAATTGAGTCATATCGTTTGAGTGAAGCTTCCATTTTTGTGAGCTGGAAAAACCTCATATATTGTCGCATAACTAAAATCCTCTTTTTAGAACAATAAATCAGTAAAGTGTCCAGTCCCTATAGTATTATGATAGACACACTTTGAAGATCTTGCTGAATATTCTCACGGATCACTGTTCCTTGAATAATCACATGTTTCAAATGGACATTTGGAACAACACAAACTGCAATCAGTGCACTTCTCAGCACTTCTTTTGCGTATTCCTTCATAACCTCCACATAGACTGTATTATTTTCGATCACGATTTCTATTTGAGAACCAATTGACGACTTTGAGGATACCAGATAATTTGTGCTTGATTCGAAGAACAAATAGATTTTGGAACAAAGGGTGTACGTCAGGCCACATTGAGCTATAAACGAGCCTGAGTGACGGGGAAAAATATTATACGTTGTTTAGTGAGATATAAGGGTTAATGACGTGTAAAGATTGTTTTTTGTTGGACATCAATATGTTAATAACAACCAATATTTGATGTTTATTCAACGAGAGTGCTTGTTATAATTTGGACAAGACTAAAAGGATTTAGATAAGATGATGTCAGTCAGGTAGCAATCAAGTCGCTGAACTATTTCTCTGACGTCTAGACTGGCGTTGGGTTGCCATATTGTCTCTGAATGAGATGAGTGAGCATTTCAACATTCAAATAGTTTGGGTCCCCGGCCACTCGGATGCCATGGAGAACTGAGGTAGCACAACTCTGCAACTGCTACCCAAAAGAACAAAATTGGGGAAGCTCATTAATGCACTCAAGAATGTGCTTAAAAAGGAGTCAGTAATATCAGCGAATGAAAGGTGGATGAACACCTCCTCATGTAGTATAGCAAGGCAAATCTGGCCAAAGCTGAACTTGAAACGCTCAAAGACACTGATTTCCCTATACGAAGACGAACTAAAAACGACCGCGAGAATGCTCATAGGGCACTGCCTACTTGGAGAACATGCAAGGAGGCTAAGTCTAGAAGCTAATGACTTATGCAGAAGCTGTATGGACAAGGATATGGAAGAGGCGGTAGCTCACCTCCTATGCTCATGCCCGGCTTTGGCACACAAAAGACATGAATATTTGGATAAATTCTTAATGGACTGCCTCTCTGATCTCGAAAATTGTAAGGTGCGAGATTTATCATAAGTAGCTCAAACTGGTTCTCATAAGGGAAATAGGGAAGTAAGTCGCCGGTTGTTTCTATGTTGTATGGGATTTGCTGAACATTTAAGACAATAGAGTGCCTTTCAATAGCGACACTAGAAATATGTCAGTTTAAAGCATCCATAAATCAATTTGTCAAGTTTGTTGTGAATTGTGCCACAATCGTCCCCCCAAATCAACTATGTGACGTTTGATTGCCCAATTCGAGTTCGGCACCAGTTTGTTAAATAATCAGCCGATGTCTACAGTCAAGCCGAATCATATAGGTCCGTACTTTTACGAAGACGAAACTGTTGTCATAACGATTGTCATAACCATCAGGGACGAACACTAAACAGATCGATGTTAAGGATATTCGTTTAATCTAAACTAGACGAAATCGACAGGTGGTCCCAACAGGATGGATCAAACTATGAGATATTCTACCTTGCGATTTGAAAGCATAACCACCTAGATCGTGCGATTTAGCACATTTACACTTCTTTCTTTGCGGCTATTTCAAGTTGCAGATTCATTTTGATGTTGTTGCGACACGATTAAACATTTGGGTTAAGCTAAACGATTTGAAGCAGGTAAACATTAAGACGCTCATAAACATTGATGACCCTGAATATGCAAATAAATAACTCGATTTTGTCTCTAACACATAATACAAAATTAAGACTGTTGAAACAACCGAGTATAACAAGACAAGACAGCACAAAAAAGATTGTTTCATATGGTTAAATTTTTCAGATATTTTTCTCGGTTTGTAATCCACCCCTCAATCAATTTTACTTAAATTCAGAAGATACTGGGTTCGAGTCCCGAGGATGCAAAAGGGATTTTTCACAATCTAATTACAATCGGTGGTTTGAATGAAACCAACTATGACTCCCTGTTGGAGTGCAGAAATCATGGACCATCCCATCTTCCATGTCAGTTCTATAGGCTGGTATGGAGCTATGCAATGTGCAAATGTTTCTTCGTAAATCGAACCTATAGCCGTATGTCCTCGATTTGGCTATGTAATGGCGTATATAAGCAAACCGTGAAAATGTTGGAGGAGGTTCGAGCCCCAAAACATGGTAAAGATAGAAACCGACAAAAACATTAAGTTAAATTGTCTATAAATGATGAGATGGACTAGAATATTGTATTGTGTTGATTAATTTTAGATAGTGGACACACAGTGTTCATATGTAAATTAAAAAGGGGGGAATGCGGAATATTATCAGTCGACTCTGAAAGCTCAAAATAATAATTTTTAATTTAATTTTGTGATGTAAGAACCACAACCAACGGAACCATTCTTATACGTTCAGACGTTACGTCGAAAGCGGATTTCCCATAATATAAGTTTCAGAGCAATATTGTATAGTTTTAAGCGTCCTTTAAAAAAACTACATACTAAACCGTCTTTTATGATATCATCATATATGATTCGATTGATGTTGTTTTCAATTTTGTGTAGTTGTTTATCAGAACAGACGACGATCACAATTAATTAAATAACATTTTAATTCGCAGAAAAAATAGATTTATAAACACATCCACGCACCTGTCACATAAACATAAAATAAAAAAAAATAGCAATATGACATTATTATATGTATATATTATGGCAATGATAATATAACGATAATGTTGAATATTTTGTGTTAGTTGGCAAAAATGTTGTTTTCCGCGTAATTTACTCTCAATTTAACTGGTTGATTCCGAGATTGGTGGAAATTTCGCATTTCACTTCGATACTCTAGTGGCCTTAAACATGTAGAAATAGTTTCTACTGGCCTGTGCATATATTAATAATCGGGAACTTTTTGAGATTATTGAATGATGCATAGTATACAAACCAAAGTGTATGATGCAACAATTATCAGAGTAACAAATTCCATAAAAACATTTTTACGTAAATATTTAAAATACTTATCTTATGGTGATAGCACATATCGTGCATTATACGAGTATATATGGTGCAAACTGCAAACTATAAATTATTTTTTACATATCCATACACATATAAAGCGATCGAAGACGTGGTTCCATTATTTACATCCTACTATGTAAACCGGCTATAGGTCCGATTTGCGTAAAGCCATCTGCACATTACATATAGGTCCATGCCAGCCGATAGTACTGACATGGAAGATGGGTAGGTTAAGTCATGCATTTTCCACTTCAACAGGAGGTCGTATAGTTGTTTTCATTCACTTTCTTTATTGGAAAATGAAGTGACTCATATCACAATACGATTAAAAGTAAGTGGGATTTAACATCATTTTGTTAGCTATAGTTGACAATATGCACATATTTATGTAGCTAGTCGCATCGTTGCTAGAACGATTATGCTTCACAATTATAGCCTGGATAAGTAAGTAAGCATGGATTGACCTAACAGTCACATTAAGGGCATGTAATGACAATGTAATGAAGGGGCTTTGATAAACAATTTCTATACGATTCGGATTTAGTAAGGCTGCAGGCATACGTCTTAATGTATGGCTAAAGTATACAAAATCGGAGAACTTATTGCTGCACTCTGAGATTACAATTCGTATACATAGAATTGATAATTCTAAATAGAACAATTTTAACGCGATCACCACTTATAACGAGATCACTCTTGGTTTTGTTAACTAAAATTTGACACATTGAAAATATGATACGCGCTGATTGATTTACTGTGCTGTCAACAAATAGATCAAATGTATCTAAAAATGCAATAACTATAGGACATATAATAATACGGTACGTTAACCTGATCTCAGCACTTCAGACGATATATCATTGCTTCGGTTTCTCTCGAAACAAATATATTTGTTGCAAATTCTGACATTGAATGGTATCTGGTACCGATCAAATAGGGCAGTGATATTAGCTAGCGCACTTTAAGTGAAATGTACCTTGTTGGAATCCCCATAGAGATTTAATGCAAAAGCGAATATTCATCATTCTATTACGAGCGGTGATGTGAGTGAACAAAATTACGATCTACTGTAGGAATCCAGAAAACTCATGTGTCGACCCATCTTCAATGAAAGTGCTATATAGGCTATCATGGAACAAGCAGAACAAACAGGTCTTTGCAAATCGGACCTACAACCTACATTTGGCTAACGAAGATAGGACATTAAATTAGAACTGCCATAGAGTTAGGACTTTAGCAGTGCTTCGGTTGCAAAACATCATCGTTAACTATAAAGCAGTAGTATGGTGTAACTGGCATAGACATTATAAAGACGGTCCTTCGATACGGTTGAGTTATTGTGACATTACTAACAGTTGTGATGCCACGAGCTTATTTTAAATTAGAACAAACTGAATCTAGTAATTCTAATTGGAATCGTGAAATTCAACCTTTTTAAGACAAATTATCGAGCTTTTTCGTGAAACAGGCTCAATTTGGCTACACGAGTTATTTCTAGTAAAACAACTTCTAATGTTTTGACAAACCAATTTCTGATGCATCACTGCTTATTTTCTGCAGTCGACTTCAGAAAAAAACAGTTTACAATATAAAACCATATAAAAAGTCTCTACATCGGAGGCATTTAACATCAATCACATGACAGTTTAACTTTTTTTTTTTTTTTATATTTTTTTTTTTAGCTTTAATTGGGTGCAGGGCGGACTTTTAGACAGTCCTAACTGTCAGAGCTTCTGCACCAAACGCGTGGTCCTTCAAGTAAAGGTTGATAGCCGCCTTAAACTTGTGCATTTTATACTAAAACGGAAACTGAAAACCGGATAACGAATTCCACTTTCTGGATGTTCGATGAATGAAGTCGCGCTTTGTACCTTCAGTTCGAGGTTTCGGCAGCTTCACCGTAAACCTATGCGCATTGACCGTTCCTCGTGTTACCCGTCCTGGCGTAACTAAAGGTGGTATTTTCTCCTTTAATTCTGCAGAACATTTACCATTTATTAATCTATAGAACACGCATAGTTCTGCAACATCTCTGCGGTGCTGTAGGCTGTCTAGATCTTTCGTAAGTCTGGAGTTTCATATTATTCGTATGGCACGCCGCTGAACTCTATCCAGCAACTGGAGAGCAGTGCCATATGCTCCACCCCAAACTTGACAGCAATATTCTATCTGCTTTGATTCTATACACGGTCTAATAAAGGTTTTATATATCTGGAGAACCTGATGCGATTTAAAAAACCGTCTGCATCTATTGAGGAACCCGAGTTTACGTGAAGCTGATTTGGCCAATGCGATAATGTGTTCATTCCATTTTAAATTGTTACTAATTTGAACACCAAGCAGACGAATTAAGTCACAACCCACGAGAACGTGGCCTTTTACTACAAAAGGGTATTCGTTGCGACTTCTTTTACGTGAGAACGTGCATATTTGTGTTTTTTTCTCGTTAAATTTGACCTGATTTTTAATTCCCCACTCAAATATTGTACTTAAATCGGAATTAAGCGAAGTGACAACTTCCAGCCGTTTACCGTTTAACTCTGAAGGAGTAGGCTCGACCTCGAAGGAAATAGAAGAGTGCAATGTTGCATCATCGGCAAAACTGTGGATAGGGTTCACAGTGCTATCCAACAAGTCATTAATGTATAACAAAAACAAAGTTGGTGACAAAACTGATCCCTGAGGGACTCCGGCATTTGGGGAGTGTGTCGTTGATGATCTCCCATTTGTTGATCCCAACGTTGATCTTTCGGTCTTTGAGAAAGTTTTTTATCCACTTGATGGTCATCGAATCTAAGTCGTATGCCACAACTTTACAAATGAGATTCTCATGCCAAACCTTGTCAAAAGCCTTGGATATATCCAAAGCGATTGCAAAGGCTTCTCCATGGTGCTCAAGGGCGAGATTCCATAGATAGATGTTTTAGAAATATTGGCAACCGATGCGACCATCTGGTAAAAGTTGCGATCGGAGATTTTCAACTCGGAAGCCTTAGCGGCTTTCTTGTTGTCAGCTCTTTTCGCTTCCTTCGCATAGATTTTTTTTACAGATGTTACGTGTGGCCTTATATTCGTCAAACGAAATTTCGTTGCGCTTATATTTCTTGTGAGCAGATTTATTTTATCTGGCGGCTTTGGCGGCTTCTTTTGAAAAATTTTTAAAATTAGGATTAGGATTGGAAAAGGATGAGCTAAATTCTGGTGGTGTTGCGACAGAAATTTCTCAGGTTATCAGGTTGTGGTCAGAATTTCCAATTCCAGCCTCGACACGCGCTTCCATGGAATGCGGAATTGTTGTAAGACAAAGATCCAGAATATGACTGCTTGTAGAATTTTGACATTCAAATGTGGAATCACTAACAATCTGTGTAAGGTCATGCGAAACAGCAAGTCACTCCGTCTGACGCCCGGCAGATGAATTAACGCAATAAAATTTGATGAACTGAATTGACATCTGTGAAATGCAACAAAATCAAACCATTTTTGAAGCGAATCATTACAGGTGATAAAAAACTGGTCAAAGGCTAGTGACCCTCTACAAATGACTTCAAAGCCTGGACAAAGAGAATAAATATAAAGAGGAACCTTTTATATGACCCTCGGTTGCATATAAACTAAAAATATTACTGAGTTTTTTGGTGATGGCAAACGAAATAGGATAAACATATATTTTTTATTTCGTTTCCTCTTTCGAACGACAACAAAAAAAAATTTTGACTGTTTCAAATCTTCGATCACTATATATTTTCAAATAATAATCTATTCCATTTTGCAATCGAATTATAATATGAAATAGTAAGCGATGTTTTGAACTAGTCAAATATTTCTTTTTGCTGATGTTCGAAAGAGAAAACAAAATAAAATATATATGTTTATCCTATTTTGTTTGCCATCACCAAATAACTGAAAAATATTTTGAAATATTTAGTTTATATGCAACCGCGGTTCATATAAGATCTTTCTCTTTATATTTATTCTCTTTGGCCTGGATTGACGGAAAATAAGATTATATTATGTGTTTGGTAAAATTGAAAGGAAATTGTTCATAATGTGGCGAAACATTTGTCTGTGCACAACTTGACCGTTTGATTGAAACAATCCAGAAAGAGCGATCAGAATTGCCTAGCAGAAAGAGAGTTGTGTTCCATCATGACAATGCGTGATCACACCCATCTTTGATGACTCGGAACTTGGTTAGGAAATTTCCATGCAAGACTCTATTGATGGTATAAAATTGCACAGAAGTACTACACCGATGGAAGTATGAAGGTACCCGAAAAATAGCAAAAGGTCATAGATAATAATAGTCAATATATGTACTTGATTAAAATTTATTTTTAATAAAGGAAATTTTTGTTCAAATATGTAATAATAAACTCCGGATACTTTATATGGCCTTTTAACGAGGGTGGTGTAAGAAGTCTGGTAAAAATGAAACAAGGAATAATATTTTCAGCCAAAAGTTTCAGTTGCCTTTTAGCTCGAAATACTTAGTCCAACGTTTTTTCAAATTTCGATCTCTTCCGAAAAATACAATTTCTTCAACCCTTCAAAATAGGCGTTTCTTGCATTGATGATCTCTTTATTGGAGCCGAATCTCTTTCCGCCGAGCCATTTCTTCAATTTCGAAAACAAGAAATGTTTGATGTGACTTTTTGACTGTTCTCCTTTTTTGCAGGTAAAAGATGTGGATTATGCTTCGTGCATTCTAAAAACTATGGCCATGATCTTGTCTTTTTCGGTGCAGATTCGCTAATAGAAATCCTGTACTTTATAGACTGTACTTTGGTCTCAGGTGTATAGTGTTGGATCCATTTTCATCTCCGTTGCAATTTTATCAGAATTTCTCACTTCACCTTTGTAGCATTACATATTTGTTTCAATTTATAGTTACACAAGACCCTCACAATATTTTCAATTAGGAAAATCTTGTTGTCCAAGGTTTTTGCTATAAATCTCTGTAAATAAAAGTTTTTAATATATTTCCACTTCCGAGCGTATATTTTCAAGTCCAGCACTGTATATATATATATTTCTCTAATAGAATTTACATTCACGGATAATTAAATTATTAATATTTTGATCAGCTGGAAAATATTTTAGTACATCACTCGATTATTTTCCACAAACTGTACGAGCAGCTGTTTTTGATATTGCCAAGTAGATTTGTGCTGTATGAAAGTTTTGTGTGATTCGCGTTCACTTGCAACAACCTTTAAACGTAATTATAACACATTCTCGAGTTCAATCTTTAATTATGACAAATATAATTTCTTTATGTCTATCTTATTAGACGATGTAAGTACATAAATATATTCAATAAGATTTTGTACTGATTCTATTTGTATGTATATCGTGAACCATTCCTATCGGATCGTATAATAATCTTGTTGTGTGGTTTTTTTGTTTTTATAATACTGTCCTAATTAAATTAGAATATAATACTTATCGTCCCTTCTTGGGTGGATCGAACGAAAAATAAAAAATCGCGCAAATATATAAACCGTTGGTCATACTTATTTTGGTTTTTGATGGTTTCGAATAGTTTTCGCGGAAAGACCATCGCATATGGAAAACATTATATTTTTCTTAATTAATATTTCTCCAGAGTGGAATTTTAGTTCAAATTAAAAAGGTGATTTGAAAAATAAAAAAAATAAAAATTATTTTAACAGTTTTCAAAAGAAGAAGAAAAAAAAAATTATTATTTATTTGTTTAAGAATTTGGAAAAATTAAAAATGAAATAATTTTCATTTGACTGTACAGTGCACAATATAAAGCCAATTTATATCGGCCGATTGAAGAGTGAAAATTAATTAGTGATTAAGAACTTTTTCTACAGTTCAATAAACCGTATTTAAATAATGATTAACAAATCGACTTAATTATCGTATAATTGGATTAGATACAATCGATATGCATTACATCTAATAACAAATAAACCAACATTTCTAATCTAATTAATTAAATTGAATTTGAATGGTGGATATTGAATCGTGTCTACTGTATTCGATATACAGTAATATCGACTTCGACGTTATATACACATCATACATATGTGGATATAGATGAAACGACCAATATTATATTATCCACTATCAATTTAGTTGTATTCCCAAATGTGCTCTTAAGCATAAGTAAAATACCATAAAATCATGTCATGTCTTAGACGTATTTGAAAAATTAATTTTTTCATCGAAAAAATCACAAAATGAAAATTTTACATGTAAACTGGAATAATTTATTTATTTGGGATTGTTAATAATTTAAAAAAAAAAATTAAATTTAAATATTTAGTGAAATAGTGTTGAGTTGTGTTAAATTTCGTTAACAACAAAAATATTTAAGTTTGATTTTGTTTATTTTTATTTATAAGGATCATATAGTGAAGGAGAGAGTTGTCAGTGCATATGGCATAAATTTAATGGTGATATAAAAGTGAAAGTGAAATAAAAGTTTGTTGACGCAGTTCTTAGAATTAGAAATATATAAATATGACGAACGATAAAAAAGATCCAGGAGGGGTTAGTATATCGTCATAATATATTGAGTGACTATATGATAACGTGTCTTTTACGTAAAGGTAAATCTTCAAATTGAAGAACCACCATTCATGGAGAAAATGGCAGTTAATATACCAAATCTACCTAAACCACTAACATTAGAAGAGAAAAAATATCTGTTAGCTGTAGAACGGGGTGATTTGGCCAACGTCCGAAGGTTCGTATATAACCGCATAAACCGCGTTATGGTTCACAACATCTAATAAATTTTAGAATAATTCAACGTGCACATCGACGAAAACATATAAGTATCAACTGTGTCGATTCACTAGGACGTGGTGCCCTAACATTAGCGATCGATGGCGAAAATTTAGAAATGGTCGAGTTACTGATTATTATGGGCGTCGAAACAAAAGACGCACTATTACAAGCTATCAATGCTGAATTTGTTGAAGCCGTCGAACTATTACTGGAACACGAGGAGCTTATACATAAAGACACTGAGCCATATGTACATATATATATATATATAGAATCTTGTTGCGAAATATATTTTATGTTACATTTTTTTTTGCAGAGTTGGCAAAAAACTGATATAAATACGGCCATGTTTACGCCCGACGTGACCCCACTAATACTAGCAGCCCATCGAAATAATTACGAAATTATTAAAATATTACTAGATCGTGGTGCTACCCTACCCCTGCCGCACGACATCAAGTGCGGCTGTGACGAATGCATTCAACATACGTCGGAGGATTCGTTGCGCCATTCGTTGTCGCGCGTCAACGAGTATCGTGCCCTATCTAGTCCATCGTTAATTGCCCTCAGTTCGAACGATCCACTATTGACGGCTTTCCAGCTGTCGTGGGAATTACGTAATTTGGCATTTGCCGAACAGGAATGCAAATCAGAATATTTAGAATTGAGACGACAGTGTCAACAATTTGCTGTCGATTTATTGGATCAATCGCGTAGTTCACAAGAGTTGGCGATTATTTTGAATTATGATCCTGAATCGCCGCCGTACGAGGATGGTGATCATATGAAATTGGCGCGGTTGGAGTTGGCCATTAATTATAAACAAAAGAAATTCGTTGCTCATCCAAATATTCAACAATTGCTTGCTTCGCTTTGGTATGAAGGTGTGCCGGGATTTCGTCGCAAATCGGCCGTTCAGAAATTGATGACAATTGTTAAAGTGGCTGCATTATTTCCACTTTATTGTATGTTATATATGGTAGCGCCGAACTGTTCAACCGGGAAATTGATGCGAAAACCGTTTATGAAATTTTTAATTCATGCATCATCGTATTTATTCTTTCTATGTATGACGTCACATTGTAATGTCTATAACAACGTTCATTACTGTACTAATTATATCCTTGTTTCCAGTTGTCTTGATATTAGTGTCGCAAAGAGCCGAAATACATGCCATTCAACTACTTGGTACGGAAAGTATGAGACGAGCGTTACAGGAACAATTATTGAAACAACGTGGGGCTGGCCCAACACCGCTAGAACTGTTGGTGGTTGTTTATGTACTGGGTTTTATTTGGGAGGAGACACAGGAAATCTATTCCGAAGGTATCAAGAGCTATTTACGTAACATGTGGAATTTTATCGATTTCACTCGTAATTTTTTATATTGTTGCGTTGCTCTGCTGAGAATATTGGCATATGTGCAGCAGAAAAATGAAATTGATCGTGACCCGTCGACAGCGTATATAGCACGTGAACATTGGGATGATTTTGATCCACAATTGATAGCTGAGGGATTGTTTGCTGCTGCAAATATATTTTCAGCATTGAAATTGGTTCACATGTTTTCAATAAATCCTCATTTGGGACCATTACAAATTTCGTTAGGTCGGATGGTCATTGATATCGTTAAATTCTTCTTTATCTATTCATTAGTGTTGTTTGCATTTGCTTGCGGTATGTTCAAAAATATTAGAAACTCAACCGGATGATGTTTGCATTTTTTTTTGTTTAATTTAGGCTTGAACCAACTACTGTGGTACTTTGCCGATTTGGAGAAGAAAAAATGTTATGTTTTGCCTGGTGGTTTGCCAGATTGGGATAATGCAGCTGATGCGTGTATGAAATGGCGTCGATTTGGAAAGTACGTATCTAGATTATCACAAATTACGTCAAAAATAATTCCGTATTATTTTGTTGCAGTCTATTTGAATCATCACAATCACTATTTTGGGCTAGTTTTGGCATGGTTGGACTTGAAACGTTCGAATTGGCTGGCATAAAATCATACACTCGTTTCTGGGGCCTACTAATGTTCGGCTCATACAGTGTTATCAATGTAATCGTATTGTTGAACCTCCTTATCGCCATGATGTCCAACTCATACGCAATGATTGACGAACACTCGGACACGGAATGGAAATTTGCTCGAACTAAACTATGGATGAGCTATTTTGAAGAAAGTTCCACGTTACCACCACCCTTCAATATATTTCCAACGATAAAACAAGTGACCAATTTGTGTACGAAGAAGAAAAACAAGCGAACGATTCAAAGAGAATCGACGATTAGACGTAAAGAAGAACGGGAACGTGATAATCGGTACACAAACGTAATGAGATCACTCGTTTGGCGATATGTGTCGGCAATGCATCGTCGTATGGAAGAAAATGCGGTTACCGAAGACGATATAAATGAGGTGAAGGGAGAAATATCTGCCATGAGATATGAGCTTTTAGAAATATTTGAACGAAATGGAATGGATGTCTCAAGTGCTGATCGAAAAGAAAAAAGTGAGTTTAAAATAATAAATTGATCGAAAGTATAATTAATTACTGATTTGTTTAAATTAGCCGTACTTGCAAAGAGAATGAAAATATGGGAACGACGACTAATGAAAGATTTCCAAGTGGCGCCAGTCTCAACAGAAGACATCAACGAAGTAGACGAAATGGAAATTCCAGAAAATGAATCAGCCGTCTCGAAATTCCGTAGAGTTGCACGGCAAATTGCACATCAGTCAAGTAGCTACAAATGGGGACAAGTAATGCAAGAAGTTGGGGTTAACTTTAATTCACAAATTGGAAGGTGTCGCAATCGTGCTAGTTTCAAAAATCAACAGAATTTGAAACGAGCCATGGCCGAAGCTAAAAAGTATTTTTGCTTCATAAAAAATTTTATGTTGTGATATTAATTAGGTTTTATGTTATGTTTCTAGATTGGTGGAGAAAAGTCCAATGAGGTCAGTATCTCCTATAGAGGTGATTGACCCGACAACTTCAACCCTAATGGAACTTCTGAAAAATATAACGGAGGAGTGTGGTGATGTTTCACCGGGTAGCACTTTATGCGTGAATCCAGCCAATCGTAGTCGTTCGGTGTCTCCAAGTTTACAAACTCTGCAAAAAGAGTTAATATCTGTTATGGAAAGAAGTCCTAATTTGAATTTAGTACCAAAATCATCCATTCCCAAAACTCCTGAAATCAAATCTCAGGTACCATCCACATCAGTTCTAGTTTCAACATCCATCTCATCGTCACCCTTAGATGCTAAAACCTCATTAAATAAATCATTCGAACCACCATCAACTATTATACCTGGCGATCCGATATTAAGTAAGTGTATTCCTCCATCTGGTGATAGTAAATCAGTTAAATCAATAGTTTCAATCCCACCAACACCTATCCAATCTCCCCCACCACTGATCCATATTACACGAACCGAAAGTCAATTAGTTAAACATGATAATAGGTTGTCGGATGATGATCAAGAAAAATCGGATAGAACTCCAATTCTACCAAAAAAATGTGAAGGTAACAATTTTATATAAATTTTGATGTTGTTTTGTAATTTTAGAACAAACGTAGTTTTATTTGATATATGGATTATGAAATATTAAATTTAAAATAATAAAACTAAAGACTCACCGCCACAAAATCAATCACCATCATCATCACCAACACCATCATCATTTCAAACAGAAATGTTGTCAAGTGCAATTAAATCACCACCACACGTTGTGAAACGAAAGCCGCCGATTCCACCCGTTGTACCATTGGACATTGCAGTTTCTCGACCGGTTGGAACGAAACCGCAACCTGGACAAGGAATGATTCCACCACCGCCAGACAATAAATCTGACGTACATACATACAATTTATATTAATACATAATCTATATATTTGTTATTCTATATTTAGGTGCCAATAATCGAAGTACCACAATCAACACCAGTTAAACCAGTGACGCTAGTAAGACCAGCATCACCAATTCCACCAAAAACGCCTGAAAAGATGCCGAAACTACCACCATCTCCGGTAATCGATGAACGTACTGGCAGTACCGAGAAACTTGTTATAAGCTCGGATAAATCAGTTGATAAAGCAGTGTGCTCTCCGATCCATAAATCAGCCGATATAAAGCCTACTAGACGTCAACCAAAAACTGGATGGCTTTAATCTATATACATATAAAGTGTTAAGCCGATTACAAAATTGATTTGATTGATTATCAATGAATACGAACAATCAATAGATTTCAATTTTATGCGGTTTAATAAAATTGCTGCAAATCTAGATCATAATATTTCTACAATATGTTATATTTTTAGTTAAAGAGATCCTTACATGTCAATTAATAAACTTAAAGGGGAAACAAACTCTAATCTATATATAAACATTGTGCTAATCTATCGCTTAATGTCGATTGACTTAGTGCCAAAACTTTTTTTTAACTTCTTTAAAATAATTTCTGTAGTTTGTTCAATATTAAATATATTAATTTTCGATATAAATTCTAAAATTGTGTTTATTTGGAGTTTTTGGCCAAATGATGGTAAACTAAATCATACTTTTGTTTTAATTCCATTACTTCTACTCAGCAACGAAAATTGCCTTTTACTCAATCAATAAGGAGCAATATGGATCAAATGTTTTTGGAAAGAGATGACTACTATTCTGAAGAGTTGACTACTGTTTGAAAGAGATGACTACTATTTGGAAAAGACGAATACTATTTGAAAGAGGTGACCACTATTTAAACGAGGTAATTACTTTTTGCAAGAGATAACTACCATTTGGAAAAAGTGACTACTATTTGGAACAGATGACTACTTAATGAAAGTTGTGACTACTATTTGGAATAGGTGACTACTATTTGGAAGAGGTGACTACTATTTGAAAAAGATGACCACTATTTGATAGAGCTAACTACTATTTGGAAAAGATGACTACTATTTGGAATAGGTGACTACTATTTGGAATGAATGACTACTTAATGGTGACTACTATTTGAAAAAGGTGACAACTACTTGGAATAAGTGACTAGTATCTGGAACAGATGACTACTTTATGAGAGTGGTGACTACTATTTGGAATAGGTGACTTCTGTTTGGAAGACGTGAGTACTATTTGGAAAAGATGATCACTATTTGGAAGAGCTAACTACTATTTGGAAGAGATGAATACTATTTGGAAGAAGTGACTTCTATTTGAAACGGATGACTACTTTATGGCGACTACTATTTGGAAAAGGTGACTAGTATTTGGAAGAGGTGACTACTTTTTGGAAGAGGTGACTACTGTTTGAAAGAGGTGACAATTATTTGGAAGAGCTGACTAATATTTGTAATAGGTGAGTATTATTTGGAAGAAGTAACTACTATTCGGAAAATTTGACTATATTTTGGAAGTAGTGACTACTTTTTGGAAGAGGTGAGTTCGTTTTGGTAGAGGTGACTAATATTTGGAAGGGATGACTACTATTTGGAAGAGAGGATTACTATTTGGGAGAGGTGACTTCTATTTGTTTAGCAATAAATTGCGATTCATGTGTGAATCTAAATACCTGTCATGTGACACATTGAGTCGTATTGTTATTTAAAATTTTGGTAACTGTGCCCCAATTGATTCGATAAGAAGACCTTGGAATGTAGAAGCATCAAATTTTCAACTTGAAGCAAACTTCCAAATTTGTAGTCAAAATTACAATTAAACGCCAATCTGTGGACATTCGGAAGTGAAATGATATTCAGAATGCGATAATTATATGCGATAATCACAAAAATTCTCAATCCGTTTCTTTATTTAAACATCATATATATATATATATAAATAAATTTAAAATTAACAAGCAAACACATTAACAGATTAAACTTAACTCAGATAACATAATATAAATTATTATTTGTCGACCATCGGACCACATAAATAACTAAATATGGATTCGCCTTTTGAGTTGAGCGTTTCACATTCCGATTTTGGTTCGCCCGTTCTAAATACCGCCGAATGTTCCATATTTGAATTGCTGTAATCACACGTTAACTGATGACCATACGATTTACCTTTCTTTTTCGTCCCAATCTCATATTTGATATAGGCGCAACCGATTTTTTCAATATTATCATTGACAATCATCAAATAATGGCCACTATGGTTAATCAAATCATCTAAATATTTTTCGAAAATTGCCGCATTGGCTGTAAATCGTTCATCGTACCAATCCGTTATCAATGATGACACCATTTCGACGGGATTGTCATTTTTACGTGGTGAACGTCGTTCCGCTATATTTTGTCCGACGTACGAATATTTATCGGTTGAACGACACTGATCATGTTCAAATGTACATTTTAATGCATGTATTTCGGCCACTTTCTGCAATTGATCGTCCCACACAACTTCGCGCATGCGCGATGCCTTTGGGAAATTCAACGGATGGGTACGATTTATTTTGTTATAATCGTAGAATCCACTTGCTGTTGCATTACGAATCTCGTTGTGCTTGTTTAAAATAGCCCGCTTCAATTGTTTATCCATATCGACTAGAACTATGTTTCGACACTCATCGTTAAGCGGGAATTTTTCCGGCTGACAACCGATATGATATCCTTGACCACCACACTTTGTTTTTTCTATTTCGCACCATGGCACACTTGACATTATCATTAGAGCAATAAGCTCTTTGATCAAAAATCCCAGTATCAAAATCAATCCAATTATAGCCAAGACAAAAAGAATGGAAATTTTCTTGTTGGTTTTTACTAAAACAACAAAATTTTGTAGTCGCTCTGACGCCATATTTACACACACGTACAGTATATGGTATAAACCGAAAACTTTGAGATCAACTATAACGTTTGTGTTCCGTGATTGAGTTCAGAACACTGAATGAAGTTGAATGAAGTATACAACTATACACTGTAGCACATATATAGAGATAAATTTGTATTGGAACAAAATTCGTTATCAATAGTTTGGCTCAAAAGTTTGTGTGATAAAATGTATTTTTATTTTTCGCAGTCAAATGCAGCTGGAACGATGATAAATAGTTTTATCTAGAAAGGTTCTTCGTGGTCTAGAAAAATAATATTACTTTAGCAATTATATATGTTCACTATGTATGGTTACCACAAAACCGTATAATCTTGCCACAAATCTGATTAAATGAATGTCATCTTTCATTATCGGGTGAACCACAGAGAACGAATTTAAGATTGGAATTTCGATTAACAGTATTAGGTTGAGTCAAAATTTATGTTGTAAAATTGAAATACACATGGTTTGATATCCGAGTACTGCACCTGCAAAACTTATAATTCCCTCTCTAACTAAAGTAGCTACTGGTGCCTTTTGTCAAAGTATCCTAAATAATGCAAACAGCAATGAATTAATAATTGGTTATAAATGTCGTATAAAAATATAGAAAATAATATCAATGACGTATGGAGTACGAAACACAAATATTTACTTCATGTGTTGCATAAGAGATGGCACTTAATAACTTCAACAATATAAATCGTATTTAATGCTATTTTGAAGCATAGAGTTAATGTACAAACTAACTACACAATTGAACGTCCCAAAAATGTAGATGTTTGCTTTAAAAATTATTTGAAATCTTTTTATTTACATGCAATTCTTATACTTGATGTGTTGCATACAAGATGGTCTTATATAAATATTTATTATAACGCAGTTGGTCAGAACGCATTTGGGCAGATCATCAATTACATACACTTGTATCATAATATTTACATGTTCACCTATATAAGTCAAAAGTGGTTCAAAAATTGTCAATTAAATCAAACAGTTGTGAATGTGATAACTATTTGGAACTATTGTGAGAAATATGAATCAAACAGTTGTGATTACTATTTGGAAGAGGTGACTGCTATTTGGCAGAGATGACAACTATTTAGAACTGATGACTAATATTTGGAAGAGGAGACTAGTATTTGGAAGAGGCAACTTCTATTTCGAAGAGATGACTACTATTTGAAATAGGTGATTACTATTTGAAAGAGGTGACTACTATTAGGAAGTTGTGACTACTATTTGGAAGAGTGGAAGAGAAGACTAGTGTTTGTAAGAGGTGACTTATATTTGGAAGAGATGACTACTATTTGAAAGAAGTGACGACTATTATGAAGGGGTGACTACTATTTGGAAGTCGTAACTACTATTTGCCCGAGGTTACTAATATTTGGAATAGGTGACTTTTATTTGAAAAAGGTGACTACTATTTGGAAGAAGTGACCACTATTTGGGAGAGATGACTACTATTTAAGTAGCAATAATTTTCGATACATCTGTAAATACTTGTATTTGCAAAAGGTGACTACTATTTGGAAATGGTGACTTATATTTGGAAGAGGTGACTACTATTTTGCAGAGGTGTCTACTATTTTGAAGAGGTAATCGCATTTGGAAGAGGTCACTACTTTTTGGAAGAGGTGACTACTATTTGGAAGAGGTGAATCCTATTTGAGAGAGGTGACTACTGTTTGAGTAGTAATAATTTTCGATACGTCTGTAAATAGCTTCAATTTGCTGAGTCCCATGAGTCAATCACATACACATAATATATCGTAACATTTACTTGTTCACCCACAAATCAAAATTGGTAACAATATTAATTATTAAGTAAAAAAATATTTCTGTATACCTACTGTACTAAATTTTGTAGTAATTGTGCTAAAATGTAGAGGGATTTTTGTTTTCTTATAACGATGTCACGACTGTTTCATGTGTTTGTAAATTAAGGCTATACATACAGTTGTTTAGCTCGTTTTTCATCATTTCAGCTTGAATATTCAGGAGCTTTGCTTTTTTCAATCACACATTTAGAAAACAAAAGAAAACTAACAATCAAAAAGGTGTTCTGGGTAAAGCTGATTTGTGTTCTAAGTCGTTCCAGTCGAATAACTTAACTTGTTAACATCGTACCTGAACAGTCGCCATTGTAAGTGCAGGGTCACCAAACAAAGTAGATAAAATGACTTAACTTGAAATTGGGATACACGGTTAAAAAAAATTTACTTCCTTAATTATTTAGGATTCATTGGATCTGATCTTGGATAATTATTTATTTTTATTTTTTGCAGGTGTCCGCAATTCACGTTCATCCAAATCGAGGATCAGATGTCTGAGTTATAAAGGATTATTGTTTGCCTTATGTTGCCATAAAAGAAAAATTGGTTCCCGTCCTCTTTGTTGTTCATTAAAATATACGCGATGGACTTAGTTTTAATGATAATTCGATCGAACGTTGTTCTAAAAATTACTTTGAATATGCGCTTCTACAATTCAGAAGTTACAATGGTTAGTTCTGAAGCTAAATTGTCTAATACTTTTTGGAACGATGCATATACCATTTCAAGATTCATTGTCTGTTTTATCATCGAGTGTTTTGGCATCTGCGTTATGGCCGTAAACCAAGCTACTTACTTTTATGATGATACTGCTAATCAGTATAATGAAAATGAAATTCCGAGTATGTTAGGCGTGAATGATTTTGTTCGACCCTTCATATCGATAGCCGAATATTGTAAATAGCCTGAAAACATTACTTCGTATATTTGTATAGTGATAAAAGTTAATATGTAAATATACGTCGTTATAATGATTCTGTTCAGACCGATGTCACATCAATTTTCAAAAATGATGATAATGAACCTCAATTTTGAGAGAAATATAGTTTTTTCAAAATTGTCAACTCAGTGTAGTATTTCAGTTTTAAAGGTTTACTTTAGTGATAATGCATTGGTAAAAAATCTCATACATTTCAAACCACATCCATACAAGAAAGGTAAATCTGTTATAATAGCACTTCATGAACTCGTTGAACGAATTGAAAACACGCTGGACAACAAGGAATTTGCCTTGGGAGCGTTTTTGGACATCGAATGTGCGCTTGATAACGCTTCCTTAGTGTGATGATCTCTGCAACTGAAAGACATGACATGGAGACCACACTTGTTTGATGGTTTAGTGCCATGCTTAGTTCAAGGAGAATTTCTTAGGCAGTGATCAAAGTGCCACAACCACCTGAAAGATATGTCCTCACAGTTATGCTCCGCTCATTGCTAGTTCCATAAAACGAAAACCGATTTTACTGTCAGAATTATGCCGACGACATCGCTATAATACTGGATGGTAAATATACGGATGTACTATGTGATTACATGCAAATAACGATTAACAGAGTTGTAGCCTGGTGTATAGTGATTAGTGTCTCTCAGTCAACCATTGGAGAACGAATAGCGTCACAAGACGCAGCATTGTGGCAAACCTAAGACTTATAAAAATTGGTGCTCATGCCATTCGATTCTTTGCAAAATTTAAGTATCTGGGGATCTGTTTAAATCGGAATATTACCTGGAAAAAACACATGCAAGAGAAATGCAATAAAGCATGTAACATTTACTGGAAATGTAAACAGCTATTTGATAAATTATGGGGCTTGAAACCAAGACGCGTGTACTTTCGGTTAAGAGACCTATAATACCGTTTGCCACACTTATTTGGTGGCCTAGATCGTTGAGTGGGTTTGTACACTACTAATAAAGTTTTCTGTAATCTGGCTGATATCGGTTGATACGTTCTAATCGAGTGTTATCGGGTGACTCTGAGGTGATATCAAATTATTTCAGGGATAATGGATATCCCCTTTGGTAGGTACACTACCGCCTTTCAGGCAGACATTTCTGCAAGTTTGCGAACTGTACTCTTTGCAAGGAGATGAATTGCAGAGATAGTAAATTCAAATATTCATCAATACTTATTTTGGAGAAGGTAATTGGGGCCCACCCTACGATGTCGTTATGTTTTATTAAAGGAGATTTTGACTCCTGTCCTTCATATTCTCCTCACAGACTGATCTGTTTTGAATCACGATCTTGTACTTCATTTGAAGAACAAACAGATGTCGATACTAAGAGTGTAAGTCTAGAAGGGAGGAGTCACAATGGGCCAATCGAGTCTGAAGTGACAGTTACAGATACAATGAGTTTCAACCATTTATAATGCTAGTGTACTGTAAAACTATTTGTGTTGGTATCTACGGTCACACTTAAAATTTTAGAAAAATCTTTAGTTTTAATCTAAATTGCCAATATCAAGGATATCATGTATATATACAAACAACGATATAATAAATTCGATGCCTTAAAATAAAACGTATTTTCACTAACATTTTTTTTATGTATACATTGTACGTACATTGCAGGATGGGAAAGTCAAAAGACATAAATTATTTATAAGGATTCGTTTAAAGGCAAAAAAATCAATCGATACGACAAACAAGTAGACACACAAACACACAAAATGTAAAGCAAAAAGTAAACAACCGAGAGTAACGTAAAGGACAATTTAATTCATTACTGCTTTGGAAAATAAGTGTTTTGATTTAAATTTTCCAATCTTTAATGTACCAAGCGTCTTCGTGCCTCAAAAGCTTATTGGTAACATTTTGCAACACGAGAAATTTCTTAATTGACAAAAGATTATTTGTTGAAAAGTGTTAAAGTGGTTAGTAATCCAAATTTCATCAACGAATTTTTTTTTATTGTGCATGCCTGCTGTCGTTTATCATTTTTGGTATTATAACGAAAAGCGTATTACACAGAAGAACCATTTAATTTTTATGAGATGTGAAAAAGTTTAAGTATTGTGTCGTTTAGTAATAAATTTTATCTCGATATCCTAACTTTTATTTGCAACTCGTAATACTTATTTATATACGAATAACACCAACAATAACCATGTGCCTTTCTCTCTCTATAATTTTTTTTCAATCAATTTCATCGAAGCTAGAAATTATTTACCTTATCACGTAATATTCATTTCCTATTTTTCCTATTTACTTTTGGCTGATAGTTTCTTGAAAATCGTTTACAGTTTCGATATTTTATTTTTTATATGTCGTTCGAACGGGATGCGACGACTAACAAAGTTTCCACGAAAGTCAATTTATTTATTTTTTTTTTATCTCGAAAGATATATACAAAATAATTGATGATATTGAACTTTGAGAAATATCCATTCTAAGACGGAATGTTAAAATTGTATCTGTCCCCTGCGGTTAAGCGTCTAACATGCGTCTCACCTGAATGTGGATGACAAAAATCATATCAAAAATCTTATGACATTGATATGACAAATATAATTATGTAGGCGATCATTGTATAAAAAGTTCATGTGCTTGACACCTACAAAACGTGAAAGTTCATTCATTGGGACATTATACCGTACTCATTAATTTTACATGACTCATTAGCATTATCAAAATTGGCAATCATGATGATGAGTATTGGTGGAATAGAATTGAATAGAATTTTTAATTTTTTTAAACTAGTTAGTTGTTTGATATACTTGTTAGTACCGTGTCGATAACGAACCCAGCTGAGGGTCTAGTCTAAAATCTAGCCTTATCTGTGTACTGTGGATATCTGCAAAGATGGACTATTCTTTCTCCACTACTCGAGGAATGGTGAGCTTCACTATACAACATATCTCTGGTGGCATCAGTGAAACCTATAACATATTACAATGATGACCCGGCTATAAGCTTATACACAAATACACAACCATCGGGGTTGCAAGCAGTTAAAAGCTCTTGAATTAAAAAGATGCCATATGCCGGCAATGGAAAAGGCAAGCAAAGAAAAAACATGTTGGATACGACCTCGCCCTCTTCAGGAAACCAGACCAAAAAACACAGTTTATCGTCTAGCTTAAAGCACAGGTCAGACAGCCTAAGATAGGGAGCAATCCTGAAACTGAGCTTCAGAAAACTTGCAATTAACGAGTGCCACGTGCTTATAAAAGATAGGCTCAAGGATCTTGATGGGACGCTCATCTCTTTGGGACAAATTGCTGGAAAATTAATTAACACATCTTTTGTTTCTGGAGATCCTTCGGCACTTCAGGGTTGTGGTCTGTAGGATGGCATGCTTAGCATGTGATGTGCAAACGATAGAACTCTGATGTATCTTCTGGACGCTATACCAACCCTGTATCCCTGAGAGAGAGGAGAGAAATAGAGAAAGATAGATAGATAGATAGATAGATAGAGAGAGAGAGAAAGAGAGAGAGAGAGAGAGAGAGCAAAACTGGTGAGTATAATGTTGTGTGACCTTTCAAGGCCTGTATGGGGTAAAAATTTTGCCCCGATCCTAGAATCTTCGAATAGGGCCTAAACAATCAAAATCCGGGACTCAAGATCGACAAAAGGACTATATTTGGACAAAAGAGGAAACAAAGAGGCATGCTTCTTCAACTTGGCCTAATTCTTCAATTACTTGGTGTTAAACTCATCTTCGCTCTTAGGAGGGTCACAATAAATGTGGTGCAAAAGGAGCTGAGAAGGATCAGTGAAATATTGTTCCTTACCATCCCTAGTTAATTTAAATATTTGGGTTATAATGTAGATAAATTTGCAGCATGGAAAGGCTTCGTCCTCTCTCATAGAAAGACGCATGAAAAACTGCAATACATGTTGTCTTGGTTCATGAACCGTGGATTCACGGCAACAAAATCAGAGATCTTTATTAAAAGGCCTCAGGCTATATCCTGGCTAATGATATCTGCTCGAGACCTAGAGCCTGTATTTTTGTACGAAATAAAATGGAAATAGATTAACATATGGTATTAGACGTGAGGTTCTAGTTATCTCTGCTTACTTCCCATATCATTTCATCCTACTACTCAAGAGTTTATCCAAACATTATTATTCTAAATACACCGTAATGATATCCGCAAACCGTAATAATATCCCAATTTTTTTCGAATGTGATGCAAACACACACCACCTATGTTGGGGCACTAATTGATATTAATCCACGGAGTCTAAGTGAAAAAGTCTCATCTTGGATGGTCCTAGATGACGTTACTATTTCTGACCATCGCTACAGGATTCTATCTAACCTGTAATAAAGAAACATCGATTGAGAACTTTATAGACTCCATCTCATTCAGTTACTTCTATCTTCAGCCATGACACGATCAGAAAGTGTGGAGGAATAGAAAGGGAAGCTGAAACACTAATCAGCGCCTACGAGAAGAGCATTAAGTCCTCTTAGTAAGCCTTAAAGAACTGGTACACCATCGGAACTGCAGCGAAACCTAACGGAACTCACACGAGTACAAATGAGGAAGCCATAGAGGTTCTAATGAAAAATCAGTTTTCCGGTATTGAGAGGAAAACAATTCCCACACCAATTATCACGTTTCAGAGATTGGGACTTGGTGGCAAACGCGGTGACAAAAGATAGAAACCTATGGAGCATCTCGAAATTTAAAACTCCAGATCCAGATAACAGGCATAAATTAAAAACGATAAAATTTGTCATTTGTAAGGTTTCAAAATCTTGTGTATTGTGTATGATCAATATTTAGGCGTTCGACTACTTACTGATATATTATTTATGTAAATCGCCGGTTCATTTCTACACTAAACTGGTATAAAATTTACATATTTAATTGCACTAGCACCATATAGTACATAACATATTATTATAAGATTTGTAAATAGAAACATATAATTTATAAAATTATATCCTATACGCTAATTAGATAATAATTATTTATTAATTTTTATTATGGCTCACATTAGAGACGGAAAATTCATGGTTGTTTTTTGTATAACAGTTTTTTCTTTAACACAAACGATCTCGCATAATATAATTTATATTTGGATCGTTACAATAATATTTTATGCGAAATAGTTTTCCATTTCATTCCAAATTTGGCGTAAATTATTCTAAATTACATAGGGAATTGACAATTTGATTCGAAATTTATACAGTAATTGGCGAATGGGTAAGGCAAAGTGAAAAATGATTAATGTACATAACACTTTGCTATATTGTCAATTGGATCGTGCTGTGAATTATAATTTGTGTTTAGTTAGATGGATTGGAATGATACGAATATAGAGAACGGCTACAGTTGTATATCGAAGAGACACTATAAGAGTATATAGTTATATTGTTAATTTATGGTTTTTAAATTATGATCTTGAAAATCTCAGTTGCGGAAACTGATCTTTAAGCTATCGAAGTTGAATAATTTGCAACCCCGAAAAACGAAGTGCATACAAACAAGATAATAACTTAGTTTGATGTTCAATGATAAACCATTTTTTTTTGTAACCATTAAACTAATTATTTTGTGAAGTAAAAAAAAAAGTTTAGATTTTTTGTTTGGAAATTTCATATTTTAGTTTGGCATGTTCCAAGGTGCTTCCAGCTATATTTACTTGTTACACATTGATATTGTAGCATATTTTCTATAAAAACCTTATATATTTTAATTTATGAGTTACTTGAGGCAATGCGCACATTATACAGTTTTATAGTTTATACATAGGTGTTAATTATTATAATCAGCTATATGGTCAAGTTGGAGAGAACGAAAAGGTTTACATTAAGCTGAAAAGTTTCCCATCTCGTTTTTGACCATCGATCACACAATTGGACAGTATATATAATAGATTATGCAACTGTGCAGAAAATTACATGCACAATTTCTTGATTATCATATAATTAGTATCCTTTCAGACAATTTAATTTAATTAATTCAAGGTAACAACCCAATCAATTATTTGTGTTATGTATTAATAATTCTAGATCCAATCATAGTTTTTATTATATAAAAATAATTATTACATAATATAGTAACACATTAATCATCTTTCTACAAGAAATGTACATATACTAATTACATCTAATAAATGGTTTTTATTACTTACTGTCTACAACTTATTAATTTATAATATAAATATATAAGAAACAGTAGCACTTTGTGTCGCGCTGCATGATTGTATCTATAGAGCTAACTGAAAACTATATGTTATACATATTATTGTTTTGGACCACCTGCGATGCCTTGGCTGTAATTCTACTACTTCTTGTTTTTGTTTGTTCAATGTTAATATAATTGCATCCGACACTGTACATTATAACAAATTTATATTATGTAGATATCGTTGCTCGCGCATTCTAATTGATCTTAATTTATTCTGACATATACGATAATTAATAAATTCGCCAATAAATATAGTAACATGAAACATTTAATCTTTATCGACCAGTATAAATTATTTTTTATGCAGATCGATTATATTGAAATGTTAGACCGACATAATTGTGATGGTCGAAATCTCGCGATCAGTGCTACAATAATTTAATGCTCTAGGCTATATACTGGTACCACATACGTGTATTAATATAAATGTATTAATTAGGTGGTCTTGACATGATTAAATTATACTTTAATTTTTGGTTTCGTTAATCTATACGATCTTCTAAATATACAGGCCTGACTTGACGAAATCTCAATGAAATTTTGTATAAGTAAATTTTAATGTCAATGATCGATTAGTATATGTACAGTTTACATTCTAAATTCTTCATATACGATTGACGCAGTTTTATACAAAATTATAATATTCATAAAATACTAATTAGTAATTAGTCATGTCAGAGCCAGGCTTTCGTATGCTCTTTAAACCAAGGATATTATCTTGATACGTGCTCAAATTAAGAATTTAAATTTAGTGTAATATGTCAAAATCAACACTTTTCTTCCTGCTGGCTTTCTGACTTATATGTCGAGCACACACTATAATTATTTTAATTAAATTAACATAGACAAAATGATCAATCGATAATTATCGAATGAATAAATTTTGCATAATATCGTTTAATTAAATTTTCAATTTTTCCATTGAAAAATAAATAATTAAAATTTAATTTGATTTCCTATTTTAACTGATAAATTAATGTCTATCTAGATCTTCAAATGTCAAATTAACGTGAAAATCTAAGCGACAGATTTTAATTAACAGAAACTACACATGGATTAAGGTTATTACAACAGATTTTATTGAAGTCTAATTATTATTTTAAATTCGTTAAAAGTTTAGTCAATAAGGAGAAACGTGTCTGTCTTAATCTTTTATATGTGGAAAGTTCTATATATGGAATCCCAGATATCAATCAGTTGTTTATTTACTTTAATTGTCTTGTATACATACTCTAAGAAAGGACTAAATAAGTCTGTTTGCTAATTTGGGTTCAGGTTAGTCGATTAATCTTGGTGTTTAATGCTCATAGATAGTTGTTTTGACTAATGTTATATATTGTCTCAAAATATAATTTGGTTGAGGCTTGAACTTTTTGCCCGACAGCAATTAAAAACATTTCTGCCTGAGATATTTACAATTCTAAGTGTTTTACTTAGCGCTATTTGCAACACAATACCATGGATCTAACCGAACGTTTATTCAGTTGTGACTTTATTCGTATATCCTGTGGGTGTTTAACATGGTCGTACTTGGACCACTCCAACAAATTCAATCACTCGTGAGCAGTTCTATGTAGCAAACGGGAATTACATTTTCCCAGAGAAAATCAAAAGTCGCACACTGTTAATCTGATCATGTTACCAAAAATCCAGCATTGTTGTTGAATCACACAATTGGTAATTAACCCGTTAGCTGGATTACGCAAGACATTTTTACAGCATGATTTATCATTTATTATAACTGAATACAGCATGATTTATCATTTATTTCTGACTACTTACTTTATATTTTGTTCCATTGCGTTAACACTAGTCCAATCGTGCAACAGAATCAGATTTTTCTTTAGCCTGAAACTGGTTTAATTCTTTACGAAGTGTTCGTAGTAGTTACTTTTGATGTAACCTCATTCAATGCAATTACTAATGCTTGGCAGTGATCCCACTATTGATAAGCTACTGCCATCAAATCACTAGCAGTGTAAGCTGTGCTCGCTATAAGAAGATTCATTTTTTATTCTTTGTAAAATATGATTTTAGATTCTGCTTGCGAGAAGAATATTTACATCTGAAAAATTCAGTTTTGTATCCATTGCGTTCCTAGAATTATGTGATGTGTCAATGGAACCCAAAAGTCTTTTGAAAAACATCACAACGTCAATTAACCATTGTTTGGACTAGTACAAATTTGGGTTATCACATCGGAACATCATAGGGGAAAAAAGATTAAAATGGAGTGGAACGAAACCTCTCCCACTGGTATGTGAGTGAGCCTTACCCAGCCAACAGCTTTGGGAGCTGACTAGGATTTATTGTATCAATCATTCATTAATTCGAAATCACACCGATTTCATAAACGAAACCAATACTAGAAGAAATAACAAATATCAACACTTGAAACTGGAATATCAGAGCTCTAACGGAAACCTCATGGTTAGCACATAGTGAAGTCAGATGGTGAAATAAAGAGAAATAATAGAAATTATATGATATTCGCTTCTGGTAAAGACAACACACATTAACAAGCGAGGAAAAAAGCACTAATGAAATGGCAAGCAGAACGACAGTGCAAAAATTCCATTCAAAAATAAGAAACACAACAATGATTCAGTGCTATGCAGAGGATTTTAATGTTAAAACTGGAACAGAAAAGGAGGAACAATGAGAGGAGCAGTCTGACACAGCGATCACCAACTGGTAATAGATAAATTCAAATCAAACCAGTAGCTGTATAACACTCAAAAACAACTTGGAGTTAGCACAAATAGATTGAAAGATGGGGAAATAAAAAGCATCTTAAATGAAATGTTCCAACTTAATATTCATAGAAATGAAGAAATAAATATAGAACAAAAATAAAACCAAACTGAAGAAGCCTTCATCAAAACTGCCACAGAAGTATTCGGCGAAACACAGTTACGAAGAAACAACTGGTCAAGTAAAAAAGATGGCAAAGAACGATCGAAGGAAATATGCAGAAAGTATTCTCAAGGCTATTGAAAATGCAGCTGAAATCCACAAAACTATCCTTGCAAAACCACCTATACTATAGATGATACTGGTCAAGTATTAACAACGGATGAAGCACAGTTAAAAATATGGAAATAATATGTCGAAGAACGGTACGAACCGTACACAAAATATCTGGTCATCAATTGACATCAATAACAAAACTTTAACAACACCTATTTACTAAAAGATTAGGAAGTTAAAAGTGCCATTGAAAAGAACAATACGTCTGCTGGACCAGACTGCCGAAATAATTACAGCTAGAAGCACACTAACACCAATAATCCAAGAAGTGTGGAATTATGGCACAAAACCATGAAAATGAAAGGAAGGCTTGAAAATTAATATACACAAGAAAGGTGGCGAGGTGTCTCTCTCTTCAACACAAGAATAAGATACTCGCAATGATCATCCTTGACAGAGTTTTCTAAGAAGGCATTAGACCGGAAAGTAGACTCATCAATTCAATCTGTATCGTCAGTGAACAATACAGTGTCATACACCTTGTGATTGTGCATTCTATTGACCGATTTGATTCATAATAGTGGACTCATATTATCATAACTATAAATGAGACTGGATTTGACCGGTATATAATTTATAAATAAATAAATATAAACATTTAAATAGGTAACAATAATTTACAACTTTTTATCAACAAAATTTTAATTGTAGCAAAAAAACAAATATCATAGATCAGGTCGTTCGCACGTCAACATTCCAAATTTGTGTAAAATCCGAAAAACTATATCTCATTTGCAACTCGTTTCAAAACCTCTATAGTTATTTAATGAAGCTAATAACTGTTAACCTATCTATTCATAGACATGCATGTATCACATAATGTTGAATCAAAACAAAATTAACTTTACACAGTTTGATAGATATAGTTGAATCAAATCAAATGTCTAATTAAAACAATTATGATACGGCTGTTAAGTATCCCGTTAGTATTTCGTTAAAAATATTAATAACCAGCTGCTTAGCACGCTACTCTTGTAAGAACGCCAATCATAAAAGTATGGAGAATTGGAACTTTTTATTGTACATTGACTCTATTGGAACATTGACTTAAGTTTAGACATAATGGCCAACCACACCTATTCAAGCTCTGGAGATCCTTTCTCCCCTAGATATTGTATGTAAACTAATGGCAGCGAGCACAAGCATTTCCCTGTGAACATGTATATAGGGCAGTCATCTATCATATACGAAGGAGTATTTGACATGAACACTGAGGTTCTAAACTTTGCGAATGGTTCAAAAATGGATGGAAAGCTTTCCTTTCTGTCTCGCCGAATTTTTCGAACATTTGCAAGCAGAACCAATTGCGATCATAGAAACTCTGAACTGGGTTATTTATGTAATATCGACCAGGGATATTTGATTATTACGGATAGTCACGCTTTCATTAGAACAATTCAATCATTCTTAATAGAACGATTCGATCACACATTAAGTCGAAGACGCATTTGCACAATATTCGTCTCTTAGCTAGCAAAATTAAAATCGGATTCATATAAAGGTCATGTAAGGTCCTGACTGCTAAAATAGCTTGAAGATTTGTGAATAATAGATGGACCAATAGTAAATTGTGGGTACATCAGATAAGTGAGGTCGTGGGATTTGTTAAGGAACATTGTCAGTGGTGTGACTTACGGTCCAAAATGTGCTATATATTGCCAGTACTTTAAGTCAGTGATTTAAAAAACTGCAATTTTAACGTTCAAAATAGATTTAGTTAATATAAAATATGGCGATGATCCGGGGTTACCAATTGGAGAATTAGATTATTATATCGATTTACAATAAAACTTCTTTGGAAATGCTTTTATACATGAAGATGACACCGGAAATAGGTTTTTTATACAGGACAAAAATATTTCAAACAGGTGTTGAACGAATTCACCTTCTCTTGGTGGATTAATGAAAAATAGTGGAAATCTAAGATCGAATATATTTATTCAATCTTATATTTTCTTTCCATATTAGTCTCTTTCAAGCAAGGAAAAGCTTCACCAATTACTGAGCAAAAGCAGAGTAGTTGCGAGTTAATTCAAAATTAATGGGTTTTCCAATAAGAGTGATATGACTTCTTAAAAAAAAACACACTAATTGTTAAGGAAATTGAAATGTTTTTCATTTATTGTAAAGTACAATCGATACAATTAAGTTCTAAATTAAACATTATTCAAATGGCCACCACGACTTCTTCTGCAGGAACGAATTCGATGAACCCAATTTTCGAGCACTTTTTCCACTTAATCAAATCGTATGTCACGAATAGCACGTTCAATAGTAAAGCTTGAAAACAGTTTTGGTTTATTGCTAAAGACTAACTACTTTAAATAACCACACAAGAAATAGTCTAATGGTGTTAAATCACAACTTCTTGGAGACCATATTCAATATCACAATTTCTTGAAATAATCGAATCTCCAAAATTTTTCTCGCAATAGTTCAAGTGTTGCACTTGCGTCTAGTTAGAACTGAATTTTGTCAAGATCAACTTCCAATTTCGGCCATAAAAAGTTGGTTATCATCGATCTATACCGATCTCCATTGACAGTAACGGTGTTACCAGCTTCATTTAAAAAAATACGGACCGATGATTCCACCATACCAAAAACAACACCAAACTGTCAATTTAGGCGAATGTAATGGTTTTTCATGAATCATTTGTGGATTTTCTTCGCACAAGAATCGACAGTTTTGTTTATTTACCGCACCACTCAGATGAAAGTGAGCCTCATCGGAAAAGATGATTTTATTAAAAAAAATCTTTATCGTTTTCAAGTTGTTCCAAGACAAAATCAGCAAATTCACGAAGTTTACGGTGGTCCAATGGCTTCAGTTATTGAGTGAGAACTATTTTATACGGATGCAAATCCAAATCCTTTCTCAAAATCCGCCAATTTGTGATTTGAGACAGTCCCAATTCTTGAGAACGTCCATGAATCGATAAATTGCGGTCTTCAGCAACACTTGCCTGAACGGCAGCAATATTTGTATAACTTCAAGGGATTCTTTGTCTTATTATCACTAGAACATTATGTAAAGAAAATGTACGCTCAAAATTTTCAACAATTCGACGAATAGCGAGCACACTTAAAAATGGAAAAAGCGGACGAAAAGATGCAATTGGAGAACGATTATTTTGTAATAAAACTGAATAATGTGTAAACGTTGTTCTGGCATATATCTCACCATGATAAAATTGTAAACATTACTGAATACAATGAAACAAAAAATGACAGATCATGACATATTACAAATGGTCGAAACGTCACATAAAAATCATATCATTCCTATTGGAAAACTCGATATAACGTAAATAGTATACTGGGCTGTTTTAGTCAAATCAAATTCAAACAAGCTTTAACCAATATAGATTGAGCATACTCAAAACAAAGAGTTGATCACTCTTACTTAAGAAAACATTGCATTTAAAAATTATAAATATATAATACTATAAAAAAAATAATTATTTTCTATTTGTTTTTTAAAGGTAAAACCAATTTTATATAATTAAACGCAAACAATAATCTCGAACGCTAATGTTATTTATTTTGACATAACAAGTAACGTCAATAATATGTTATTGTTGTCCTAAAATGATGATATTGGGCAAAATGATTTGTCAGAGTTTTTAGATCTATTAAATTTGATTGCACCTTTAATCAGGCACCTTGATGAAAGTAATTGCCGGCAAATCGGTTATATCGACGATTACTTGTTGCTATATATAACATATATTTTCATTTGTGACGTGAGCATTGGCAATAAAACAAATTTTGTTCAGTTCGATACTATACAATTTGGTGACATCGACGATAGGTTGGTTTGGTTCGTCCTCTCATTTGCACTTCCTCCACTTCCTGAATTCGCAGACAAATTTGATTTATTATTGGGCACCAGCTAGCGCTCTTCTGAGTTGGCTAACCTTCGGGTTGGGTGTACCAATTGGGGATTATGCTGTAGGGATATTGGACTTTGTAACTTAGAACAAAAAATGGCACTAACATGTTTTCCACGCGTACAGCTTCCAAGCACGTTCTACCACGCTTGTCTCATCGACGTCTTGGTGTTGATGCTCTTGATGACCTTGTGGTATATTTTTTCTTTATCTTTCCTCTTTTTTTGGTGTAAACCACTTTGACACCGTGGCTAATCGAATTTGTATTTTTTCTTTAAGTTGTTTCTATTCAACCACTTTACCTTCACTTTATCTCACTGCACACTGTTTTATTTTCTTTAATTTCTTTCTTCCCGACACATTTTTCCAACCTTCCGTATTGATCCTCAAAAAAAATCTCTCTCACACCTTTTCACGCATCTTCTTTTATAACCTCCTCGTATCTCACTGTACATCGGGTAAGGTAACTTTCGCACTTTTTTCGCCATCTATCTTTTATCGCCATCTAGTTTTTTGTGGCAATGTGTTGTAATCAGTCACTTATTGTGTTCTATTTAATATATTTGTGTTTATGTAATAAGTGTGTGTTGACTGTAATAAGTATTTTCTGTGAGTGTTTATCGTAAAAGACGTCTCATATCGGTCATCCAATGCACTTCGTATATGTTCAATGTTGTATGTATGTGTGAATTGTAAAGCCCCGGATATGAGAATTTAGTCTGAGCAGGTAAGTGTTTCGTATCCCTGTGTCCACAAGTGTTTCGTGTTATGTGTATTTCCCATCTGTGTAGAATATTACCCATGAAGTGTTAATGCCGAGATGTTTAATTTTGTTATTTGCAGTGTCATTCTTCTTTGTCAGGCTAGTGCCATGGGAAAGCATAGGAGGGGATACATGGACTGATGTATCTCCGACTAAGCGGGCAACAGGTTTGTACTTCTTGCCTTACTAATTTATTCGAATTTTTACAATCTTTACCTTTTTATTTTAGCACCCGTTTCACATTTTATCAAGGTGTACTATACACTCGCCAGTACCATAATAAAAACTTCTGTCACAAATATTATTCTGACACCAAAGTGTCCACTACGATTTTGAAATCACTAATAAGTCATGCTGTGATTTGAGTTGTCTGTTGTCTCCTATATTAAACATAACCAAAATAGAGTTGTTACATAATAAATCGTAGAATGATTGGTTATAAATTAAATAGATCAATCGATTTCGAACAGCGCACACTCTGATTGATTGATCGAAACAAAAATAGTAATTTACCGATCCAATAATCCGCAACCTTCGATCACAATTCTCTCAAACGAATAGAAATGTGAATATATGTAGATATATATAAATGCAGTTTGACCAAAACAAATTTGTTAACCTTCATCACAAATTAATAAATTTAACCATAATATTATTTTGTAATTAATTACTTCGTATGCTTTACACAAAAATTTGCGTTCGCATATACATATGTGTATACAGACATACGAGTATGTTTATATAGTTATTTCCCATTCACCCAATAAATAGCCTACTACTATACATCGAATAACATATAAACTATAAACAAAATCTTAAAACAAAAGATTTTATATAAATTATATTACGTGAGTTGTTTTGGGTATGGAAAGGGAATCTTGATGAAGTTTTCATACTAAAAAACTAACATGTACTTAGCTCTCTTGGTAGTTTTCTCAATATAAGTAACATATAAAAATAAAACAATTTTTTCTTAATTTATTTAACTAATAAATAGTAATAAACTTCAATTGAAAATACTAAAACTTTAACTATTACTATACAGTTTCATAAGTACTTGACTCTTGTTTTGTTTTTGTTTTACTATAAGAAAATTTATATAAAGAAAGCCGTTTCGTGAATTTGATTTTAGTCTAGTTTGATTTATTTATTTAAACGCAGAGTTTCTCTCTCCCCCTTTTTATTTTTAATTTTTTTGTTGTTGTTTTGTTTTAAAAAGAAAAATATATAAAGAAAATCGCGATCAAGCTTTTTGTTTAAAAAAAAAAAAAAAATAAAAAAACAAAAAAGTTTAATAAAATATTTTGTATAGTTTATATTTATCGTGAGGAGCTGGCGAAGATCAGTTGATTATAAAACAAAAATACTTGTACACTGGCAAAATATATTAATTTAATAATTTAAGAGTTAAGTGATTCAATTTTGAGTTAAGTGATCTTAAATAAGTTTTGCTTGAAGTGTATAATATATTTATATTTAGAAGTGATTTTTTAAAGTAAATTTTAACGATTAAGGATACAAATCGAAACTATTGAGTAAGTTGATTTATTCTAATATAGTTTTACATTATTTATAATAAAGATGTATAGTAGTTATAATTTATTGCTGTTCAATTAACCTTTTGAACTGGTACAAATACAGTGTTGTCGATATTAGTTTGGTTCAAAAATTGATTTGTAGTGAGTAGTTTTTATTATCGCTAAAAACTGAACTATAATGTGGTCACTGTTGATCCAGCGATGCACAATGCCTGTCCGTTGGTAGATAGCTGACCACATACTAACGAGCTCGAAGGGTTTCGTTCATTTATGTCTCCTAACCAAATGTTCATTATCCAGTACAATTATTTGTATTTAAGATCAAGCTTTTTTCTTTTCTTCTTCAATGGTAATTCATTAAGTATGATTTTCCATCGCTTGGTTCAGTTTCGAACTTTATCACTTGCACATTGAAGTTTATTCGTCGCCTGTCCTACAATTTACTCTGTTGCTAGTATAGCGGTGTCGTCAGAAAACGTTGCTATGCTTACGTGGTCGGACTGTGGTTTATCACTTGCATGTACTTCGACTAGGACCAGAACGCTGCTTCGTAGGACTCCTCCCTTTACCTCTCTCAGTGCAGAATACTCATCTTCTTATCTTCTAAAAGGCATTTTAGATAAATATGGTGTATTAAATCGTCGTGCCACACCTTATCGAAAGTTGCTGTCACATCCAGAAATAAGGTCGAACATAAATATTTTCCATAATATCTATGATTCTGTATTAGGTCTCTACGTTCTATTATTGGCTTCATTCTTCTCAGAATTAGTCTTTCCATAGCTTTGAAATCAAAGGAAGCAGCGATATCGGATGGTACGATTTAGCTTCATTAGGTAGTTTACCTGGTTTCATAATAAAGGGTCCGCCAAATAACTTTTTGTTTTTGAAAAAAACTACTGAATATTTTCTCAAATTTCTTTTTTTATTTAAAAGTACAATCCTTCCGGTTAGTAATGGAAAATAATTTCATTCAAATGGCTGCCTCGGCTGGCCATGCAGTAGCCTACACGATCGGTCCAATTTTTAAGCACATTATCGATTGTGTGCAGCTGTATTTCACCAATGGCTTCACGAATATTGTCCTTTAAAGCGTCAATTGTCTCTTGTCGGCGTAACACTTATCTTTGAGGGCACCCCACAAATAATAATCCAACGGTGTTCAACGGTGTCAAGCTCCGAGGTGGCCAAACGACATCAGCTCTGTGGTTGATAATGCGATCTTCAAAAACAGGGCGCGTGTGGCACGTAGCGCCGTCTTCTTGAAACCAAATGTTGCCAATATCCTCCTCTTCAATTTTTGTGAACAAAAATTCGTTCAACATGACCCGATAACGATCGCCATTGACTGTAACGGCCACTCCTTGCTCATTTTCGAAGAAAAATGGCCCAATTATGCCTCTGGACCAAAATCCGCACCAAAAAAAAGTTAAAGTTAAGTTGATGTGGCTGCTATCGCACACTTAGACCAAATTTGATCCGTTGTGATACCACTCTATACGGCTATAGGTCCGAGTCTTTCCGTAGAGCCATCTGCGCATTGCATAGCTCCATGTCAGTCCTATAGTACTGACAAGGAAGATGGGTCGGCCCAAGGATTCTAAACACGACAGAGGATCCAGATTATGTTTATTTTTCAACACCGATCGCACCGCCCAAACGATCAAAGGTGAAAAACCCATTTTGCATCCTGCCTCGAATCGGATTCGAACCCGGTACCTCCCGCTCCAACTGCCGCAGCTTTAACCACTGCGCCACCTGGGCGGTGGCCCCTAATGCGACAATTTTGCTTGTTTACATACCCGCCAAGATCAAAATGAGCTTCATCCGAAAAGATGATTTTTTTGGCAAAATCGGCATCTTCTGTAAGTCGATCGCAGGCCCACTCAGCGAAGTGAAAACGCATTGGATGGTCAGTTGGCCTCAATTCCTGAACCAATTGGACTTTGTATAGCGTCATACCAAGGTCTTTATAATAAATTCGTCTCAATGATGTCTCCGAAATGTTCAATTGTTGAGAACGACGGTGAATTGATGTTGATGGCGCATCACGCACACTTTCTGCCACAGTATCAATATTCTCGGGTGTACGCACTGTTTTTGGCTTTTCACGCTTTGGTTTATCGATAAGGATGCCAGTTTTTTTCACTTTTTTCACAAGATAACGAACATACAGAGCTGACGGTGCTTCTCTTCTTCCAAAATCCGTACGCAATTTTCGCACACATTCTGCAACATTACCATGATTTTCAAAGTAATGTCGCAATATTTCCCATCGTTGTTCAAGCGTATACACAACCATATTCGTTCAGCGGAAGGATAAAACTAATTATCTGTCAAATCAGACATGAGCTAAGTGTTACCATTCACGAAATAAGCACTAGTTGAAAAAAAAACTTTAGATGGCGGACCCCTTATAATAACTTCCAAAACCTTATGCCGGAATGTAATAACAGCATTAAGTTGGTATAGTTGCTTACAATTTCTCCCGTGTAAAGGTCATATCCAGGAGGCTTCTTTTTGGGTTATTAGAGGAATTTTAACCCTATAATTGTTGCTTCCATTTTCGATTATAATATCCGATTCGGTTTAAAAATAGTAGCCAGATAGTGAGTAGTTCGTGATGCCTTTCATAGTGAGTAGTTCGTATTTTCATCAGTGGTCAATTTTGCAAGATATATCAAGAAAACGACTTTTTATTTAGCTTCAGAATTTCTTGCTTAAGCTTATGTGATTTGTTATTTAGAATCGTCTTGTCAGATGGACTTCTCGTCTGTTGCCATATTTTTATAGCGTTCCTCTTTTCTAAGACGAGATTCCGAATTCTTTTGGGCAATTTTTACCAATGGTTTTGGATGTTGTTTAATAATTATTATTCCAAGCGGCTATCTGAAAAATATCAGTGAAGTTTTGTACCTCTTCTTCTAGGTTCTGTCATGCATAACAGACTGAGTCACTTAGCTGCGATCGCTCTTCCCTTGAATTCGCGCATGGTATATAACCAGTATGAAAGGATATATAATATTTTCAGGTCTGGTGAATATCAGAACTAATTTTTTTTTGTATTAATTTAATTAAATCATTTAGAACCAAAAACATTGATCGGTTGATTGATTTTTTGGCCCAGAAGGACGAACATAAATAATTAAGCATAATATACAATTCTAAATGTTTTTCTAATTATTTGAATTTTTGACCTTCAAGCAATATTAAAAATTTAATAATTTTTTTACATTTTAAATTAAAATTATGCAATCGGAATTGAATTAACTTATATGTATATGTGTGTGTATATAGTTATTCGATCAAATAATTGATTTAATAGTAGAACTATTATTGAAAGCAGTAATAATATTGTATTGTTTACGATTAGGTGAGTAACGATATAGATGAATCTGGGTTAAAAATAAATGTTATGAAATTCACGTTTGAGGTTACCGATTTTGCACTGCAATCAGGAATTAGAATCTACCATTATATAATTAGAAAACAATTAATTTATATAAATTATGATTAAGTAAGGTTAGTAAACGTTTATATGCTAAATTAGTTATTTACTTTGTTGTTTCGACGTTTCAATGCTGGGAAAATTATATTGTAAATTAACTTAGGCGTAAACGAGCAATTTGTTAAAATCGAGTTCTACATAAATGGTTTCACTATAGATTAAATTTACATGTGTATATACATAAATATATATTCATTGGATTTAACACGAAAATTCCAAACAAGTTAAATTTTCGTGGAAAATGATTTTCTGAAGTTCATCATCTCGTGTTATGATTAAAATGAGCATAGTATACGTAAGGAAGGTATCGTTTCTTTGAAATTACATTGACGTCATGATGCATGTTTTTGTGATTTTTATTATTTACAATATAAAATATATTTTTATTTATTATTAAAAGTCAACATGAATAAATGCAGCTTTTGTTGATATATCAAGTTTCTAGTTTTAAATAATAGTATTTAAAGGACCATTGGAAATACAATTTTCGGAAAAAAACTCATTTCCGGACCTCAGACACTCATTTCAGACCTTGTGTGCGGTTTACGCATCAAAATAATTTCAGGGTAATTTAGATGTTGCTATTCTTATTTCATAATTTTATATTGAAATAAGTAGTTGACATCGGATTAAATAATTATGATTAAATTAATAGAGAAACAAAACTAATCATGAATTTGATGATTGTCTAAAAGCAAGGAAATCGAGTGATTTTTGGTTGGTAAATAGTTAAAATGTGAAGAATTGTGTAAGTTCTTTTATGTCATCAAAATTGTGTCAGATAGATTATGATTTGAGTCTGGTGGAAATTTTGTCATAATTTTCGAAAAATTTGCATATCTTAAATCGTACGCAGCTTTACATCATATTCCTCACCCCAGGAGATTCGAATCTTTCTTAATTTTTATGGTGTTTTGATTAAGAATTCAACTGCAATATATCTTCCATTGTTAACCTGGAGGAATTAAAAAACTAACTCAAAACATGACTTGAAAGGATGAACTATCTAACTAGGACCTGTATAAAAACCGATTCATTTTTTAAACTATTTTGGAAAATAACACCCATATTCCAGACTACTATAGTATTGTCATATCGTTGCTTCCTTTAATTTCTAAACTGCCGCACACATTTAAGAGAATTATACCACGCCACCTATTTCCCTCTAGAAAATACACTTCCACCAATATTATTAAGTTTAATTAGCATATCCGTTAGCATATACAAAGATTTCTGCAAAGCTTTCGACTTAATCAACTATGTAAAAGTAAATTAATGTTTGGGTTTTTAAATGCAATTGGTAAAAATAAAGTCTGGTAAAAATGAAACAAGGAATAATATTCGGCCAAAAAAAATTATTTTCAACCTAGCTCGATATAAATATACTTAGTCCAACGTTTTTCCAATTTTTCGATTTCTCTCGAAAAATACGATATACAACCTTTTGTTTGTTGCATCTCTTCAAGATCGGAAACAGGAAATAATCGCAGGCGTCTCAGTCAAATATGGTGGATCAGGAAGCAATTCGAAGCGTAATACATGGATTTGGTCATGGCCACTACACAGGTGTCTTGACGGAAAAGAATTTTTGCTTCGCTAAAAGCGGTCGTTTTGCTTCAAAACGAAGTTGAAACAGTTTAATAAGTTGCAGTAATATTCGCCATTTACTCTCCTCTTTTTTTAAGGTAATCAGTGTGCAGTATCGCCTTTTGCAAAATCGCCAATAGAAATCTTATACTGTTCCATGGTCTCCGTTGTACGAGGGTTGCTTTTTATGTTTCGGGATTTGGCAACCCTGGTGTTGCAATCTGTCAACCGAGAGCTCTATCGTAAAGTTAGAAGTTTTTGAGGTTATACGTACTCAAAACGTTTTAACATACGAGCGCTTTTTGTGTTGCAACATATGTATAGTTATAGATCTATGTTTCATTCGCAGTTATGAAATGACGCAAAAAATACAGCAATCCATTGTCAGCAAACGTGGTACCCAACACGCGGATAGCCTTTTCATATTCAAATGTTTAAGTTAGATATTGCGCGCACGTTCATCTAAGATGCCTACTATATCAGCTATCTCGCGCACTTTCACTGTGCGATCTTGCAATATCGCATCATTAAAGCCAATTTTGTCAACCATTTTTGGTGTGGTTTCATTTGGCCTTCCTGAACGTTTGGATTTCCGTTAATCAACAGATATCAGTAAACCTCTTGTGAAACATTTTAATCGAAATTAACTTTTTCCATATTTGTTCAAATAACAATGGGTTGTCTGTCAAAACTCAACTAAATGGCAGATCTACCTGAAAATTTTAATTTCTTTTAGTGACAGATGGTATTGACACCGAATGCCCTCGTATTTGAAGAACAAACAATATTTTGGGATTGCAGGTAAACGGTCTCCACTAAATATAGAGCATATTATGTACGACTCTTTTTTGGTAATTTAGACAAAGAGGCTCTTTTTTGGTAATTTAGACAAAGATATACGTTACTGGTGCGAATCCGACTACATTACTTTTGTAGATAAAATGTCACTATAGAAGGGATAGTTGGAATTATGACAGCAATATGCCTTTTAAATATTTTTTTCTTCTAAAATATGATATCACGACAAACCTTGATTCTCTCTGTCTATATCTGTTTGTATCTTAGCAATATTTTTTTGGGGCTCAATGAACTCCCAACACATTGCATATCCAAATCGAGGACGTACGGTTATAAATTCAATCTACACAGAACTATGACATTACAAAGCTTCATGTTACCGTTAAGTCCTGATATACAAGATGGGTTGGCCCATGTAATTCACACTATCGATCATAATCAGATGGTGAATTCCTATTGCGTCCTGTCATTAGACGGGATAGAATATATCAATAGAAAATAAAGGGATATTCGTTACACCTACACGGACAATGACCATACAGTAAAATTTTGCAACATCCCAATTCACGTAGATCTTACTATTCAAGATTTTGTGAACAAAAAATTACGCTATTATGAATAGTCATTACCCAGAATACACCACCTACTGCACGAATTCATATAGCTTAATGGAACCTTGACGCTAAATTCTGTGAATGAATTTGTGATTTTTCATCAAACGTCTCACACTCGGTTTATAAATGTATATATTTAAAACATTGATTTCAACACTATACATACATCGTTTATATTACAATTAATTTATATAGTAATTCATTAAACACAATTAAATTATAATTATGCACTTAAGTTATAAAATTTGTCCGTGTCAAATCTGACAGTGATCAAAGATCACTATATAATCTTAAACTCTACTCACCTTGATTCCATATTGTTGTAATTTGCCGAACGAATAATTTTTTTTTGTACCGCCGTTGAGTTAAGCAATCGAATTTTTTTCACTCTCGAGGATAGGTTTAGTAATGTGTCTGTTAAATTTACATAAATTTTATAACATGTTTTACAACAACAGCAAAAAAAAAATTAATGTACGAAAATTGTAAAATATAATATTTAGACAGTTTAAATTTTGCAAAAGAATTATGGCATAGAGGTGACACTTGTGATTTCACTATTTGTGGTCTAAAACAACAACAATTTACGTTATAATGTTTTTAAATATAATAAATATTATTCAGAGCATGATTATTGGTAATTTTTAAAACAAAACTGGATTGAAATTATAAATTATGAATATGATCTAATAATTACTTAAGCTTGATGTTGATTCTTATACGAGTGTGCAGCATACAGCGATCGAAACCTGTAATAATTTTTTTTTCTTGTGTTGTTTTTCAAAGAACACTGCCAACCGGTCTACGACTTTTTAACTGTGTAGAAAACTACACTTTACTACGTGAACATATTTGTCACTTATGTTGAGCTATACTCAAGCTTCCTTCGTATTGTCCTTAGTTTGTACTATCTTTTATAAATTTCAATTACTTAAGAAAACTTTTGGCATTTAAATTAATCGAACTAAACCATTTTTTGGAAACAAACTCGTTTTACAATAGAATCAATAAGTGCCTAGATAGAGTTGATTTAGTGAGGTGAAAATTCGCAACCCTTGTTGAGGGAATTGGGATAAAGACCAGTAGTACTCTACTATTGAATGGTAGTAGTGTGATATAATAGTAATAGTCTAATAATAGAGCCTTACATAGAGGATGCCACAACAGTGGAAATATATTCAGTCAAAGTTAACAAGCAGTGCTGAAAATGTATTAAGCAGGCTAAATATCCTTTTTCACTTGAAACTATCTTCTTTATAAAATGGAACTACAGTAGACGGTACTAAGGTACTTGCGCTTTCTGTTCAATGACATAACTTCTAAGAGCCTTGGAAAAAGGATGTTCTTCAAAATGTTAATCTAAAGTAGATTAAATTTAACGAAAAGCTTGCCAAACTTTTATTTTCTAAATTCCTAACTTATAGCAGAGCCATCTATATTTTATAGAGCCTATATTTTAAAAATTGAGCTTAAATTAGAGGAAGTTAAATAGAGGAATAAACGTAAATTTCCATACAAAATATATGGCAAGAAAACATTTTTTTAAAATGAAATATGCCAATGAAATCATAATAAAACTATTTATTATATATTTTATATCATTTAAATATTTTTGAATAAAATCAATTAAATATATTATAAATAATTAAATAAATAGATTATTAAATTCAAATATCGCATTAGAACTTTTAATATGTATACGCACAAATACATACATACTCGTATCATATGAAAAAAAAAATTCTCATGTATACGCATGTGCAAAATGAAATATCGATCGAGTACGATCAATGACAACAGAGTCATCTCTATTTGGAAAAATTAAAACTGCTATTAAAATGTTACTTTGTTTTTGACAAAAAACTTTTTGATTATCAAAATTCAAAATTTCGAAATTAATCCAAACTAATGTAAAATAAATAAATAAATTTAATTTATATTTAAAATATTTACTCGTTTACTTAAATGTTTATCTAAAAACGGTCAAACTACTAGAATCCCACTATAATTCTATAGGAATTGGTATAGTAGAATATAATGGTATAGTAGAATTATATTGTATCAAATTTGATCATAAATGTTATTACAGGATAAAATACTTTAACATATTCTAAAATCCGTATGAAATCGAGTGTTTGCTGATAAAACTATGTGTTTTGTCAAGAAACTTATCTATGTAACAATTTTAAGGTTAGCGTTTTTTTCGAGTTGGAGGAAAATTTGATTTTATAAAGAAATTTAACCGTTAACTTGTTAACTTGAATTGGTAAAATCAAATCCATTAGATTTTTTTTTAAATTAACGACTATTTGAATAAAGCAATGACATCTATTGAACGATATCGAAAGTACATCTAAAGCTTAACATTTTATCTTGAATAAATTAAATTTTAATAGGTTTACTTTTATCTATATTGAATATAATAATTATAATCATTAATTATTATGATATGTGAAACAAGTAAATTAATTTTATTATGAATGTCAGATGTCTCTTGTAAAGCTTTTTCTGGTTTGCTTTTTATAGGGTACACCAATGAACACCTTATCATTTTACTATTTTATAATATTATTGTTTATGGTAGTTATTAAATTTTATTTATGTGCAAAAACATAATTTCTTATTTCTTAATATATTTCAATACAGCTACGGATATTTTGCTGCAAAATAATTGAAGACGTGTGCGGTTAGATTAAAAAAATGTACCACTCTTATTAGAGTATGATTTAACTTCAAAATTGACATCACAAACACATATACATTCAATATTGTAAATTTATATTGAATTTTAATTTATGTTTTATTAAACTATTAAGATATTTAGGAAACTGATTTTCAGATATAATTAACTTCAACATTTTATGTACTTAACCCTGTAAAACCAGAAATCAAATATATAATTTTTTATTGATACAAATTATTTCGAAAAATGTGATTTTTACATTGCTTCTTATGGGAAAGTGTAAAATGTACCTCCTCTAAAAAAAGCTCAACAAAAAATACGTCATATTAATACGGCTCTAATAAATATGATAGTTGTTTCATTGTTGGGTGATGTCTTAATTTTTTAAAAAATGTTTAAATTTTCAAAACGTCCAACAGTTTTCAAATTTTTTTATTTTTATTTTTTATTACTATGCATTCTGCTTTGGGCTCAAGGCACTACTAACTGTTTCGTGGTTTGCTTAGTTACGTCCTTGCCTTACGCTTTGCAGCCAAATCAAGGACGTACGGCTATAGGTCCGATTTACCTAACCATCTGCATAGTTCCATGCTACCTTATGGTCCTGAGAAAGAAGATGGTTCGGCCCATTGATTCTGCACTCCAACAGGGGGACATAGATCATTAAGAAATCCTGTTTTTATCCCGCCCCTATCGGGGTTCGAACCCGGTACTTTCTGCTCCAACTGTCGCAGCTTTAACCACTGTAACACCTGGGCGATTTTCAAATTGATTGGCTGTATCAATTATATCACTAACCATAAAATCCATTCGAACAGAATGAACCTTGTAATTCGAGCCCTTAGAATTGGTGCCATGGCCGAATGTGTACGGGTGAGATAGACTCCCGGGAATTAATTTCGACATCCATCTATCAGATGTTTAATTTGAAATTCTCAATTGCCGGATACGCCTCTGATAGTGCTGTGCTATGTAGTTTTTATATAATTTTGAATTGTATGAGATGTATAGTAATTCGAGTTGCTGCATGTATAATGTATTCGCCAGGCCGGTGGTTTCGATCTGACGATGACGTCATTGAATGACTGTTCGTATATCGATTTTATTAATTGAATGATTGTGGTCGTGAAATTGTATTTGCGAATTATTTCAGTTATTCTGAACACCACAGTGTCTTCTTCGAGGGATCAGAGATTCTAGTGTTTCCATACGTCTGCTCAAAAAATTTAAAAATTCAGAAAACTCATGTTTAATCATTTTACCCATAGAGGTTTTGATTTATCATCCATTTTTTGCATGATGATGTAAATGAGATTTGAGTCTCGTGATGGATCAATTCAGTAGTATGGAATTATAGATGGATGGCTGTTCGTTGAACGATTTGAGATGGCAATAGTCTTTATGGCCAGTGGTCAACTATGGCCAATTAGGAAACTGAACCACAGACTTGTAATTAATAAAGTTCTTTGGAGATAGGTCGAAAAAGTCGAAATTTAAAATAGAATGGGGATGGGCTAGAATAGTAAAGTCCGATGAATATTTTTCTAACAATTGCAGCATCTGCTCCAACTAGATTCAAAATGAACTAATGTTATCCATGTCTAGTCTCACTTCAAGAAAAATAATTTCAGCCGCTGGCCAATTGTAACACTGAATTGAGAATCTGGTAATATTTTATTCCATAACGTCTCTTTCTAACAAGAGAGCATCAGAGGGATACAAAACCGTGCTCCATTCTAAATATTTGTATTCAGTTTTGTTTGTTATCCGACATTGGTTATGATTATTCAAGTATCTACCTATTATATAATATGTAGCTAATCAGTATTTAAATAAATTGTTATTTTAAATTAAGTTTAATTAATTTTTAAAACAAACATCTCCACATATGAGATTGTTATTGAAATGTTTTTTATCATTTCCCTACGCTTTCAAATTTGGATTCACATTTATGATCATCATCATCCGTTCCCATGTTTACATCATTATAATTATTTAATAAAATTATATTCATAATAATCAATTAATCAATGATTTATTATATAATTATTTCATTGTTATAATAATTTATTTTATTAATGAAATTGAAGAAGGGCAACGATTGGATGTTGGATAAGGCAATAACTCACTCCAACATAGCCATGAACTGGTTGAAAATTTTGTCATCAAGATCTTTCACATAGATACACTTTTGGCTTGTGATTTGATCGTTAATAAATTGATCCGTTACGTCGCCGACGAATCACAGACTTCAATATGAATTTATATCAGCAAGAAATTAACGCATCACTTTGGAGGCTGGTTCTTCTTAACGTCGTAGTGAAAACATGGATATGACCGATCGTGTGTAGTTTATGTCCCTTTACGTAACGTTTAGAGCAGAAGACGACACTATTACGTTATCAATGTAGTTTCTACCACTTGGAGTCATCTGTACATGCATTTTATATAAATTATATATAATTACAATTAAATATATTATTTATTGTGACGCATAGGATTTCTGTTACTCGAATTTTACTTACTCACATAATAATAAGTAGAATGTCGATTGCATATGGGAATATGGGAACCACACCATCCACATGAGTTGCGTACTTGCATTTTTTATTAATCTTAAGTACATAAACAGTATAATTGACAACGCACAGTTTTCAAACCACAACCATTAAATTGTAAACTGATCGATTGTGTTACAGGTATGATAAACTATAATAGTTTATAAACCATTGATATAGCATATCTTATAAATTAGTTAACAGCTCCTAGAATGGATAAGAATTAATTAAGAAAATGTATATTTAATTTTCATAAATTATTCATAATATTTATATTATAATTAATGTTATAAAATATATGTATAGATAGTGAAGGTCGGATTACTATAATAGACGATACAAATTAAACTGTTTGCCTTTCTAATTTCTTTTCAAATCATATTCAAGGATTTGATTCTTAGCCAATATCGTACTGATATTTAAGAAAACTGGTTGGTCCATGCTTTTGGCACTCTCTAACATCGTTCAACTGCCGTTTATAGCCCAAACGACTAAAGAAACGAATTCCGATACGAATCGCAAATAGCATTCAATTACATTGTAACGTAAACAATGTTATATTCAAACGAGTTTTTCTTACGGAAAATAAATTTCCATTTCGTTTGTTTTTGTTTTTGTTTTGCTACTTTAAAATCTTTCATAATTCTTGCAATTTTAACATTACAAATACCTATACGTTATAATTATATAATCTATGTAGTGTACATATATAAAATCTTTCCAATTGCATTGCGAATTTCACCTAATAACAAATAAAAAAAAACGCTAACATTGTGTTATAAGAAATAGCTTGAGGAGAAACTAGCCCAGTCAAATTTATAGCTTGTGTGTACGTGTCGGTGAATTGATAGGCGAATGGTATGTTACATATATGTTTGTCATTGATAAATAATTGTCAAAATGAACGTTAAAAATGATTTGACTTTTCTTCTCCACCGATAGCACACATATATAAGAAGCTATAAATGTTTAACCTTGAATCTATAAATAACACTTTAATTGTAATAACAAACTTATATAATTAAGATCAATTTTTACATAAATTGGTCATAAACTTGAACACCCATTTAATTTTTGGTGAAATGAATGAAACGAAATATTCGCATCATGGTAAATATATTTTCGCGGTTTTTTTGTGTATGTTGTTTTGCTCAAGACATAAACACACACACACACACACACACACACACACACACACACACACAAAACGACCTTGTGAAGAATTTTTGTGTTATTATTTCATTTCTTTCACCTCGATTATTAAATTTGAAATGATTGACATATTGTATGTATGATTATTGATCAATCAATTCGAATTTCGACTATACAATATATGTTAAGTATGTTAACGTTTAAACCTTCGGCCTCAAATAATTTGGTCATGTTTTGCATAGATCATGCCACGATTAGATTCGCATTAAAATCAAAGATTGATTTGTTTTGATTTAAAGTCTCAATGCTTATTCTAAAAATAGATTGCACAGTCTTATAATATTGGTGATTGGTGTTTTGGATTCGAGAAGCAAATCGGAACATATTATATAGCGTTTGCAAACTAAATACAGGTAGCTAAGATCCAAGCTGCCATAAGATTATGAAGATCACTTTTTCTAGAGTTTTGAGTGAATCAAATAGGAGAGTCTTGATGGAATAATGAGTCTCAATATTGACGTATAAACGGTTTGTATAGCATGATATTCAATCATGTAACACAAGACACTCATGTAACACAAGGCACTCTGAAATAAAATATTACCATTGGCATTGATACCAGAACTCTTTTCAAATCATCAAGTCTTGGTGTTCTTCTTAAATGGTACAGCCGTACTTCATTGATTATTTTTCATTCATACGTCTTCACTGTTAAATGATTTTTAAAATCGCTATGTCTGAAGGTAACAGCAGCTGACAGACTCTTCTAAGTGATCACATAGTTCTGTTTGAATTGCTGGTCAGTTATGAGCTTACTTTTGCAGTATTTGCAAGAAACATGGAAAGTGTGTTACCGTCTTCTATTCCATGGTGTATCTCGTAAACTTACATAATGTGCCATCTGGATTATACGAGTCGAAAATATTATGGTCAACAGCCACCGAGTGACAACAGTGGCGAGTTTTGTTCAGCATGGGACAGTGAGAGATCATCAACATGCTGGTTGTCAACGACCAAGACATTCCAAAGAACTTGGTCGCAGAGAGATCTTTGACCAGAACTCAAAAGTGTCGCACTGTCGGTGCGCTCAACATTTTCAATTGAAGGATGATTTGCATTTGCTTCCGTATAAAGTGTAATTAACACAAAAATATTGCCATTGACAGACCGTCCACGTCACTTGAAATACGACCAAAAAGTCGCTTGAATGGTTGACACTGAACCTGATTATTGGAAGCAATTTTAATGATCGACAACTCCATGGAGTTCCATGAAACGCCATCGCATGACTAAAAAGTGTTTGGCTGGGGCGGTTTGCGCCAAATACCATCATTAGGCCATTTTTGTTCAAAGAAAAAGGAAACAGTCGATGGAAATCGTTAGCGGTGTATGTAACATCATTATGTCTGCTTATGTTGTGTGGTGTTAAATTATCCATTTTCCGTCATTTTGAACGTTTGTTTAAAAAACAAATTAGAGTAGTAGTGATAAAATGTCAAGCGTGTAGCAATGCGAGTCAATGGTGTTGACGGTTGCTGGTTTCAGCAATACAATTAAGTTTCTGCGAAAATTCCCTGTCTAAAGTAAAAAAGAAGCTAAATTGACTGACCACATAGGTTAATAAATGTTTCACTTCTGGACCACTTTTTGTGGGATTATTTGAGAATCAAAGTGTAGTCCAGCAAGCTGTAGACCATTGACGAGTTCAAGGCAAACATTCGTGCCGAATTCATTGCTATACCACCTGATATGCCTGATTCGTTTGCGAAACAACGAAAACAAAACAGTCGATTGAAATCGATATCGAGAAATCGGTGGATGCTGGCACATTATGTCTGCCCGCAAATGCATGAAAAAGGTCTTGATAGTAAAATCCAGTAAAAAGGCATATATTTGAAGTTGGCCCAAAACTAGACCCCAAAAAATTCTATGACAACACCAAAACTTATATTTTTATCATATTTTAGGGCCAGTCCATAAAGAAAATTAAATCACGACATATTATTGATATAAACCCTAAAAAATATATCTTTTGTGATATATAAACACTGTCAGACCAAAAAATTGTATCACGACAGTAAAAATTTACAGTCAAACCACAAATAACTACTACAGATAGCCAAACTTTTTAGAGAAATCATGTATACTAGCCTTAAATAAGGGGAAATAATTGTACTCTGGATGAAAAGGCTATAATTGAGTTTTATTTTCTCTTTCATTCATATTACGATAAATAAAATTCAGTCAAATTTATAAAACTAAGTTCAAATACATACATGAAATCAAATAAATGTTTCATGCTAATGCGATTAGTTTCATTCAGGACAGTAAATGAGTTCATCATATTTTATACAAAATTTATATACAAACATTTATTTATCGTAATATCAATGCTAAAGGAATGAAAGAGAAAATAAAATTCATTTATAGCCATTTCATCCAGGGTACAATTATTTCTCCTTATTTCAGGCTAGTATACATGATTTCTCCATATACAGTGCAATTCACTGAACGACGGTTTTTTTGGAATATTTCGAAATCGATCCAACTTTTTCAATATTTTTTTTACAGAATTATAAGTTTTGATTAAGCAGTAAATATTAAAGGAAAAACAAATATATTTTTTCATGATTAATTTTGCTTTCTTGTTTTTCTAAAATAATGGTAAATTTGAATGTTCACTTGAATAAGAACGATTAACTAATCTTAATAAAAAGTTATTTTATTGACTAAAAATTTAATTGAATTCGATTTATTTTTAATAATTAATTGAGTTTACATGGTTTTAATAATGTGTACTACTGCTCTTATTAGAAATAACTTCATACAACCTGCTTGATATGGAGTCATACAAAGATTTTAAATAATCTAAAGAAATTTGGTTACAGGCTTCATTTATCGCCGAATTGTTTGTCGAATTGTCGACCACCTTCGTAAACTTTCCGAGACAGCCAACCCCACACATTTTCCATGATATTGAGATCAGGAGAATACGGAGGCAACGGCAAAAGCTCTACATTTTGCTGAGATATCCTTGAGTTGATTATGTTAGCTGTATGGTTAGGGGCATTATATTGAAGCGGGAAAATGCTTCTTCGAGGATGCCCTTGTAAGTTGCTGCGGTCTTTTTTCCGTTTGGAAATGACAAATCTCCCGAACCATAAAATGATATAGCCCCCCACACCATAACGCCTCCTTCCCGGCTGTGGTGTTTTGCTAAAAACTTTTCCTCTTTTCAAAGGTCGTGAAAATAATAATTGAACCCATCAGAAAAAATCAGAAAACATCAGAGAAAACGACACGTTTCCATTTTTCAGCCCATGTCTTATGCTGCCTCGAGAAATCTAACCTTTTCTGTTTCCTCTCCTGATTTAGAGGTGGTTTCTTGTGGAGCTTCGAATAAGGTGATCTGCTTTTTTAATCACTCTCCATACTGTTATTCGGCTGGCCTCCACACCAAGTCTAGCTTTAATTTTTGCACAAGATAGTGCGCAATTGGATGCTGCCCGTAGTATGGCCCGCTTGTCGGCTGCAGATGTGGCCTCAACAGTTCGGCCTTCTATTGTTTGAGCCATATTCTCTTGGATTTTTTGTAAAATTGAAGATAACAGTCTTACTTCTCCCTATGTTATCTGCAATTGCTTGTAGAGAATAATTTTCGCATATTGGTCAATAAAGGTGGCCATAGAAATCGGTTGTGTATTTTTTTCAAAGTTTTTCAATCTTTACATCCCAACATATAAGATGCCGCACTCGTTATAATAAGGAAAGTAGTATTTTCTTTTCTGAACTATTGCATTGTTTTGGAGAAAAACACTAAGCTCAAATGCTCATGCCATTTTATAAAAAGCTTGTACTTCCTCAATATACTATTTATAGTATATTGAATGATCTTTATACCACTTTTAATCAAACAATATAAATTTCATTGTATTTGATTAATGATTTTATCTTTCAAATTTTATTAAATATCATGGCTTTTGAAGCTACTGTAAAAGTTCGAGTTAACAAATCATGCATTATCGTTTGATCGATAAAAGTGATGGTCAGTCGAAATGTCTTATATATAACGGTATCGAATAACTCTTATGCAAATATTAATTGCATCTTATAATGGTTGGTCCAAGATCGTTTACGCACTTAACTACGGACCAACACTAGCCTTATTTCACACAGTAAGATATAAATATATCAATGTCAATGCTAAATACTATTTTGATAAATATTAATAAAAAGTGAAAGTAATTATTTCTCGTTTAAATAAATATATATTGATCGTCTGCGTTAATAAATTCGATAGTTTAATGACCCGAATACTGCATCGATATTGATCATCGACAAAGACATATACACGCACACACATTCTTATATATTGATCTCAATCTTGTTGTTAGCGTTTTTCATTTATGATTTCCTGAAACGACTTTTTAAACTTAATTGTTGTTGTTTTGAATTTGCTCAACTTTCAACAAGTTGTACGAGGTCAAATATTATAACACAACCGCGCACTAATGAGGTATTTGTAAATTACAAACGAGTAGTAATAAATACATACTATCAATGATCGCGCATGAAGAAAGATATAAACGTAAAAAAAAAAAAATTTTCGAAATTATTTGTCGAGCGATCATCGAACTTTATGTGTGTGATTACAAAATTTTTGTTTAATTATTACTAAATAATAAAAATTTAAGATTTTGTAATTTGATTTCACAAATCGTCAAGGTGAGTATGCATACAATGTATCGATTATATATTAAGCTGCAGATTATGTAATTTGGTAAGTGTAAACTTGACCTTAAGTTAATCCGTTTGCTTAAAGTAAACCATATATACACGCATATATATATAGGTCTATACAGTGTGGTGTCTTGCTGAACTACGAGTGTATACTTTTAATGATCGGATATACGATAAAAAAAAAAAAATTCCTTTCAAATGTACTTCCACTTATTTATTGAGTTTTTCATGTGCATCATAAATATAATTCACATAGCATGTGTTCTCGCTTCCTTAGTGATTGTACTTGTCTACTTGAAGTTATTATTCTCGTATATTAAATTCATTCTTCCTGATTTTATTTCATTTTAAAATCTCGTAAAAGTAAAAGTACAATCATTATAAGTACTGTTGCCCTCACTAAAAGGTAGCCAATATATATATATAGTCATGGCTGTTTATTTAATCACGGCTTTGAGCATTATACAAACATTCACAAAATCACATATCCTAGCCTAAAATGACTTTTCATCAGGAAAATCAATCATGGCCACTGTCAAAAATAAAAACAAGATCATGATCATAAACTACGACGAAATAGTTACTTTCGTTTTAAAACAAGAGAAGACTTTCGATTGTAATGAAGATAGTTGCATAATTTTTATGTTTTAAACTCTGTTTTAATGTCAATTTGATCATAAACCTAAATACAATCGTATATATACAATATGCATGTACGCTAGAGCAGCGTCTATTGGTTTTACGTTTACTACTTAAAAATGTCGTCGGTTGTAGCTTAAAGGTTAATAGAGATTCTCATCACGACACTTAACATGCTCCAGATTACTTAAAATGCGATTGTTTGTAAAAAAGCATTCGTTTGGCTGACTTGATGACCACCTACAAATGTGCATTAGTATATATATATATATATATATATATATATATATATATATATATATATATATATATATATATATTATATATATGTATATATATATATATATATATATATATATATATATATATATATATATATATAATATATATATATTATATATATATATATTTATATTTATATATATATATTTATATTAATGGGAACCATTAATATAAATATATTTATATTAATGGTTCGGTGGGACCTCAGCGAAGACGCGGTTATGGCCTTTAAGCCAGCCATAAATTATTCACACGAGAATAACTTTCATAAACTATATTATCAGTTAGGAACCGTTTATTCATGCTGTGTCACGCCGTCTCATTATGTCACACAAAATAACTAACTAAATTATTCTCTTAACTATATATAATAACATTTAAGTAACAGTTAAATGCATAATATTATGATTCGTGGATTATAACATATATTATATGTTATCTCGTATATATCTAATTAAACAAGTATTTACTTACCATAAAATGTATGCAAATTACTTTTATTTTTTTTATACTACTAATCTTAATGTATATAATTTTTTATAAATAATAATTAATAAAATAAATTTATTAGTATCGTAATAGTTTTCAGTTAAATTCATAATTTTATAGTCAATATTAAATCGAATATCTTATTGAATATTAATGCTGTTAAGTTAGAAATGTTTATAATGCAATTTGTTTAGTCAATGTATAAGACGTATTTATGAAAGTGATGGGTGAGTAGTAGCACTTTTATTTGACAGCTTTCAAATTTACGTTTTTTTATCAAGATCACTTTTGGTAGTGTTATGCAGCACTTAAGTGTTATTTATGTGTACTATGTCCTATAAACAATCTGTCTTTCAAGCATGACAACACTTGATTTCCTTATTTTAAAAGGTTATATCAAACTTAGTAGGCGCGCAGTTATATTGCTATAATAGTTTATTTGTTATTTGTTTGTTTATTGAAACCAAATGATTGTATTTATTAATCGGAAAAGTAATCGGTCGGAGGAAAAACAAAATGTGAACTGATATTAAAGCTAATTTATACCATAGACACATATCTGGTTTCGTAACCATGATTATGAAACTATGACTTTTTGAAATGAGAATACATGGCACCAAGACTGGCGCTAGACTATTTTGACACCTGTGGCCCTATTCTGGTTTTCCCTGGGGTTTGGGAATTGTGAAAAAATTTACCCAATTCTCAACTACAATATTTCCCAATAATTTATTCCCCAATTCCCAAAAGTGTATTCTGGCGTGCTGGGAATTATTTCCCCTTTGTGAAACACATAGTTTTAAATGTTCGCCACTAGAGTAACTTTTTCATGTTATTTTTTCATGGTGCGCTATGTTATTATATTTGAATATGATTTAAATATTGACGGATGAATAACAAATTAAAAAATACGTGTTTTCGCTTTTGAAAAGCAATTAAAAAATTTTTAGGGTCGGAATTTTTTTCTGCATTTACTATTTACTATATAATATTTAGTATTTATGAATGAACTATTTTTTTTATATTTTAGAGCAGATAAGACAACATTTAAAAAAAATTGGGAATACTTGTTTCCAAACGAAATATTTTTCCCAATAGCCAGAATATACTTTTGGAAAAAATAATTCCCAACATACATTTGACGTTTTTAATTATAAAAACGTCAAAAATTCCCAATTACCAGTTCCCCGGGAAAACCTAAATAGGGCCACTGGTGCACTTTTTGAAAATGGCACCCTATATAAAATTCCAGTTTCCACATTATGTCGCCAGTCGTAGCTTAATGGTTAAGAGAGTTTCTCATCACACCGCGGTCTCGAGTTCGATTCTCGCTGACCAAATATTAACATGCCACCGGATTTGATTGATTGATTGATTGATTGATAGGACTGTAGGACCAAGCGCTAGGCAAGATTCCCGGATAACGCTGGGCCTATTCCTACAGCCGTTTACATAAAACAATAGGTAAGGATGGGAAGGTATGTTAGTAAGGAGAGAACGACCCGGTTACAGACACCTGGCAAATCGTTTACTAAACTACTGTTAACAACAACAAGACAATCACAATTCTAATCTACTAATCTGCAATCGACAATCAGCATTCTTCAGTCCGCATTACCTATCTGCTCTGCTGTATTTTGAATAAAATTAAAACTAAATTAAAATTAAAGTTCTAAAATAAATTTATTAATTAGTCGCTCAGGAATCTGTAACTAATTAATATTATTATCTGTTAATTAATTAATTTTATTATTTATTTCAACTTCCGCCCGCACAAGTAACCTAATTAAAACATAAGTACAGAACTCTGAAAGAAAAATTTATTAACTTATGGCTCAGGTATCTGAAACAATTTAATTAATATGGTATGATAGTTTAAGCCATCCATTACGATAATATTGCCATAATTCTGTAACATGCTTATCAGAAAAACAGAATAGACTAAGGCGACAATCTTCAGCAGAACCATTTTCCTGTTACATAATACTTAAAATAATATAAATTGTTAGTAAAATCTATATCCTTTTCGCATTAACATTGGTTATTATTATTATTTGGATAGGAAGGACATTTCTTATTCCATCATATGTATTTGAGTTACCTCAACAGTTAAAACTGAAGTATTTAGGTTAATTATCCTGGGCTCTTCTCATCATATGTTGCATATAAAGTTGCGTCCATAAAATTCCAGATCCACCACCATCTAACGTGAGGGGTGATATTTATTTATTTTATGACCCGACAACATTTCATATTATGACGACTAAATAAACTGTCAATTCGTGAATAGGGTAAACCATTTATATAAATAAATAATTGAGTAAGTTAACTATAACCTGCAGTTGCAGTTAGCTATAACGTAATAAAATCAAATCATCTACTCAAATTCTAAAAGTAAACCTACTAGATAGGCATCTGTAACTTAATTATTATTAATTTTACAATTTATTCAAACTCAAGTCCGCACACCAATCATAGTTAAAGAAAAATACAAAACTCTTATTTAATTAACTTACAGCTTCTGAATCTGTAACCATAAATTAAATTAATATGGTATCCGCTAGATCAAGTACCCGCCAACCACTACGCTGGTGATACCACAATACCAGAATATGTTTGTCAGAAAATCAAAACAAATCTCTGAAAACGTTCTACATTCCAAAATTATGCAACATCTTTTTTAAATAAAATAAACTTTCCTTGTCAACCCCCTCCAACTATAATCATATTTACACTTATGTAAATAATTAAAACCAAACTTTTCCATAATTTATTATTATTATTTTTATATTAATGGTCGTGATCAGGGATGTCACTTTATAAATAAAAAAACAAACAATTGATATTAACTTGCAAAAAGCACCATTAAATCCAAATACAGAAAGTATGGAGCAGAAGCGCCCCAAAAGTGGAGAAAATCTACACTATTAACATGCCACCGGATGACATAAAATGCGGTTGTGTGTAAAAAAACATTCGTTGAGCTGACCACCTACAATGTGCATCAATCGTTAAAAAGTGGTTCGTAAGGTCCCAGTTGAGACGCTGTAAGGGCCGTTTACGGCCTTTAAGCCATAGATTATTTTTTTTATTCCACTTTAACCTGTAGGTAGGAATTATATTGCGTTTTGTAAGAGTAAGTTCGACGTACTTTTATTTTGTCAAAATCATCTATTAAGTCATTATAGCACAGATAATATATACTTTGTACAGATTAATATCTTCGCTTACTATTTAGTTCTACGCTGCCGAAATATGATTTTTGTTTTTGTATTTCAAATGATTTTCTATTAAAGGAGTACGACAAAAACATATCTATGGGCCTAATGAAATAAAAAATAAATAGGAAATCAGAAACGCCTAGCTTTTGGAATTGCATGGAAAAAAAATCAATACTATGAAATTTTCGATATGAAAGAGAAATAAGTTAGCGATGATAAAATATGTTAAAAGAGACTAACACTATTTCAATATTATTTTTATAAACTTATTTAATTTTGTATAAGACGCATGTGTAAGTGCACGCATACTATATTTTGTATATTGTATCGTCATTTTGTACTATTTTGATTATTTCAGTACAGTACATATTTTTCATTTGAAAATGAAACAGATATTGTCGATCCTTATTTTATTAAAATTTCGAGAGACCAAACAGAAACGTAAAACTTTTTGAATTCTTTGCTGTTTTATGAATGAGTTAATCATCAACAAACAAAATTATATACTTGGTTATGTTGTTGCATACTTACCCGTAGTTGATAATTTACCCATAGTTGAAATTCAAGGTTAATATCTACACAATTTGAATTTTCTTATTTTGATCTGAAACTTTTTCGTTTTTTTTACCTAAGAGTTTTCATTTTTGATGATTTTAAGAACATTTACGATAAATCATTTAAATTTATGTAATTTATTTGTGTATTTTGCAAAATACTCCTGTTTCGCTCCAATTATAGATACGCAAATGATTGACATTCGATAGTAATTAATAATTTTTAAACTTTGGCTTTTGGAGATCAGGAACTTGATGCAAATTACTATACCAATTTCATGCATTGATGATCAAAGAACATTGAATACCCTGATTCCCCAATTTAAGGATGCATTTAAGGAGACACCCAGCAGGAAATGACGGAACTCAATAACGGTGTTGAGAGTTAAGTGGTTTCCTCTGGTTATTTAGAAACGTAAATAGGGAAAATGGGCTCGCGATGGAAACCGATGAAGGTCAAATGGTTGTTTACATGCAAAAACCGTAATTATCAAAATTCTTACCTTAGCACCCATTTGCGGTGCTAAGGTAAGAATTTTGATAATTACGTTAAATACGTTGAAAAGGTTTACATAAAAAAAATAATGCGTTTTAGATTTAAATTATCAAGGATAAATAAGAATTCAGTATATATACAACCGTAACTAATGGAGCCAGATTATTAGTACGAAACGTTTTATTGACCTGTAAAAACAATATTATAAAAAACCATTTCATCGATTTCGAATTTAAATAAAATTTTATTTTTGTAAAATTTTTAATTTTTTTGCCGCTTTTGTGTTTTTATCAGTCGATTTTTTTCATTTTCCAATAGTTTTTTTTCGTTTTTTCTTACATATGTTGATAAGACATTTTTGGCAATTGTTTGACTCATCACATACAATGTGCATCAATGGTTCGTAAGTTTTATAGTTGAGACGCGTTTACGGCCTTTCAGCCATCGATTTTTCAATATGAATGTTTTCAATTAGCTAACAGCTCATATTAGCTCACAAATAATATTAATAATCCCATAAAATGTGGGCTATTTATCTTGAAGAAATAACATGTGCTCTAAGAGAAATAGTACATTTAAGCACTAAATATTCATCACGTTTTCTTGTCTTTGGTCTACGTAAAATAGAGCATGGGCTAACTCATGAATTACTACGAAAAACAGATATTCTCGGCGAATATCAGATTAAGATAGACAACAATGGCGATTGGCTATCAAATGCACAAAAGCTTGTTTAAAGCCATATGCAGAAAGCTTATGAACTAAATACTTTCTAAATAATTCGAATTCATTGTGTAGATATTAACCTTGAATTTCAACTATGGGTAAATTATCAACTACGGGTAAGTATGCAACAACATAACCAAGTATATAATTTTGTTTGTTGATGATTAACTCATTCATAAAACAGCAAAGAATTCAAAAAGTTTTACGTTTCTGTTTGGTCTCTCGAAATTTTAATAAAATAAGGATCGACAATATCTGTTTCATTTTCAAATGAAAAATATGTACTGTACTGAAATAATCAAAATAGTACAAAATGACGATACAATATACAAAATATAGTATGCGTGCACTTACACATGCGTCTTATACAAAATTAAATAAGTTTATAAAAATAATATTGAAATAGTGTTAGTCTCTTTTAACATATTTTATCATCGCTAACTTATTTCTCTTTCATATCGAAAATTTCATAGTATTGATTTTTTTTCCATGCAATTCCAAAAGCTAGGCGTTTCTGATTTCCTATTTATTTTTTATTTCATTAGGCCCATAGATATGTTTTTGTCGTACTCCTTTAATAGAAAATCATTTGAAATACAAAAACAAAAATCATATTTCGGCAGCGTAGAACTAAATAGTAAGCTAGGAAGATATTAATCTGTACAAAGTATATATTATCTGTGATTATAGTCCAAATTTGGAAGTAATTCGCTTTCTATTGATATAACAGTCAATTCTATTAATCTGTCATTAATGACACAAACGACATTCCAATTTAATTGCGCTTGCATTCCAATATTTTTCTCTTTCATATTCGAACCGTTGTCATATCCTTAGCCTCTACAGTCATTAATAGATAATCCCAAACTAGCTTATCGATCTAAAACTGAATTGGTTAAATTTTTACCGGTTAGCATTTATTCTATGTTTTGACTGTTTCTTAGATAAATATATTTAGGTTACATTTTTGGATAAATTTGTTTATTTTTTTGCTAATATTCACAAATATTTAGGCTGCCCTAAAATGTTGGCGCCCTATTTAGAAGTTGCAATGAGAGCGTCGGTCCTGCATGGCACACTACAGTTCTCAGTTCATATTTACAGTTTATCATAATTCATTTTAAATTCTTTTGTGTGTTTTAAAATATATTTGTTTCGCTCTCCGCCCAAATTTTCCTATTTTTATTTTTAGTTTTATTTTCCAGCGATTTGATTATTTTTTTTTTGAAAATTTCAATTTTAATAACAAAAATAATAATAAACAAATACATACATCAAATACATGAAATACCAATATTTATAGTTTTCGGTGTTCACTTACTGTATAACTTAGCACCGTCATCACTAAAATGCCTTGGGAAGAGAATAAATAGCTCATTCCGAAACAATATTTAAACCAAGTGCACAAACCATGGTTACCCATGACACATTACAACGAAATCATGGTTAACTCGAAATTGTAGTTATACGAAACGAGATATGTGTCTATAGTATTATAAATATTGAATTGGTTAAACATATTATAGATATTTTAATGGAGGATTTACCATCGTTATTTATACCACTCGAATTCGTCGTTTATGTGGGCTATTCGCTGACCAGTCACTGCCACAATATATTAATCTCTAATGAAATTTTTAAAGACGTTAGTGTTACGAGACTTACATTTTCCTGCATAAAGATAAACTATTGACTTTGTCATCGGGTCTGAGAGTTGAGTTAAAATATTGCTTTTCCCGTATAACGATAAATTAACGTATGGCTATTTTCTCCTGTGGCGATTGCTTGCACTTTTCCTGTCTCTTAGAAAAGCACCAGCACTATGTATAGATCATCATTTGAAGTTACGATGCATCATTTATGATGTGACCGATTTTCCACTTTATTTTTGCTATTGTTTTACGGGAAAGTCTACTGCAATTTGCAGTTATGAGATACGAGTTCGGTTTTAGGTACAAAACAAACAACAGATTTATGAAAATCATCGTTAGTTTGTGTAAAATTGAAAGTTAATACGATAGTAGCAATTGTTTCTTATTTTGTTTTGAATGTTATACCATATCCGAATGATGCATTCAACATTCTGAAGGTCAATCGTGTTATTTAGTACAAGTCATCTCTACCACAATTTTATGGCTTTACTAAACATATTAACATACGCTGCATGTTACCTACTGCAGGTTACTGAGGTATGGTTTACAATAACACGCATAAATAATTAAGATAAAAATTCACCCTAAAGAGGTTACAAGATGAGATTAGTCATTTAAGGCTATCTCAATGGTCGACACTTTTGTATGTACAGGTTACACTACAGGGTGACTGACACCAAAAATAACGCAAAATAATTTTTATTTAATTTTATTGAATAAAAGTAAAAAATGTTCACAAATATTTAAATTTTCGAATTAAATTAGCATTTTTCGATTTGGTCACCCTTAGCCTCGATTATGGCCTTCAAACGGCCAACAAAGCTATTGCAAAGTGGCTTTGCGTTATTTTGGCCCATTCCTGACGAAGAGCTTGTTTGAGATGATCGAAACTTTAGTGTTTTTTTGTCCCAATCTTGTCCCAATTTCGGTGACCGAAATGTTTTTGTACCCAAGGCTTCAACGCTCCTCGTCAACACGCATGATCCCGATACATTTGAGCATTTATCTTAATGTCACGTTCCAAAAGAACAAGCGGTGGGTTCTTTAGGCCATTACAGCGGCCGGAACCATCACCATCGGTGGCGCTAGTTTCGAGTTGTAATCCGTTGGTCCAAATTTACAGTAGAACGGCCGGGCAAGTATATACGATCGTTTTGCTTGTTTACATATTGCTCAATAACGAATGGTGACTCATCGGAGAACACCAAATTTTGCAAATCGCCACTTTCGTGCAAGCGTAATTATTCCTTTGCTCTGTCCGCACACTTTTTTTTGAACATCGGTGAGACCATACGTTTTACGGAATTTCAAGGTCTTTAGTCCAAGATGATCTTTCAATATGTGCTGCATTCGTTCGAGCGAATTTCGAATCAATTTGGCCTTCACCTTCCGAATGATATCCGGTGATGTTGCAGTGCGTTACGATCCACCACCATGGCGTTTTGCAATTCTGCCAGTATCGTTATAATGATTTATGGTGCGATACACAAGCGTTTAATTTTCACATGCAGATGTTTTAAATGGTTAATAATCTGTGGCTGATGTTTTCCAGCCAAAAAAAAGCAATCACACTATAACGCTTAAATTCCATTGCGGATAACTTTTTTTCGAAATATTTACCACTAAAATGCTTTAGTACGCTTGGAAACAATGGAACTGTCATTAGTGTAAATTTGAGCGCTCTATCATCACTGGTTTGACAGTTAGATGTTTATTTTTAGCTTGCAAGTTACAGCGCTTAGAATTTATCGTATTTAAAAGAAGAATATTGATCCAGGGTTGTTTTCTCTGATGATTGCCGATATAATCATAACTTCCATAAACTACCAAAAAACTCAAGCTATTCCTTAAACGCGTGATATCAATCGAACCTTATATGTAGTATGTGTGAAGCAACAATATGATATCGATTTAATTTTTCATGGAATTAGTTTGGATCAGCGACCAGACTAGAGCTACTCTATAGCATATTAAGATTAATAATGAAAATTTTCGTTATATGATTCTAAGGTGGAGAAAACCGTCTTTAATTGAAAATAATTGATTTTATTTAAATGACGCAAAGTAAATACAAAAATTAAAATTATCAATAAATAATAGCTTAAAACCCATTAAACTTTGGTTTATTACTTTAAGCTGTGTCAGTACTTATTCAACTACTATAAGTTTTGCATTAAGAAATAAATAAAGCATTATGACTAGTGAAAGAATAACGTCGTAGAAATACAGAGTATTGGAAACACCTTGTGAATATCTATGACTGAACTATCTTGACTTATAATACTATATATTTATTTAATAATCCACAACTAGTGTAACCTTCTGATCACTCAGCTTAATGTAATAAATCAAAAGCAACTGACGCTAAATTTTTTTAGTTCACTTACGCAATGTGCACTTAGGATCACTCGAGTAATCCTGATCTATTGAGTCTGTTGATATCATTGTATTTTGGACAGTCACTTATAATAGTGGTTTATTTCAGAAAATGACTTTTCCTAAGACCTGCAAGCTTTTGTAAACAAAGAGATCTTTTTCATTTTTATCCCAGCCACTCAGGCTCTATTGGCCAACTGTGATATCTCTTCCCAAATGTACACTCTCAGTCCCGAAATTTGTTTGTTCTTCTAACTAAGTAAGGATTGTGATCCAAAACAGTGCAGTCTATGGGAAGAGTAAGAAGAACAGGAGTACAAGAATTGCTCAGCAGTTAAACATAGAGATGTTATTATCACTTGTAATAGTTAGTTAGTTCAAATTGTATATTGATATTCCACGTTCGGGTAATGTTTGCAATCAGATCTAATCTCAATAAAATCAATAACATCAATATCTCAATAACAATTTTCCTCGCTGAATAAATACTAACCGACATTTCAAAACCTACTAATAAATCTGTCAGCATTATGTTTCAGGAAGTTAAATAGAACTGAAGGACAGTAAACAATGGCTGGAAGCTTTAATCGGACGTATATACAATAAAGTATGAATGGGCCTTCTTGTATAGAATGGCCTACAAATATTTGTATAGTAGTTTAAACACATGAAGCCAATTAAAAATAAAATATTATTATATAAAATACTACCTTAAGGCGCCAATAATTAATTAAAATACTAATTTCAGACCTAATGCAATTTACAACCTATATTGACAATATCGAGTTTTCTAAATATGTGTACTGAGTTAATATTCTACGGATATTACCTTAACATGTCACTACATTGAAAACATAACAAAATTTGTTTAATATTGACATCACATAAATGTTAACGAAATTAGCATAAAACATCAACATGAAAATTGTGTCAATCGATTTATTGACAATTAATTAATCGTAAATCACGTCCACTGAGATTTAATGATAATAAAATGACCATATAAGATGATCGCAACTACTTAATCGTGTATTTTTGTATTTATTTCTAGAAATATTCCTTCATCATTTGCCGCATATACATCGTGAAAAATGGGATCTCTGCCTCAACTGTCAATTTTAAAAGGAGCTCAGAAACGGTTCAAACCGATTCTACTCAATCATATAATTGAACAAAATGTCGACCAATTATTGGACAACAATTTACCAGCACTAATTTATAACGACCAAAATGGTGATGAATTACGATGCAGCTACAAGAGTTTAAACGAAACATCAAATCGAATTGGACGTGTTATCTTAGAAAAAATAATAAATCAATATCGGATGTCGTGTAACCGAGATGGTGATTGGATTGTTGGTGTGTGCATGGCACCATCGGAGAAACTAATCAAAATACTATTGAGTATTTGGAAATCAGGTGGCGCATATCTACCATTCGATATTAATTTTCCACCGAATCGAATCGAACACATCATAACGGAAGCTAGCCCTGTATTGATTATACACGATGATGATATTGATTCGAATCTTTTTAAAAATACACCAACCATATCGTTTAGCGATATTTTGAATGAATCGCTTAGCTACAGTTTTGATAATATTTCTACGCACGATACATTAACGAAGGGCGAAAGTGATCTAGGTATTGTGCTGTACACATCGGGAAGCACGGGAATACCAAAAGGGGTACGAATTCCTCATTCTGTTATATTAAATCGATTGCAATGGCAATGGGAATGTTTCCCCTATTCGAAAACGGAAAAAATTGGAGTTTTTAAAACAGCTTTGACATTCGTCGATTCAGTATCGGAACTGTGGGGTCCACTACTTAACAATATGGCTATACTTGTTATACCCAAGTCGATAACACAGGATCCCGAACGTTTGGTTACGATACTGAATTATTACAAAATTGAACGTTTGATATTGGTGCCCACGTTACTCCGGTCGATCTTAATGTATTTAGATTTGCAAAACGATAAAAATTTGTTGGAAAACTTAAAGATTTGGGTTTGTTCCGGTGAAACACTTTCGGCTAAATTGGCTAAAGAATTTTTTGATTATTTTGACGAAGGAATGCATGTACTGTGCAATTTTTACGGTTCGACCGAAGTAATGGGTGACGTCACCTATTTTGTGTGTGAAAATAAATCACAATTGAAGATCTACGATAAAATTCCAATTGGCCGACCTGTCAACAATACTGTTATATATTTACTCGATCAAGATTATAGACCTGTCAAAAAGGGTACAGTTGGTGAGTTATTTGTTTCGGGATTAAATCTAGCGGCTGGCTATGTTAATAAACGTGATCCTGATCGTTTTATTGAGAATCCATTGGGTATTGAACCGGCGTATGGTAAATTATATCGGACTGGTGATTTTGCATCGTTATCGGATGGTGAATTGATTTACGAAGGTCGTACAGATTCTCAAATTAAGATACGGGGACATCGGGTCGATTTGACTGAAATCGAAAAAAATATATTAACGCTTGATGCTGTTGAAAAAGGTGTGGTGTTATGCTATCATGCCGGTGAAATGGACCAGGCTTTGTTAGCTTTTGTTACGATTGAACGAGAATATAGAAATCAAATACAGAATGGTATGCAAATAGAAAGTGAGCTGAATAGTAAACTGTCACCATACATGATACCACAAGTTATAGTCATAAATGAAGTTCCACTTTTGGTGAATGGTAAAGTTGATCGGCAAGGCTTATTAAGAATGTACGAATCTACTAATAACAATGGTAAGTTGGTGTTTTTGGATACCTAATTTATAGTCTACTTACCGATTAATTGTTACAGATGATCAAAAAATAGAATTCGAGTGTGACTATACAGGTGTACCAGAATCACAAAGATCAATAGCTCGTGATCTCTATGAAACAATCGGGAATGTAATCGGTCGTTCGACTCGGCACGTACTAAATTTGGAAAGCAACTTTTACGAATTGGGAGGGAATTCATTAAACTCAATTTTTACTGTAACACAATTACGTAATAAAGGATATTTCATTAGCATTACGGACTTTATTCGGGCCGAAAATTTAAGTGATATTTTAACCAAAATATGCCAAACGAAAATTAATACGAACAACACGGATGAATGTAACAACAATGAAATGACTTTAGACACAATACCGCTACGAGTGGACCACAAAAATGACACAATTGAGTAAGTTACTAGTTTCTTAATCATTAGTCCAATATACGCTAAATGTTTCTTTTTTTATCCAGTATAATCACATCGAGTTTTTACGAGAAAGCTGATCTCGAACAGTGGCTCAAACCAGACATACTTCGAACCGATTATGGTGATATTTTAGAAGCTATTTGGGAAACTTTAATCGACAAGCAACTATCGTTTATCGTAAAAGATAGTATGGGCAATTCAGTTGGTGTAGCGCTAAATTTTGACATTCACGACGAACCGGAAGTCATTGTAAATAATAAACTTATAATTGTATTTGAATTTTTAGAATATTTAGAAGGTCCAATACGGGACCAAGTACTACCAAAAGGTAAAAATAAAGTATTACATTCATTTATGATGGGTACGCATAAGGAATTAAATGCTCAAGAGAATATCAGTGTTATGAATTATATGGAAAATGAGGTGTTAAAATTAGCAAAGCGACGAGAATTCCATGGTATCCTTACAACAAACACAAATCCATTAACACAACAATTGGGTGAAAACGTATATGGTTATAAAACACTTTTAGATTATCAAGTAAATCAGTATGCTACTTTGGACGGCAATCGGCCATTTGGTAAGGCGCCCGATTCGCAACGAGCCGTAGTCCATTGGAAAGAAATATAATAGTTGCTAGTTTGTAAAATTGTAAAAAATTTATGTTTATGGAATTTGTTGTATATGTATATAAATTATTTCGAAAATTAATAAAATTGAAAGTTTAATTTCAAAAAAATCGTATATCCGTTTAATAATTTGTTGCATATTTATGATGCGGGTAGGCTGAGGTGTGGCGTTTATTGAAATAATGAGTGCGAGGGACAAACACAAAAGTGCTAAAACATTTGTAATGAAATCGTAATATAATCATTTTAAAACAGGTAAATATTGATCAGATTAATAGAACTTAATTAAGATATGGTATCGAGGACAGTAAAATTGTCGTCACACCTACCTGGGACAGATTCGTTGTCAAAATCAAATATATGTATCTGAACTGCACAACCTTCAATTTTTCATAACTATATATTTTATGAATAATAATATTTATTATTTTGTAAAATACTCGACTTATAAAACCATTAAACATACCACATAGTAATGTACAAAAGTATAAGATAAAAACTGATAAATCCACATAGACTTCCGCATAGGTAATTATTTCTCTCCAATTAAATCATCCAATAAATGTTGTTAACTGTTCGAATTTGAGTGGAAACGCAATATTTAAAGTATTCGCCTGAATGTTGATAAATTCGAACTGTTATATATTATTTGTCTATACATATAGTATTTGCCTATAAGTATACTATATATAAATGTGTACTTAATTTTATTGCGGTTTAGAAAATGAATCGAAAGCTTTAGTATTTTTAACAGGGTGGCTACAAAACGATTATGATCGAATGGTTTTGTTATTATAACAAGTAATACAGATGTATCATCTGATTACGATCAATTTTCACATCAACCCGAACGCATATATGACCTCCTGTGCAAAATTCATGGGTCTACGTAAATAATCGAACTAGGAAGAAGATTTAGAAGTTCTTTGAGTTCTATGAAATGATAAAACAACACTTATTTGTATAATAAAAGGGTTCTGGATATAACAAAAGTTAATATTTTGGTTTATCTGGTTAAAAATTTCACAGATCATGTTAATTCACAGATCATGTTCTGCATAAATACTCAAAGTGAGCATTTTTATAAATATAATTTTTTAAATAATTATACTTGTTAAAAGTGCAAAGTCGATAACTATACTCAGGTTGATAACACAACAAAAACGCATTTTCCTCTGAAAAAAAACTTTATTATCAGTAACAAATGCCGAAGGCATCAACAAATATTATATGAGGAGCTGGTAAATAAATTTAAAAAAAATGGTGAATCTAATCGCGCAACTGAGAAATGATGTTGCTGAACGTAAAAGAGAAAACTCTATACTAAAAGAAGAGATTAGAAACGAGTTAACAATCTGTCTTCGAATGATATTCAGCCATCATCCAGTAAACATGATCATTCAAATAATTCCAACTGGGTGCTGTGGCAATTTCCATCTTTTCAACAGAATAATAGATTCAGAGCAGTGCAGAGTCAAGAGGTTTGTTGCACAGATGAGGAAGAACTGGTTTCCAGAAGTTTCCAGTGCTGATAACAGAAATACTAAGAAACGTAGGCGCACAAAAACGAAAACTCCTCCAAAAAATACTACACAAAGTGTGAGAAACCCAAAAATACCATACTACCTCCACCCATTAACGTGTGCAATATCAATAATTTCGACAAAAAATAACTAAAACCACTAGTGAATCGACTAAGTTTAAGGCGCTTTCAAATAGTGACATTAGAAATTGCTCAAGAAATCAACAAAATTCTGAACCAAAAGAAGGCATCAGGAATTGATGAAATATCACCGGGTTTGTTCAAAGAGCTTCTACGTAAAGCAATCATCATGATCACATACTTATTTAATGCCTGTATGAGATTGAAGTATGTACCCAAATGCTTCAAAACGGTCCAGATAATTATGCTGAAGAAACCTGGTAAATCAGATGAAGAAATAACATCATACAGATCAATTTCACTGCTTCTGACTCTATCAAAGCTGTTTGAAAAACTACTACTGAAACGTCTAAGGCCAATGGTAAACGTCCCTGATTTTCAATTTGGGTTCAGGAAAAACCACTCTACAATAGATCAAGTCCATCGAATAACTACGGTAATAGAGCAAGCGTTAGAAGAAAATAAATATTGCCCCGTCGTATTTCTGGATGTATTCCAGGTCTTTGATAGGATTTGGCACGAGGTATTGATATTCAAAATGAGCAAAATGCTACCACAAAACTATTGCCAGCTGCTTGAATCGTATCTTTCTGATCGTCAATTCAGAGTCACCCATGAAGAAACATGTTCTGACTTTTATCCAACACTAGCGGAAGTTCCACAGGGAAGTGTTAAGCGACGTGTCCTCTACCTTCTCTACACTGCGGACATACTTACAACGAATAAAACATTCATCGATACGTTTGAAGATGACACCGTAATTAAGGCAGTGGAAAATTTGCAACGAGCAATGAACACCGTTATTAAAAGAACAATTGACTGGAAAATCGTGCTCAATGAGCTTAAATCAATCCATGTGACATTTACACTTCGACACAAAAAAAACAATCTACGCTTATACCTCAATGGAGCGCAACTGCCGCAGGCTGATTCGGCAAAATACCTTGGTCTGCATTTAGATTCAAGGCTCAACTGGAAACATCACGTGAGACAAAAAGCTGAACAGATATACGGTTAAAACCACGTCAAATGTACTGGTTAATTCAGTATCATTCCAAAATGAACCTGTATTGCAAAAGAAACTATCTTCAAACCAATATGGATGTATGGCGCGCAGCTATGGGGTTATACTCATAAATCTAATAGAGACATTATACAACGTAGTCAAAATAAATTTCTTCGAATAAGCACCAACGCTTACCGATTCGTGACTAATCGGGAAATACACATTGATCTAGAATCTCAATTAAAAGACGACGTCATCCGCGAATGTGCCATAAAACATGAGAAGAGACTTCTTACCCACACCAACGTCGAGGCCGTACAACTACTGGACAGTACAAACGAAGTAAGGCGGCTCCAACGAATCAAACCACATGAGTTAACCGTATGACTATTATATAACAAGGGAACTGGACACTGGTACAGCAGACCCAAACAAGTTTTATGCTTATCTCATAAGTACTAAGGTCAACCCTACTAATGAATTAATAATATTTAAGATTGTAGTAGTCATACAATAAAGGTGTTATTTAACAAAAATATTAATTCGTTAGAACCATAGTTGTTTCTATGTACATCAACTTGCAAGAATTTGTTTCTTCTTAGATATCTACTGTGAACATAATAAAATGTTACCAACAAACGAATACCTTATCAGATATGATGGCGAACGCTGCAGGTTTTCATGGAACGGTAATCCGTGATCATACTGCCAATTGAAGCGAAGCATAATCCTTCTAAATATAAAATTGATAGCCTTACCATCTATTTTGCCAATGTCTGTGGACTCGGGACTATTAGTGCTAATGGAAACAAAAGTTTACAGTAACATCTACGAGAACGAATTCTTCTTCAAGCGCTACCAGTTCGAACAAGCATTCGAGTTGCAACGTGGAGTGTGCATATTCGTTAAATACCACTTACCGTACGCTGGACATCACGTACGAATTTTTTTCAAAGACCGCTCAAACGACTGTACTTAAAAAATACCTTCCTAATAAAATCCTGTTTTTAATTAGTTTATTTAGATCCCCCAATCAAACGGGTTCAGAAACAATTAATTTCTTTGAAGTTTTGTCAGAAAAATGTAATGACATTCCCAATCAACATCCCTATTGAGGATTAATTATGGCTTGCTGTTTCGTATGACTTTACGCAGATTATTAGTGATTCCACATTTAAATGTCAAAATTCTACAAGTATTTTTGTCTCACAACCATTCCGAATTCCATGGAAGCGCGTGTCGAGGCTGGAATTGAAAATTCTGACCATAACCTGATAACCGTAAAAATATCTGTCAAAACGCCACCAGAATTTAGACAGCAGCCAAGGCGTCTATGACATTTTAACGAGGCTAACAATAATAGGTTACGGTAATTATATTTCAACATTTCCCCTAGGAGAGCCATTGTTTTTATAACAATAAAATAGATGACGCCGTTTCTAATTTCACCGAAGCACAACAAGAAAGCCGTTAACGCTTTCGAGTTGAAAATCTCCGATCGTAACTTTTACCAGATGGTCACATCGGTTGCTAATATTTCTAAAACTTCTATTTCAGTATTGAAATTTGCAGACGGTGCTTTGTTGGTGGATCCATATTTGCAGGCCAACTTACTGGCAAACGTCTTCACTTCGAACTCGACCCTAGTAATGGATCCTATCAACATCTCGGAGGAAATTGTCTTCAGGAACCTGAAAGCAATGGACATTAATAACGCCACCGGACCTAACGGAAGTCCCTTTCAAATATTGAAGGAGTTTGTCAGTGATTTGGCTTCAATTTTAACAAAAATTGTTCTCCTTTCTTATAAGCAAGGTAAATACCCGAACGCCTGGAAGAGTGTAATGGTGCAACCGGTCCTTAAAGATTATAATTGTTTGTGGCCTCACATGGGCACATTACTTAAAAATTGCACTATTATTAAGTCAATCGTTTAGAGAACCGTTCAATTTATCTTTATATAATACCAACCTTTAACCACCTTCATATATAATGTGTGTATTCCTAAATCAAGAAGATTTTGTAATTTATACAGTTCGGTTCTTAACTTAATATACTATTATTATTGGAAAAATGAGAAAATTTGGGAAAATAATGATGTTTAAATAATCGTTTCGAATTTTTTATTTTGCACGAAAAAATTTAGGTATGTTTCAACTGAAATTGATTGTATTGTGCCAACGATATACGAGTAGGGAAAATGGATTTAACACTCTTAAAAGTTATTTTCAGTTTTTCCTCCTCTTTTTTTTTTAAATTAATTTCATTGTAATTTTCATTCAATTTTTATTATCTACTTTTATTTTTTTTTTGTGCTGATAAGTAATCCCCTTTTAGTGTATATATGTATCCATCCATGTACATTCATATCAGAAAAGTTCGATTTACATTTTTATTAGGAGCCAGAAAAAAAAGACAAAAATATATTCATGAATGAAAAGTACAAAAAAAAATAAAAGACAAAAAAGAAAAATTAATTTTCCGTTTTTATATTCGTTTGTTTTTAATTTTATGTTTTTGTACTCGGGTTTTAGGGTTTATATTTATCCTTATCCTTACATGCGAGTACATTGGTTTATATACGGGAGTTGAGATACATATACGAGGGAAGCAACAAAAGTTTATTTAGTAGGCAACTCTTTATTATTATTCGAAAAAACCAATTCCTTTTCAATTGTTTTATGAGACTTGTTTCAAAAATTCAGATCGGTCGGTACAAAATGCAGACCAGACAACACAACATAGTAAAGAATGCATCAGACGGACTTGCATATGTGAAATCTTCCAGACTGGAAATTTTTCTGTAGAGGACATATCTCGATAAGGACGACCAAAATCTTCCACTGATGATGTTATTGTGGCTCTGGTGAAGTCCAAAGTTGACGAAGATCCACAATTGACACAAGAAATTATTGCTGATGAATCAATGAGGGATACCCGACGAAATCTGCAACACAAAGAAACAATGGGTTCCACGAATTTTACATGAGGCTCAAAAAGAGGCTGGAGGCACAGAAAAAAACATATACAGAAGGAAACCTACGAACAACAAAATTTCGATAAGGACGACCAAAATCTTCCACTGATGATGTTACTGTGGCTCTGGTGAAGTCCAAAGTTGACGAAGATCCACGATTGACACAAGAAATTATTGCTGATGAATCAATGAGGGATACCCGACGAAATCTGCAACACAAAGAAACAATGGGTTCTACGAATTTTACATGAGGCTCAAAAAGAGGCTGGAGGCACAGAAAAAAAATATACAGAAGGAAACCTACGAACAACAAAATTTTTGATTTTTGAAATTGTACAAAACAACAATTGGAAGAGAATAAAAACTGCAATGTATAGCTCAAATTCTCTTTTTAACAATTTTAATTTGTTTGTGTGTATTTATTTTGCTTTGAATTTTGCTTTGATAATATATTCTCATTTTTTTGTTATTTCGAGAGTCTAAAATTTATTGTTTTAAATTTTTACTCTCGTATTTTCTGAAATAACCCCAAACTAACGACATAACCCCAGAAAAAAACGACAATTTTTTATTCGTAGGTTTCCTTCTGTATATGTTTTTTTTCCGTGCTTGAGGCATTTTGCTAACTTTTCCTAAGTAAATTCGAATAGTCGGCAATTACTTCACCCGATTATTATAAAAATTATAGCTGCTATTCCACTGTAAGAGTGTCACACTGTTAGTGAAAATGGTATACCAAAGATTGCTTACCAAAAATTTTGAAAAATTTGTTGGAAAACTGAAAAAAAGGGAGCTTTCGGCTCTACTTTTTATATCGCCCAGCTCACACTGCTGAAATACCGAGTAACTCTATTTCGATCTCGGGCATGGATAAGTTACAACCAGTACTTTATTTCCCGGATCTAGCAACTTGCAATTTTTTGTGAGGGTGGTCTTTAACGGTAACGTGGCGCTAATTTTTGCGGGTTATGCTGAACTTGATAAGCTTAACAAGCAAGAATATATAAGGTTTACAGACGAAGATTAAGAATACGAATATAATTTTTTTTGTTTTTTTTTCTGGTCAACTATATATAAGCGAACTTTTGTTACGCCTCTCGTATAAACTCGTTTATATAAATTTCGAAAAAATTATTAAGAAAGCAGACGCTTTTTTTTACTAATCGCACGAGAATACAATATTAAATAAAATTTCAGATCGTTTTTAATCATATTCTGTATATACATACATATATACTCGTATATTCGAGTATATAGCTTTCAACTTTTATTATACCTTCTAAATGTTCTAATAAATTTTCCGAAATTCAATCGACAAAATGAAAATGTAAGTCAACGGTTTGTTCAACGAGGAGAGTGTAAAAATAAGATCATTGTATATTTTCATTTTAGAATTTAAGTGTAAATTTATATTTCCAAGATCTAAAATTAGTTAAGAAAAGCCTATACAATTTCCAACTATATATACATATGTATATAAGTATGTATGTATATACGATTTTGACAACGAATTGCCTAACATATACAACGATTCCCATCTTGTGCATAAATTAAAAAAAATATTCTTAATATTTATGACGTTTAAAAGCTAAAAAATTAAAAGATTAAATATTTAAAATCTTTTCATGTTTTTCCATCTTCATTTCGAGTATGTATGTATATGCCTGTATTTGTACATATATTCGAGTATACTCTCGTATGGTATATGAGAGTGAATATACTCGTACTATAAATTAGCGTGGGATGAGAATTATGCGAAAAAATAATGCCGAGATTTTCGTTAACGCTTTTTCATTTTATATTACAAAATTGTTTTGGATTGCGGTTAAAAAAAAATTAAATACAAAAAATTATTAGTTATAAACTATATACTATATATAGATGTACTCGTATACAGCAGCTATTCGATACGCCGACAGTTTTTTTTTCCAAAATTTTTAATTTAAAATAAAATCAATTAATATTTTCAAAGTTTTTCAGTTGATTAAACAGAATTGCTTTAAATGTAAAAGTAGCAAAATTTAATCACTATATTCTCAATCTATTAATTTTTTTTTTATCTAATTAAATTTTGTTAAGTAATATTAAATTTCCAAAGATCGAAAAATAGAAGATGCAAAATTAAATCGAGTTATAAAGTTTTTGTTAAATGTTATGATTTTGATTAAAAAAATATATATTTCTCCCTAATTATACACCCTATATACAATTACTTACCCTTAATTAATTGAAAAAACAAAAGAAAATTATTTAGATTGAAGTAAATGGCTATTTTGGTATAAAACAAAACTTTGTATTATATTGTCGGGAATTGCCTAGATTATCATACTTAGTTGTTTGTTAAATTTAAAAGCTCTGGTCGTTGATTGCTAAAATTTACAGATTTTATATGTAAACAGTATTTTACTTTTTTTAGATAACAGCAGTGCCATCTGTTTTAAAATGTCAGAAATTTACCTTTTTTTAAAAAAAAGTGAATATCCCAATAAACGCAGTGCCATCTGTTTTGAAATGTTAAAAACTGTCCGACGATCAAATTTTAAAAGTGTATTCCTATTCGTTACAAAAAATCCGATAGATCAGTTTATATACTTTATTAAAAAATTCTAGGATATTACCGTCCAGATTATTTTGAGAATATGTCGCAAAGCATATGTAGTAGAAAAACGAACGGAGAATGGAGACTTTTAGGAGATTATCGGGATTAAATGACGTAACCATGCCTGATCGATATCCGTATCACATCTCCAGGACTTTACATATTAACTTTCCGGTAACTGTATATCCAGTATTTATCGTAAAAAAATTTACACAGTTAATTATTATTTCCCAGTTCTATATGGTGTTTTATTTATAATTAAATTTGATAAGAGATGGCGCCAGTTAAAAATAAAGCGCTTTTTACATAAAATATTTTTTAACATTATTAACACATAGAATGTTAAAAATAACGTTATGTAAATTATATTTAACACTATACACGGTAAATAACATCGCTTAATTTACACTCCCAACTATGCTAAAATATATTTCAAAAAATTTAGTTTTGACAGAATTCGCAATAGAATAAAATTGCGGTAAACACAATCATCTGGATTTTTGAGTTAAAAAACCTTTTTAACTGATAGGTACTTTTACTTTATATAGGCTAGCACGATCGATTTCGCGTGAAATTTTCATACGATTTTACCAAAGTGAACTCAGAAATGAAAAATTTCATTTCAGTTTTCACTAAGCAGTACTCAGTTCATTAGCACAAAAACTATAGTTATCTCAATGCATCAAAGATGGCGTGCATAAACTCTACAAATTTGTTACACGCGAAAATAATGTTTAGAACCAATTTTTCACGTGAAATTTGAATATTTGAACATTTGAATTCTCTAAAAAAATTTAATTTCTCTTTCATGTGAAAATAAATATTTCATTTCACTTTGAACTGAGTACTAGCCTTTAGGTGAAAATTTTTTATCGAAATATAACATCATTTTTATTTTTAGGAGCAGATGCAAGAAGCCAGATCTGGTGAATAGGGTTGTAAAATAGTTCGTTCTTCAACATATGGTATACTTTAAGGATAGCGAAATTTTCTCATCGCCAGTTGTAAACTCTAACAAATCTTTTAGAATCATTTTACATGGTATGACTGTCTTAACGAATCGAGTTTGATTTCTTTAGTTGGGTTCCACCAGATTCTATTCCACCAGATTCTATCCACCAGATTCTATCCCAGATCCAATAATCTCATAAATTTTTATCACTGGGCATCAAATAAGATATTATCTTAACATTATCAACTCGTTTATTTATTCGGTTTTCGATAGTTGTGTTCCTCTTTAAAAGGTTATAATTAAATAAGAATCTCTTTCATAGATGTCTCAGGAAATTACAGATGCAGTCAGATTTAGGGTAGATAAATTTCGCTCATGGAGAGAGTTCGAGGATCAGATAGATTAGGGCAGCCAAGACTAGTTATTTCCGAGATAAATTAGATTCTTCTCTTCCACCAAAGGTGTTTAAGCGTATTGATAGAAATCTAGGTCTTAGTTGGCGTAGAAATAATGGTATTAAGGATTTCAAAGCTAATGATTGGTAAATTCGTATTTTATTAGCTTGAATCCAACTTTGATTAGTCCTATTTTTATTTAATACCTGAAAAGTATTCTAATCCATTTCATTTAAAAATATTTCCTTTTAAGAGTTACAGTTCGCTATTTGGAAAAAATAAGTCAGAATCAATTTTCCCTATATAGTCTCAAAATGCTCGTACTTATAACACACTTTTAGTTTTATTTTAACATACACTTCGTTTCCCGAGCGATGGAAACTCAGTAAATTCCAATTTCAAAAATAAGCAATCCTATTGAGTTATCCCATCGTCGGTTGTAGCTTAATGAATGACCACCTACAATGTATACTAATATGTAGACATGGTTCGTAAGTTCTCGTTGAGACGCGGTTAAAACCGTTTACGGCCTATAGATGAATCTTAATACAAATTATAAGCGTTAAAAAAATTAATTCAAGCAAGGATAGCTTAGATGTAGTTTGAAGCAACACGTTTTTTGTCTGACTATTACGTTAATTTAACAGAAATAAACAAAATACCCGCCAGTTATTTGTTTTGAAATCGAAATTTCGTTAAATCAAAAATTGCGCCTGAATGACACTAATCATTTTAATTTTTGTTTTTTTGTTAACTCGCTTTCAGCCATGAAACAACGTAAAAATGGAATTCATTATCCCCCGAATGATACTATACTATATCGAACCAACATTTGATTGATTTAACAATTTATAAATAGAAAAATCGGATTAAGAATAGAATCGGTGTCGATTGAGTATTTATAAACCAATGAAAGGAAAGGGTGTCTTAAAATTCACACAAGACGTAATTTTAATTAAAAACTTTAAGTTAAAACATGTAAAACTTAGCCTATTCAAAGCGTTAATGGCTCTTGGCATGTTGACATAAACCTGATCACTTAAACGGGAAATTATACACGACCATTTGCAGTCAGTTATTTAGTAATTTCTCGGAGTTTATGGCATGTGGCACATTCAAACCAAATGTCTTCTTTATCCATATCTTATTTCGTTCCAGCCGTATTTCTAAAGAAAGCTGATTCTATTCTAAACTCCGTTGCATTAATTTTTCCGTGGATTTCTAAGCCCCAACTGCGATATGTTGACCATTAATAAAGCTATCTTGAACTTCGTCGACTATAGTCCTTAAGCCAATTGAACTTTACAAAATTAAGAAGCTGTCATTAAAATAGGTGCTTTGATTGGTTCTAAGAAGCTGTTGAGTAACGAATTATTGGTTGTATTTCATTACTCAACAGCAACCATTTTTTGGGTTTAATATTCACTACTCTGAGATGTCCTGGACGGTATCGTTAACCGAGGTTTTCAATACTTCCCAGATAGTGTTCACTTCATCAGACAGCTAATTAGATAGCAAAATGCTATTGCTGACAAGCTCTTGATATTTTCGGATCCTACATTCCGCTGCCTTCCATAACTCAATTTGGCTTCGGGATGTTTTTGGTGGTTGTGTCCATGTTTCCAAATTAATTTTTTAAGATAAAAAAATGTACTTGCCACTTTCATTTCATGAGTGATCTCAAAGCAAAGTACATCATTCTTTCTCCATTTTCGGTCGCATTATCGTATCGAGAGTACGGATCTTAATTATTACATAAGTCGGTTTGATCATCAATTTGACATCGTGTTTAGGTGGGTTCTACATAATCAATCTATCGAAATTATTGTAAAATGTATCTTTTTTCTGGGATTGACTTTTTTACTTCTGGCCCAATGAGGAAATCAACCCCAAAATGGTCATCTCCACTGTGTAGCACTGTACAGCCTTAAGACAAATGGTCTTCACTTTTAGGCTATCAAGTTTCTTGGAGAGCCACGAGTTCCAGCCGATACATTTGATTAAGAATGCGGATCGTCCACCCTACGATCCAACCAAATTTAGTCACCTCCTACTACAAGCTCTGGTTACTGTGGTGCTACTCTATCTGTTGGCCCATCAGACCCATTTCACGACTGAGACATGTCATTGTGCTCTTTTCGTCCTGAAAATATCGTTCAATACAAACCCTGCTTTTGAGGCTGAAACTCGCTTTACAGTGTCCGTTTATCTTTTAAAAATATCTTTACTTACCATTACCGATTTTTCCAGCCATCTCAATTTTAACATAAGTAAATAATAATAAAACAAATGTTTGTTTATTGCAAAAATGTTTATTTAATAATTTTATACAAAATAATAGTATTTTATATTCACGAATAATTTATATTTGATTTGTTGTACAATTTAAATAAAAATCAGTCCTTTGTTAATTTCAGGCGTACAGCAATTCGCCTACACTTAAATACTAATTGTGTCTCTAATAAGCTAAACGACATGGCGACTAATATTAATCCTATAACTAAATAAGCACAGCATGCATAAAATTGTATTTGGGATGTGCCGCGAAATGTTTTCTTTGGTATTAAATCACCGCCAAATCCAATGGTTGTAAGTGTTATAAAACAAAAGTAGGCTCCATCGATAATGCTCCAATTTTCCCATATTGAAAAGATTATCGTACCTAAACCTATATAAATTACTAAAATGACTAAGATTATTGTTATTGGCACTTGATTATATGTTGATGAGGTGGTTGCAGGTGGCTGCATTGATGTTTGGCTACTTTCTAAATTATGATCAGTGGTATCGTTTCGATTGTTGTGGTCCCGTTCATTATTGTGATAATGCGTTTGTGAATGATTCATCGATTGCTTAGCTACCGACGATGTTATCAACGGTATCCGTGATGGTGTGTCATGAGAACTGTAATTTTATATAAAAACATTGTAAGACGACATTCTTTGTAATAATAATACAAAACGAGGGGAGAAAATGGGGTGAAAATCATTTCACAAAGTAAATAGAAAATATTATATTACACCGAACAATTATTTTCTCTATATGTATGCGCGTTTGGTTGTCACGTGCGGTTTTCATATACATTTCAATTCATACATATCTGACACCTAATCATAGTTTTGATGTCTAAAACACTTCACGTACTCACACACAGCCTCATACAAATTATATATTACTTACGTATTTTGACAATCTTCATCGTCGTCGTCAACATCGTTGACATCATCAATTAAATGATGTTGGTTGTTAAACTTCGTTTCACCGCCACTAAAAGCTGATACCTTTCCTAAATCGCTTTCAGCCATTAGTTGAGTGATTTCTTGTGGTATTGGTTTTGGAATAAATTTACTTCGTGATCCGATTCCTATATATTGATTGATTTAACATTTAACTTATGTGATTATTTCATCGACTGTGTAATACATATATGAAACATTTAACTCACCATGAACTGTTGCTGTATGGTACATAAGCGAATTACTGCAATAGTTTGCGTTATTTAACTGAAATTGTATGTTTTGGTAGCGTTGTGGTGACCCCGGAGCCGATATTAAATGTCCACTCGTGTCCATGTGTATACTGGATGTTGTTTGGTCCGGGCTTTCGTATAAATAATGTTTTGGCGAAAATTTTATTAACGATTGTCCTCGGCCCGCTGCATGCACATTACACATGGTTGTGACGTCGTTGGATTTCATCATACGCGATAATGCTGTACCGACATGCGTTATATTTTGTTCGGGATTGTAATTTTTGATTGGACAAGTTTTACCATAGCCTGCAGGTGTTGTTGAACTGCATAGTGTATAATTTTGTTCGGTCATATCGTTGCAGCTTCCATCACAGTGGTCATGATCCGATTCACTTTCCGTGTCCGTTTTTTCCGAATCATTGTGTTTCTTTCGTTTTTTTCGACGATTTGTACGATTGCGGCGTAAACATATATTACTGTAGCCGGTTTGTAGGGCTTTGCCGAGAATAGCACCTAAACTAGACAGGCACATTAACATCAGAGGGACACCAATTAGTGCGTATATCATGGTAACGATTTTTCCTCCTGATGTTTGTGGTGTTAGATTTCCATGCCCTATAAAAGAAGATAATAGAAACTAAAAAGATGAAATCCATTTTTATACAATTTTTTTTGTTTTTTGGAAACAGAAACTTTTATGACAAAATGATAAATGATCCTTTTTCATTCTCTCAATACAAAAAGTTCTAATCTCTTAGTTTCGATGTTCATTTGTTTTTTTTAATTTATTTATTTATTTTTTTGGAAAAGTATTAAATGTCAAAAAGTGTATGATATAATTTTTATTTAATTTTTTTTAATTAAAATCAATGAAAGTTAGTAATGATTGTGATATCTTAGAATGATGGGTGAACACATTATAATTGCCAAAAAGTTGTAGTATACTCGTAGGTACTTATACACAAACGTATTCTCAAACCTCTTTAACTGTCGTTCGTTCATATTGATTTTTGTTGAGAATTTTGAATCCTTTGTTTACAAATACAACAACTATGCAAGTAACGAGAGAAGTCTAATCTTTTAATCTTTTTCCTTCAGGCCACAGAAAATAGAAACTAATCGGTAGGGGCCAAGTCTGGTAAATATTATGGATATGGAAGCAATTGATATCGTATATCTCGTGGGATTTAGCAATGGTCATTTTATCTATCTCTTCGTGGAATTGATCGAATAAGTCAACCCTTATTGCTTTCCTAAACGACCAACCCATCTTTGACATCTTTTGTGCCGAATATCCTCCAATTTGGCTGCTTCTTGGTAGTCGGTGTATAGAACCATAATTTGCTAATTGTTGGTCTTCAATTCCAATCAATGAAATCCACTCCAGACACTTAAATTTAAGCGCTTGCAATCAGTTTCTTTAGTTTATTTGTTTTGTTCGGTGTTTTGGCGCCATTTTCTCTCATACTTTAACTGTCAAAATTTAACGAACGATATCGATTGAAATGTTCTCTGTGGTACTAATATGCTTATTATGAATATAATAATGCTAGCTGCTGCATGCAATTTGTCCAAAACTAGCGTAATCGAATAAAGTTGTAATTTATTGATTGGAGAATATTGACAGTAATGAATTCTGAAGAACACCATCCTATTTTTTTATTAATATTTTATTTATGATAAGAATATTTTTTTTAACAAAGTTACAAGTCATTTTTAACTAACAGCATTTAATCCTGACTATAAATAATTAAGCACTTCTATGTAATCTTTCCATAGCGTTGTTTTGAGTTATTTTGCATTCTGCGGACTATTCTTGTAACTCAAAATATTTTAGTCTTTTGAGTCTTCTTGTAATACCATCTTGATGAAATAGTTTTACAGCTTCAAAGTTAGACGGAACCTCTCCTGGTGTTTTTGAGTACATTTCTTTAGTTCCTCTGCGTTTATTTCAATTCCGAGATCTCTATGAAGGTAACTATTACTAATGTACCAAGGGGCGTTAAATATTCCTCAACTTTATTTTGAATCTCCATTGTTGAATACCATATGTCCAGACCGGCTTGAGCATTTGTGAATGGATACCTGAGAGTTTCTTCCAATTGGCCAGTACATTTTACTATATTCTGCTTTCTTTTTCACGTGTACTTTACACCTTAACTTTGCATCAAAATTCATACCAATGTATTTTGCTTGAGTTGCATTTGGTACAAGCATATTATTGAGAGCCCCAGGTAGTGGTTCGATTGTTCTATTCGTGAAATTAATGTGAGTAAATTTCGGTTCGTTCACTTTAATTCTCCATTAAGCTATAGCCAATCTTGCATATTAGGTAAGGCTATTTGTAGTTTGAGTGTGGCTTGATCGATTGTGTCACTAACAGCTAGAATTGCAGTGTCATCTGGACAAAAGGGAATGGGTCTAAGACACTTCCCTGCGAGACTCGTACTTTAGCATCTTTTATGCTGGAGTAAATTCCTTTCTGCTAACTCTAAATTATCTCCCTTTCTAGTACGACTTTAATAGTTCGCAATACTCTAGTAGCAGAGCTTTCTCTAATAATTATACTAGAAAATGACTTTGTCAAATGGCTGCTATATGTTCAGAGATATGAGTAAACTCTATGGACTTGATCAAATGTGGAGTGTTTGTTTCTAAATCCAAACTGATAGGACGGAATGGCTCTTGACTTTAGGTTTCAATTTCAGGTTTAATTCGCTTTATAATAGTCTCTCGAACAGTTTTGACATAATTGGAAGAGGCGATATTGGCCTGTATGAAGTTAATTCACTTAGCTTTCCTGGTTTAGGTATCATCTTACTTCCGCAAATTTCCAAGATTTGTTTTAAGAATCTCTCCAGTTATCAAGTCATATCCTGGTGATTTTTAGGTAATACATGGTTCTTTACTTCTTGTTTCATTTCTTTAGCATCAGTTAATGGGATTTCCTGTCTCAAGATTGTTGTATGGTTTTTAAACAATATATCTTGTGGATTAAGTGTTGTTAAATTAGGCTGAATAGTGCACTCGAGATGATTCGCAAAAAATCTGTTTTTTTTGGGGGTTTACCTAGCTGCCCATTATTTCTTCTTATTGGTGGTATGTGCGTAACTGGTCTTTCCGAATATTTAGTTGCTTTCCACTATGAGTAGTCGCTATCTTTGTTATAGGTGAGAGATTGTAAAATCTTTTGAATTATTTTTAAATTCCCGTATTCCTATGCGTATTCGCTGTGTTAAATTATTTAATCTATTTTTGATGGTTGGGTCTCGAGTACGTTGCCATTCCTTTCGGATATTGCTCTTCTCTATTACTAATGATTTAATTTCAGTTGGGTAAAATTTGCCGGTTTTTTTTGTTTGTTGGAATTGGTACTTTTCCAGGCTGCTTGCTTGCTGTATATCTTTGACTAGCTTTTCCACCTCCTGCTCTAATGTATATAATCAACCGGAACTTTTCTCGTTATAAATAAGCAAATAAGGTCTGATATTTTTTTTCAAAGGCCAGTAAGTGGGTTTACCTCTGGAATTCCAGTTGCAGTTGTTTATTAATTATTGCTTGATGGAGCTCTCTCCCTTTTGTTGTTGTTGGTCGTAATCCCAAACCGTATGTTAAGCGTTGAAGTCACCCCCGATTATGAATTTTTCACCTAGCTGCTTGAAGAAGTAAGTATAAGGATTCTCTTTTATGTTATATCTAAGTGGACAATATATTGCGGCTTCTACTACTTCTTATGCCAAGAAATCATTCTACAAATTAAATCTTACAAAATAATCTTATTCAAATTAATTAATTCGTCGAAGTAGTATAGATATAATACCCTTTGTCGTGTGCATAAATTAAATCTGTCAATACAACAGACTAACGATGAGCATTGCAATGTGTAAATAAGGCTTTATACGTAAATCGAACCTATTAGATTACGACAGAATTAGGCAATGCACAGAAATTAGGGCATCAAAAGCCGCAAATTATTTTTTTATTGAATTCAAAAATAAAAACTATCTGACTGAAACATAGATGTCTGGCTCCCTGGATGAAAGTTTTTGATTTAGAACTAAACCAGTATCCGATAGAACATCGGATGAAACAACAAATTATATGAAGAAACAACTAAGTTCATAAACGCATTATCTACAAGGTGATATAATGAATAAGGTTAATCGTATTTAATATAAATTCATATTGGTTAAATTATATTAACGATTCTGCTTACTGTTGCACTCTACCAAAGAATTACTAAAGAAAAACTTGTTTCAGTAATGAGACCACTTTTTGTTAAAAAAACATCTTTACAGTACAGTTTCCCCAAACATGTAAGTTGAAACTAGATCATTCTTTTCGCAGAGAAACATATTTCAAGTTCAAAGAGATAACAAACCTTTAAGCTAGGTGTTTACTAAAAAAAATAAAAATAAGAATAGTTATTTGAGTTGTAAACTAATTTGTATCTATTTCATTTAAAAAGCTGTTAAACCTTTTGTCAGTACCTGTTCACTGTTTTTTAACACATTTTATGGTTATGTCCCAAATCCCATTAACTTCCAATCATTTCTAATATCTGATCTCATTTAAATCCCTGACTATTGCGGCCACGTTCGTATTCTGCTATCATAATACCCCAGATCAATGTCTACTTCAGGGGAAATTCCGGCCAACACTATAATCGTATTTGGTCAAAAAAAAACTTGACCATTTGAATACGGTATACATACTATGCACGCAAATTAAAAATAAGCAATAACAAAAACAACGAGAGGAAATAAATCTGAAAGACAACCGACCCCTTTTAAAGTTGATTGATACACAAATTTTCCTGTCAATTTAATTCAAATTGGAAAAGTTTATTTTTTATTCTCTTGTTTTCCTGGTTGAAATATTTTCGACAGTATTTTGATGACAGTACAATTTATGAACTGGAAAATATATTCTTGTTTCTCTTCTTGTTGTTGTTATGTTATTGGGCCTAATCGTTTATTTAATAGATGAATGGTTATATACGAATATCAGAGATTCTACATCTACCTAAGTGTACATAATCCAAATATATGTATATATATATATATATATATATATATATATATATATATGTATATATATATATATATATATATATATATATATATATATATTTATATATATATATATATATATATATATATATATATATATATATATATATATATATATATATATATATATATATATATATATATATATATATATATATATATTCATATACATAATATATATTCGATGTATTTATTTATTTTGAGCTTAAGGATTCTCGCTGATCGAGAAAATTTTAAATTCTTATTGATTTATGACTAAGACATAATTTATCTGTGTGTTAAACAACCTGTAGTACACCCATATCATGTATAAAATAGAACACTTGTTTTAAACTTTTTAATCAACTGTTAATTTCCTATTTCTATTGTTGCTCTCTTATATATCTACATATAAATATATTTGCTTAAGTTAAGTTGTAAAAATAAAATTGGGTTACACAACATTTACTTTGATTAAAAAAAAACGATTTTCTTACACCCCAATTAGTAAACTTAAAATGTATGTATATCTATCGTGCTAATTAATTTTTATTTTCTTAATTAACTAAAACTTAATCAAATTTTTATTATTTTTAAATTAAATTCAAATTAGTACCTGATTTTTCCCTTACATTTATATTAATAAAATATTCGTACGTACAAGTCTCTACAAAGAGCTACCGACAGAAGAACTTTTCCTTACTTTTTTATTTTGCGTAAAGCTGTAAAGAAATTACATTATTACTTTTGAATTCCCAAAAGAAATTTAAGCTCCGTACCGATACAAATTTTAATATTCATAGATGAAAAATGTAATTTTTATCTAGAAATATCGTTCTCGGTATTATACACAAGACACGAAACGATTTTAGCATACCAAAAGAACAAAACGTTGTACACGAATATTATGCGATTCTTATTAGTGGGCATATAAATTATTAAACATTGAGGTGTGTCCAACACACAACTTACGGTTATGAGCAATAATAATGTTAATTTTGTTCTAGTTCTTAATGTTTATGAAATTATTATGCAAATAAATTATTGTACATATACGATACGTACTTGCGAACACGCAACTTAGTATAAATTTTAGATTTGAACTTTAAACATATAAGTATTTTATTCGACCCAAATCACCCTACTCTACACTTTTATTGAAAATAACTTTATATGGTACTGGTGGAGTGATACATCGGTTTCCATTGAAGTTTGTGCGTTTGTTTTAAACCACCGGATATGTAATGGGTATATTCCTTGAAAAAGAACATTTAGCAGGCTGTATTTTGAATCTGCATACACGTTGAGATCTACTTATTAGATATTCTTCAATGTAAAATAGTCTCAACTGTAGATTATAATACAGTGTGCTGGATGTACAATCTATATTTTATTTTGGGTTTAGGTCTTAACTAAGCTGTCAGTCAAAGATGTCAAGTAAAAGACATATTATTCCATTATACAAATTATTTTCGCATTTTTTTGTGTCCATTACGAATTTACGATTGATTTTTGTCCTTTATATTTAAATTGATGAACAGTTTCTTCTGTACTTCACCAATATAGCTGTCAAAATATATCAAAGACTCAAACCATAAAATATCTACAAAATGTAGATTCAAATTTCATATCTCACTAAATAGTGAGATTTTCTAAATTTTTTAGTAAGATATTTTGCATCCAGCACATTGAGTTGTGAGATTTCTACTTTTTTTAGTGAGATCTGAACGTGCTGGATACTCCCATTGACAATTAAGTACCATTTATACAACCACCTTCTGCAAGTTTATTTACAACTCATTAGAAATATTTATTTTAGTTTAGTTATCATGATATGGTATTTTGACTTTTTCGCGATTTCATTTATTTCAAATTTCCGATATCGAAAAATCCGATCCACCGTGAATTTTCGTATTATGAAATTGGTCAAATTTGTCAAATGTTAACATGAAGTTACCAATAATACCACTTAAATTTGCTAACTTTTATGTTATTGTTGTGGTTTAATTGGTTAATGACTTGTCAGATGAAATCTTGCTCCTTAAACTGTGCAATATTCAAAACACGCAATTCGATAACACAAAATGAAATTCGTCTATTACATAGCTGTCGGATTTTGTAAAATTCGCTTTCGGTTCCGATATTTTAATAATGGCTCCTATAGCTATTTGTATTAGTATACACTATAGTAGTGCTCGTGGTTTAATATGTTTTTTAAAGTAGTGAAATTGTGTGCACGGTTATCCTATATAAAGTAATATTACTAGCAATGCACAAATAGTTCACCCAGTTTCTTTATTTAAATTAGGTATGGAGATAACAATTGAACAACAATTGGCAACGAGAAGTTGTTCGTGTATGCATTGGGCATCACTTTCACATATGAGTATCAAATAATTGATGAGCAACACCACACCAAGCAGTTACTTTCGTGCCATAACCACGCCCGTTGCACATCTGCTATCTGTGACAAAAGTCAACAACCATCGTAAGGGAATGAGTAGGTCATCTGTACTTCAGCTTTTCTAAATTCAGCCTCATTCTAAAAAGCTTAAAATATCTCGAGTCAGAAAGGCAAATGAGAAAAAGAACAAGCCGCAAAGTTTCTCCATCGGCTAGCGCTTTCTGTTGTTCTTGTTATTACTCAGTTACTCACGCTATTGTTGCTGTTGCAATTTCTGCTGCTCGTGTCAGCCATTTACTGTTGTAGCATTTCCTGCAGCATCTTTTGGATTTGAACCATTATTAGTGGAGTTGGAGTGATCGGTCTTCGTTCGGTTGGCTCCAATTCTGTTTCAAACACAGCTCCATCGAGATCCTCCTACGTATTTTCCATCACGGTTCGTAATATTAACATCGGTAAACCACTTTCCGCATTCCGTCTACAAAGTTTCTCTTCGTTGCGAATAACTAAGCTCATTTCAGTTTTGTCAAACCTCAGTTTATTCAATTCAATCAATCAATTGGAAATATTGGCCGCTTGCTACTGATAGGGGCTATGTCACTAATCTTGTCAAAGCAATTTATCTCACTTTATTAATTCAGTTTTAATTCTATACTAGCTTGCCACTGGTAGGAGCTATATAACACTAGTCTTCACTTCAGTTTTGACAACTTTAACACTTCATTGGTTAAAATAAATCACGTCTGATACGGCGAATTAGCACTGCTTATATATCAATCTCGATCTTTCCATCCTACTCGCAACAGTCAATGTAATAATGAATAAATTTAAACAATTTCTCGTTTTACACAAATTTTATGCAGAAGGCTGATGCGACTGCAATGAAAAGTATTCGATTAGAAATTTTTTATGGCAGTCACATTACTATATAAACACAAATATTTTTCTAGTCTAGTTTGATTGAGGTAGCTTTTTTTGTCGTTTGCACGACTATTAAATCTATTTTTTTATCACATTTTAATATTTACTGACAGTCAATTTTTGTCATGGAATAGATCCTTTATACTATAATCGTTATAACTGACAAGATAATAATAACTGACTAACTATATTCTTATTTCATTTCACTGTCAAATATTTGAAATTTTATGACAGTTTGAAACTAAATTTAAAAAAAAATAAAAATTGATAGCCTACTCGTTCAGAAAAATGTTTATTGTTTATAGTATTCGGAATTGTCTTTATGAACAATTTGGCGTTGGTCGCACTAAAATGCTATACGTAATGAGTATATCTCATTGAGCAGCTTTACACTTAGGTAACTTTTCTATCCGTAACTTTTTTTTTCCACCATTCACGTCCACACACATTTTATTTGTACCCGGTAACTTTTATAATTTTCTACCATTTTTTACAAGTAAAGCTCATAAACAAAATTAAACCAAAAAACTCAACAAAATGTCCTTGAGAATATTTCTATTTCATTTTTCTTTGTGTTGGTCTGTTGCAATTTTTTGAAGCTACGAAAATTTTGGTTGAAAAATGAATCCGCAAAAAAACCTATTTTGTAGGTAAAGGGGGTAAAACGCACATTCTGAAACCATGTTTAAACTAAGTTCCAAACCATTACGTTTACACTAAACTATGTATTCACTATACACTATATATTCTATTTACGATTTGTGATGAATTTGGTAACTAATTCATATTCAAAAGTTTAGATAGATATTCCTCAAAGTGTTGGCTCACTGGGTTAACTTTTAATTATTGGTACTCTTCTTCTAAACACAGGGTATATATTTTAATTCCATTCCATGATCACGTATGTATTCTTTCAATATTTTTATAGCGATAGATCAGTATTGGTTTGTTCAAATTAAAGGACTTCTTTATTAAGATTGTTTCTCCTCTTCGGAGACAATCGTTTTTGTGGTAGTTCTAGTGGTGATAGTTTTGCGGTGCTTATACTTTATAATTGCGCCAGAAACATTTAACATCGTAAGTCCGTGTATCGACATACTCACGTAGCCCAATTTAATGAATGCCTGCAGCAGGAAAAGTTTATACATGTAGGCAGTCGATACTCAGTAACAATATTGTATCGTTTTAGATTCATTAGCCCATCTGAAATTTTAACATTTTATCGCAGGACAAACATATCCTAAGTTATTCAAAAATACCTACTAAATCAATCTACCCCTCTACTCACACAAGCACGACAACCTATTTATGTTAATAATAATTCCGAATCAATTTCATGGTTTCATAAAATATAAAATTTTGGAAAAACACATCACGCGATGTATTGTAGTACACGCGCAGCATGTATAGTTGGCAAAGCATATTCCTAATAGGGGTTAATAGTTTTGTAGCTAATCGAGATTCTCTTTAAAAAATGATCGGCCGCAATGACCATTTGGTTTTTACTGTGAAAAATCGACAAACTACGTTGCTTATAGAAAATCGCTTTATATATTAGAAGCACTTAAGGTATTAAAATAAAAACCAGATTTATTCGGTATGCTACATAGAATTCACTGTTGAACAGCACAATATGTTAGCTATAATGTCAGACTTACTTTTTCCGACAACAATAGCTTTTCACAGTTGTTTTGTGTTTCGAGAGTAATAATATTATTTGCACCGACCAGGTGAGTATAGTGTTATGAATAGTATACAAGCATTCATAATATATTTAGAACATAAAGTGTCGAAAAGGCAATGCTTTTTCGGAATTGGATGTTATTAAATGAATTCTACCTGGCTCTTATTTCGAAACGATACACTGATGAAGCTATTATATGCTCGACGTTAGGTAGGTAAACAAAAGACTGAAGATAGTAATTTTGAAAACACAAATCACGAAATTTATTAATATATTATCTGTTTATATTATATTAAAAAGTCTGCACGAAAGATTATATTGATTAGTCTCCACAGAAAAAATTGCCATTATTCACACAAAGAATGATCGTCACGCCACAAAAGAAATTACTAAACTGGAATTATTTGGAGTAAATGTCTACGTAATTCGATCCGATATACGAATCATATAGTATATACATAGGTATCAATTAGCAAGTCTAGTGGCATGTGCCTGATGAGATCTGACATTTCCTAACCAACGATCATTCAATGTTGCCACCCATCAGATTTCGAAATTCTCTTTTGCTTAGCGAGAAAAAACATAATTCAAAATAAAAAACTAGAGAGAACTTCTCAACGTTTTTTCATTGATTATTACGATCCAACAACACAGCTGTCATTAACCACACCGCCATTATTATGATGGTCAGAGTCTTCATAAATAATTCCATATTTCTGATACAACGCGATGCTTGAGTGTTACTTTCATTATTTTGGATTCATTTCGAGTAACTCTAAAATAGTGGTTAACACGTCTTGCTGTGTTAGTAGGTGGGAAATAAGCAGTAAACCGAACATCTGATAAACCGATGCATACTTTATATCTTTTGAATATATGACTAAGACGAAGTACCAAATCCGCCAACATTATACTGATACACGAGGAGAAGAATCTCTTTCTCATTCTACTACGCTTGAAAATATTGGATTTTATAAATCAAAGTCTTAAAACACAACGAAATCTCAGTAAATGGCATTAAGAAAAGTATTAGATTATTCAGTGTACATGTATATAAACGAATATTACTTGGAATTAATAAAGGGAGGTTGAATTCAATTATCGGAGAGTTACTAAGAAGTCAAAGGTTAAAAATAATTTTATTTCGCAGATTTTTCTACCGTATAAAATATGGTAAAGCATTTTTAAAGTTCCGTTTTTCATCTTCAAATGGTTTCAACTGAATAACTTCGAATTTTAATTCGTTTAGATTTCTTGTTTAAAAATAAAGCTTTGGGATAAATTCAATTAAAAATGAACAACTTAATTCCTGTTTGATGAAAACTTTTCTTGTTTTAAGTACAACAAAAAATTATTATATATGAAGTTGTTGTCGTCAAGTGCAGTTATAAGATTTACGACATTTCTTAACAAATTTGAATTAATTTTGTTTTTTGGCGAGGTTGAAAATATGTTAAGTTGTGAACCTTAATTTTGTCCAGATCGTTAAGAACCCAACATTTGCCTCGTTATTACTGATATACGAAAATATTGGATTTGGTTTTTATCTAAAATATAGGAAGATTAGACTGGACCATCTGATTCTATTTAGGACTATCTACTATTAAGTTTGCATGTCGTGGATTACATTCCAATAATATTTGGGTTATGTCATTCGGGCACTTTCTCACTATTTAACCGATTCATCGTTTTTTCTGGTTTCGGTTTCAATATCTGTTTGGTTTATTTTCAGCAGAAGCTCTTTATTTTGAATGATCTTCTGTGTGTATTTCCAATTTTCATCTATGATCACTTGCTTATGAAAACCATTAGATATATAGTTTGACTATTCCTATTTCACCTTTGCAAATAAAACGCGTTTGTAATGAGCAAACATGACTGTGCGACGCTTCTGTAATATTACAAGATTAGAACACCATCTTTAAAATTAACTTTCGTCCAAATTTAACAATCTGCAGAAGATGAACAATTATTTCCTTTTAGATGGTGTAGCAAATTTACGCAATATATATATTCCATCGAAGCCAGCAAACAAAGACAATAAAATATGGTGGGCATGCGATTCAGAAACAACATTTGAAGGATATGGGCAGATTTGTACAGGAAAATCGATAATACATGAGCTATAAACCAAGGCGAGCGGATAGTGAAAGATTTAATAACATCATCATAATTCAGAATAATTTTACAGGCATGAACATAATTCAGATTAATAACTATATACCGCAATAATACTCTCCTTGAATATTAGCCGCCAATGACCCGAATTATAATGTATGATACTAACAGGTTGGCTCGTCTGCTAAGAAGTGCAAAACAGTATTTTGTACCTCTGGCCCAATGAGTAATCTAACTCAAAGATTTTTGAGGTCATATCGGAGGCAGTGTATACTACTGTAGATCCTTGAAACACAGGGTCTCCACTTTAAAGCCATCGAGTTTTTTTAAGTTCCGACCCTTCATCTCGTGTTCAGTTACTTAAGCGACATTGTGGCGGAAGCCAATTTTATTTGTTTTGTTGACATTTTTACGCTTGAATTTTTTACGGATTTAGTCTGGTTATACTGGATGGTGTTTTATGGGTTTTATGTTACGTTCAAAATATTTACGAAATATATTTGCTAGATATTTGCACACTTATGTTTTAAACACTGTCTATCTGATACTTGAGAACCATTACTATAACCAATACTCAATTCTTGTTCGTAGCCATAACTTACAATTTTTTATAGGAGCGATTTAGACTTTTTTTTAGAATATTATCTTTCTAAAGTTGAACACAAAACCACTGTTGGGCGTGTAAATTACACGGTTTTTACATCACACATATAAAAAACAATTTTAAGTAAAGAACTGACGCGCCATATCTTATTAAATCTAATTGTACCTAAAACACCATCTGTTAACAAATCTTCTTACTATTTTATAAATAGAATTTGTGAAATAATTAACTGTATAGATTTTTTTTCGACTACATACTGAATGTCACAACAATTTTTGGTTAAGATTAAAATTATTAACAGGCTAATTTCGTTGAAAATCATTTCAACTTGCTCGGGTGAAGGTGAAAAACTCGCTTTCCAACTTATAACGCGGACTTCAAAACTAACTGATTTTGTAAATACCCATTTATGTATCTATGTTAATTAATAATGTGCAAACATTTAATTTACGCTGTTTTGTACATAATTTAAAAAAAAAATGTAAAAAACGTTTTTTACATGTAAACGGTTTACATGTAAAATCCCAGTGCATAAAACAAGGATACAGACACTCTTGGGATTTAACATGTAAAAAATGTTTTTTAACATTTTTTATGTAAATCATGTAAAAAAACAGCGGAATTTACATAAAATGTAAATGACATGTAAAAAACGAACACAGTGCCATCTGTTTGAAAATTTCAAAAAACTTGCCAAAAAAAATGCCCTAATAAATAACACGAAACACGAATGAGTTGCTAATCGTCGCCTCTTATTTTACTAACGAAAAAAAATTGTTACAATTTTTACACTACCATTATCTTTTAACAGAAAATATTTGTGTGTCGTGGTTTCATTCTTCGTCTCATAAGTAAAAAACTATAACACGTGGGTACAAATAATGTATTGAGGGATTGTAGAGGAGATCATAGCGGATTAAAATTAAGTAAAAACAAAAAATTTATTAGGGCATTTTTTTGAGAAAAACTCAAATTTATGAAAAAAATTATCATTTTTATTTTATTTTTTTAACTTTAAAACGCCATAGCTCTTAAATGGATACAGATGCGAGATAGCCTATATTTAAGATAAGATCTTAAATATAGCCTATTTAGTTGTCCGTCAAATGAGACTTTGTTACTTGCTGTCCGATAAAAATTTTGTAAGTTACAGCTTAGTATCCGCTTGTACTTTTTTTCCGAACCAAATTTTTTAAACGCGCTGTATCTCAAAGAATATCAAAAATTGACCCCCCCATGCCATACGATTTTTTTCATGAAATGAACCAAGTAATCAGCCCGTAACGGATCAGCATCCCAATCGGGGACACCCTGTATATATATATATATATATATATATATATATATATTTTTATATATATATATATATATATATATATATATATATATATATATATATATATATATATATATATATATATATATATAAATATATCACTTTGATTTCTATTTAGAACCGTTAAAAAACATTATTATGTACATTGATTTATAGACTTGATAACCTTACTCGTAACTTGTAAGTAATAAAAATTGGATTAAGAAATTTATTTTATTTTCAAACTTTGTAATTATAATTTACAAAGTAATTTTATTGCATTCGATTTTAAATAAAAACATAATAATTATTCATTTAATGTGTTTCGCATTTATACCTCCACATGAGCTTTTCTATAACACTAAACTTTAACAATATCGCATTAATCATAATTTACTGGTGCAAAACCGTAATTTGAGTTGAGCGAACTCATTCGGTATGTATACGAGCATAAACCAAATGATAATACCAAAGCATCCTAAATATATAAAGCCAGAATGAATACTCAGTTTTTGAAATGAGCTTTATTTAGTGTATCAATAATGTACGTTTTATCAAGAAACTCATACGAAACGTACAAATTTCTTTTTAAGTTTTTAGCTATTGCAACTTGGAGCTTTTAAAATTTTATTTCATAAAATGACTAAGAAAGGGTGAAATTAGATGTGAACATATACCATTTTTTTCAAATCAAAATAAATCACGATCAAATTTAATTATAAATTGATCTATATTTTTATAAATTTTGTGCTTTTCATTTCAATATAAACGATATCCTCTAAAATATATTTTCCTCGCTCTAATTCTCTATCGGTTGTACCACGAAAGTCAAACTCATTTCTTAATAAATTTAGAAAAATAATATTGACGAAAATACACATAATTGAACGCGAAAACTTAAAAAATTAATAATTAATTTATTTAAATGAAATTATGTATTCGAAAAAATTAATTAAAACCGAATTTTTAAACATAAATCAGTTAAAAAGATATTTTCAACATGCAGTTGTTAATAAATAATATTATCAGCTGATTAATGTTTACACTTCAAAATGAACACATAACCTAATCACAATTTCTAGTTTGCTACACATTTATTCACAATCACAGCACAACACTACACTATATTCTTAATCCTGAAATACATCGAATCATTAAAAATGGTTTATTAATGCTGTATCAACATAAAAATAATATTTAATTGCATAATTATGCATTAAATACAAAACCAATCTTCATAATGACATAAATGTCATAACAATGGGAGAGAGAGAATATTTTTTTATATTGAATGATAGTTCGATGAAATGCCATTACTAGCCTTGCTGTTGTATAAAAATTTTGCAAGCCATTCATGTTAAAATCATACATGTGTGCATGTAATCATTAAATCTAGTTAAATGTGTATAGTGTATATGAGATTTTGTACATTGGTATTGTTCATTTTATACATGAAAGCAAAACAAAAATTGCAATACAACTTAACATTTAATGAAATTGATTTGTTTGGTGTAAAGTGCCATTTTGATTTATTCTCTTTGTGAGCATACTTAAAATAAAATATAGTTCTCGTAACCTAACTATGTATCTGTCTCTGTTTTCATTTTAAGTTATTAAAATACCATATTTTCATTTAATGAATAAAGGAAAATGGAAAAATAAATCGAAAAATGATCAATTTCAGGATGAAATTTGAAATTTCTGTTTTCAATTGAATATAACCTAAGTTAAATTTGAACTACTTTTCATTCAAATATTTACTATATAGTAAAGCCTTACCTTTCATACATTTTGTATGAAACTGACGTTGATTTTTGTATTTTTTGTTACACTAAATAAAGCTCATTTTGATCATTCTTGCTTCGTTTAATCGAGACTGCTTTGATAATACTCGTATAAAACATCTATATAACATGAAGTTCTAACACATAATTCCAATCAAAATATATAATGACTTTAAGAAGTTTAAAACTAATTAAAAAGTTTTCTGTGTTAAATATATAATAATAAAACAGCAACACCAACAAAATAAAAACAACAAAAAAAAAGTTTTATAAAACTGACAGTGTTTTATTTTATTTTCATGTTAGGAAATGGAAATTTCTAATTTTAGCTATCGCGTATTATTATCATAATAATTTTTTGAAAGAAAATCATTTTTGTAAGATGTTCCGTATATACATACCAATTGTAAGATAATCATGTATAGATTACATTTCAATCCCGTTATGTGTTTTGTTTTATTTGTAAATAAAAATAAACTGACATTCTCATTTAAATAAGAGGGGGTTACTACCACCTATGACGGTGGGTGGAGGTAGAGACGGTGGGTCGAAATACCGAGAAAAATTAAGTTTTTGTTTACTTACGCGCCGTTTACGACTTTACAAAGAGAGACACACACACACACTTATTTATACAAATAGCGTTAAGAATTCTCTATACAGTCGTTGAAATAAAATATTTATAACAAACACCGGGGCATAATACTTATTAAATTATTTATAAATGAATAATATACAAATAAAGAACAGCGAGTTTTGTGTAAAGTACAAAATCGCTTATGTAACGCCAATTCTCAATATATACATATATACAAGTATATGGTATAAACGACCCGGTTGTGGATTTTGGAAAATTATTATTCTGATTTATAGTGTTTTAGACTCATTTCCATATGGTTTAAATTTGCTGTTATGACAATTTTCAGCTATAATGAGAAAATAAAAAGACTTTCCCTTCCATTTAATTCAATAAATATTTTTTTTTTGTGTTTGTATGATATAATGCTGAGGTGTGTTGTGTTCATAGCTAAGAAAAACACTGTTCGTTAATTTTCCTTTTCCCACTTTATAATGATGCGTAAATTATTTTTTATTTTATTATTTCTTATTTAGCGCCTTGAATTTGAATGGTGGGCACACACACACACAAAATTTATTTCCTTATAGTACTGTGCAACATGTATATATACTATATATGTGTATATAATTGGAAATTATTTTACGATCTAGCCTATTCCTAGCCCTATTCTAACTGGTAGGATGAATAACAAAAATAATTTGTTGTGTTCTGGATTTTGCAAAACGGATAGAAGACATTCGAAATGGGATCATTTAAATTCAATTTTGAAACGAAATAAAAACGGAGGGATTTGCTTGTGCGATTATCCGTTTTTTATTAGGTTTAAGATTTAAATACTATCCACAGTAGTTTATTGTTTATACGAAGCGAATTATTTTCACTATCGAAGTGATTTTTCACTATCTTCAAAGAATCGAGCCAAAAAAATCTATTTGGAGTAAAACAAGTTAATTTGGTTGATGATAACGGTTAACGGCATGGAACCCGTTCACTGATGCAACTGAAGTCAGTTATATTTTTATGACTTTCTAATCATTAGTAATATAAATCAGCGGTTCGGAGTGTACATTAGAAAAAGATTACTAACACAACTAATATGAATGAGCTTAAAGCTCAAATTGGAGTGTAAATAAACTATAAAATTATTGTAATTAGTAAATAAATAAATAAATAAATAAATAAATAAATATTTTCAAGTTAATAGTTGAGATTACTATAAAAATAATCTATGGCTTAGAGGCCGTAAACGGCCCTTACCGCGTCTCAACTGAGACCTAATGAACCAATTTTAACGATTGGTGCACATTGTAGGTGGTCAACCCAACGAATGTTTTTACACACAAACGCATCCGGTGGCATGTTAATTTTTGGTCAGCGGCGAGAATCGAACTCGAGACCGCGGTGTGATGAGAAACTCTCTTAACCATTAAGCTACGACCGGCGACATTACTATACTTTATATATATATATATATATATATATATATATATATATATATATATATATATATATATATATATATATATATATATATATATATATATATATATATATATATATATATATATATATGTATATCTATATCTATATATATGTGCACACAAGGCGTAACCGCCTAAATAGATTTAAGAAAATTTTTTTATTTTATAATAAAAAAATACCTAGATGCCTTACTCTATTTTACCGCCCAGATGGTGCAGTGATTAAAGCTGTGGCAGTTGGAGCGGGAGGCACCGGGTTCGAATCCCGATTCGAGGCAAGATGCAAAATGGTTATTGCACCTTCGATCGTATATGGGCATATCTGGATCCCCTCTCGTGCTTAGAATCCATGGGCCAACCCATCTTCCATGTCAGTACTATAGCCTGACATGGAACTATGCAAGGTGCAGATGGTTCTACGAAAATTCGGACCTATAGCCGTACATAGAGCGGTATCACAACCGACCAATCACCGGTCTAAGTGTGCGATAGCAGCCACAACAACCTAACCTAACTTTTTTTGATAAATTAAATGTCCCCTAACCGCCTAAGTCTGAAAAATCGACCTAGGCACTAAATAAATTAAAAATTAGTTAATTATTCATTGGAGAAAATTAATGATAATTATGACACGAACGTTGAGCACAATAATAAGCAGCCACTTGATCAGGAGATTGAGGTTAATCTAGACTCATTTGATGATTCTGTTAAAGATCTCGATTTTTTGTAATCCAATTCAGAGGTTTGTTCGATTGAAAATGATTCGTGTAGCAGTGATATCGATCAAATAGCAGTTCAAACAGAAAATGCTCTCATGAGTGATAGCGCTTTATTTTAAGAAAAATCAAAGCGTAAACGAAAGAAAAGAAACCGTAATCGAGAGAAATCGTATGTTACTTAAAAGGGAAACCAGAAAGGAATCTCTTGAAAACTGCAATAAAAAATGCAAAAATTTCATAAGAAGTTTTGAAGAAACCGTATAAGCTTTTGTTAAAAAGTGTTACTAAAAAGAAGTTGGCATCAAATAATTTGGTTTTTGCAGATCACCGATGCAAATAAATTCACCGAAGAGCATGTAATGGCAATAAAAACACATATTAACAGCTTTCCAGCATACGAGAGCCATTGTTCTCGAACAGAGCGATGAGCCAGTGAGTTTGAGCAAATATTCGGAAGTATTTAAAAGTAAAGTCTATTGATGTTTTATGAATTCTATGTTAAATTTTAATTTATATTTCTCCCAATACAGGTACGGGTCTTAAATTTAAGTCGCCTAGTATTGACACATGTCATACATGTGACGTTTTAAAGGCAAAAATCAACATTGAGCAACCAGATTCTGAGGAAAAAGTTAACCTATTACCGGAGCAAAAGATTCATCATTAAATTAAGATTCATCATTAAGCTAAATTAGCGTATAAATCGAAGGTCATTGATATCATCTAGCTAAAAACCAACGTTGCTAAAAACCATGTAGCTAAAAAGCATCTAGCTAAAAACCAACGTTGAAAACGTTTGACCTTCAACAATGCCGACTCTCACAGAGTTTTTATAAACGTCAATTATGGACATACAACCTTACGGTTGACGATTGTGTAACGAACGATCCGTTTTGTTTTATGTAGCATATAAAGCAAGTGGAACTCGCGGTGGCAATAATATTGCCTCTGGCCTGTTCAAACACATGAAATTCATAGATAGTCAATATTCATTCAGTTACGTTTTATAGCGATTCATGTCCAGGACGAAAATAGCGTTTTATCATTTTTCATAAACATTTTATCATTTTTCAGCGCTGATTAAAACAAAGTTTAAAAGTATTTGGGGAAAAATGAGTAAAAATTCAGAAAGGTTTGAGTGAAAAAGGTTAAATGGCTCAGATACACGAAATGGATTAATGCGATCAAAATTCAAGATATTGGAGTTCATAATTATTCAAAGACTATAACAGTGTGAAAAAGAAAAAAGATTTGATGGATTTACTTCCAAAAATCGATCCATGCTTTCATGACTTTTATTAAAATCTTAAAACCGAGGATATGGTGAATTATTTATTCAGATTTAGTGGAAGAAAAAGATGACTAAATCTCTGAAAATAGTACTTAAGTCTTTTTTTATTGGAATGAACATATTTTAAATAAGTATAATTGATTGAAATTATTATAATAAATAAAAAATTTAATTAGATTAAATACCTTAAGTTAACGAGTTCTTTTAATTAAATTGGGAATAGAGGCTTAAATGTTTTTAAGTAGTATTAATCACGATAACTTAATTTGCACTAAGAGCTTAAGAGGACTTTCGTATTAATTGGATTAAATGATTATTTGCACTTTTCGCTTAAGTTTAGTTAAATGTGGAATATTTACAGACCGACCGATGTAATAACAGCTTTTTTTGATATTAATATTTTTAAACATAACTCTGCTGACCATATATTATATTTTATAAGGTCAGTTGTATTCTAAACTACATTTTAAATTTCCTATAAAAATATTACAAATTTTTCAGAAAAAGTATTTTAAATTAAATAAAGTCTGATTTCCATTATGAAAAATTTTTGTCAGTATTTTTTACTGAAAAAACCAAAGCGAGAAAAAAAACTAAAAATGCCATTAGAGTGACAGAGATCGCTTTTTCCTATTTTTCTTTTTTATAGAGGATATATTTTGACAAATGCGTGTAACATAACCAATAAATTTCAAATTTTTTTTTTTTTTTGAAAAAAAAAGACAAAATACACTTTGAATCTACAACAATAAATTTAAAAAAAATAAACTTAACATAATTATTCATTATTTCAATTATTTTCATAATGAATTAAGATGAATGCCACAAAACGAAATGTTAAAATTATGAATTGACCATAAAAAATCATCCATCTTTATTTTTCCTATAAAACATTTCTCCAGTACTGAACAAAAATACTTCTCTTGATATATTTTGTCAGTACTGCTATAATAATTTTCTCAGTAACCATAAGAATTTATTCAGTACTGAATAAATTTTTTTTATTTCTCTCGCACTTTAAGAAAAATTATATCTTTTATCCCGCCTTGACTATTTTGTCAGTTTTTTTTCATAATGGAAATCAGGCTTAAGTCTACTGAAAAAAACACAAAAATTGATTTAGGCGATTACGTGTTGTGTCCTAAGACATATATATATATATATATATATATATACATGTATATATATATATATATATATATATATATATATATATATATATATATATATTAATAAATATATATATATATATATATATATATATATATATATATATATATATATATATATATATATATATATATATATATATATATATACAATTAAATCAATAGAAATATATATACATTTTTTTTTCGTCTTACCAGAACACTCCAATAACTTTGCCAGCCTACCTGCCAACCACAAATTTAGGTATGTATAATTTAGACAAAAAAAAACAGGAAAAAATCTCTCAACTTTTCATGAAAAATTGTAAAGGTAAAAAACAATAGTACATTATTATATATACTCTCTACCATCAGCAATAATATTAATAATAATGATAATAATAATTTTGTTTTGTTGGGTTACCCATAAAAGAAAGTTATTGCGTCTATTTTGAGTTGTTGGTTTTTTTTTATTATTATTATGTGTTTGATAATGGAAACAGAAGAATTTTTCTTAACTTTAAGGGTTGGAAAACCACAAAACTAAAAACATGGTCCATTTAAAACGAACCATACACATATATAAGTATTCTACCGTAAAAATATAATTGACTTTAAAATGTAAATTTTTGACACACTACAATAAAGTATAGACAAAGTGCATTTCAAAATAAAAGTATTTAGGCTTTTGTAAAACTTGGACTTGTGGTAAGTATACGTGTTAAAATATATATAATAGTCAAACTATGAAAAAGTAGCATTTGAAAAAGTTTCGAAGGTGACATGACCCGATTTTAAAATGAGGTGAATGTATCCGTTACGACATCAGTACAGTCTCGCCTTCTTTGGATCAGATTTGTCGGTTTAAGATGCTTTACTGTTAACTGTTTGTTGACTTTACATGAGTTCATTTTTCATCAAGAGTCACGAACCACTGGAAAGTCAAAACCGATTATTCGTCAAGCATTTTTTTAAAGTGTCAGTAATATCCCTGATCTTCCTCTGCCTAATAGTGTGGTATTATAAAATTTATACGCATGTATGGACACGCTGAGCCAAAAGATAGTGAAAAACGATGACATACTGATTTTGGGTCGATAGGGTTTAAATTACTAAACGGATCATAAAGATTCAAATTCCTGTCGTTAATCCCATAAGTTTTGTTATGGTTTATATCGAGCAACATTCACCTGATAATTTCAAATGTACATGTACTTAAAAGGTGACATTTCAGATTCCATTGTTTTTGAAGATTGTTTTATTATTCTAAGCTTTACGATGCATTTTTATAATAGAAAAGGAAAAATTGGTGCAAAACATGACGAAAATTTTTAAAAGTATACAGTGAGAATGCTGTGGATGGGCAAAGAACCCAGAAGTGGATTGTTCGATTCTTTTCCGGAAATTTGGATGTCAAAGATGCACATTGCTCTGTTCGGCGAGTCACTGAAACATTCGATCAAATTTTCGAATTGAAATTTTGCAACCACATGATTGTTTGGAATCATTTGAACAGATCAGGCTCGATGTTTGGGTGCCACATAAATTAACGCAAACAAGTCGAGTCATTTTTGAAGAAAATTATTACAGGCGAAGAGAAATGGGTAAAATACGAGAATATCTAAAGTAAGCTCTTCAGAGCTGTTAACCTTCCACAAAGCCTGGATTATCGGCAAACAAAGTTAAATTGAGTGTTTGATGGGATTGGATTAAAATTGTCCATTATGAGAAGCTGCAACGTAGCGAAATCGTCAATTCGATCTTGTACTGTGCAATCCAGAAAGATCGACCAGCATTCGCCAACAGAAAGGTATAGTTGTGTCCATCATGATAATGCCCAACCACACACAACTTTGATGGCGGAACTTGGTTGGGAAGTTTTGATAAATCCACAGGATAGCTCGGATCTTGCACCGTCTGACTAACATTTGTTTCAGACCGAAATACCGCTGAAAACCACATGGCTAAGTATTTCGACGTTAAACCACAAGTTCTACACCGAAAGAATTATGAAGCTACTCGAAAATTGGCAAAAGGTCAAAGGTAATAATGGTCAGTATGTACTTTATTGAAATATATTTTCATTTAAGCAAGTTTTGATTCGAAAATGTACCAAAACACCGCGGAGACTTTTTTTGATCTATTATTTTACAAGAACACTTTGGGCAAGGCAATAAATAAGCAATACAAAAATGGTTTTTTTGTGTCCACTCTGAAAATTTTCATGTTTCTGTAAAAAATGTAAACCGAAAAAAATTTAGATCATAAGACTACCAAAACTATCTTAAAAGACACAACGCTGGTGGAGCTATAATAAGCTAATAAGCAGCTACTTGAGCATAAGGATGGAAAGTCTTCGAACGAATATATATCGAACAAGGATAAAACCGGCATCTGTTTAAACTCCGTGATGAAGAAATTGATTAAAAACAATAATCCTGAATTAGACAAGGTCATTTAACATCGTACATATGCAAATAAGAAGTTGCAGCTTGCTCAGATAACCCTAGAGGGGGTGATTCTTTAACTGGATATTATAGAATTTTCATAATCACCTTTGAATCCATTAATAGAGTGCTATGTGGTCTAGAGAACTCTCAAATTACTTTATAGATGAATGTGGTGTTAAAGCAACTGACGCTGAAAAAAGTGGTTGTAACATAACTGGCATATTTGGTTTGGTTTATATTTGATCTGAATTATCTGAATAAACAATGAAAACGTTTTGACTCTATGTTAAAGTCCAGAGTTCAATAGTTCCATTATTTTAATGAAGGTAGAAAAGAAAGGTTTATGACTGCTTTTGGGGACATTATAAGATTATATTGGCTTCCATATTTACACTGCCCATTAACAGACAGAGTATTTATATAACATAAATGAGCACGCCTTTTACTGTCAAAAATGATGCGACGGAACTATAAAGTGAGAAAATGATCGAACTTGGTGTGAATTTAATCAGACCATTTTATAGCAGCACAAGGCAAAACATCTAAAACTGAAAAACAAAAGAAAAAAATTTTGGCAATAACAACCCTCAGGAAAATATCTAATATGCATTTTTTTCTTGATCTACAATCTACTTGTATACAATTTTCACATGTACAGCAATCCACCGCATTACGAACAGGATGAGTTCTTCAAAAACTGTCCGCAAATCGAATCCGTTAAACGAAACTCTTACTATTAGAAAATTCTTGTGGCAACTCAAAGATACGTATGCCGACTATTGAAAACTCCGTATAACAAAACCAATTTTGTAATAAATTCCAATTAATAACAAAAAGATGCATGGTTTCCAACTACAGTCTGAACGTATGGACTGTTCATCGGAGCTTTCACTAGATTTGAACTCCAAATAATCCCATCTTGTGAATAATAAATGCCTTTGAAAACCTGAAGATTTTCCGAAGAATTAATGAGAAGCGGTTTTAAGCTTAAAACGACTCGACTTGAAGGTATAAGGCACCTTCATGCATGCACATACGGAAGTCTCTCTAGGTACCACTGTACATATGTGCATGCGCGATAGATTAATACTAAATGTTTGTGTTTCATTTGTTAGAGGCTTTATTAATTTTCAGGGAAAAGCAATTTTTAGTTTTCATTTAGAACAAAACAAAACACAAAACTAAAACTTTTATTCTGGATGAAGTATTATAATTTCAGAAGCTTTTCCCTTATCGAAAGCCAAACAATAAAACACATAAAAATAAAACCTTAAAAAAACTTTGAAACTTTTCTGTTCTCTCCCGAAACGATAATCCAGGATAAAATTTCACAAAACAAGAATTGAATTTTCTTCAAATGCCGCACCAAATGAATGAATTTCTGCTACATATTTTTTAGTTGTTGTTATTGTAAATGGAAGACAAAAAATTGTCGTCTTTTGTTTTAAAAAAAACAATAGAAAAATTCTTCTTATGAAAATCACAATCATTTCCGGTAGAATAGTAAACAGTTTTGTGACATAACTAAAGACGAGTAACAGTTTTGTTTAAAAAAAACGTTAATACCATATACTCGTATATACACACAACCAACACAGATTAAGGATGATAAAAATAATATTTCACTTACCTATTGTTGTTATCACGGTAACCGAATACAATAGCGCATCGCTAAAGCTCCAACGAGTAGCATTACTAACGTTTAAGTCATCGTATCCATGCATATTCGACATTTCGATTAAACCATTTTTCGTCGCCGCAATTATTGTGCCCTCAAAACGGCGCAATTGTTCGTGCACCAGTTGGGTCCAATTACGTTCGTACAGTACATTCAGACGTTCTAAAGTTTGTACCAAAATAATAATAGTTTTATATAATCGCATCGTTATCATAACAAACTTACCCGTTATTGTCCAAAGCTCTTTTAAACACTCCTCCCGACTTTTACTAATCGACATGATGTTCTTATTGCGCAGTGGTACCTCCAACAATGGAAATAGTAGAGCACCAAATATTGTATAAACAATGACTAAGATTACGAGTCCCGGTGTCGAAAATATAACGTTCAGTAAAATTTTTTTTAACAAACTTTTCGGTTTCGTGTTCAAATTTTCATTTAAATTTTCCATCGAATCGTTGAACATGATTTGATTTGCATTGTTGATTGTGATTAGTCCAATATCAGACGACGTCATATTTATATAATTAAGCACAGTGTCATTTGTTGGGATACTGTGTATAATCTAATAATTAAAAGTAACAATTTACAAATCATCTGACCTGGTTAAATTTTTAAATGTAGAGCGAAGTCCTATATACAGGATATACGATCTGATAACCGAAAATTGATCTGGAAATGCCATCTCATTGATTACATAAAATTAAAGGGACATCATTAATTTTGGGTACACACTCGACATATACCTAATCAGCTTTAATATTAGTCGGCAATGCTTATTATTTTTCATTAAAAATTAGAAAGACAAAAACCCCACACAATGAAAAGTATCGCATAAAACAGAGATATGAAAAGGGTTTTGTTGTTAAATATTTGAGAAATTTCACTCCTTCGTTTTGCTTAATGGTTTTTTGGTTGAATGAATTTTACATTTTTCTAAATATTTTTCTCTCCTGTATTAGGAAATTGGAAAACGAGGATAAATTTTTGGAATGGTGATGTTTATATATATATATATATACGTATGTGTGTGTGTGTGTGTGTGTATTTACACAAAAGTGGATGGGAATGTGCGATGATAAGGTTCCTTGCTCATTGTTATAAGAAAGTTTCGCTGAATGAACATTTTATTTGTGTTTGTTTTTGGCACATCTGTTATTTCAAATTTTATAAATAATATGATCAAATTGAGTTTAAATATGACGTAAGCTATTAATATATGTATACTTTAAATTAAAGTATCGATCGATTTGATTTATACTGAAAATTTATAAAATTTGGCTCTGGATTGAAACGAGGAACGGAAGGGGTAAACTACAGCAGAGACACAAAATGAATTGGTTGAATCAGACAGTTGCGTTCACAACCGGCTTTTTGCCACTGGTCGGCGTTCATAATAGAACTGCAAGTCTTGGATATAGTTACAAAGCCTCAATTCATTACTCAAAACACCAATTGATCTGGGTCTAGGCATATATACTATTACGTCGAGCAATATATGTCTGCAGTATATATAACGTTTGGAAGTTTATTGTAATATTAACTGAAGCTTTCGACTGCTCGTTATTTTATGGTACTATGTACAAATTTTTTATAACCTATTCTTCAAGTTCCTAGATGCAGTTGTATAAACAGTTTTTAGGATCCAGATCGCAACCAACTCGAATTTGTAAGGTTATCTAAGTAAAACTAATACAATCAGCCCCACACCGTGGACGATCAACAAACTCTTAACTACGTTCATATAAAATCATGTATATTGTTCCAAACTCACATAACAACCATGTTCGGAGGAGAAATTTTATTAAACCAATTTTATTATATAAAGTGTCAGTTGAACGAGCTTTAACTAAATTTAGAACTAGGGATTCAGACTCAATGCCACAAGGAACCATGGAACTATCATTTGGTTCTAATATAATTTATATATGCGTTCTGTATCCTTCGCAAACCGGAGAAGTTTGCATCAAGGCAGAGATGATAGTTGATGTGCAGGAATGGCTCTGGACAGTTTCCTATGAAAGGATCATCTTCAAGACAGTCGCGATATATTGTTTTGCAAACCAGTTCAATATGGTTTAGAATGCTTTAAAAACGACGAAGGCCTGTAAGGACGGATAACACAATTCTTAAGTTCAATGATGTATTTTGTCCTCCGACAAGTAACCCACACCAGCAACTAAACAGCTCAGTGTATTATGCCACGAGGTAAAAATGATTCTCTCATTTTTTATCTACTATTACTGGGAGAGCTTCCTATAGATAAAGAAACCATTACGATTACAACAAGAAAATTTGCCTCAATTCTTTTAGAAGATTACTCTATTGGTAAATATAAGAAGTGAGAGATAGCATACATTAAACAACAAATTAAGAGATCTTAAATAAGAAAAACACCACAAGATTATAAATCCCAAAATTGATTGCAAAGATAAAGACAGACAGATAACACTTTTCGAGTTATGTTAAAGCTACCAAAAGTTGGATTAAAATATTGTAAGTGAAATCACGGCTGTTGTTTGAGGCACATGGAAGCGTGATAGTGTAATACAACTCAGGTTGGAATTTAATGGAATTACAAATCAGGTTGGAATGAAATCCAGTGATCGAACCGAAGATTGGTTTGAATCTCTACTAGAGGAAAACGTAACATTGGTGACAGCGAATAAGGGGAATAAGGAGACATGAAGCTATTGGAGTTGAAAGTTTCGGGGCTGACGAGCGAGCTGAACGCACGGCGTTTTTCTACAGCGGGTAGCAAAGCAGAATTACAAGAGCAGCTACAACAAGCTTTGCTGGTATTGAACATCGATCCAGACCAGTACGAATTTAATACTGGAGTACCTAATGCGGAGGATTCGATGGAAGGGGCAACAAATGCCGGAGCGACCATTGCTCCAGTAACAATAAATAAACGTATCCCAACACCTACAAATTTCGATATGGGGCAGTTAATGGCAGCGATGCAACAAATCATAGCCAATCAAGAGCATTTGAAAACCGGTCAAGAAAATTTGAAACCCGAAATACTGAGCAAATAAAGGGAAGACCGCAACATGGTCTTATATAGACTGGAACAACAAGATAATATTCAAAATGTCGATAATATTGCGAAATGTCCATCTCGTTTAATGTCAAAGTGGTGGATACAGTTAAATGTGAAATGAACGAAAAGCTTGAAGCGACTGATGAAAGGATTTTTAAGCTTGAAAAAGAGATGATAGACATTAAAACTAATGGCGGTGCTACTCAAATCCTGAAACCAGTCAGCGGAATTAAATTAAAGCCTCTGACATTCGACGGAACAACGTCGTTCAACATTTTCAAATTACAATTTGAAACGGCAGCAGTAAGAAATTATTGTTGTTAGGAGGACCAAGTCGAAGCTCTCATACTGGCGTTAAAAGGCGGGAACTATCATAGAATCATGCTAGCTTTGGAACGAAAATATGGTGCTGATCATAAGCGGTAGCTATACAGGATGAAGCTCAAAGATCGTTCTCAAAGAATTGGTGAAATGCTACAGAAGTTTGCAGCAGACATTGAGCGATTGGTGCATCTCACCCACTTTAATATGGCTCCCGAATACATGGAAAGAATAAAAATTGATGTTTTTACTGATGGAATTCGTGACATAGAAACCAGACGAGCGGTAGCGTTAGCATCAAAAACAACATTTACGGAGACAATCGCTTGTGCTTTAACGATCGAGACTGTTAACAAGATGATAATGCATATCAAGATGATATTACCAAACAATCCCTTGAAACAATAAATGAGAAGGTCGATAAAGAAAGAAACCTAACTTCTTCAACAAAATCCGACATGACAGCCATCCCCGTTCCACGGTTGACAAGAGGTGGTGATGGCTTAACAGTAGATGGAAAAATCAACGGAACGATTGTGCGGACTGATTTAATAGAAAATGAACTTCAGCCAATTGGAGGGTTCAAACTGCAAACAGCAACCGGCGTAATTGCAGAAATCAAGGGATAGAAAAAAGTGGCCATACGAATTGATTACACGAACTTCTGTCATGAAGTTTTGGTGGCTGATATTGTCGATGAGGTGATTTTGGGAGTGGACTTCATGAAGAAGAACAAATTCGTGTTGGACATAGGGCGTGCTACATTAAACTGTGGAGATTTTAAGCTACAACTGCAGTTAAATAACAGTGAGCCAATGGTTAGAAGAATTATAGTGAGATATTCAACAGAAATTCGCGGTGAAATGGAAGATAAGATTACTATAGACACGTTGGGAGTTGTGAAACTCAATAAAGAAGAGTAGCCAGTAGAAAGGATAAGGCTACTAAGAACCAGGGTGAAACCTCGATATGAAATTCGAGGTCTGAAATCTAAGAAAGAGCAGTCAGCTTCACAACTTACAACGGAATAGAGCCTTCTCACCAAAACTGCAACCTAGCTGTGAAGGACCATACAAGATGATTACAAAAATCAATGATGTAATCTACTGAATTCAGAAGACCATTCGAGGAAAACTAACTTTCGGGACGAACAGGTTTGGGCGGAGGGTAGTGTTACGGACATGGGTGACATCTCTGATTGAATAGAAGTACTTAATGCTCGTAATTGGAAATCAGCATGAATCCCAGTAAACAGGCATAATAATAAATATATGGAAAATTCTACAATGACCGAGAAGCGAGCAAAATGAGTATAAATACGCGAACAGAAAACGTAGAGTTCAGTCCGAATTGGGAAAGCGATAGTGAAATAGTAAAAGTAATAGTGAAATAGTAAAAGAAACAGTGAAATAAAAATACTGTAATAGTGAATTGTAGTGACTATTAATAAATGTTATAGTGGAAAACAAGCCAGTGGTTTTAATCCAGTGATCGAACCGAAGATTGGTTTGAATCCCTACTAGGGGAAAACGTAACAATACAAATGTTTGATGGGCATTGAAAATCATGGTGTACTGAGTAAAACTACCCAGGTTGAGTATTTTGACAATACACTGCTCACTCGGATCGAAATAAAAAAAATAAGCTCATAGACTCATATATAGACGAGAAATAATTGAAATTTTATTTTTTAATGCAAAATAAAAATTTTTGATTCAAATCGCACTATCCAGCTTTTTTCATATTCAGTTTAACAAACTATTCAATCTCAATGGTTTGGTACACGGTGGAGTGCAATTTCAAGTGATTCATTTGTTTAGATATTCTTTTATAATTGATATGCTATGAATAATAAACTTTACGTCGAGAATTAAACCAAAAATAGATGAAGCTTAATGCAAAAATTATTATGTTCGAAAACATAATAAACAGTGGTGGCGAAATACTATTGCGTTTCACCTCTATATAACGACACGAATTAGCTTGACTGTGGGATATTAATTGCAGTGAAAACTAGATAAGAATAAAAAATTCGCTTTATGTACTGTTTGCCTTTAGACGATTGTTTTGGAATCAACAGCAAAAATAAAGTTGTCATCAAAGATCATATGACAGGAATCAGCTTTATTTTAAAGAACACAAAAACTCCTTAAGAATATTTGAGAAAACGAGTTAAAACAACCTGCAATTTTTTTTCCAATCTTAAAATCAAAACATCAAAGCTTAAAAAAAGACATTCCGATGAAAATCAACAGTTGAATAAAGACGTTAGAAAACTGATTTTATTGCGCTTTAATATGCGGGACTGGAAACCATATAAAGTTCTTATCTAAGAGAACTATAGTCATTTTAATTTCAATGGCAATTTGCAGTTATACTAAAAGTTTATAATATTTTATAACAAAAAAACGATAATAAGCTCACAGTAATAAAGTAAGTACAACTTTTATAAACAATTCCTTAAGAATTATATTCAATTTCTTAAGAAACATTTTAAAGAATATTTTCTTGTAGTAATATTAAAACTTTGCTCCTGACTGTGGGTTTGTATTGCAAAACTAAGTATAAAAATATAATTTTAGGATGATTTATATCATAACCAGTCAAAAAATAACCAAGTCCAAACGTTCAAACAACTGTTGAAAGCGTAACCGAATTCCGATTAAATATGGAACAAAAGCTCCATCGTAAATTATCTATATAGGAATATTTTTACTCATGGAGGATGTTTAAACTAACAACTAACATTCATCTTTAACTCGATCATACAAATTATATATAGTTTCATATCAGTGGATAGGAAAGTAAATACCATCAAACACGACTATTTGTCAAGAATAAATGTTTTTTGGATATAATACAAACATTTGACAAAGTTTGGGATGACGAATAAATATATAAAATTAAAGAGCCTAGTCAAATATTTTAAACGAAGTTCCGACAAAGTATTGTTTCAACGATAATATATCGTTAAAGAACAACCATATTCTCCTGTCCTCCCTGACTTGTACGAAAATTTCCATCGTAGCTTTGCAGCAACCATAAAATGGTCACTGCCTACGAATTTTGTTGACGACCGATACGATCTCACGTCTTGGACAACCCGAGCCCGCCCTTTAGAAATCAACACATGGTCAATTTGGCTTCGGGATGTTTTACGTGGGTGTGTCCATGTTTCTAAGTGGATGTTTTTATGAGGAAAGAATGTACTTGCTACTTTGAGATCATGAGCGATCGCAAAGTACATCATTCTTTCCCCATTCTCGGTCGCAGTTTCGTGTCGGGAGTACGGACCTATATTGTTACATAAGTCGGTCTGATTTCTGCCAGCTCTAGCATTAAAGTCACCAATCACCAATTTGACATCGTGCTCCGGTATAGAACCCATCAGATTATCCAGGTTATTGTAAAATGAGTCTTTATCCTGGGATTGGCTTACATCAGTGGGCGCATGTATACAGACAATTGACAGGTTGGCTAATCTCATGTGCAAGCGAAGCTTACACATTCGATTATCGACTGCTTGAAAGTCCAAGACAGCCTTTTTTACCTGTGGCCCAATGAGAAATCCAACCCCAAGATTTCCGAGGTCATCTCCACTGTGTAGCAACGTATAGCCTTGGGACACATGGTCTCCACTTTTAGGCCATCGAGTTTCTTGGAGAGCTACGAGTTCCAGCCGATACTCTTTCATGCATGTAATAAGGCCGTCCAACGCGTCAGGTTTTCTTAATGACTGCACGTTCCACGTGCCGATCTTCAATCTCGTGTCCGGGTACTTAAGCGGGGGTTCGTTTTTTTTGTAGTTTTGGCGGTATCCGATTTTTTTATTTTTGTTGACATTTTTAACATTTACACGGTTTTACGGATGCGGGTCGTCAGCCCAGCGATCCAACCAGATTTAGTCGCCTCCTACGACAAGCTCTGGATACTGCGGTGGTATTCTATGGGTCTCATGTTTCGTTCGTAATATTTACGAAACACGAATGCCCCCAACCACAGGGCGTAGCATTATACAATCCAATTACCAATCTGATGATGTGAACAGTGTCTGGGAAGTATTGAAAACCTCGGTTGTCGATGCTGCCCAGCACACTCTCGGTATAGTGAAAACTAAGCCCAAAAATGATTGGTTTGATGAGGAGTGTCGTCTTGCTGTTGAGCAACGAAATATAGCCTATAATGAAGCGCAGACTCGGTTTACAATCGCAAGGAAAAACAAAGCAGTTCTCGCTAGGAGGACAGCTAAACGCATTTGTAGACTGAAGAAGCGAGAATGGTGGAAGGCTAAGGTCTTAAGAGTACAACAACTCAGCAATGAGCACAATTCGCGTGGTTTCTTTAAAGGAATCACCGAATTGCACCATACCTTAAGATCTCGGTCAACTGCCATTCGGGACCAGGATGGAAACCTCTGTGTTAACGTCGATGCGGTACTCGATACATGGCGTGAACATTTCTCTGATTTACTTAATGTTCCACATGTATCACAAGCTGTATTTGAATACCCTCAAATACAGACCGCGGAGATGTTCATTGAGGATCCATCCTATGAGGAATTCACAATGGCCATGCAGAAATTAAAGAAAAATCGTTCACCAGGAGTTGATTGCATTAATTCAGAGCTCTTGATATTCGGAGGGCTAACTTTGTGGAACTGTCTTTTCGACCTTGTTCGATTGGTATGGCGAAATGAAGTTATGCCCGAAGAATGGAAAGTGGCCGCGTTATGTCCAATTTTCAAGAAAGGTGATCGCTTGAAATGTGAGAATTATCGCGGTATAGCTCTCCTTTGCACAGCATATAAGTTACTGTCATACATTATCTTGGGAAGAATTACTCCTCTAGCGGAGGAAATTGTCGGTGACTACCAAGGAGGATTCCGTCCAAATCGGTCAGTCACTGATCAAGTTTTTTCGCTACGGATGATTCTTTCCAAGTACTACGAAACATCTCGCGATGTACACCAGGTATTCCTAGATTTCAAGCAAGCCTATGACTCGATCAATCGAGAGAGATTATGGTATGCGCTTGAATATTTAGGAATACCACAAAAATATGTACATCTGTGTAAAATGACAGTAACGCAGTCACAATGCTGTGTCAAAGTTGAGAACAGGCTATCGAGAACTTTTGCAATCAATTCCGGTGTTCGACAAGGAGATGCGCTGTCCCCGATACTTTTTAATCTCATGTTGGAATACATCCTTCGTAAAAGTGAAACACCTCAGGACAACATCTTATTCCGACAATCCAATCAACTTCTTGCTTATGCAGATGATATCTGTGTGATTGGATTAAATGGCAACGGAGAGAAAGGGATACTTGATCCACTGGAACAGTTTTCAGCTTCTGTTGGTCTCAAAATCAACGAGTCAAAAACCAAATATCTAATCTCGGGTTTTAGAGACCAAGACGCAATTGATTTCAGTAGTGGTAACCACACGTTTGAAGGAGTGATGAGATTCAAGTATCTTGGATCTCTCATCACTCACGATAACAGTGTGGGCGAGGATATCAAGGTCCGCCTTGCCGCTGGCAATCGGGCTTTGTATCCTCTACGTCCACTGCTGAAATCAAAATATCTTGCAAATACGGATAAGCTGAAACTGTACAGAGTGTTGATCAGACCCGTTGTCATGTATGGATGTGAGAGTTGGACCTTGACGGATGAGTACGAAAGATGGCTTCTAACATTCGAGAGAAGAATCATGCGTGTGATATATGGTCCAAAACGCGACGTCGATGGCACTTACCGAGTTCTTTTCAATCACGAGATCAGGAATTTAATGCAAATTCCTGATATCGTGCATGAAATTAAAGGACAGCGAGTACGCTGGCTCGGACACGTTCTGCGTGCTGATCCGAACCGAATGATACAGCGAACCTTTAAGGGAGAACCGCCTTTCGGTAGGCGAAGAGGTCGCTGTCGGCGACGATGGCTCCACGGCGTAGAGAGCGATCTGGCATCTTCAAACTGCCTACAACGGTTTGAAGAGCTGGCTCGTGATCGAAACCGATGGAGTCAAATTGTTGACACGGTACGGGCCAATAATGGCCTGTAAAAACCGTTAAAAAAAAAAAAAAAAAAAAAAAAAAGAACAACCATTGGGACTCTAGTAAAATATTCCACAATGCTGAATGCAAGGATCGATGTTGTACCTATTGTACACATCCGAAAATATCAATATTTGCTCATGGTTCAGTCATTGAGCGCCTACAGCACAAGCCAAATCAACATTATGATATTATAAGAGAGGAGGTTTCCTACGCCCAGGCGACCAAAACCTCAAACAACAATCTAGATTAACAAAGCAAGCAAAAACCAGTGGTGAACGAGCCTACCATTAGTAATATAATGAAAATGCTCACCGAATTTTAGGCAGAAATGAGACTAAATTTCAGCCAGCTTACTTATAGGGTAGATAAACTGGAAGATAATTCAAAACCACGAAACAACCCGCTAAATCATAAATAGTAAATGACTGCCAACTTCCTTTGTATAATTTCTTGAAATGCCAATGGACTCAATGCAGGAGCCAAAGAACTAGATGTATTTCAAATAACCAACAACATGTGGCTTTAATATCAGAGACACACTTTATTCTAGCGGTCGTGCTCGAGGGGAACAGCAATGTTAATCAAACAAAATATCCTACATTTCCAACACTAAGAAATTAAGAAGTCGTTTATGCCAAGTATCGTAATAACCATTAATCATGGTGGTGCGGAAATAAGTCTAAGGGCGATTTTTTTTTTTTTATATATATTAAGCTTTAATTGGGTGCAGGGCGGACTTTTAGACAGTCCTAGCTCCTTGTAACTGTCAGAGCTCCTGCACCCAACGCGCGGTCCTTCAAGTAAAGGTTGATAGCTGCCTTAAACTTGTGCATTCTATAATCCAACGGAAACTGAAAACCGGATAACGAATTCCACTTCCTGGATGTTCGATGGATGAATTCGCGCTTTGTACCTTCAGTTCGAGGTTTCGGCAGCTTCACCGTCAACCTATGCGCATTGACCGTTCCTCGTGTTACCCATCCTGGCGTAACTAATGGTGGTATTTTCTCCTTTAATTCTGCAGAACATTTACCATTTATTAATCTATAGAACACGCATAGTTCGGCAACATCTCTGCGGTGCTGTAGGCTGTCTAGATCTTTCGTAAGTCTAGAGTTTCGTATTATTCGTATGGCACGCCGCTGAACTCTATCCAGCAACTGGAGAGCAGTGCCATATGCTCCACCCCAAACTTGACAGCAATATTCTATACACGTTCTAATAAAGGTTTTATATTATATATCTGGAGAACCTGATGCGATTTAAAAAACCGTCTGCATCTATTGAGGAACCCGAGTTTACGTGAAGCTGATTTGGCCAATGCGATAATGTGTTCATTCCATTTTAAATTGTTACTTATTTGAACACCAAGCAGACGAATTGAGTCACAACTCACGAGAACGTGGCCTTTTACCACAAAAGGGTATTCGTTGCGACTTCTTTTACGTGAGAACGTGCATATTTGTGTTTTTTTCTCGTTAAATTTGACCTGATTTATTGCCCACCAAGACATAATATCGTAAGAAATCAATATGTCAACATTTTTAATAAACTTAGACGAAGGTTTATTATAGGTGGTGACTACAACGTGAAACATACTGCGTGGAGATCTCGATTCAAACACCACGAAAAGAAAAAGAACTCTTAAGTGCATTAGAAATTTCAGGTTGTGAATATCACTCATCATGTGAACCAACCTATTGGCCTACAGACATAGCACAAGGTTCCTGATTTGATTGATTTTTATATCTCGAAAGGAAAGGAGTAGCCTCTTAGCATTGATGACCTTACTTCCGATAACACACCTTAATGACTCTGAGTATACATTAGTCATAAACAAGAAAATGGAACTCAATCTTACTAATAAATTTACTGATTGGGAATTATTTATAGAAAAACTTAACAATCTACATAATTAAGTTAAAAGTTAGTCTTAAAACTAGACAAGAATTTGAATTACAAGCTGGATATTTTATTACTCTATGCGTGAAACAGCTAAAGAGGCTACACCCGTATTAGACGAGAAACGCACACAAGAAATTAACTACCGATACTGGCGATCCGAAAACTAATCAAATAAAGGAGTAGGAAAAGAGACATATGGAGTTGAACCAGAAACATAATTGACATACGAGACTTTAAGCAGATAAGCAATAAAGTTAAAGCACATAAAGAAGCTTGCACCGGAAATTATTTCTACAATTCCGACTAATTAAAGCACATAAAGAAGCTTGCACCGGAAATTATTTCTACAATTCCGACTAATTAAAGCACATAAAGAAGCTTGCACCGGAAATTATTTGAAAGGCTGGGTCCTGATGCTGAAAAAAAAATATTCTTTTTGGCACGCTACTAAAAGATACAAGAGCCAACAATCCAAGAATCACCTATGAGGAACATAAATGGAGAATAAGTGCGACATAATGAAAAAAAGGCAGAACTGTTTCCACAACATCTGGCATCAGTATTTCAACCACACGACATATAATATATATGATTGATTCTAAACCATTCTATAGATCTCCATCAAATATCAAAAGTTTCACCTTAAACCCTAAAAAGTCACCTGGAATTAAGGTTGTTTAAGTAGTAATCAAAGAGAGCAGTTACTATGCTAACTAACATATATATAAAATGCATTCTTTCGACTTACATATGTGCCTGAGTGTTTAAAGGCTGCACAAAAAATCATGATAAAAAAACCATACAAAACAACTGAGCAAATTGCTGAAGCCATACAACTTCTTGACATAACACAAGAACTGAGACGACTTAAAAGAATTAAACAGCATGAGCTGGTTATCGTCTGATAAGATTGAACGAGTAAGTAATATTTTTAAAAAAAGTCATCTTGATGTTACACATAAGCACCGCATTAACAGAGGTGTCCAAAACCATTAGTGGAAAATCGAGGTATGGTAGTTTTATAAAAAATTGTATATGTTTGTTTGATGGGATGAGAGAGATATTCTGTAAACATTAAGATGACAGACTACTTTTAACAACTTACATGTATGTATACATAAATCTATTTGTGTAACGTAAATCACAACCTACGAAATTTTAAATTCCTCCTACTGCTTTATGTCAAATAATTACCGGATTAAAAATGTTCACACCAACGTTCTCTTTGTTTTTGAAGGTTCTTTGTGAAAAACCAACATCAAGAGCAGTTTCCAACCGGTATCGTGACTTTTTCATATAGTAGCACAAATACGATCACTTTCGAATACATCGACCAAAAGCCTCTGTCGGAATTCCATTTTTCATGTTTCACTATTATATATATATTTCACTATTATAAGCTATGCATCGAACAATCTAATGTGCAGATAGTCAGACCTAACAGATTGTTGTAATTAAATATTTAGGATAACCACAAATTGTGGGAGTTTCAATGAAAATTTATATCGTCTTTTATTTTCAGCCCCATTGTAACCGCATTATAATCGAAATATTTTTTTGGATGTCTTATATGGGTGTTTAAGAATATAAGCATAAGACAAACATGTTGACTGCACGTTAAACTGTTTAATTCGCGTTTACCTGACTTGAACTATAAAAAAAATTATTTAGGTAAGTTCGACATACATATGTACTCGGAGTACATATAAATATATAGCAGAACATATATATCCGATTATACATAATATATACTCGTATGAGTCGATTCGCAAAAGGTTTACAATCATCAACAACTAAGGGAAATAATTTATCGTACACATACTCGTATATATAAAAAAAATGTACAAACATAAAATCTGACAAATGGATTTTTATAATTTGTTTAAGGTGGAAAAACCATAAAACCAAGCCAGTAAAAAAAATTTACGTTCTGCCATTGGAGAATAAGAAATCTTGTTTATTGAAATCGTATATTCGTATGCTGTATGTGTACTCATATGCATACACTTTGGATGAGTCAATCCGGTACGATTACGTTTGCATTATGAATCTATCGATTCGACAAAGTGTAACCATTCAAATGCAATGTAATTTAATACGTTTAACTCTATGTTGAACTAATAAATACTGTAACAAGGGATCTCCGCCTCCTATAGCATTCTTAATTTAATTAAAGAATAATTAAGTACAATTAGTGTCCAATTGATTAAGAAATCAACTAATTTCAGTCGTATATGAATTATATTGATTTAAGTTATATTTATACTTTATTGATTTCGACTATAGTAACCGAATATCAAATCTCAAAATTACAGTAGCTAATTTGGCTTTTAAAAGCTTTTAAGCCAGTGGGAATTTAATATGATACGAATGTCGACCAAAAGTTTGTAATTTTAAACATTTCACCACTAACAGATTTGTCCACACAAAATTAATTAAGAATTAACCTTTATAATATTTATTATATTCCACAATAAACAAACACACTTTGTATATTTAAAAGTTTTCACTTGAAGGAAAATTTAACGAATTTTCTTATACATAATATACTACACCAATCCGCACAAGTAAAAGCAGCGGGAATTATAAACTCAAATAAATTTGTTGTTGAAACAACCGATCACAATGAAAGTAAAATTATAACTGAACGAAAATAACAAAAGTAAAAATAAAGTTTGTATGTTTGGAAACGTGGAAAACCCAATTAAATAAAAAACAAAACAAAATAGAGAAAAACAAAACATTTTACATTGGTGTTGTAAATGACATATTGTGATGCATGTACGCAGGTCCGTTGATTTCTCCTGTTTGCCGGTGGTGAAGTCATATATAAACATTGCCGGGGTCAGAAATTTAAAATAACATATGAGGAGTTCTAGTGGCTGGATATTTATTTATTTATAAATAAGTCTACAAATACGACTTGACATTAAAAATGACGTAATAGTCAGACATATAAAATAATAATTAAAATCAGGAAGAAGCAAAGTGTTGCTTCAATCTTCGTTTTAAGGTATCCTTGCTAGAAGTAAAATCGAACAGGTGATTTATCTGACTAAAGCTTTTGCACATCATGTTAATCGGTTCATTAGAACCATAGTTGGTTCTATGGACATCAACTTGCAAGAACTAATTTCTTCTTAGATGTCTACTGGGTATTTAATTTGTAAATTTTCCAGTATTGATTGTGTGTCAATGTGACCTAATAAAATATTACCAAAAAACTAACACTTTAAAAGCTCACGTCTAGTTTCCAGAATTTGACCGCCCAGTTGGCGCAGTGGTTTTAAGCTGCGGCAGTTGGAGCGGGAGGTACCGGGTTCGAATCCCGATTGAAGCGGGATGGTAAAGGGATTTTCACCATACGATTACGATCGGTGGTGTGAATGAACACATCAATGACCCCCTGTTGGAGTGCAAAATTCAGGGGCCAACCCATCTTCCATGTCTGTACTACTATAGGCTGGCATGGAGCTATGCAATGTGCAGATGATTCTACGTAAATCGGACCTATGGCGAAAGAGTTGAAAGTGCCTCGAGCCCAAAACAGATTGTAGAGATAAAAACAAACAAAACAATATTTTCGAGGGTTGCTATGTTGTTTGTTTTGCAGCCATCCAGATATGGTGGTAAACACTGCCGGTTTTCATGGTATGGTAATTCATGATCATACTCCCAACCGCTTTTCCAAGTTAAGTGACAAACAAACGTTTTCTGAATACCCTCAAGTTTACTGATGTTTGTATCATAAAATGTACACCAAACGGTAACAGCACATTCCAATTGTGACCACATGTATGTAAAATACAGAGTCTTGATTGTCTCCAGGTCATAAATATCTCCCGTCCATCGTTTAATAAACCCCACATAGAATTAGATTTAGCAACAGATTGTTCTTTATGTTTCTTACTGCTCATATTTTCTACGAAAATAACACCGAGGTCTTTGATCTCTGATAAGCGCTTTGGTGGCATATAGTTACTTCGTAATGTTTGCAAACTGGATTTAATTTCCGGTGGAATGATAAAGTCTTACACTTATTGATGTTCAGACTTAGAAGATTGACTCACACCATATCGCTAAATTGTCAATGTCCTCTTGAAGTTTCTCGGCATCGCTTAAGTCTCAACAGTTCTGTATATTTTTAGGTCGTCAGCAAACATTAAAATTTTAGATTGTAGAATGACTTCAGTGATTGCGTCGATGAAAATGGTAAAAATCCAAGGACCAAGATGAGAACCTTGGGGAAAACCCGATGTAGCTTGAATTGGCTTGGACCAGCTGTTACCAATGTCGATGTATTGGATGGGGTTGCTTAGGTAAGATTTAAACCAAGCCACATAGTTGTTTGAGAATCCAAATGAGTATATCCGATCTAGTGATTTGCAATGGCTAATGAAGTCAAACGCCTTTGCAACGTCTGTGTACACCACGTCAACTTGCTTGTTGCACCCAACGCGCGATCCTTCAAGTAAAGGTTGATAGCTGCCTTAAACTTGTGCATTTTATACTCAAACGGAAACTGAAAACCAGATAACGAATTCCACTTCCTAGATGTTTGATAAATGAATTCGCGCTTTAAACCTTCAGTTCAGGGATTCGGCAGATTCACCGTAAACTTATATATGTATGTGCATTAAACGTTATTCGTGTTACCCTAGTATTTTCACGCCGCTAAACTCTATCCGGCAACTGGAGCGCAATGCCATATGTACCACTCCAAACCTGTCAGCAATATTCTATACACGGTCTAATAAAGGTTTTATATATCTGGATAACCTGATGCGATGTAAAAACCCGTCTGCATCTATTGAGGTATTGTCCCGAGTAAAAGTTATGTGAAGCTGATTTGGCCAATGCTATAATGTGTTCATTCCATTTTAAATTGTTGCTAATCTGAACACCAAGCAGACGAATTGAGTCACAACTCACGAGAACGAGGCCTTTTACCACAAAACGTTATTCGTTGGGTCTTCTTTTACGCGAGAACGTGCTTACTTGAATTTTTTTCTCATTAAATTTGGCCTGATTTTTTACTCCCCACTCAAATATTGTACTCAAATTGGAGTTCAGCTAAGTGACAACATCTAGCCGTTTACCATTTCGAATGAAATAGAAGAGTGCCATCATCAGTAAAACTGTGGAAAGGGTTCACAGTGCTATCCAACAAGTCATTAATGTATAACGAAAATTGATCCCTATAGGGACTCCGACATTAAGGACAACCTCCCACTTAGCACAACGTTGATCTTTCTGTATTTGAGATAGCTTTTTATCCACTTGATGATCATCGAATCCAAGCCGTATGCCAGAAGTTTACAAATGAAATTCTCATGCGTAATGTTGTCGAAAGCCTTCGATATATCCAAAGCGATTGCAAAGGCTTCTCCGCGGTGCTCAAGGGCAAGATTCCCTTTTTTTGCATAACATACGTCAAGAGTAAGTTGTGGAGCGGCTTATTGAAAGCCATACTGTTTATCTGGTATTATTTGATTAATCTCAAGATAATTCACCAGTTGTTGGTTAATACATTTCTCAAAAACTTTAGTCACGGCCGGTAATTGATATTGGCCGGTAATTTGAAGCGTCAGTCTTATCACAACCACGTTTAAGAATATTATTCAATCAACTGTATTAAGTATTCTTAGGGCAAAGTAAAACTAAGCTTTATCAGAAAATAAGTTCTAGAGCTCTTCAAATATAGTTAAGCAAAACTCAGTTCCTTCTACCGGAAAATCGTTGTTTGACTCATTATTACTTTAGTTAATGCCTTATACTGATTGATATACTGTTATAAAAAGCGTTTTTTATACAGTTTTATATCAATGAAATGGGCTTTATTGGATAGATCATGTGACCGCCACGGCTGGGGCGTACAAGATGCAATCTGGAACACCCATTTTCTCAAACTTTTCGCAGCATTTGCGGATGTATTTGGCTAATTGATTTCCAAGTGTTCAATTGTCTCTGGTTGATCGACATAGACAAGTGACTTTACAGAATCCCAAAGAAAATAACCCAAAAGGGTTAAATCACACGATCTTGGAGGACAATTAATTGGACTATTACGCGAAATTAAACTTCATCTAAAGTTTCTTTGAGTAAATCATATGTAGTGCGTGCTGTGCGGCATGTGGCTCCGTCCTATTGAAACCACATGTCTGCAAGATTAATGACAGCTAATCGAGGCTAGAAAAAAAATTCTAATCATGTTCCTATACCCTATAATAATGCTCACCATTGACATTAACATTCTGACCATCATTGTCGAATTGGCGGCGCATACGATTGTCGTTTGGCTTTAATCCCAACACAAGGTGAACCTTGAATGCTTTTAATCCAAGTTCCTTTCATAAAATTATCTGTAAAGTGGAGGGACACAACCCTACAGCGGCTAAAACGAAAACGATAAATTGTTATTCGAACTAGCTGCTCTGAAGTACGATAAAAAAAATTTCAACAATTTGCAAGAGATTTTCTGATGTAAGTCTATATCCATCATGAAATGTCAAACCAAACTAAACAAAAACAAAAACTGTATCAGTTATTAAATGGGCTGTCAAATAAAGCAATGTTGCCAACTCAAAGTTGTGGACCTCACAAAAACATTCTTCATAAAATATTAAATTGTTCGGGATGTGATTGCGTTTTTTTTTTCAACAAAGGGCCTATTCGTATTTTTTCACTTCACACTTAAGTCGCATAATCATTATATATTTTGCCAGCTGACATAGTAAGCCGTTTTTATCAAAAATTTTGTTTCATTCTTTCAATAGTTTTTGTTTAGTGTCTTAAGAAAGTTGAAAATCGAAACCAGCATTTACGGCATTTTTACTCATTTAATATCGAAAAGTCAAAAATGAAGTTCAAGCAAGGCAAAAATTGAGAGATGTGTATGGAAAAGATGAATTGACCGAATGGTATGCCAAATTGGTTATAAAATTTCACCCCGGCAATTTACAAATTAACAAATTAAAGACATTGATAGATGCAACCCGCCGATGATCACGTGATACGTCTTGGTTTAATTTCATAATTTGACATGTGGGTTCCACATGAAGTAAGATCAATGAAATCTGCTTAGCATTAACGACTGTGATTGGCTTCTGCGACGTCAAGATGATAAACCATTTTTGAAGTGCATCATCACAAACGTGAAAAAACGTTAAGTGCAAAAGATCATGGAGAAAAAGAGATCGACCACTTGAAAGGCCGATATTCACAAAAAAAAAGGTTATGCTGTTTGGTGGAATGTCAAGGGGATAGTTTTTTTTTGGCTTTTACCAAACAAAACCACGGTTAATTATTTGTTCTGCAGACGCACAAAATATCTGAAACTGGAAAACCTTCACTTCAAATCAGGACGTCAAATATCACTGGACCAGTTTTTTGTCAGCAAAGATCTGAAGTTTTATGAGCGTGGGATCAATCTCTTGGCCGAAGATGAAAGATATTGGATAAAAATGGAGAGTAGTTCATTTTCACCAAAAAAAAATGAAATGACATTCCCAACAACCCATTAATATCCAAGACCATATGGTTCATGAGTACCTATTTGGATGAAAATTATATTGAAAATCCGAGTTTAACTCAAAAATACTATAAAAGATGATTAAATAGATCACAAATTTTCCCAAACAATAAAATTAATTTTTAAACATGACTTGCATTTTTAATATCGTGTTGAATAATTAATCTATCGTCATTAATCATAAAATATAAGACTGCGAGAAGACAATCGATAGAGGAAATAAAAAAAATTGTTGAAGATGTTCTCGATTTAGAAAAATTGTCTTTTGTTCAAAAGTATAATTTGTTGTTCCTAAAGTAGTACAAAAGTGATTAAAAGTTAAAACAAAAAGGATCACAAAATGGTGTTATCAGTTTAAGGAAAGGACTGTTGGCGCAATCAAGGTTTATAACGTTGTTTGAGCACGTGTCTAAACTATAAGTTGTATTGATTTGGATTTTACACCACATGAATGTGGCTTTGATACAAGATCTTGGTCGAAGTTGGACAATCATATGAAATATACAGGGTGTCAGCCGGAAAGGTATACTACGTTTGTTTATAATTTTTGATTAAATGAAAGAGAATGGATCTTATATTGATAAATGTTTTATTTAATGTCAGCAATTATGTATGGAATACAATATCAGATAAATGTCCGCCTCTGTTAGCCGCACAAATGCGAGCCCTTTTGAGCACATTTTTCATTACATTCTCACACATTTCACGCCGTATTTGATTAATTTCATCACGACTATTTTGTTTGAGTTGCTTAAGCGTTTCTGGTTTCTGGTTTGTTTGCATAAGCCTTGCGTTTCAGATAGGACAAAAAGAAGTCCGGAGCAGTCAAATCAGGCAACCGTGGAGGCCTATCAACATCACCATTTTTTGAAATAACTTGTTGTGGAAAAAGATCTCGCAGTAATTCCATTGTAATCCTGGGTGTGGCACCGTCTTGTTGATACCACATGTTAATCAAGCCCAAATCATACAGTTGTGGCGTAAAAAGTTTTCAATCATATCACGATATCGCTCCCCATTCACAGTTACCGTTAAACCGTTTTACTTTTTAAAGAAGTAAGGCCCAATGAATAATGAATAATTGATTGGACTGATGAATAATTTGAGGGTTTTCCAATGCCCAGAACCGACTATTCTGTTTATTCACATATCCATTCAAATGAAAATGTGCCCTGTCACTCATAATGATTTTTTCATGAAAATCGGGGTTGTCAATCGGGCGAGCTGTAACATCCTATTGGCATGTGTACGGCGGCGTAAATGTTCTTGTGGAAGAAGCTGTTGTGTCAACTGAATCTTAAATGGAAACAAATGCAAATCCTTGTACAAAATTATGAGCAAACTTTTGAAGACAAAGCTCCTGAGCACGGGGTTAATGGATTGTTTTGAACACTTTCTTGAGCTGCAGTAATGTTTTCAACCGATCTTGCAGTACGTTGGGGGCTTTGCTTGGGCCTATCACCTAAAGACCCTCTTTCTTCAAAATCATTCACTACACAATAAATAGTACACTCCCAAAAATTTCACGTAACTTTCTCATCGTCACAGTAATCGATTATTGATTTTGCGGCAAAATGGCGGCAAAACAAAGTAGTATACCTTCCCGGCGGACACCCTGTATTAACGATATTGGAACAGTTCATATACGGTTGCCACATCGGCCAACCATCTCATTTAATCACTTACATACTAAATTCTAAACTATAAGTCGTATTAATCTGAATCTTACACCACATACTTATGAAGCAAACATAAGATCTTGGTCCAAGTTCCACATTGGCTTAGTTCATTGTCACATCTTCTTTCCAACTCATTCAATCACTGAAATAATAAAATTTAAACTTTAAGTCGTTTTGACCTGAATCTTACAAGACATACTTTTGGCCCAGACAGATCTTGGTCGCAAACTCACTCTTTAGTAATTCATATAACGCGGTTTTAAGTGATACTTTTGAAGTATGCTTAAAACAATAATCACTTGAGTTTGATTTGTAATGAGAAAGACGAAACCATTATTAACGTACTTTACAATTGTTGGTAACCTTTAGCTTAACATTAATAAGAGGAACATACGCTGATTATGCAACAGACAAAAAGCTGGTCTGTTGCATAATCAGCGTATATTCCTCTTATGTTAAGCTAATGGTTACCAAAATTTGAAAAGTGTACGTAAATAATGGTTTCGTCTTTCGCATTACAGATCCAACTCAAAAGATTATTGCTAGAAGCATATACTTGAAAGTTAAGAGTTCGCTTACAATACTGGGAACCAATTTAAGTTATTTTAAGAAAGTTGTTTTGATTCACGCGTTGTCTTCCAGTTGAAAGCTGGAAAATGTAAAATCGATATGAATATTAGTGTTAATTAACGATTAATGTATAATCACACCTAAAGTTGGAGGTTCTGGGCTGCTTTATATAAGCCCTTATCGATATGATGTATTAAGACATGTAAAGGATATTTCTTATAAATTTATTCGACGATTGACAGATTTTTGTACATTTTATATACTTAATGGATTTAAATAAATGGAGAAGGATAAACGAATATTTACTCGATCCGCATCTAAATCGTTTTATTAACTTGTACCAGTTTATGTTGATAAAAAAAAATAAAACGGAAACAATTTCTAATAAAAATGAAAGGACGGCTATATATCCTTTTTCCTTGTATATAGACGCAATAAAAATCTTTTATATTGATTATAAATTTATGATTATTTTCTTGTTAAATAATAAGATATGTATTCGAAATGAAAAGTGTTGCCGGAATAAGAATGTTATATGTATATCCATTAGTTTATTAATTGAAATCCAATGTTGATATTTGGGATTATATGTAGTCGATGTAAATGACACAAATATTTTATAGAATGTTAACAGGATGCGATTATCAGCTAATCGCTGTTGATTTTAGTCCTTATTGATTTTAGTCTCTTTACCTATAATATAATTCATTTATTTTGTGATAGAGGGGGTAATCTTCGATTGACATCAAATGTGAACCTAAAGCCCGGTTTCTTGCTGTTCACTATTGGGGCAGGTTCAGCAAAAGCCTGTCTCCTATTCGGCTAACACTAGGTTATCATCGCGTTTCTGCTTCTTTCGAAATATCTCAATTGCCTTTCGATCCAAGATACAGCAACGCTAACGGCATTTCATCTGCCATTCCAGCATAATTTTTTCTCACTATTCTAATACTTATGCTCAAAAGATATTCGGGCGGCTCCACCATAACATAATTCAGCTTGAGTATTCTAAAATGTATGCTTAAAACAATTCCTGTTTAATAAGAGGCCTTGGTGATACACGCATGGCAACATCATCAATGTGAATTAAAGTTGTTAGGCACGTTTTGAAAGTTAGTAAACTTAATATTTTACTACGCTAATTATATTTTAAGGCCACATGTTCGGACCATGCATGAACTTACTATATTTAGGGCTATTGTTAATAACCACTACAGGTAAATTTTTAAACTTCCTACATATCCACGAAGGAGAGCAAATATTATGCATTCATAAGATCATAACACTTCAATAAAGACAACAGTTTTCAGAAATAATCCTAGTATAACGTCTACTAGGAGTACACGGTGTATTTTACCATCTTATAGAATTATTTTCTGATTGAATTCAGATCAGAAAGTTCCTTTCTAGAAGCCAAACAATAATTTCCCTACTATATGTTTGAAAGGAAGACAAAAAATATAATCAAAAGAAACTCATTGATGCTAAAAATAGATATAAATCCAAAAATAGTTACTATGGAAGTTTGGTTCAACACCAACTATTGTTTTGTCTCCATACGTACTCTCAACTCATTCCATAATGATGTGAATAATGGGTCGGTTCGTATAAGTTCTGAATCTAATCATAACCTCACATAGGGCTACTGAGTAAAATGAGACGTCTCACGCTACATATAATCCAACTGACATATACGAGTAAGTCATAAGCCATTTCCAGACGATATAGCAAATATTCTACAAAACTCGTAGATTGTACACGACTTGAAAATTATTAGATCCTTAATGAAATGTTGACTAGTGTCAATATGTACTTCAATGGCCAGAAAAAACATGTTGGCCCGAACCTATCTGTTTATACCTCCAACAATCCTCATATACATACTTTGTGTATGATAGTGAAAAACATGACTACCACTACTTAAATTGCAATTGTATCATTTTTTGGCTCAGCTATACCATCACGTTCCCAACTCTTTGGTACCACACTTATTGCAATATCTGGCCGTTTTGTTAATATATTCTATATTATTGAGCAACAAATCAGACCAATGAACTCTAGTGATATTGCGTCAAGTTATATCGATTATAAGGCGCCCGACTGTAGTATTAAACTATATATCATGCTTAAAAAGATCACCTATAGCCATTGATACACGTTTTGTGCCCTTGGAAAACCCCTCCGTCAAAGTGAAGTTTTTGTAATGGACAGAAACCGTCACATCGGAAAAGTGCCTCTATATGCAAATCGAATAATATTTTTTTAAGCGTATCAAACAGGCGTGGTAGCCCAACACAAAGTCTACAAATTATCAGCTGTACTACGAAAATCAGCGTTCCACGAGGAATGTGTTTCGGGCACTTCGAGCAACTTATGGTCCACATAATAGGCCTATCGAACGCACAATTCTCTATACTATCGAAAAGTTTGATAGCTAAACAGATCAAGTAGACCACATTCAGTACGTAGTGAAGAAAATATAGTGGATCTGAATATAGCTCAAAGGGTACACGATGACCGTGATGAATTGATTCGGGGCCAACAATTTGGCAGAAGAAGATCCAATATTTTTTACCAAAATTTTGATCAGTGATGAGATCTATTGCTGGCGTAATGGGTATAATAAGCAAAATTGCCGTATTTGGTCTTGAGAGAAACCCGAAAAGATTAATGTGAAAAGGTATTTCTGAAAAGGTACCATTACATCCAGAGAAGACGACAGTTTGCTGTGGTCGATGGACTGGTGGAATCATGGATTCATATTTGCTCAAAACTAAGGCCGGCCGTAATTTCAGCAATTTCACGGTCAATATTGGCTCTGAGCTCTTGCGACGTCGCCGGCTTCTTGGCATAGACCAATGACTTCACTTAACCCCAAAGAAAATATCTAGAGGTGTCAAATCACACGAGTGTGGCGGCCACTGGACCGGCCCATTTCGCAAAATAACACGCTCATCGAACTTAGTCTTCAATAACGCGATTGTGTCGTGTGCTGTGTTGCATGTGGCCCCGTCCTGTTGAAACCTCATGTCGTCCAAGTCCATTTCATTCAATTGCGGCCAAAAAAAAAACGTTTATCATATCACGGTATCGATTTCCATTAACAGTAACGTGGCGATCGTTATTGTCGATGAAAAATATGGCCCAATGACGCCGCCGACATGTAATCCGCACCAAACAGTGACTTTTTCGGGGTGCAACGGTGCCTCAGGAATCACGTGTGGGTTGCTTCCTGCCCAGTAACGCATATTTTGCTTGTTGACAAATCCATTTAGCCAAAAGTGGGCCTCATCGCTGAAGATGATTTTTCGGTGAAAATCTGCATAATTTTCGATTTGCTCTTGAGCCCAATTCACGAATCGGCGTCGCTTCAAATGGTCAAACGGATTTATACGGATGTAGGCCAAGATCTTTACGTAAAATTCGCCACAATTACGTCACAGAAAGGCCCAATTGTTAGGAACGTCGTGTGAGCGACACATTCGCGTCTTCTTGAACTGAAGCCCTGGCGACTGCGATGTTTTCAACACTTCGAGCACTTCTTGCTCTCGAGGACACGGGGACATTATGTAGCGAAAACGTAGACTTAAATTTTGCCTATACGGTCGATTGTCGAACGGGCTGGCTTGTTAAATGAACCGTAAAATGGCCGTAATGCTCTTAAAGTAGCAGCAACAGAACGATTATTTTGATAAAAAATTTGCACGATTTGCGTGTGTAGCGTTCCATATCGGAAAAAAGTTGAAGCGCACCTGTTGAAACACCCTTTACAAATTATCTACTATCGATTGATTGGACTGTAAGACCAAGCATTAGGCAACATTTCCGGATAACGCCGAGCTAAGTCCTACTCCTACGCTATTTACATAAAACAATAGGCAAGGATAGGAAGGTATAATAATCTGCAATCACCATTCGCCAATCCGAAGTTGTCAGTCCTCAACTAAATTTTTTTATTAAAATTAAAACATTAATACAAAATTAACAAATGCTCTAAAAAATTTATTGATGGTGGCTTTATGACTAGCCGAAATTTTATAATTGGCAATTTATACACTTTACCTTGAAATATTATTAGTGTCCGTAATACCTTTAATTAATCAATTTAAATCACTATAAACTCGCGATGTTCACAACAGGTTATATTCCTTTGGTTATATGGTACTCAACTACTGGAACACGAAAAGAGCATTAAACAGACATCCGAAGAACCATCACACGCTCCTTCCAAAAAAAACGCCATACAGAAATTAAAGAATACACCGAAATAATCAGCAGTATAGCAACCGCCTAAAGTTGCCATCAAACCATTCACACAATCTAGTCCAGCAAGTTAAACCATACATTCATACCACATATTGTACGTATATATGTACATACCCTGAACAACAAAGAAACTGGATCACACCATCAATGCTTCATTCATGAGATGATGCTGCCCCATCGCCCACAACGTATCACCATCTATCTGGAGAAATAAAACAAACTGTTTGACAGTACCTTCAAATACAACACAATCATACAGTGATCCAGCAGATCGGACTACAAACTATTCAACAGTCTCGCAATCATTCAGCTTCAGCAACACACCGCCTTCTTTCTAAAAAAACAGCCATCCCACTAAAAAAACATTCAACACGTTCAGGTCTGACCCACGCAATAAAGCAAACTGTCCTTAACTGTCAAAAACTATTTTTACAACCTGGAAAAACACGTCCGATCTGTGTAACTATCAACACTGCACTCCCAAATATAAGTAACCACTATATTAAAACAACAGAAGACAAGGTATTTAACATATTATGGTAGTGAACATAGTAACGGTTAACTTAAGACCCCAATTATGAATCTCACGTCTCATCGAGCGACGCGACGCCACTACACTTGAAATGTTGATATAAAGATCACTGTGAGCCAGATAATGTCACTAAGTGTCATCTACAATTTGTTGGCGACATCAAGTGAGATTTTTTTCATATGAAACAAGAACCAAAAGGATAACATCTATCAAGGTAAAAGTTGCTTCCCAATCGACCAACCGCAAGTAGTGAGCCAGTAGTATTTAAATTTAGCAAAGACAAGAACCGAACTACCAGCGGTTCGATAATCGGTCGATTGGACAACAACTATTGCAAAATATAGCGAGAATCAAAACACCAAAATATGACTCGAGTGACGATACACGTCACAGTAACGAGAAAAGTGAAGGAACAGTCATAATAGCGGTAAAAGCTAAGTAAAGTGAGGTTCAGCGTTCTTTTGAAAGAACTGAAATACATAAAATTTACAACACCTCCCAAGATTCTAAGGACACAACCCCAAATTAAAGGTTAGCCAATTATTCAAGTTGTTTTATATCTATCCAATCTTTTACTTGGTAAGCTTTTAAAATAAAATAACAAAATGGATTATTCAAAACCTTGCACCAATGTTGATGGTAACTAAAGAATATAAATATTGTGAGCTCGATTCATTTTGGACTTTTTCATAAATGGAATCGAACCTTTCCACTCTGAATCAAAATGCTTCTAATTGAACCACCAGCAGCTCCCTTCGTAATGTTTATAAGTAGTAACGGCTTTTTACTTTTTGCATTGGTCTTTGATTGATTCTGTTCAAACCGAAAAATCGTTTTAGCCTCGTCTAGATTATTGTAACATGAAAATAGCAAAAGGGAATGACAACGAAGGCTCATATTAACATTCAATTAGGTAAGATGCAACTTACAAACGTATAAAAGACAAAATCCGACTACCATTTAGTTGATGTAGTTTCTTTCCGAGTGATCGTATTTTGACTATCAGCCGAAAAGTTATCGCAATTTTAAGAATTATATTGTTCCTTTTACGGTAAAATCCGATTAGGGTAAATTTCATAATAGACCTCCAGGTTTCAGTTTTTATTATTTATAAAAGTTTCTTCATTAGAAAGTACAAGTCTAAATTATAGGGGTAAAATCATACTGTAAAATTCTTGCCTTCCGAATAGACAAGGAGGGAATTCATTAAGGATATTTAAAAATTTGAGCTTATTTTTCCAAAATCTGGGGATCTTTTCTGAAAGAAACCCGAGTCGGATTTATTTGTTAACGGAAAAATCCGACTCATATATATTTCATAATAGACCTCCAGGGCAGCTCGTTGCAATTCGTACAAGTCATGACTTAGTGTGATGGTTAAACTTAAACTATAACAACGTCTAAAATTATCTATAACTTTAGCTTTAATACATAATTTTTATTAAATTTTTTTTATTACAAATTTTATACATTTAAAAATTATTATATATATAAAAAATAGTACAGTAAAAAAATAAAATTAACTTTTTAATAAAATAAAAAATTTACTTTTTTTTCCATTACACTGTATGCAGCCAAAAAAAATATCATCAATATAAAAAGATGCAGTAATTTCGACGTATATAATTAAAGCTTTAATTTGAAAACTTAAAATTAAAAAATGACTTAAGATAAATTGTGTGCTTGTTAATTGATTTTTTTTTGTTTTGTATTGTTTTTGTTAAATCAATATAGCGCAGCGCATATCGAAAATACACAGAGGTGCGATAATTATTTTTAAACTTTCGTTATATGATTGAATACGCGCATACATAAATAAGAGTATTAACGGTAATTATTTGGCTCCACCCAAATTTAATTTACCCAATAAATTAGTTGCGTTTGATTCGGCCGATTCTTGTGCCTTACCCGCTACTTCCTTGACTTTTGTTTCGAGATCCACTCGCTTTTCATCCGCATATTTACCAGCTTCGGTCATTTTTTCATCTATTTTTGTACTGGCGACTTTGAGTGCCCCGTCTATTGCCTGCCGAAATATATATATTATATCATATACTATTTACTATGTATTTTATAAAAAGACTTACATTTTCGGCTTGTTTCACTTGTTGGTCGACAGCTTGTTCGGCCGCTTTAACACCAGCATTAATTGCTTCGTTTGCTGCTTTTTTGCCTTGTTCCAATGCTGTACCAGCCGCTTGTGTTGCCTGCCCAGCTGCACTAGTTGCTTGATTTTTTGTATCGCTAGCCTTGTCGGCTACATTACTTGCAACACCACCAACTTTGGCGGCTTGTTGGTCGGCCAAATCTTTAACATCTTTTGCGGTGTCGGTTGCCAATTTTTCAGCATCGGTTTTTGTTTGCGACACAGATTCGCCTACTTTGCGTGCCTGATCTTCAACTAGACTTTGTGCGGCGGTTGCCTTCTCTTGGGCCAATGTTTCGGCATCTTTTTTCTTGCGATCAAAAAGACTGGCGGTCTTTTCGCCAAAGTTCTTAAGTGAGGCTGAATAGTTTATAAAAAAATAAATAAACCAAAAATACAAAATTATTAGTTTGACGTCAGTAAATTTCTAAAAATATATATTCAACTTGAAGTAGTGAATATATATATATATATATATATATATATATATATATATATATATATATATATATATATATATATATATATCGTTTCCAATGGTATAATGTTGTAACATCATTTTACTTCAGTTTTATAAATGACGTCACATTAATTTTATTTCAAAACATAAACTATCTATGAAGAGGGAAGTAAAGTAATATTACAAAATCCCACCATATGTTTTTGATATAGTCTTTTATAATATAGAACGAATCAATAATTTCTAAATTGCATGTGATTCTTAAAATTAGGTAAATAGGGAAAGGTGGCTACTATAATTATAAGTACAATACATAATTATCTGTTAATAAGTCATGCATTTATACTAATTATGGTTAGAAATATTATGCATGCAAACCATCAAATTATAATAAACTATGGTGACACGAACTCTTATGTCGGCACTGGAATTTCACAATGGAAAAATTAGGTTATGATACTTTGAACTATATAAAACTGGAATTTTAATCCAATTTGAAAATGGTCATTCATTGTATATATGAGTGGATATACAAAGAGACAAAACCCTGTATGATTTATATAAATATAGTTTGCGGAATGGCCTAGATATTGGACTTGACACTTTTAGTCACATTCGAGTGCATTCGACATAAAGAAATTGTTTTAAAATACATTATTCATCTAGTTACAAAGTAGATTCATTAATTTTCAACAAAACGCGAAATGAAAAAAAAAACAAAAGAAAAAATATGACATCAGATTTATATTCGCGAGTCAAGGTCACGCTTGTGATACATATACAAACACACAAGATAGACTTAAAAAATCGTTAAAATGTTAATTTTAGATTATATACATTATGAACCATAATTAATACCCCACGATTATTTATTATTATTAATATTATTATTATTACAAAACAAATTATAAATTTATATGCTATCGAATATGTAAACGAGTATGATAAACTACATTGTTATGTGTACATTTAATCAAATGTTTTAGGTACATACGTGATGAATCAAAAATTGACGGAAGTACATATAAACAAAATTCTTTTGCATTTAATTATTTAAGTGCGGCTGCACTATATAGTATACATTGGAAAAAAACAAAATTATACTTAACTATATGCTAGTCTAGTTTACAAACAAAATTTTATAAAACAAAATCAGTAATTTTATGACGCCATTTTGCTGTTATACACATTTGATTAATAGTGAAAATAATAGAACCATAACAATACAAAAAAAATTAAATTGAACAGAAAATAAATCGATATTGAATTTGAATTGGTTTGAACTGCTTAATACTTACATTTCGATGCATCTAATGTTTTGTTAATTTTGTTTTCCAAACAATGCATACAGATTAGTAGTAGTAGTAGTAGTTTAGGTATTTTGGTCAAATAGTTTTTGTATATATTGTAAATATAGAAATTACGAAAAAAAAATAATATTAAAGTTATTTAGTTATGAGTCATACTGAATTTTCAAAAATAGTTTCGCGTTTCTTCTTTACATATAGCTAGTACATATATGTATTTTATATAATACATATATTATGGAAAAACATAAAATAAAGAAAAATACATGTATTTTGTACGACGTAAAAAAGAAGCAACAAAATATTTTTATTTTCAAGGTTAATGGCCAAGATGTTCCATTTGATATTGTTATATTCTTAAAACGCTTCTCGGCATTCTATAATATTATATATATTCGAACGCATTCATTTATTTTATGTTTAGTTTTTGTTTTTTTTATATATATAAAAAAAATATCGATCGCCCTCAAAACCATGCAATTAGATTTCCAGAACTAATCGATAAATCATCGATTTGGTCACTGCGCGTTTAATATTCTAAGACATTTGTCGACATAATAAAAACCAACTATATGCAAATTTACCTGTGAATCCACTAAACATTTTAAGAAATTTATGCTTTTAATTTATCACAATAATAGATTATTAAATAGTTTTGAAAATATATATATAATTCACTGTATAAATTCACTTGATTCAAACACAAAAGCACTCAATCAATCGTTTTTCCAGCAGGTATGTATAATTATATTTTGAGTTGTTTTTTTTATAATCCAAGTCTTGATGTTGCCAAATGGGTAGTGAGTATGATTCTTATAAATGTAGAAACGTTTTGAAAATACAAAAAAAAAGAAAAATAATAAAATAAAAACTATAAAGCTATGTGTATATGTGTGGTGGAAATACAAAGACATGGCGTCACCATTATACCAGTAATTTTTTTTACTTATGTATCATTTCTCGAACGAAATGTTGGTAGCTTGCTCTTAAATCTGATTAATCAATATATCTGTTTGTGGTTTAAGATGATGACTGTGTTTCTGTGTCGCAAATGTTTCCAAAAGCTCTGTTCAACTATCGATTTTGGCATGTCTCTATACCACTTAATGTTGAGTGGCCAATATTGAATTGTTCCTTAATCTCCTTTAATTTATATTCTGGATGTATCCATGATTTGTTCAAAATGAGCTTCATGAGAAAAGAAATTCAGGACGTTTTTAATGATCCGAAGACTTAAGTTTCCGAAATCTATATCGTTTCAAATAATCCATGCAGTGGTCTCATTAAGCTCAACTGGTTGTACTGTTCTGCAATATTTTCAGGAATATAATTTTAGAGTTTCCACCGAATGTGAAATTAGAGTCGCACTTCAAAGAGTCGCCCTCATATATCGATCCCAGTCACGATAATTCGGCTTCTTGCTTTCGTCTGCATATTTTCCATGGTTACTGCTTTGGCGAAATATCCTTTGTACGATGTATAAAGCCAAAAACGATCTGGGGTGGTGTTACGATACTGGATCGAAAGCGAATTCTGCTATTATAAAAATCCAATATTGAAAAATCCACTATTACGAAACTAAAGTCGACTTCATGCTTGGATCCTTCCTTCCTTCCGTCCAAAAAATTTTTTAAGCAATTTCATTGGTTGAAAATGACGTGTTTTTTCTTGTGAATTTTTAACATTTTGGGCGGAAGGAACGCAAGAAAGAAGTCGACTTAAAAAGACAAAACGAAATCATGAGGGCAATTATGAAATAATCCGATTACGGATTTTTTTCGATATCGAACAATTCGATCCTCTACGAATTTTGCTATTATATAATTTTTTGGTCGAATTTGTCAGATATCAGCATGAAGTTGGGGGGCTATTAAGAAAAATTCGACATCGGAACCGAAAGCGGATATTGCTATTATGAAACTAAAACGACAAAACGAAATCCGAAAATCGAATGTCAAAATCCGAGTGCTATTAGTAGACGAATTTCATTTTGTGTTATCGAATTAGTTTTGCATATTCCACAGTTTAAGGAGCAAAATTTCATTTCAATTTCATCTGACAAGTCATAAGTCAATTAAAATAAAATTTAGCAAATTTAAGTGAACTACAAAACACATTATTGCTAACTTCATCTTTACATATTGACAAATTCGGCCAAACATTTCATAATAGGATATTCGCAGCTGATCGGATTGATCGATATCGAAAAACTTCCGATATCGGATTTTTTCATAGTAGCCCCCCTGTTTTATAGTTCACTTAAAATTGTTAAATTTTGATAGCACAAAATGAATAATACGATAACACAATATGAAATTCGTCTAATAAATTGTAGTCTGATTTTGACAAACGATTTTCGGTCGATCTGATTTTTTGATATCGTAAAAAAATCCGATATCGGATTATTTCACAATAGCCCACCCAGACAAAATTAATTATTGTACAAAAACACCTTTTAAATTGTTATAGAGGTACTCGTAGCCATCACTAAAATTTCACAAAGACTTAGTTTATAAAGCTATAGCTTGCTCTTTCGGTATGTGGATGAAACATGCTTTGATGAAACACATTGCCAACGGATTATACCGTGAATTTTATCAACTCAAAAGTTTTAAGGCGATATTAATTATGTGGAGATAAAAGTTCGTATTCTACTTTAGAAGCCAAAAATCACACAAGGTGAATAAGAATAACTCACATAAAGACCAACTCCGTCGAATACTTCATCATCCACTGGAAGTTATTCTTTACGATTGGTAGTATGATTAGAGCAAATGACACGTTTCAGAGAATATATTACGATGACGAAATTATGGAAGACATTCGTTCTATATCGCATCAAATCCTCATTTTGAATAAACGTTCTTCACGAGTGTCTTCAATTTTTTCAATATTATGTATACTGGAAGCTAATTCGGTCAATCTTGTATGTTCCGTATTTTTATTTTTCGTTTGGGAAATCGATCTTATAGCAAATTGCTGAGGTAAATGGATACTCGTTATATTTGGACTATAATTTAATTGCCCAATAAAGGTGTGTTTTAGTTAACATGCCGCAGACAATAAATCAGTCATCAGTCAAGTCATAATTATTCAGTAGGAGATTGTAACATATTCAAATGTTGTCTGATACAATGTGAGCTCAATGACAGTGTTATGAATCTGGGATAAGGACTAAATCCATTCCAACCTAGTCAGTGGTCAAACGAGGATCATTTCTCATCAAATTCAATATGTATTCGGGTGATAATGCATTTTCCTTTACGGCTTACTTCAGTACAATTTGTTAAATGAAACCGATCGGATATTGTGAAGAAGTTACGTCGCTAGCACAGGAGAATTAGAATATGCAAAGAGTTTAAAATGTCCATTACTTACTTTCGACAGTATGATTTGGCTGTATATCTTAGAATAATCAAAAACTGATGTAACGAGCAACATCATAACCAACTAAATAATCAAAAGTTTCTATTGTCGCCGATCTTAGTGGTTAAGAAACTGCCTCATTTCGGCGCAGCCTCGAGTTCGATTCTCGTCGTTGACCAAAACAACATGCTTGTGTGTGAAAGCATTAGTTGTCCTGATCACTTAGAATGTGCGCCAATACGTTTAAATGGTTCGTTAGGTCTCAGTTGAGACGTACATAGTTAGAGCCGTTTATGTCCTTGAAGCCATAGATTATTTTCTTGAAAAATTATCACAATGGAAATATATTGAGTTTGGGTGACTTAATCCTTAAAAAACGTTAACAAAATATGATGAAAAAGAGACATGATGGTATGATTAAATTTGCTCCATAGACTCAAGGGGCTTGTAGCACTCAGCAAACCCAAGTTGAGTCTATATTTACTGGCTTCATCAAGAACAACATTGACTTAAAATACCCCGTTAAAAAATCTTAGGGATCAGCCCGACGAATTGTCTGAATTTTCAAACATAGGCCATTTCTCAGTTATTGTCACCTTATCATATCTTGTAGGAATGACGAAAAGATTGATATCCACACCAGCAATGCATATTGTCGGGTTCATTCAAACCCTGAAAATAGACTGGGCGGCTATACTGTATAGGCCACACAACCCAAAATATCTCTTTAGGTCTCTATAGTAATAGTATAATAATAATAAACATCAAAACGGGACTGTGTAAATACTAGTCTAAAACGAGGAGCTTTTAAGCAAGAGTTTTGAATTAATGATTGACATCATTGAATATTCGGTTGGTCGACGCCCGGCTGGTGCGCGAACTTGATAGATATTAGATACACTGTACGATTCCTGTGTATTTTGTGAGTCGTGTCGCAACATATCTAACTCTGGCGTGGTGATATTTCTATTTGTGTACAATGACGAATTAGTAGTTGAGAATGTCACAGGTAGAATAAAAACGAGAATCTGCAAGCTAATAAACTTTTATGTAAATTTGTCTGAAGATTACATAAGAATCACAATGACTGATTAATATTACAATGACCTGGCCATGAGAGGATTTATAGGATTTTACTGAGTTCTTTCAAATAAATCCTTTTATCGGTAAATATCAAGATAATTCATTTCACTCGGTATAAATCACCTTTTAATCTCGTTGCCGACGACAAGATTATATTTTGTACGGATAGTGAAACTGGCATTAACTCACTGAACAATCACCGAACTAGATCTTAATTGGTAGCGGATTGTAAGAAGAACCTCCTTGGTAACGGTAATGTGATTCCTACCCATTGTGAGTTTGGCTAAAACTGGTCCTCGCTTATTTTTCGTATGCCCTTAAATAGCTGCTCCTTTACATAGTAAGAAAAGCCAATTAAAACCATTACCCTATCGAAACTAAAACTGACGTGGTAAGCCACCTCTACTTGTCGTATGGAGAAATACATTTTAGGGAGGCTTAACCCAAAGTTGACCAACTACTTTCTTTCATTGAAAAGAAACAGCTTAAGAATATGGGTTTCTTTACTTACTATGGCCATTTCAGTCACATTCATCACGTGGGGATTGCCAGTGATGCCGTATGCGACCGGATTTCACCTGCATGAGATGCCTTGTGTTAAACTCTCGAACTATTCCTGTAAATCTTCTGTCTTTTCTGCCCTGGTTCAAACTGCTCTTTGCAATTCACCGTTGGCTTTATTTTGCTATAGGCATGCACTCTCCAGACACTAAGACTTAGAGATTACTAATACGTAAACGATTTATGTACATTCAAATCTAAGTTTTAAGAATGAATGACGAAGTTAAAGGGAATCCTCTTCTTAAATTTCGTTTGAAGAGTGACAGTAACATCTATAAAAAATTTGTGCTAAGGAAGCGAAAATAGTTAGAAGAGTTAAAAATCTCCGATCGTAACTTTTACCAGATGGTCGCATCGGTTGCCAATATTTCTAAAACATCTATGTCAGCATTGAAATGTGCAGACGGTGCTTTGGTGGTGGATCCATATTTGCAGGCCGACTTACTAGCAAACGCCTTCACTTCGAACTCGACCTTAGTTGTCCCCGATGAAGTTACGCCGCCATCAATTCCGTATTGTGGTTCTAAAATAGATCCTGTCAATGGACAGGAGCAATGAACATAAAAAAGGACACCGGACCTGAAGGGATTCCGGTAGAATATTGAAGGAGTTTGCCAATACCTTGGCTCCAATAATAACTAAAAATTTTATCCTTTCTTATAAGGTTAATACCCGAACGCCTGGAAAGTGCGATGGTGCAACCTGTTCTTAAACATGGTTGTGATAAAACTGACTCCTCAAACTACCGGCTAATATCAATTGTGTCAGCTTCTATTTCATTCGAGGTCGGGTCTACTCCTTCAGAGTTAAACGGTAAACGGCTGGAAGTTATCACTTCACTTAATTCCGATTTGAGTACAATATTTGAGTGGGGAATAAAAAATCAGGTGAAATACACTTTTGTGGTAAAAGGCCAACTTCTCGTGGGTTGTAACTCAATTCGTCTGCTTGGTGTTCAAATTAACAACAATTTAAAATGGAATGAACATATTATATCATTGGCCAAATCAGCTTCACGTAAACTCGGGTTCCTCAATAGATGCGGACGGGTTTTTAGATCGCATCAGGTTCTCCAGATATATAAAACCTTTATTAGACCATGTATAGAATATTGCTGTCAGGTTTGGTGTAGGTCATATGGTATTGCTCTCCAGTTGCTGGATAGAGTTTAGCGGTGTGCCATCCGAACAATACGAATCTCCAGACTTACGAAAGATCTAGACAGTCTACAGCATCGCAGAGCTATTGCACAATTCTGCAGAAATATTCCTCGAACTGTAGATGCAAAGCGCGAATTTTTTTCGAACATCTAGGAAGTGGAATGCGTTGGCCGGTTTTCAATATCCGTTTGAGTATAAAATACACACCTTTACTTGAAGGATCGCGCGTTGGGTGCAGGAGCTCTGACAGTAACAAGGAGCTAGGGCAGTCTTAAAGTCCGCCCTGTACCCAATTAAAGCTAAACATAATATATATATATATATATATATATATATATATATATATATATATATATATATATATATATATATATATATATATATATATATATATATATAAAGTATTCCCAACAAATCTAAGATCAAGTTTAACTGGACCACATACTGCAAAGACGTTGTTAACTCTGCACTCTACCAGACGACCAGAGGCTTGTTTATTCATATCCCTAGAACTACTCTAATTAACGCGTATCATTAACTATACTGTTTCACACAGTGCTAAATACGATTGATGAAGAAGTATACTAACATATACAAAGCACTAAAAAAATGTTTAATTAACATTTGTATCCTATCACGAATTTTATTTAATACTTCACATTTTGTTGTTAATAAAGTATATAGAAGTGTATAATCAATTTCTCACATACTGACACACAGCACAGCACACAGTAAAAAAAAAAAACAAATTATAACGAAGCAGCGAAACTGCGGATTGAACACACAACATCGGGCTATGCTGATGGTGTTTGTGCTATACAGCAAGTTTTAATAGTACGGTCATTTCTATTTCTGTTGTTGTTTTTCAATAATCTTATAGTATATATAAAGAAGAAGATGAAGAATAAGCATATATTAAATGATATAAGAGGAAATTTCTGAGCACACATTTTATATTGAAATTCTTTTGAATTTGGTGTACATATGTGTATAATCGTAATATATATGCAACACACCTTGGTTTATGTTTTATTGTAGTATATATAGACACATGCATATACATATATGTGGTACTCATGTGTATATGTATATAATTTTGTAGTTCGTATGCAAACAATCTAAACACCATTGTGTCTAATTATAATTGCGGTTTGAAGACATCGAGTATACCAAATTCATAGCATTACTGTTTCTATATCTAGAACGTTATATACAAAACTATTTAATTTATTTAATAAGAAACTGCGAGCATTTATGTGTGTGGAATGAACATGTGATGTGATGGCGTTTTAAATATATAATTGTAAAGGGCAATTAATTGAATCAAAATGATTTCTTAAACTGATAATTAACATATCATTGTATGCAATACGTTTGGCTATCTGGACGAAAAGATCTAAGATACAGGGTGAGATATACATTTGCTCAACTAATTTTCTTTCTCAGAACGAATTAGATTAGTGTAAGTTGAGTCCAAAGCAATGCTCTAATCAATACAAGCTTTAGCTATTCATAACAAACTGTGTGGACAAACTGTATACGCATATATGTATGCAAACGAACAACCATCAATATATTATAAGAAATACCAAATGAGAGTATCTCTTTAGCCACACCCTATACATAAATGTATAATTACAACTATTATATTATCTGTTATGTACGTTAGCTCACCGTTTAACTGCCATATATGTGCAATATTATTAATTAAGGTATATTCTATTTAGGTAGGCATTGGATGACGAATAAGAGGCGCCAGACCAATAAATACTAAGTATACGCTAAACACTTACTTAGATTTCGAGTGTATGTATATAGGTATTTGCTAAGTGTAAACATTTGAAATTGCGAAACAATCGAACTGAGGAAAAATATTGCATCTCTCTTTTATATTTGATAGATTCATCCGAACAAGATAAGGTGTGGTTCAAAGGTGATTCGGATTGATTTTGTGTGTAGTTTGTTTGTATTTTCCAGGGTCGAAAATATTGCGCATAGAAAAACCTAAGTCATGAATTTTGAAATCCTGCTCATTATATTTTTTATGGTTCGATCAAAACACTTTAATCCTACCGCTCTGATTTCACGCATGACACATCTTTATAAGTTGTTTGGTATGATGGACTGTTTTCATAGCATGATGGCCATAATAAACTTAAACGGATTTTTGGAACATATTCATGTTTTCCTAAATGAAATTTACTCATGAATGAGAACACGACATCCCTTAAACTATTTATTCGTATCCAGCATAGTTTAAGCCCTGTGGGGGGAGTGGGGCATTCATGTTTCGTAAATATTACGAACGAAACATAAGACCCATATAATATAACCACAGTATCCAGAGCTTGTCGTAGGAGGCGACTAAATCTGGAGGGCCAATCCGCATCCGTAGAAAAACACAAATGTTCAAAATGTCAACAAACAAAACCAAATTGCCACCAAAACAACAATGACCCCCGCTTAAGTATCCGAAAACGAGATTGAGGATCGGCAAATGAATCGTGCAGTCACTTCGAAAACCTGTCGCATTTGACGGCCTTATCACATGTATGAAAGTGTATCGGATGGAACTCGTAGCGCTTCAAGAAACTCGGTGACCTAGAAGTGGAGACCATGTGCCTCAAGGCTTTACGTTGCCACACAGTGGAGATAATCAATGAAGATTCTCATTGGGCCACAGGTAAAAAAGGCTGTACTGGATTTTCAGGCAGTCAATAATCGAATGTGTAAGCTTCATTTGCACTTGAGATTAGCCAACCTGTCAATTGTCTGTGTACATGCGCCCACTGATATTAGCCAACCTCACGATGGTGACTCATGTTACAATAATTTTGATAATCTAATGGGCCCTATATGTGAGCACGATATCAGATTGGTGAATTCAATGCTAGAGCTGGCAGAAATCAGACCGACTTATGTAATAATATAGGTCCGTACTTCCGATACCAAACTGCGGCCGAAAATGGGGAAAGAATGATGTACTTTGCGATCATCCATTTGGAAACATGGACACATCCACGTAAAACATCCCGAAGCCAAATTGATCATGTCTTGACTTCAAAAGACCGGGACTGGGTTGTCCATGTGAGATCTAACCGGGCATCAACAAAATTCGTAGGCATTGGCCATTATCTTGTCACTTCAAAGCTACCATGGAAATTTTCTTACAATTCAGGGGGGACAGGGGAATATACAACGCGATTCTCCTGTGAAGGTCTGATCAATGAAGAAACGTAACGAAAATATCAAGATCTTGTCAACAATAGCATTTTGCGATCTAATAATCAATCTGATGAACTGAACAGTGTCTGGGAAGTATTGAAAACCTCGGTTGTCGATGATGCCCAGCACATTTCCAGTAGTAAAAACTAAGCCCAAAATTGATTGGTTTGATGAGGAGTGTCGTCTTGCTGCTAAGCAACGAAATATAGCCTAAATAAATACAATAAAGCCCAGACTCGGTTTACAATTGCAAGAAGTAACAAAGCGGTCCTTGCTAGGAGGACAGCTAAAATCATATGTAGACAGAAGAAGCGCGAATGGTGGAAAGCTGAGGTCTTAAGAGTACAATGAGCGCAATTAGCGTGATTTCTTTAACATAATCACCGAATTGCACCATACCTTTAGATCACAGTCAGCTTCCATTCGAGACCAGAATGGAAACCTCTGTGTTAACGTCGATGTACACCAGCTATTCCTGGACTTGAAGCAAGCCAATGACTCGATCAACCGAGAGCGGCTATGGTAAGCGCTTGCATATTTAGGAATGCCAGATATGTACAACTGTGTAAAATGACAGTAACGCAGCCATAATGCTGCATTAAAGTTGAGAACAGGCTGCCGATAAATTTTGCAATTACTTATGTTGAAATACATCCTTCGTAAAAGTGGAACACCTCAAGACAATACCTTATTCCGACAGTCCAATCAACTTCGTGCACACGCAGATGATATCTGTGGGATTGGATCAAATGGCAACGGAGTGAAAGAGATACTTGATCCACTGGAACAGTATTCATCTCAAGTATCAAATATCGGATATCTGGTTTTCGAGATCAAGAGTCAAATGATTTCAGTAGTGGTAACCACACGTTTGACGACGTGATGAGATTCAAGTATCTTAGATCTCTCATGACTCACGATAATAGTGTGGGAGAGAATATCAAGGTTTGCTTTGTCACTGGCAATCGGGCTTTATATACTCTACGTTCACTTCTGAAATCAAAATATCTTGCAAATACGGATAAGTTGAAACTGTACAGAGTGTTAAACAGACCCGTTATCATGTAAAGATGTGAGAGTTGGACTTTCACGAATGAGTACGAAAGATGGCTTCTAACATACGAAGAATCAAGTGTGTGGTATATGGCCAAAAACGCGAATTCCTATAATCGTGCATGAAATAAAAGGACAGCGATTACGTTGGCTCGGTCACGTTCTGCATGCTGATTCAAACCGAATGATACAGCGATCTTTGAAGGGAGAGACGCTTTTCGGTGTGCAAAGAGGTTGCTGTCGGCGACGATGGCTCCACGGCGTAGAGAGCTAACTGGTATCTTCTAATTGTTTGTAACAATATGAAGAGATGGTTCGTGATCGAAACCGATGGAGTCAGATTGTAAAAGTCGTTAAAAAAATAGTGTAACATTTTTGCCATTGTACACTCTAACAACAGTTCTGTTCCTACCTCTATTTTAACGACATATCATATATATATACCACTTGAAAATTACGCCGCCACTTAATAATAGAATAGTATTGTCATGATATAAACTAACAAACTTAATTTTTTATTTATCATAACAACGAACTATTATCTCAATGATAACGAATAGTCAGTCATATGACTGTTTTCAATTTAAATTTAACTACAATTCATCATTTTTGTTAGTTAGATTATCTTTTGGCATTTTGATATCAGTTTTACTAATTGTTTTGGCATAATGTTTGTACTTTTCAAATAAATCATCCCAAAATTTAAAATATTTAAAATTTGGATTTTGTGCAAGTGCCAGACCCTCATTCCCTATATCCAAAAAGTTGTGTTTTTTGATTGTCACTGGTTTCCACTTGGTTGGGATATTATTTGGCGTCGGATTACTGAAAATAATAAAAAAATATATACAAATTTTTTCATTGATGACATAATTTCATTTTCATTTCACCCGTATTTTGCAAAATTTGTCCACAACGTGGTCAATCGATCTATAGTTTGTCGTTCTATCGAGCTTTCATCAAAACTTTTATATATTTCATCCGAATACACAGCACATTTAAATGCATAACACAATTCATCGCCATGAGTGGTGCCACTCCATTCGCCCATTCCTTTCAATTGTTTCAGCACATTCAATTTGGCATCAACCGAAAATCGAAAATAATATGTCCCTCCAGTCGATAGAACTAAATTTTTCTTTACACTACGATCGATGCCGTAACCAAATATCACATCTGATAGTAAATCGATATACTCGTAAAATGTTTCATTGTTTACAGAACCATCCTCGCCGAAATAGAATTCGCGAATTTCCTCAGCCATTTCTTTATACTCGTCGGAGTTATAATCGAGTTTGAAATTAATGTGAGGTAATGCAATTTCAAATTGCTCATCGAACGGTTCAAGGTATTCTGGATTGTTAGCCTCTGCGCTCATCATAAATAACATTTCCTATACATCAAACGAAGAATTTAGTTGTTGAATTTATACATAAACCGATAAATATTTACATGAGATGCGAGTCCGAACATTGCGTCATATTTATATATGCCTTGAGATTCAAACATAATTTCTGGATAGTCAGTTATAATCGGTGTGTTTGATCTGTCCGATTCAATAACTGGTGCCCAATATAAGTTAGATTCACGTCTTCCGGGATTAATTGAAAGTTTTGGTTGGCTTCCATATAATAATTTATGACTATCATGGGTTTGTAAAAATTGTACCAGACTTTCGAAATCATCTGTGTTTTGTTCTCTTTTGGCTGAAATACAATAAAATAAGTTAATCATAATGGATATCTATCCTAAATAGTCATGTATACTACCAAACTCAAGCATTTCTTTACGATGATCATTTTGATTGGTCGAAAAAGTGAGCAGTGCCGTTCCACTTAACATAATTGCTCGTTGGAAAAGACCGCTACTAGCGGGAGATATAGCCAATAAATGGGTCATAACAGCACCAGCACTATGACCAAATATTGTTACCCGATCTGGATCCCCATTAAAATATTCAATATTTTCGTTTACCCATTTCAGTACCATCCGATGATCCTTCAACCCCATATTTCCAGAGTACAAGTCATCATTAAGAGACAGAAATCCGAATAGTGATAATCGATAGTTAAACGTGATTAGAATAACATCCTTTTCTACGAGAAAATCAGGACCGTTTAATGTTGAATCACCAGACCCTTCCAAAAAACCACCTCCATGTGCAAAAACCATAACTGCTAATTTTTCATCCGATTTTGTAGCCGGTGCAAATACATTCAAATATAGACAATCTTCTTGACCCGAAATTTCTGTCTCACCAGTTTTTATCTGAGTACATTCTGGCTTATAATTCGTTGCGTCCAAAATACCATCCCACGTGTCTGGTTGCTCAGGTGGCTAGATAAATAAATATATAATGTATACATTGTGTGTACAAATATGTGATTACTGCACTTATCAGCAATTACTAGTTCACGAAACACAAACAACTGATAAACATACAAACTTACTAAAAATCTTAGTTGATTTAATGGTGGCTTTGCATATGGAATTCCTCGAAATGAATTAAATTCTTTTTCATCGAATAGTGTTACTTTCTTTTCACCACGAACAATTCCATTTCTAGTTTTAACTTCAATAAAACTATTTACAGGATCACCGTGTACAAACACAATAATCAAAACAACAAAATAATACTTGAGACACATAGTCCGATTGTATACTGTGTGAACGATCGATCGTCTAATGTTTACAATTTAAACTGAGAATGTGTATATAGAATGCCATGAACGAGTAAATTGAAATTTTTTAATGAATGAATACATACAAAGATTCTCCAATTCGAATGGAGAATATAACAGGTGAACACTTACTTTTATTTTGCAACGATCGGTTACCTCAAGACGAATAAGTAGTTTGACTAAGCTCTATTTTAACTCAACACTTGACTGTAGCGACATTTTTTAAATGCGGTATATTGATGTACTAAAATACTGTGTATGTGTGTACAATTTGTATCTAATCGAATTAAAAACCTAACATTAATATAGAAACTTGATTTAGTCGTAATTCAAACCAAATAAATACATAATTCAAATAAATTCCGCTTTCGTCAAATTGTAGTTAAATGTCGTGTATTATTGACAGCAATTCCGCAGTTTAACGAGTATTTAATATATTTTCAGCATCGAATCATGATTTAAATATTGATCGAATTATAGAAGTTGACCAATTATGTTAGATTCATTGATGATTTGGGGATGTAGTAATTTGGATACTACCATATTGGTTTGTTTTATTCTCGTTCAATATGAGTCATACTCTAAATACAACCGGTATCCAAATCAAATTAATTGATTGCCGAGACTGAACTTAAGTCAAATTCACACGCTACTAATTAGATAAACCAATGTTTTGTATACAAATAAGATAACGTGAATGAAAATTACTCTGGTGGTATTAGAATGTACTAAAAATATTTTTAGTCAATAGATTTGATATGTAGTTGATATATTACTTCAATGACATCACCACACATACTGATATTCTAATCGGGGTTTAAGTACATTTTATGAATTAAACTTGAAAGGTTTGATAGTAAACGAAGTTGTTTGATTAAATTTATATTTACGGGGTTAATGATAAGGTTAAAAAGCAATTTTAAATTTCTAGAAAATCATAATATTCTTGAAACGGAATGGAAGCTACTTATCAATTGGTTCATAAATTGGTATTGTATATGAGAGATACTACAATATTTATTCCAAAGTGGTACAACGGGTAGAAAGCTCTTGTAGAGTTCCTAAAAATATATTTTTGGTTTTTAATGGTGATAGACTATTTCAGACATTGTCAGAAAATATCCAAAAGATTCTAGATGTGAAGCCATCGTAATTGCAACCTATTCCCATACCATTATATCGATTAGAATAGGTTAATCCATAAGTTCCGTTAGATATTAATAGTCAAAGAATTAGAGAAAATATCAACCCAACAAGCGCCAAAAAACATCCATATCAAATGAAACTATGAACCTATGTCTTTCTGTATCGGATTTCATTGGAATCGGAGACCAACAAAAAGCACTCTTTTGAACTCGATGATAACGGATTTATTTCGCAAACATTGTTTTGCCATAATCACAATTAACATATAATAATTCTATATATAAATGTTGATCAGATATTTTACTTTTAGTTAGTAAAGTTTAGTGACGCCAAAGACATATCACTGAAAATGTATTCTGTAGCTGTTGTATTAGTTTTAATTTTATTTGGGTGCATGGCCGTGCATTTGAACACCTCTGATAAGTTTGTAAAAGTGAAAATTCATAATGGAAACATTCGTGGCATTAAACAATGGACGTTATTTGCAAATAAGGAGTACAATTCATTTCGTGGTATACCATATGCTAAGCCCCCGTTGGGTAAATTACGATTTCTAGTTAGTAATAATTTATTTATTTATATATCGCTTTATACTAAATACAAACAAATATATATTATTAAAGCCACCAATGCGACCAGATAGTTGGAATGGTACTTTAGACACAATAAAATTTCAATCAACATGCACTCAAATTGAATTTCTTCAGACCAAAGTAACAGGTAGTGAAAATTGTTTACATCTCAACGTATATGTACCGGTCACAAATTCAAATGAAACACTTCCGGTTATGTTTTATATTCATGGAGGTGCTTACTACGAAGGATCGGGTGAAACTAGATTACATGGTCCAGATTTTTTGCTAGAAAAGGCCACGATTATAGTGACGTGTAATTTTCGACTATCGATCTTTGGATTTCTATCACTTGGAGACGATATCTACTCTGGTAATATGGCAATGAAGGATGTAGTAATGGCATTGAAATGGACAAATGAGAATATAGAATTTTTTAATGGGAATCCAAAACAAATTACGATTTTTGGACATAGTTCCGGCGCTGCTATGGTTCATATGATGACAATATCACCAACTACAAAAGGTTTATTCCAACGAGCAATTATATTAGGTTCATCCGCATTCAATAGATATTCGATAAATGACGGTACTCATCGCGATAAAGTTTTCCAATTCGGTAAGTAAATGATAAATAAGTGGAAGTAGTTTTATAATATAAGTGTACTAATTTTTCAGCTCAAAGTGAACAAAATATTACAAATTATGAAGATGTTATACAATTTCTGCAAACATGTGATAGAGAACAATTATTACGTGCAATACAATCAGACGAGCCAGAACTTCCGGGGCGGCGGGATATCAAATTGTACTACGCTCCCACCATTGAATCTAAAAATGCCATTTCGCCATTTTTTACTGACTATCCTGAAAATGTATTAGAATTAGAAAAACCACGTAATATTGACATTATATTTGAATATACTCAGTATGAAATGTTATTTATGCTGTACAATGAATATAAGAATCCTGCTCTACTCGAACCATTCAACGAACAGTTTGAGATCAATTTGCCAAATAATAAATTCATTCTCGACTATAATTCACCAATATATCGAAAAATGGCCAATGAAGTTCGTGAATTTTATTTTGGTGTTGGTGGAGCTATTAATAATGAATCGTTTAATGAATATGTACATCTCATGTCCGATATTGCTTTCACATATGGAATCCATAAAAGTGCGATAAACTCCCTTAATCATATAAAAGGAAAAACGTTTTATTTAAAGTTCATGGTTGATGCTAAATTAAATATTTTAAAGCAAATGTTTGGTTTTGAAAATTTCACAGGCACCAGTCATGGTGATGAACTTGGATATTTATTCAAATGTGATCGATATTCGAACGAATTTCTTAAAAATTTGGATATCGAATCTGTCGAACGTAAAACAATTGATCGAATAACGACATTATTGACTAATTTTGCAAAATACGGGTAAAGTGTAACAATCATCATTTAAATATTAAATTATTAATTTAGTTTTATACTTCAGTGATCCAACTCCAAACAATATACCGATCGCATGGCTACCAGTAACAACGAGTAAACAAAATTATTTGGAAATTACTAACGAGGGAATGAGGACTGATGTAAACCCAAATTTAAAATATAACCTATTTTGGGATAATTTATTTGAAAAGTATCGAAATTATTCTCAAGCTCTTGTTTGGTCTAACGTTAGTAATCGAGATTAAAATTAAATGCAATCCAACCGATTTAATATATTTTAACCATAAACTTATCCGGATGAATGAGATCACAACACAGAGCTAACTAAAGTGAAAGTAAACGAATGTATTATGATTAAATTACATAATTAACTTATTTATTATTTAAAAATACTATTTGATAAATCACATAATTAAAATAAAATTCTAGTTTTAAATAAATCAAAAATTTAGTTTTAGTACATACAGTTACGGTGCTGACCGCCAATAGCACTAAAATCATAGAAAGGAAAAATATGTGTCTTTGGTCGAATTTATTTAAGACAATATACAGAATTTTTGGTTCGTATATATGATAAAATAATTAATAAAAAAATTATATTCTTCAATGAAGGCGAGAGCGAAAGGATCAAATACTTCGAATTTTATAAAATAGGATAAATGAACGAAGAGTAAAGTATAAAAACTTGTACTTGCGTAATATTATCAGTAGAGACAATAATTATAATTAAGCAATGAAATCCTCAAACGTTCTGAAATGTATGCAACTCCAAATTCAATCAGTATATCTGGATATAATTAGCCCGATCGCTGAAACCCTCCAATGTATGGGCCATCCTCACGACGTTGTTGGTTTAAATATTTATTAAATTACTTAAATTAAAACAACCAATTTTATTTACAGTCTTTAATTATGAACATAATAAATTTTTCGTTATGTTTCATTTTACTTTGTATATTTGTTAATTATATATAAAAGAAAGTAGTAAACCGTTTGTTATTATTATTTTTTTATTTTATTTTAAATAATTGGTTCTTAATTTAAAAATATAAAAAAAAGAAATTACATTTACAAAATTTTTAAAACAATTTACGTAGGGATTTATTAATATTTATATAAAATAAAACTACAAAAAATTTGACATGGCACTATCGTAATTTATATATTAAAATACTTACTAAATATAAAAATTATTTTATTTCTAATTTTTGTGAAAAATTAAATTGATATAATTATTATTGATTTACATTTATTTAGATTTGAACAGCCGGATAATTAGCGACGAGGGCTTCTCGCCCACGGATAGAAAAAATCATTATTACAATAAATTATAAGGAACAATTGAAAACATAAACAAATTAATTAATAATATACATAATAAAATTAGTTTTAATATCAAAATAATCTCAATAAGTGTACTTTAATATATTTTGTTGCTTACTTGGATGGATAATTAATTATTTAGTTAGCTGCATAATTTATTATAATTAAATTAAAATTAAATATAAAAACTACAATTTTTTTTAATTATTTTATTGTCGTTTCGTCGTGCCAAATTCAAAATGCTATTGATATAAATTCGTCGTTTATGGCGTTATGATTCAACTTTATTATGACTAGGTAATGCTAAATATTTGATTTAGCTCTCGATACGCGAACTACATAATCAATAACATATAGATTTATGTTTAATTGTAATTTTTACTTTACATATTAATCTAATTAAAAATAAATATTTTTTAATTAACCACTGCAAGGAGGAGGCATTTGCTTTAGTTCAAATTTTATCACTACTATTTGTATTTTACCATCAATATAATGTTTTTTTTTTTTATCGTTATGGATTATAATCAACAAAAAATATTTATAATATAAATTAAAACTAATTTTCAAAAATTTTGAATTGTTTGGTTTTTTGTTTTTTACACGATAATAAATTTTTAATTAATTTTTTCCTAGAAAAAATTTTTATTTACTTTTTATAAAAATTAAAAACGAGAATCACTTAATTTATTTATTTACAATAAAATAAAATAATAATTATATAACAAATAATAATTATAATTAGAAAACAATTATTTTTTTTCGCTTTAATCAATAACACACGACCTATCATTTAAATTTTTTTATTATCATGCTGATGATTCGTCCTGAGTATGTTGCAGTAGACCCTTCTTCTCTTCGGGCGCGCCACACGCTAATGGTGCGGCCGGTTCATTCGACCCACTCGCATACATCGATTCATAGACAGGATTTGCAAAATGTGCTTTATTCTGTTCGTGAATAAATGCGGGCGCTTCGTCTACATCACCCAAATACATGGGATTGGTGATTTCAACGTTATCGGTCAAACGGGCATGTGAAAATGGTTGACCAATTCGCCGTTTTCTAATAAGATTAAGATTTTTTTTAGTAAACACACACACATATAATAAAATAAATACTACAAACCTTAAAAAGTAGATGATACCGCCAAATAATGCGATTAGTAAACTTAAAATTCCTATAACTAGAGCGAGTGCGGTTAAAACGCGGGCAGTAGACACTTCTGCCTCATTGCTCGCACTCGTGTATGATTTATCGCGAGAGCATGCCTGTATACTACCATCGTCACATGAACACTCGTTTATCGAACTGCCGGGCATACAAACACCACAACTATCGATACATCTAGGTGGTGTGGCACACGTTTGGCCACCCCAATCTCCAACGCAAATACATATTGGGCTTTCGTACAGTCGGCAAATACCACCATTTCGACAATATCCTTCACACAAATTATTGTGGCCGATATACTTCCCACACAACTCGCCATTATATTCTAACGTACAGTTACAAACAGCATTACTACGTATTTCAACGCATCGCCCACCATTAACGCAATTATGATTGAAGCATGGTGAATCATCATCTATAACCTTCGGACTGTCGCAATCTATATAAAATACCAAATTATAAGTAAACTAACGTACAAAACTATTAAATTAAAAAATAGTTACCTGGTATTCTCATTGCTGTTGTACAAATATCAATATTGCATTGTCGCCCAGTATATCTATCCGGACAGTGGCACACCTTCCTCTCGTCAACAAACGAACATGTTCCACCATTGAAACAATACCCATCGCATTCATCGATATCACATTGTGAACCATGGAAACCTGATTTACATTTACACTGCAGTCCAGTTATATTAAACGTACATTCGCCACCATTTAGACAATAGTCTGTACATGCATCAAACTCACATCGACGTCCCGAAAAACCATCGGGACACTCACATCGATTTTTTTCCGGATCATTTCGCCTACAAATGCCACCATTTTTACAATACAAGTCTGTACAGTGTTCACATTGAGCACCAGTAAATCCTGGTGGGCATATGCAAGAGTGTACACCACCTGATTCAAAATTACATGTTGCCCCATTATGACAATACTGCTGACATGCGCTCGCCGATACTTCACAACGTTCGCCCGCCCATTGCATGTTACAAATACATTTTGGGATCGATTTGGTTGTATTATCGATTGACTCACTTGCGGTTAGTGGAAATTTTGTTGCTTCGTTCAACAGTATACATATACCTTTGTTTTTGCAATATGTCGAACATTTGTAGGTCTCACAAAATTCACCTTCATAAATTGCTGGGCACACGCATTTTGGTACTCCTTCGATAATATGACATGTTCCCGTAACGCATTTTAAAGGGCATTCACCATCGGGCCCACTTTCATGGCGACACGATACTATACCGTCTGTTGATACGTCTCGTATTAAATTTTCGGGACACATACACACTCGTTTATCCTTCGATTCGGGTGAAACTAAACAAAATGCTGGTTCAGTACATGGATTCGAGCTGCATGGATTTGCACGATTCGAGGTTTGTTTGATAGGATGAATAATCGTAATATCACTTGTTTTGTAACTCTCTTCGACCAAATATGTTCCATTATCATGGCCAAATTTATTTAGTTTGTAGATTTTTTTATCGTACAGTGTAACATACACATAGTCTTCGAACACATCAATTCGATGCGGTTTCGCTATATCTGTGAATCGTTTAATTATATGACGATCTGAACCATCGTATTCAATCGTTTCGACGCTTCCTTTACGATAATCAGCCCAATACAATCGTTTTGTTGGGTAATCAATGGCAAGTCCGGTTGGCCATTCAATACCTACCGAAACAATGTGACGTTTATTCGAACCATCTGTGTTTATCGTATATATACCGCGTTCGCGTACCGACCAAATAATAAGACCAATTTCTGGATCGAGAACTAAATCGAGTGGATTCGAACCGGTTTGTGCAATTGTTAAATGGTTATGTCCATCGAAATCAGTCGATAGTAGTTTCTGTTTGAATTCATCAATCACATAGAGCCGTTTAGTTATCCAATCGACTGCAACCGCTACCGGATTCTCCAAAAATGTTATAATCGTAGAAAAGTTCATAACGGACGTGTCGCGTTTTAAACGCTTTAAGAACAAATCATCCATTACTGGTTCCACACTCAATTTCTCGATATTTTTATTGTGTGAATCGACCCAAAATAATGTTAAATATTTATCGCTTATGAAAATATCGAAAACATTAATTTTCAAACTTAGCGTTGGTATAAAATTGACGGGCTCTGAAATTTCTGGTTTTTGTGGCAATATAATTCGGAAAGCCGAATCAGATGCGACGAGTATAACTTTTAATGGATTTGAAGCACTGCATGAATCGTTTTTACCAAAACTTTTCGTATATCCCTGATCACATTTACAACTTGGCTGTCCTTTTTTCTTCTCAACACAAATTTGACTGCACGTACCAAAACTGCAGATATTCGTGCGACAATTTAATTCGTCCGATAGATCGGGACAATTTGGCGAACCGTCACAAACAAACTTCTTTGCAATACACTTATGATTCGATTCACATTGGAATTGAGATGGTAGGCACATATGCAACGAGTCACATACATATCTATCTTCGTCCGTACCATCGCCGCAATCATCGACGCCATTACACAGTACAGATTTCGAAACACATTTGAAATTTTTACATCTATAAATAAATAACGCAATCAGAAGAGAAAATAAGCACATGCATTAAATATATATTTACTTATAGGCATGCGTCTGGCATTGCATTGTGGAACACAGTTCAGCCGATTCATCAGATTCATCGGAACAGTCCGGATAGCCATCACATTTCCATCTATTTAAAATACAACGACCATTTGCACACCGAAATTCGTCTTTCGAAGAACAAGTACAATTCAGTTCGTCTGACTCGTCATTACAATCCAAATCGCCATCACATTTAAAATTCCTAAAAAGATTAAGTTGTTGAGATAAATCGGTATAGTCGTGTGTTAAACCTCAAACTTACATATTGATACAGCTATGCGTTGTCGCACATTTAAATTCATTCTCCGAACACGTTACATTACAATTTATTTCGTCGCTAAAATCGCGACAATTATTCTCTCCATCACATTGATATGATCCACGGATGCAACGCCCGTCAGCACATCGAAATTCCGATTCAGAGCACTCACGCATCGTGCAATTGTATTCATCGCTATTATCACCACAATCATTTTCGTAATCACAATGCCAACGTCCCGGAATACATTTCGAATTATTACACTGGAAATATGTTGGTTGACAAGTATGACCCTCAGTTCGAGTGCAATTAAATTCGTCTTCACTCGAAGGACAATCACGTTCACCATCGCATATCCAACCTTCTGGAATACATCGACCCGATTTACATTGAAAATTACCAGCTGGACATTCTTTTTTATTACAATCAACCTCGTCCGATCCATCTAAGCAATCTCGATCATTATCACAAACCCATACTTTGGGGATGCATTTATTATTAGCACACTGGAATTGATATTGTGAGCATGTTTTTGGAGCACAGTTCTCTTCATCTTCACCGTTAGGACAATCTTTCACTTCGTCACACCTGAAATTGATTGAATTGAATGTAAAAGATGTTAGATTACAAAAATTCAGTATGCTTACCGTTTTACTTCATCGATACAGAACGAGTTGGTCGTATTGGTGCGACCACATTTAAACTGCGAGCTAAAACAAACATAATGCTCACAATCTTGTTCCTCTGAACCATCGCCACACTGATCTTTGCCATCGCATATCAAACTTGGGTGGATGCATTTCAAATTTTTACATTGATATTGTCCAGGATCACATTCAAATGTTGGACAATCGGCCGGTTCGTCACTACCATCACCGCAATCGTCTTGTGTGTCACACCGCCAATAGAATGGAATACATTTAAATGTTGATGCACAAATGTATTGGGCCGAAGTGCAATTTTGAATGCACGTCTTATTATCCGTGTCCAAGATAAAATTGTCGGGGCACATACATTTGAAACCGGGCTTTTCAGGCGATAACAAACAAAGAGTTGAACATTCAGCCGTTTTACATAAATCTACTTTGGGTTTTGATTGGCGATGGGCATGATAAACTCGGATATCCATCGGACGGTGAATTGTTGTTGTCAAAGTACCACAATCGTTTGCCAAATACTTGTGACAATATTCGATTGATTTGGTTTCCCAATCGGTCCAATAGATGCGATCTTCCCATACAGCCAATGCAAATATATGATGTAAATTAAGATTTGGATTTAGGTCTCGACTAGCCACAACCTTTTTCTTTTTTCCCTCCATGTCACTCACATAGATGAAATCTTTTCGAGCGTCACCCCAAAATAGTTCCTTTGTCTCAAATGAAATAGTTAGTGCATTCGGCCAGCCAAGATTGTCGCTAACTATGATTTTTTGTTTAGACCCATCCATTCCTGATTTACCAATATGCGGTACGTCACCCCAATCCGTCCAATAGAGATAGCCTTCATATGGATCCAGCACAATAGCTCGCGGTTCTTGTAAATTTTCTCTTATCAAAACTCGTCGATATTTGCCATCCAATTTAGACACCTCAATTGTATCGAGACCTTTGTCACACCAATATAAATTGCGACCAACCCAATCAATTGCCAAACCATCTGGATTTTGAATGGTCGATATGTGTAGAATCGATGTTTTGTTCTCTTTTGGGCAGTACTTTTTGATTGAGCTGATTAGAGTGGTTACATCCGACCAGAATAAACATTGAGATTCATAATCGTAATCTAATGCGACAGCATTGGACAAATTATGAACCAAAATATTGGTGTGACCTTCTAGATCTACTTCTCGAATGTAGTAACGATTTGAAAACACAAATGTAGCTGACTCAGAGTTGACTAATTTACATGTTTTATTGTCTTTGAGACTATAACCATCTTGACAATAGCAGTGATATGAACCGAATGTATTACGACAGAGTTGGCTGCATGGACGATCCTCACACTCATCGATATCTTCACAAAGGTGACGATCTTTTTTCGATACTTTAAACCCATCGTGGCAAACACATTCATAACCCACTTTTTTATCAACACATTTGTGCGCACATAAATGTTCAATACCCGCTTCACATTCATTAACGCCACAAGCTTGTTCATCTGAGAAATCGCCACAATCATCACGGCCATCACATAGCAGAGATTCTGCAATACAAGCGTTTGTCGCACAGCGGAAAAAGTTAGGTGCCGCACATATAAACGTTGAATTTTTACATAGTTCTGGTTCCTCATCAGAATTGTCACCACAATCGTTTTTCAGATCACACGTAGCATTTAACGGTACACATTTACGTGTTTTACATCGAAATTCATCGTCACTACATGGAATTATATCCCCATATCCAGGAGTGCACCCATCTTGTTCGTCTGAACCATCCGAACAATCATCGTATCCGTCACATAGAAAGCTTAATTCTATACATTGTCCATTTAGACATTTGAACGACGATGGAGAACATTCAGAATTAGTTTGGCAATCCTGTTTCGGTGCCTCATCTTCACCACCTTCGGTACAATCTACTTCGCCGTCGCACACCCATCGCAGTGGTATACATTTACCAGTCGAATTGCATTTAAATTTGCCACTACCGCATGTTTTGTTGAGACAATGCGGGCCCTCATCTGACCCATCGGCACAATCTGGATGTTTATCACATTGCCAACTACTTGGTATACAACTCGAATCACTAATACATTTGAATTGATTCGGTTTGCATTGTCTTTCACAGTTTTCTTCATCCGAACTTAATTTCCCTTGGCCACCATCAAGGCAATCGTCTTCGTTGTCACAACGCCAGTCCATCGTGATACAATGTCCATTTCCACACGTAAATTTATGTGGTGGACATGATTGTGTCGTAGTAATTGTACAATTTGCTTCATCACTTCCATCCCAACAATCGTTTTCGCCATCGCATTTCCACGCTTCCATATAACACGCTGTTGTATGCTCACAATTGTAGAATAAGCCTGCGTTTCCATATTGACATAATCGTTTCGGACAACCCATTTCGTCTGATGCATCTGGACAATCGGGATCGTTATCACATTTATATTTGTTTAGTATACACTGTCCGGATTTACATCTAAAATGAGCATCGGTACAGTTGCAAATTGCTTCATCTGACCCATCACCACAATCTTGTATTCCATCGCATGTCTTTTCACTTAAAATACATCGATGATTATTACATTGGAAATAATCGTTTGGACACTTTCGAACTTTACAAAATGCGATGGTTTCGTCACTACCGTCCAAACAATGGTATATACCATCACAAGTTAAACTATATGGTATGCAATTGCCAACGGTACATTCAAATTCGGTGGCCGAACAATTTGAAGGAAGTTTGGACATGCATGATTTACCATCAGGACTCAATACACCTTGCGTACAAATACACTTTACATTGCCACCCGAATCAATCGAACAGACGTCTTCACAACCACCATTTAACATTCGACAACGATCCGCAGCACAATTGATTGTTGTATTTTGAACAGCAATAATTCCCATCGGCCGGCCAATATCTTTGCGCAGAAATACGATGTCATGTCCGGAAAATTTATTTGCCCGAATTACGGCGTGCAACATCCAATCGGTCCAGAATAGCAGATTGCCGTAAACGGCCATCGAAAACGGATGTTGTGGAATCGAATGGGCTAACACAAACCGATGTGTTCCATCATAGTCAGTTCGTTCAATTTTATCAAGTCTAGCATCGGCCCAGTACAGTTTATAATCCTCATAGTCTAGTGCAAGTGCGTTCGGTACTTTTATGTCTGTTGTGATAATACTTTCGATACCGTAGCCGGTTATATAAGCCCGTTGGATCGACGCCGATTGTGTATTCCAGTTTGTCCAATAAACCATCGTTAGACACGGTTCAACAGCAATACCACGCGGCTTATCGGTCGACTTCAATTTAATAATTTCTTTTACATAATTTGTATTATTATTCGGATTATCTGTGATATTAGAAATATCAAGCATTCGGATTGTGGCATCATAGTTGGATGTCCAAAATAGGTTAAACGATATTTGATCATATGCTAACCCTTCCACGGACACTTGTTTATTCACGATTACAGTATGATTCGTTCCATTGAAGAACACCGAATTTATCGTTCCGAAATGGATATCGGAATAGAATATACGGTTTGAACCGAAATCGTACGATAAACCAATCGCATTCTTTAAGTACGTTGAATTTTGTATTTTCTTTACTGGCTCATTCATATTATCCTTGTCGGTGACATGAATACTCTCGAGCGACGATATTCTTGAAAAAATTAAAAAATTATCATAATTTTCACATGATTTCAAATCCTTTGCGATTTTGCCATGTGAACACGCACATATTACTTCGGTCCCGTTAAACAAGCAAAGTTCCTCACAGCCACCGTTATTTAAATAACAAGGATTGCTGCCTTTTTGAATTCGTGTCGAGAAAATTTTTAAATCCTTAAAATTGTATCCTTCCGATTGAACGATTACCGTGTAATCGGATAGATTTTCGAGTGGCGCTACTTTTATGCTCCCTTTGAGATGTGTATTGTCGGCCCAATAAATTCTATTATCGATTATTCCCAAACCAACCGGATTGTCTAGACTATGATTGAGCTTAATCATTTTCATATTTCCATCATAGTCGACTTTCATAATCGTATCGGTTTTTGTCTCGCTCCAGTACACAGCTTGATTGTCGATATCGAGAAATAAACTTGTGATTGTCGATGTCTTATTTACTAGTATGAATTGTGAACTTCCGTCCAATCCAACTCGTCCGATAAAACTTCGGCGACTGTACGATGCGTAGAATAATAAACCAGCAATAGGATCAACAGCAATGGCGGATGGTTGCTCCAAATTAGATAGGACGACATATTTTGATGAACCATTCAATCGTGCAACTTCGATTGTTCCACGTTTTTGATCACTCCAATAGATATTTTCTGCCACCCAATCAACAGCAATTCCGGCTAACCAATCACCCGAATTAGCATCCACCGATTCATATTGATACGATAAAATAACTTCACGATTTGTACCATCTCGTTTGATTCGAGTTATTGTGCTGCGATCACTATCGGCCCAAAATATATAATCAGTTTTATAGTGAAAATCGATATTGGTCGATAGTGATACTCTCGAAATAGGACCCAATGCTACATCGGTTTCTGAATTATGATTTGGATACAAAGGTATTCCTTTTAATTCATGCGTGGTTGAGTACAATATAAATTCATTATATCCAATACACTTGCGAGAATCATCGGGATCTTGGTAGAAACCGATGGCACATTTACAAACATGCGTTGTTTGTGATGTTGCCAGACACAAATGTTGACACCCTCCTCGTTTATTTGCACACGAATTAGTACCTTGTTGGGCGGCTGCATAATACATTTTAATTCCAAATACCATGCCGGGGTTCGTTCGCAATGCATCGTTACCAAAATTATCACAATTATCTTTGTTACATCGCATAATGAAGTTTTTCACATTATCGACAAAATAGATATCTTCTCGATATATAGTAATGGTCGAGTATTCAAGACTCTTCTTGTCGTAATTTCGCAATATTTCTATAACAGTATTCTCGGTCAAACTATAATAGGCAATTACTCCCAGTTCTGGTTGTATGTAATACAATCGATCGGTTGCAAAATCTATCGTTAAACTATCTGCCCTCTTCGTTGCATTAATTAATATATTTCGCATTGAACCATCCAATGCTGTTTGTTCAATTCGATAAATATTTTCAATACTGTCCCCGTGCGAAAAATATAATCGACCTTTTACCGGATTAACCACAATACTCGAAATCGGATATAAATTATTTAGAATTTCAGTCATAAACTCGCCCTTTAGATTACTGGCCAACAATCGATACTCCTTTACACCACTCGCTAAATACATAGTTCCGGAAATCCAATCGATAGCAAATCCTGTGGGATTTGTAATATCCGTATCGATAATAGTCTCGGTATGGCCGCTGGTTAGACCACTAGTTTTCACCTCTTTCAATTGATCGTCGGTCCAATACAGACGTTGCTCGCTCACAACATAATCAATTCGAGATGGCGATAATATTTCAGTCGGATGATTGATGATTGGTATTGTATAATGGTCAATTTGATACAAATCGACACCACGAATTTCTGTTTGGAGCACCATCAATAAAATTTGTTCGTTTTGAATACACGTCTTGTTATCACGATCGATTCGCATAACATGCGGGCATTCACATTTGTACGTATTATTTAAGCTTAACAGACATAAATGTGAGCATCCACCGTTGTTTTTACCACATGGATTGAATACAGTTTTCGGTTGCCGACTTGAGTGTAAAACTTGAATGCCAAACGGTTGTGTTTGAGTTCTTTGAATGACTGTCACATCGGAACCATTCCATTTATTAGCTCGAATTACGGATGTTGTACGCCAGTCGGTCCAATATACATGATTTTCAAATAGAGTTAATCCGAAAGGATGCGTTAATGTATCTTTATCGCAAATGATCTACAATCATAACAACAAAACGTTATGTAAATTATCTTAATATATAAAATTAATTAAAAACTTACCAAATGTATATCATTTCCATTGTAATCTGTCGAGTGTATCGAATCTACTCGTGCATCTATCCAATACAGACGTCTTTGTGCATAGTCTATTGTTAACCCATTCGGCCATGAACCTTGCCCTTTATTTATTTGAATAATTGTCGATCGAAATTCACCCGCCATAGTACATCGTTCGATGCGTGGAGCATTATCTTCCCAATCGGACCAAAATAGCCAACCATCACGTGGATCTAGAGCAATGGCACGTGGTGATTCCATATCACCACCGACTAGCGTTCGTCGATGAGTTCCATTTATTTTTGCAACCTCAATTTGATCGATATTACTGTCGACCCAATACAAATTGAATCCAATCCAATCAACAGCTAAACCTTCAACCGTTGATAGGCCAGATTCAACAACCGCTTTAACATTACTTAGCGAATCAGTACCAATCAATGTGCCCGAATAGATTTTATCATCGACAACATCGGTCCAAAATATTTGCGTTAATTCGGGCGTGATCAAAAAATCGAGTGCAATTGTATTACGCAATGAAGCGTAAAAATTTTTCACTGCCAGCGTATTTAGATCAACGCCACGAATCTCTTGGCGATTACTAAATATAACGTATGGCGAATCTGCAGCATTGCTCTTACACGAAAACTTATCAAATTGCAACGTATAATTTTCATAACATTGACACTCGTAATGACGTCCAACTTCTACACAAACCTGTGAACATGTTCCCCAATTCTTACATGCATGTTGATTACTACACGTGAGCCGATCAGGTTGCAGAAACATGTGCAGCGGGCAGGAACATACAATACCCTCCGGTGAATTATGACAATAATGCGAACAATCAATACTATGATCACAAAGTTTTTCACTGCATCGTCCACCTTCATCACTACCATCCGGACAATCGGTCCGTCCATCACATAATTGTTCAACCGGTATACATTTGTTAATAATTTTACAATATCGATCGGGATGCAAACACTCCGAGGTTGTATTTAATTCGGGTTGTATTTTAACTATAGTGCAATTTTTTTCATCCGAACTGTCCAAACAATCGTTGAAACCATCACATTTTGTACTACGATGGTAGCATTCGATTCCATTATCACATCGCAATTCGTCGTGCCCACAAATAACTTTATCATTAACATTATCCGATACAATCGTAAAATTATGACAATTCAATTCGTCCGACTCATCCAAACAATCTATAATTCCATCACACTCTCTGTCTTTACCGATACATCCACCCGGATTACAATAAAATTCATCTTCGGCACATTCGGATTGGCAATTTTTTTCATCAGAATTATCGCCACAATTATCCGATCCATCACACATTTGACTGAATAAAATACAAACATGATTTTCACATTCAAATTCGACGCATTCACCACAATCGCCATCTTCGTCGGATTTGTCGTTGTCGCCACAATCGGCTTGTTTGTCGCACACCCAAACCAAAGGAATGCATTTCCGTGATTTGGCACACTGAAATTCATGTTCGGTACACGTTTTATTTGGACAATTTAATGAGCTTTCGTCCGTCTCGTCAACACAATCCATCTCCCCATTGCAAACATCTGATTTGTTCAAACATCGCGTTCCATCACACGTAAAATCGCATAGTTTTTTCTCACACGGTCCATCCGGCGTAATCATCTCGTCACTTCCATCGTCACAATCATTCGAATGATCACAAATATATTTTGATTCGATACATTGGCGCCCATTTTTGCATGGAAAATATCCGTCCCAGCACTTTTCAATTTTCGAATAGTTTAATTGCTTCATACAATTTGCTCCGTTCGCGTTCAGCGTATACCCTTCACTACACACACATTTAGCACCGTTCGGTGTGTATAGGCATAAACTATTCGCGGGACATATATTATCGGTAGCACAATTGTTTGATCCAGTTTGAGACAACTTTTGAAACAGCTTTAAACCATATACTCGTGTCTCGTTTGCGAGCACAACATACGATGCATTCACTTTTGACGAACCATCTAAATGCAAACGAACAATATTTCGATTTATTCGATCGGATACGAATATGAATGAATTTAAATGAGCCATTGAATATGGATAGAGCCGTTGATTTATTGATTTTTCGTACAGCACTTCGCGATCTTCACCGTTCAGACTGATTCGTTCGACAGATGCTAAAATAGTGTCGCACCAGTATAGCTTACCCTCTAAATGGTCGATTGTCAATGAGTTTGGACGAAATATTGAACCGGTATTATTATTAACCAATGTTGTTCGGTAACTGCCATCGAGCCATGCCCGTTCAATTCGGCAATTTGTTGTTTGAACTGACCAAAGGGCATAGTACATATGACCTTCTTGAGGATCTAACGCTATTGAACTGGAAGTAGACAAAAAAATTAATTAAACTTAAATACTCAATCGATAGGGAGTAGTGTACTTACACAGGATCATAAGCTTTAACTCGGAGCACAATTTTTTCGATTTTAGGATCGGAGACTTTAAACACACTAATCATGTGATATTCCATACTGGCCCAATACATATTATTCGCCAACCAATCGTACGTGATCGCATTATATGACTCCGATCCATTCACAACTAGTTTGCGATCCGTTCCATCCAATTTCTGGCTTTCAATTCGGAATTCATTTTTATCCCGATGCGAGAAGTACAATAATTGGTCCTTGACATTATAATCCAGTGCAAATGGTGCACTAACATTCGAAATTGGAATTATTGATTGGCGTGACACCTCACCAATGTCACTTATCTTGTCCGTTTGTACATTAAATCCTTTTATAATTTCAGGATTATCGGTACCATAAAACAGAAACGATTTATATTCGGCCCGTTTACATTTCTTATCGATCGGATTCAATTTATATCCGGCCGAGCACAAACATTTCGCTGTCGCCCGCGTTTTTAATGAGTCCGGTATGCACAAATGTTCACAATCGTTGTTGTTTGTGCGACATGGATGAGCGACAACCGGTTGCGTTTGTCGATGAAATACGGAAAACGTTAACAAACGTGTTTCATCTTTAAACAATACTTTCGGTTTATTCGATTTCTTATCCATCGAGAACAATACTTGATTGCGAGATGAACCGAAAAAAAACTTATTTTGATAAAAGTTTATAATACTTAACGAGTCGAGTAAAAATCGTTCGATATTATACGGTGCTTGAGGTTTTATCGACCGCCGATTTGTACCGTCATAATTAATACGTTCGATAACGCTTATGTACGTTTCAATCCAGTATACGTGATTGTTGGCTAAATCTAATGTTATCCCATGGGGATAAATAATTTTATATGAAACCAATGATGTTTCATTTGTACCATCTAAATTTGCACGCCGCAATGATGGTTCCGATTGGCCATAGACGGTGAAAAATATAAATCCTTTTGTCGGATCGAGTGCCATACGTCGGGGACGGCGAATATCGGCGCTCAATATAACCGTACAATGTTGCATTTTATTGTTGCATACGAATATCATTTCTTTCAGGCTGTCGAGAAAATACCAATTTTCAGACACCCAATCGAGACTTATTTGGACAATAGCTGCAAAAAAATTATTATTTTGGAATAGATCTTAAGATGAGGAGGTATAACTACTTACTTTCTAAATTCGAAAATAAATCTGGCTTCGGCAGAACGGTCTCAATGTTATAGTTATCAACGTTTCGGCAAATTATATCCTTCTCCGTGGTCACATTATTTCGTTCGATTGTGCAAACTGATCGATTTGTGTGCCACACCTCCATAGCACTAGGACTTGTTAACGCCAGTTTATGACTATCGATCGGCTGGTCGTCGTATGGTAATCGTTGAATGCCATCCTGTGTTAGTATAATTAAAAATGGTGGCTGATTTGGTGGACTATTTATTCCGATGCACGATGTACCATTTTTGGTATATCCCGTTTCACACGAACACTGATATGAACCAACTGTGTTCGTACATTTTTGATCGCACACATCATCTAGTGCACATTCATCTAAATCGATACATGTTGTACCATTTGGTTGTAAACCCGGTTGGCAATAGCACGTTGGTCCCTTTGTCGTAACAATACATTTATAAAAACAATTTAATTTTGCGCACAGTCGTTCCGATTCTTCACATTCCAATTCGTCGCTATCACAGTCCCATATGCCATCACAAAATTTTTCAATGTTCAGGCATACACCATTATTGCATGCAACTTGATTTGGTGCACATTTTGGCCCATAACATTTATCATTCTCCTCGTCGGATTTATCAATTAATTCTTTGGAACTACCGCCATTATTTTTATCACAATCGTAATCGCCATCACAGACCCAATCATTTGGTATACATAAATTACTTTTTGCACATTTAAATTGGCCATCGTTACATGATCCTGCTGTAATATCTATATACATGTACAAAAAAGGGAGGTAAAACAAATTGTATATAATTAACAGAAATTACTCTTAAGGGTCGTAAAATTTTAATTATATCTAAAATTTATTTATAGAATTGGGGTTTGTCTCGTCTCTTCAAAATTTATATTATTGCTATGGGCGGGTATTTCCTTTGCTTCCTTATTTTTCACTCTATTTAATTTCGAATGAGGAAATTGAAAAAATAAATTAAATTGTTTTGTTTTTACTTACGGCACTCTCTTGGCTCATCAGAACCATCAGCACAATCTAGAATTGTATCGCATTTCCAATGCTTTGGTATGCATGTTCCATCGTTGCATTGAAATGTTGACGGGGCGCACGATGCTGAAATAGAAACAATTTAATAATTATTAATTAACAGCAATTCAAAATTACTAATTTAATACAAAATACTGTTTCCATATGTGGCTAAGTACACACAGACATATAAGGTAGACAGATCATAGTTCAATGTGATTGTATGTAAGAAAACAATTTAAATTGGCAAAGATGAGACTAACGATGAATAAGAAAATCTATAGTTATATATGTGCGACATCTCTTTCCTGGCGTACACCCTCAGTCCCGAAATCAGTTTGTTCTTCTAATGAAGTCCCGCAGATATCTGGAATCCTCACGATCTTCAAAGTTACAGTCGATATCTCTTTTAAGCGAAAATTGCGTCACTTCTAAAGTGAGCTCAAGTCCCGCAAAAGTGGAAGCTGCACTCAAACGAGTCAACTAAAGTCTAACTTCATTCAGACTGCCTAGTCGATGTAGAACAATTATCGATGAAACAGCCTAGCTATCAAAAAGGAGGCAGATACGACGATCTCTGCAATTAATGTTATTTGCAAAGAGTGCTGCTATTAAAATTGGAACAATTTCAGGCAGAAATCAGAGAGTAGTGTACCTACCAAGGCCGAATAGTTAATTTCACCTCACGATTATGTATTGTTACAGACGCAGGTGACATCTCTGATTAAATAGAATAACTAAATGTTCGACCAGTAAATGAGCCATCGAAGAAGTTCCGGGATAGAAACAAGAGAATCAGATGTTGGGCCTGCGACATACTAGAGCATATATCGCGATATTGCTGGGAAATTAGACGTAAGCGAGCAAGAACACCATCGCCTATGTATCGTAGGTCCAATTATGACAACAAAATATCAGAAGAGATGGCGAGTTCTGTGAGGTCGAGTGGAGAGTAAACGACATGTTGTTGATGTAAGACTTATGCAAGTGTTGCCATCCGATGAGTGGACCAGCGAAGAAATCAAAAAGGAGCAAGCAGAAGATCCTGATTTATCGATCATATTGAAATACATAAAAGAACAGCACAGACCATTATGCTGATAAGAGTCTTATAGTTAAGTCGTATAGAAAAAATCATATGGTGGTACCAAAGATCCGAATTCCAGAAATTTTGAGGGAATATCATGGATGAACAAGTGGTGACCATATAGGCATCAATAAGACTTTGGCAAAAATCCACAAAAGATTTTACTGGGTAGGATGCAGACAATCGGTTGTAGAAAGGAGTCAAAAATGTGACCAAAGGGCAGTTAAAGGCCATTCAAAACGAAGCCATGGAAAAATGCAGCAGTATCACAGCGGATCACCATTAGAGCGGATCGCAATGGACATTGCAGGTCCAGTTCTAAAGTGGAAACAAGTATGTTTTAGTGGTGATGGGTTATTTCAGTAAATGGCCTGAAGTCTATGCAATACCAAGTCAAGAAACAACAACAATCACTAACGCCGTGGTACATAATTGGATTTGCCGATATGGGGTACCCATGGAACTGGATTGAGATCAAGGCCGCAATTTTTAATAAATGGTACTCCAAGAAATGTGCCAATTATCAACAACAAGAACAATATCTTTTCATCCTCACAGACGGCATAGTTAAACGGTTTAACGCTACGTTAGAAGAATTTCTAAGGAAAACCGTGGATATAAATCAACGTATTTGGGATCAAAATATAACAACACATGACACAACGGGAATAACACCAGCTACCATAGTTTTTGGACAAAATTTAAGATTACCTGGGGTCTTGAAGTTTGAAGCAATTCCTACAACAGCTTTGTGTGGACAAGCATATGTCGATAAATTGTAAAAAAGATGAGAGAAAGGAAATTTGAGAGAAAGGATGCCAATTTCAAGCAATTGGATGAAGGCACGACATGACATCCGTGTAAATAATAGAGGATTCGAAGAAAGGCAGTTAGTCAGGCTTCACAATTTATACATATTCACCGTAATCTACCGAATTCAAAACCGAAGAAAACGAAAGGTTGTACATTTGGAAAGAGTGGCTCTCTATAGAGGAATATAATTGGATTCTGTTCGGGACGAACAGGTTTGGGCGGAGGGTGGTGTTACGGACGCGGGTGACATCTCTAATTGAATAGTTCGCAATTAGAAATTAGCTTGAAGTATACAAGCGAAATAATAAACAAACGAAAATTCTACTATGACCGAGAAGCGGGAAAAATGAGTATAAATACGCGAACAGAAAGTGTAGAGTTTCAGTTTGAATTGGAATAAATTAAAATCGGGAAAAGCGATAAAAAGTGAAAGAGTGAAAGTAACAGTGTAAAAAGTTATTACTAGGGAACATCTTAACAATTTGTATAACCCTACTAGGGGAAATCTTATCAATTTGTATAACCCAGCACCAGCTAGATTACAGAATACTAATGCGTCAGTATTGACAGTGCCCAGAAGAGCCAATAAAATCGTCTCTGCTTTGTTGGCGAGCGGTTGTTTGCGCTGCTCACCTTCTGATTCAAAGATCAAGCGGCAGCAGACCCACTAGGTCTGGTATAGGTGTGGTGTCCAAAAGTTACTACAATACCCAGACAAAGTCTTTGGAGACGAATTAGAGGTCCCTTTCCAACCACACTCATTGTTATAGGTCACCAAATAAGTGCGAGAAATGAGATTATGAGTCTGATCACCATAACGTATAGCTAGTACACGCGTCTGGGTTTCACACTCCATCTCTTCCGATCTAACCAGAACTCCAGATATTTGAGTTCCGAAGAGAGATCGTATGAGCCCCAATTACTCTGGATTAATCTAATAAATCCAATTATGTTATTAAGTCTAATTCGAAACACAGGATAACAAGAGCCAGGATTCACCTTAATTTTTAAGATTTCCATTTACTTTGATTTTTCTTCGTTTATTTTGTCAACTCTTTCGTATTTACGTGTCTATTAGGTTGCACCTCATATAAACATAAATTATCCTAGGTTCAGCATTTTGTTTGTCGTTAAATTTGATATTCACCTATCGATGATATATGAGTAAAAATAACATAAAATAATTTTATTTAAATAAGCCATTGGGCAAGTAGGAGGTGTTTCCTATTGCAGTATATCACATAAGGTAGGTATTATAAAATCGAATTCGAACGACGACTATTTTGGTCTCTTGATTATACATTTATACATATTTTGTCTACAGTATATATAATTGGATAAATAATAACCCTTGGGCATACACAAATTATTATATCAAAGTATATTATTTTTCCGGCAGATTAGACAAACCATATAAATTGCTATAGTTGGATTCAAGTAAGAGGTTTTCAAAATATGTTGGCACATACCAACTAATAAAGACTGCAAACGACCCTAACCGCTACGTATCTGTACGCATTGAAGGTGATCAGCCCAACGAATGCTTTTTACACACAATCTCGAAACCGCGGCGTGCTGAGAAATGATCTTAACTACTTATAGCTACAACCGGCAACATATCAACTGATATCAAGAATGTTTCAGAACAACCTTTTTTTTCCAAGAGGAGGGACATCATATAACTCTTATGCATAATAGGAGCTGAGCAAGTGGCTGCCAGTCTATTGCTCTTGAATGTCTTCAAGTGTCATCTAGGCTACACATTTGCTTTATATGTCCCCGTTTTATTTGTCTGTCATATTCCGAAGTGCCATAATAGGCAACTCCATACCTGAATTTACCGGCAGTATAGCTGAAAGAATTCATGTAGAGAATATTATCAAAATAATTATTACACCTCCGCACGCTACACTGCGCGAATCTACACTAATTGAGCGTGACCATTGTTTAAATATTCGGCGCGTAAATTAACAAAGATGATTGTTTGTCACCTCTCGAACTCGCGACATAGAGTACTGACCACGAGAAAAACCAGATTTATTAAGCGAACGCCAAACGAACGTAGTAGTGAATGCGCTTGAAGTCGAATGCAATGTTAGTTAGAATCAGAGCAATTCTTGGAATTAGAAAATCGTTTCCTTTCAATTTGTCATTGATGATCGTCGCTTCAATCGCGTTATTCATCAGTTTCTTTGCAACCAATTGCGTTCCGTTGCACAATCTCAGATAGTTCAGATTGCGCAGTATTCTCGGCTAACCAATGCCTTTCAAAATATCAGTTAGTTGTTTGTCTCGTCTTGATTGACTCAGGTTTGATTACTATTATTTCGGCGGTTGTCCTGAAACACCTTCCTGATAAGCTCTTTCTTTGACGTCGTGAATCCGGGCGAAACATCAACAGGAATTTGATCATTTTTTTTTTTTTTGAAAAATCAGCAATTGATCGGAAACTGCAACTACTTCACATAGCGCCACAGCTGTCGATTTCGAAATACAGGTAGTGTTTGACGAAAATCTCCGGGCAGCAGAATCATCGCTCCACCCAAACATAAATCTTTCATCGTTCGGTTGAACGCTTCCGATTATCGTTTGTGTGCCATTGTGCATTCGTCTCAAGTGATGAGTTTGCATTCTTGCAATACCTTGACTATCGCCGAGTCTTGACAATTGAGCACACTAATGTCATTCGTGTACACGTTTTTTAAAATTATTTTAAAACTTGTACATTCGTTCGTACTATTTTTGCTCATTAAATCTCGATTGTACTCTTGCCTTCGTTGCAATTCTGGCATGCTCAAATCCGTCAAATAGCTGCCGCACATAAGCACAAACATGTTTTCGATCATAATTAAAAATTCGTTGCGTATCTCGTGGTTCATTTTAAGCTCATAATTCGATGTTGCAGTGCCAACTCGTTGCAAAATTTTGTCCTTGTATTTGTTCGATGATGATCGCGTTCGATTTGTTCGTTGTCGCTATGATGATCGCGTAACAATGTACGAATTTAATTTGCTGGCGCAGAAACAGTGGCGTCGGTGAGTGTTGAGTCCCAATGTGAGTCGTTTTCCAGCAAATTTAGACGATTGCAAGTCTCTCAATAAGTGATGCATAACACATTATTATATATATAGTATACAAAGCGATTTGAACGAAGTATTGGATCACGAACATGGAGATCACAACGCGCAGGCCACTACCTTTGTTCACGTATTTGCGGACATATTTAAGAGATTTACGGATAGAGTTACAGTATTCAACATTGCAGTGTGCTGTGAATGGCTTAGATAGAAGGTTGTAATAATTTCAACGTCATCGTGACTGTTTTGCCACCATTGACTGCTTTAGATGAATGACGCCGATTGATTGTGTACGTGAATCACGTTTGTTGCGACTACCATTAACAGCTCTGGGTTGTTTTGATACTGATGATTGAATCGATTTGACGTGGTCGATCTCGTGCTCGAGCTGTCGATCTCGAAATAACAGGTGGTTTTTGACGAAAACCACTAGCCAGCAGAATCATCACTCCATCAAAACGTGTTGAGTCATTTCATAAATTCTTCCAATGATCATTATGTACTCATCCAGATTATGATTTTGCATTCTTGCAATACATTGACAATCACCGAGTTCTTCTCATTGAATCTCAATCGTACACTTCTATCGTTGCAATTAAGGCATGCCCAACTGCTACAAATAGCTACCACACGCGCATGTCTTCGATCCTGATTAAAGCTTCGTTGTTGGATTTAATGTCGCAAAATGTCGACAACCATCTCCTCCATTTAAATTGTGGAGCAAATACAAGGACGACACGTTAGTATGATGATCGCCTAACAATGTACGAATTTGGTTTGGTGGCACAGAAATAGTGGCATCGGCAAGTGTTGAGTCCCAATGTTTTCCAGAGTCGTTTCCCAGCAAATTGTGGTATTGGCAAGCCTTTTGATAAGTACCAAGACAACACACCATGCATAGAACGAAGCGATTTGGACGAAGTAGGATTATGGACATGGAGGCCGCAAAATGTCAGCTTTCTTTGTTAACGTATTTGCGGACATATTAAAGAGAGTTACAGTTTACAGTAACCGTGGTAAATCTGGAATGTGATCTTCGGACATGTTTGTTGCGACTATAACAAACAACTCCGGGTTGGCTAATGGATCTGTTATTTCGGCAATGATCATTGAATCGATTTGATCTAGTCTGATTTTATCAATTTACCTTAGCAAAATATGATCATTCACGCTTCTGCCATCCCTGATGAGTACATCCAACAATCGTCGTTCTGGTGGCAGAGAAGGTAGCGTACTTGCTCTGTCATTCGGGGGTCTCAGGTTCAATTACCAGGGTTGTGTGACGATTCATCAATCACGAATCGGTTTTTTTAATCTATATGTGTATGTGGGTTGAACCGTGGGCCCTCTAGTGGCATTGAGTTCTGGAATTATTTCCGCATTCTTTAATTATTATTTATATTTTTACATCCAACAACGTGATGTCAAAAAACCATCTGCTTAATGATCACTACGTATAAAACCCAGTACAAAAACATAATTTGACAATTTTTTTAATTTTACGGTGAAAACGATCAAAATCGGCTCAGCCGTTCTGAACTGATGCGTACATTCTTCACTATTTTTTTATATATTAGCTGATTTTGGACAGCGAAATTGTGAGTACTGAAGAATATTTATCATGGGTCTCGGCCAGTCTAAAATACTTATAAATTGCCAAATCTTAGAGACGATCAAAACTATGACACCACTAAAAGACAAATTGAATGCACACCATGCTTATGACTCCAAACTCAAACTTAAACATATAATTGTTTACTTATGTTATTGTTCGATACGTATAAAACCTTGGAGATAATCTAACTGAGCCAATATACGACAATTAAGAACAAACATCTCTCATATACGAGTATATACCCGTTAAGCTATTTGATCAATTTAAGGTCATTTTTTGGTTAAGTAAAAACAGCAAAACAAAACAGTTAATGGATTCTTTAACAATTATTTCAATTTATTTGATCACAACTAATCAATTAATTCAATTGAAAATGAATTAAAACATGTCAAAAAGGTTATCAAAAAAAATTCCAATTTTAATAAGACATTGACTGTTACTATCACTGGCACGAATCCATACACAACAATTTTTTGTTACAATCAATGTTTGGAGATGGAACGTCATGGTGCTCAACATAAGAACGAATTATTATCAACCGATTCAGGAAATCGAATAATTTACTTAATTCAAGATTAAATAATTATATAATAACCACTAGACAATCTGATCTCATCTATTCTAAACTATGTTAATGCATTTCGCCCGATCCATAGTACAATGCTAAATAAAACCAAATGATCTAATCACGGCGCGATCGTAACACAATCAAAACAAAACTATTTTATTTATAGTGCGCCAATGTAGGCACAAAGGCAGGTCAGTGTTTTAGTATTATTCCAGCTGTTCGTTGTATATTTATATGCAATGTACGTATAATATGTTTGTTTGGATTTTGATTTCGTGCAAAAATTTTATTATATACGAGTACATATGCCACATAAATTGCAATTTAAAAATGATTTCATGGAATTTTGCGCTTATATATAATCTTACTACGCAGTCGATCTTATGAATTTGAAGTACGAAAATATTTACGTATTACAAAAAAATTATTTATGAAAATGGATAATTAAACTAACAATGTATAGTTGACTTGATTTTGAATTTGTATCTTTGTATGTAGCTTTTCTTGATAAATCCACCCCTTCCCCTTCTCCATCATCCAATATTAACCCAATACTCTTATGTCGACGTAACACAATTTCACTTTATATACATATAGGGTGTGTACATATACACAAACCTTGTTTACAATAATCTTATTATAATCGATCAGCAAAGATTATATATTCGTCACTGTTGTTACGTAAGGACATCCAAGAAATAATAATATGATTTGTCACATCGTGACAATGTTCACCAAATATGCGGTCTACGAAATAAAGATCAAAGTTTCGTACGATCACACATGGACGACACATCTGATTCAATATTGGCTCTGAGATCTTGTTGGCATATACCATAATGATTTAAAGTAGCCCCATAAAAAAAGTCTGGAGGTATTAAATCACACGATCTAAATGGCTAATCGACAAGACCATTTGTAAATAAAACACATTTAATTGAATTTAGATGTTAATAAATCGATTGTTAGACCGTGGCATTGTCTAATTGAAGCCACTTGAGAATCTGTCTCTGTAGCGATCTCCATTGACTGTAATCATTTCGATCATTTCAATCAACGAAAAAAACAATGGCACCATCAGCATGAAAACCACACCATACAGTTATTTTTTCTACATGATGTGGTCTTTCTTGAAGCACATGAGGGGTCACCAGACCAAAAATACGCTTCTTCACTGAATATAATTTTGCGATGAAATTGGTCACCTTCTTTCAACATTTTCAGAGACCATTTCGAGAACATACGCTGTTTCATAAGATCGAGTGGCTTTGATGGATGCTGAACGGTAGCAATATTCTCAGCCGTTATCTCATTGGCACGGGAACATCCAACAGTGAATATTTAGACTCAATTTTTTTTCACTTGAATTTTTTGTGTACTGGGACAATAATTACGATCAAAAATTGGAATAAACGCTCTTTGCGATGATCAGTCATCGACGCAGAATTTTTGTAGTAAATGAAAATATTGACTACTTTTACCAAGTCCCAAGTAAAAAACTCATTAATATTGCCCACACTAATTGAAAAATAAATTAAAGCTTGATCCGATCGAAAAATTATTACATCTTTTAAAATTTACATAGGAATTAAAGTTAACATACCAGCCGGAACGCAACTAAGTAGAAGTTTTGTATCAATATACTGTTTTTCTTGAGTATGCGAATCGAATGAGATGGCTTTTTTGATTCATGAAATATTGCCTAACAATCAAAAGCGACCCAAATACTATTATTGATGTCTGCCTCACGCGAAAAATGTAGACTTAATTCTTACCAGTTCTTCATAGATGGCACTGGTAGACTGTGCCAATCAATGTTCAAACTATATTCATTATTTTGAATTTTCAACTTTTTAAACTTGCGTAGTAACCAGTGACAATACACAATAACTGATAACAAAAATTATTTTACATAAAGATGGGTCAACCAAAAAAACATTTACAGTATGAACGAATTTGTTTTTGTTTTGTTTTTACTAGGACAGAGGTACCCGTCACTATATAGCAATACCCGGATTATTATTTTTTTATTTTAAAAAGCTACTCTGATTGAACTATCTTTATGGTATATTAATCTATGCTTATAGTCGACTTTGAAAATGGAAAGTAGTCTAAATGACATACCTGGTGGTTAATAGCTAAACCAATGATTAAAATTGAAAAGTTGGAGATTTAACCATTTTTCGCATTAATGTGTCCCAATTATTCAAAATATTTGTGATTTGATACGACAAACAGGAACGTAATGTGGCAGACACTTAATGAAATGGGCATCCCAAAGTAATTTATTGAAGTCGTGAGAGATATATGTATCGGAATGCTGATAGACAAACAAAGTGAAAAATACTATTACACCCGTGGAGTAAGACTAGGGTGCTGAAAGACTAGGGTGCTCACAGTCACAGTCTGATCTGGATCTTAATGGATAGTGTAATGTGGAAACTAACGTCTACTAATAACATACAATGGGGATTAACATTTAAATTGAATGATTTAGACTATATAAAGATATCAGATGTAGCTAACGGAGTTGGTCTCAAGAAAAACATCAGAAATACCAAGATGATGAAACTCAACTCAAATATAACCACAACGATGCACATCAACAATGTACAAACTAAACCGGAAACAGGCGGAACAGACGAACACACAAATAAAACCAGACATACATTCAAATGTTACTTAAAGTCTGGAATTCTTCTGCCCTGTGACATTCAACTCATGTGTGTTAAATCATCACTAATGTATGAATGTGAGACATGGAAACACACAGAAAAAGCGGGAAAGAAACTATATAGATGTTCGTAAACAGGTGCCTTCGACCAATACTGAAATACTTCTGGCTTAACACTATAACTTTTCAAGACATCATCAAGTGATATAACGAGGATGTCATTGGACTGGGAAAAGGGAAGTAGGAAGACATGTATGTGAAGTTAGCCCAAAATGCATCCAAAAAAAACGATGGCAATACTAATCTCAACTATCATGATACTTTTTACTCTCAGCCCAAAAAAATTAACTATCATGACAGTTTTCATATACTCAGCCCAGAAAAATTAATTCTCACGATAGATAGATTTATATACTCAACCCAAAAAAAAAGTCTGTCACTAAAAACAACTTTATTTAATGGCTATAATGACTACTAAAACTTATAGATAATTTTATGCATGCAATGTTAGTGACTGCATTAGGAACACGTACGATTTGCTTAAGAATTCGAACAATGGTGATTGGTTTCTATATCTACGGTTTAAGATATAGTCCATAGAAGTCAGGTACTATTCGTTGGTCCAACTATCGATGCATAAATCAAACAATATGCATCGATAGTTGAGCCAACGAATAGTTCCTGACTTCTATGGACTATATCTCAATTCCTATAGACATAGAAAAATTCTACAAAAAACTCGTATGTGTTCCTAAACCAGTCACCTATCAAACAATATGCATCGATAATTAGGCTAACGAATAGTTCCTGTCTGCTATGGACTATATCTCAATTCCTAGACATAGAAAAATTCTACAAAAATCGTACGTGTTCCTAAACCTAGGTGTTCATTCAATCAAATAAAATTTGATATTATAAGTTCAAAAATATTCCTTATAGTGGATTTTTATTTTTATATTATAAATATATTTCGGCAATCAAGTTGCCATCTTCAGTATTTATCATGAACTCATGATAAATACTGAAGATGGCAACTTGATTGCCGAAATATATTTATAATATAAAATGAGTTCATGATAAATACTGAAGATGGCAACTTGATTGCCGAAATATATTTATAATATAAAAATCAAATTTTATTTGATTGAATTTAAAAGTGGAATAAGTCACACATTAGAGAAATTCTTAATATGAATTTCAACAATCTAGGTGTTCAGCATGTTTTGAATGACGTGTCTAGTGTTTTTATAGAACTACGTATGGACATTTTTATCATAATATCTGAAACTTTTTAAAAATGTTCTTAATAATTTTATTTATTAAGCTTATGACTTAAAAATAGTTTAATATATAAGGTGAAATCTATAATTATAATGAAATGTCGTTATAGTATAAACAGAATTAAATAGTATTGCCATATGTACCTTTTTTAATTTTCGGGGTTGAAATGTTGGGCTATCTTCACAAAGGTTAGGAAGACCAGCGGCGACATGGAAGAGAACAATGCTAGCCGAAGCAAAACATTTTGGTAAGTCATGGGAAGAGATAAACGCTGTAGTCCTCAACAGAGTAAGATAGTCCAGCCTAGTAGACGCCCAATGCTCCTAAAAATTGGAGATACGAATTTCATTACTGATATTCTGTTACTCATTATCCTTTTCGTCGAATATAATATTTTGAACTAACTCTCGGTTTGTAGAAAATAATCTCGTTCATAATAATAAACATTACAAATGCTACAAAACCATTATTCTGGGTATTCCAATTATTATCGTTCTATGCTATAATTATTTGTAATGGAAGTAGATTACTCTAAGACAAATTAGGCCGCGAATCCGTATCAAAATTGCTTTGCATCGCACATAGTAAATATTTTCATTATGTGTCGTCAATTGATTTCTACTTTATAAGGTATAAAGCCGCGACCAGACAATTTGCAAATATTCGTCAAATTTCAATTTACAAATATTGAACAAATATTTGTTAAATAAAAATTTAACGGTCACCACGATTTAAAACTATTTTCTTTGTTTTTGCCTAAATTGATTGTATATTTGTTTACTGGCGAAACGATTTGTTATTTTGACAAATCATCAGCATTAGTCACCATCAGCTTGTTGAGTGACTGATGAAATTAAACAAAGCTGAAAGAAAAGATCTTAAGCAATCACTGGTCAGTATAGCAATATTAAGTGCAATTTGTTTAGGCTTCCAGTCTATACAATTTTTCATACTAATCGAGTAATAAATAATTGCGATTCAGTTCACTAAATATTACTAATTATAATCAAAAACATCATTTTTGCATCCCATCTCTAACAATTCACTTGAGAAATTCAGTTCTAGGAAATAAATCAAATTATAACATAATTGGTTCGAAGAAAAGAAATTATATTTTCAGTTGACATAAAATATGGGATTCGACCTTTCTAGCCAGTAGTGGTTAGCTTTCCATACAAAAAGTCTATTTGCATGCATTCTTAACCGAGGAACCCTATGAACAAAACGATCTTTTAGAAAGGTCAAATTTGAACTCATGATGATAGGCTAACCTATTTATTTTATTATTTTACTTGCGACTGAGTATTCTAACTGTAAACAATACATATTATTAAGCGTCGTAGGTGTTATTTTATAGATCCCATCTATCAAACTATTCCTATCTTAACTATGCGTTTTCTATACACAGAATCCATTATAATCGAAACAACTTCTTAACACTATTTTGAATAAATTTGCCAGTTCATTGTTGACTTCTAAATAAATATTGACCATGCCGAGTTTAGAAACAACAATGTACACCAATCAAATAATAATTAATTTAGTTTTGTTCAACAATGCCTATAGATATATAAAAATTACTTCTTCTTTACAGATATCAAATGGTCGAAAACATAATAAATTAATCATTGCATAATCAACAAATAAATCTTAAAATATAAAGCATAATAAAACAACCAATATGTGTAGTATTGTTTAAAGCAGTATAATTTGTTAACACCTCCAACCAAAATTTCCAATATAATTCAAAATTAAATAAATGGTTTTGCCGCCTGCATATTAAAAATGTGTCAGCTGGGTGTATTATTTAATTGATGTATCTTTGTTATTACTCGGGCTGTGGTGCTAATAATTTGTGCCGAAATATTATGGCCCAAAATTAATAGGATATGGTACTCGTATTTGAAGTCGTTTGTGATAACGATTGCAGCGAATGCATCAGGCGAAGTACCGATTAATATGCCATTTTTAGAACCTAATAAATGGGAAAGTGATTTTAATTCGAGCAAAATTTTGTGATTCTTCTAAAGAATGTTTTGATAAGAGATTGCGCAATAGTTCAAATTTACAAAAATGGATAAATATATTAATTCAGACGTACTCTTTAATCACAAATTTGATCACAAAAAAACTTGCCTCTATTGAGGACTATTTGCCTTATTTAGCAAACAACTGGTTAAAATAATATTTGTCCTATTTGGCAATATAGTACTGCTTCCTTTTCCTGCCGTGGTGTATTTACATAACGCATGTCGTAGTGGTTTTACATTAACGATTGCATGAACCTTCCATAGCGCTGTTCATTTTACTACTTATAGTGGTATTTCTGATATGGTATTTCTGTCTATGGTATATAATGATAACTGACCGAATATGTGATAAAAATCATATTCTGTTATATTCAATTGGACTAATGAAACAATTGAAATAACGAAGTTGTGCGTTATTCATCTTGAGATGTTATAATCCTTTAATATTGTTACGATTTCGCCGAGTGGTTATTCTAATAATTTTTCCGGTTCGATCACTGGATTGTGAATATTAAACTCGCAAAGATTAAATTTCAATTAAATTTATTTCTCACAAAAATTACACAAATATTTCACAAATAATTCACTAATATTTATTTTCACTATTATTTTCCACAATTATTTATCACTACTATTATTTTAACACTTCACTTTTTATCACTTCCCGATATTAACACTTCGAAATTCAAAATTGAACTATTTCGTAACTCAAATGTCTACACGTATTTATACGACGCAAAGGCTTGTAGAACATTCCATTATTTTTCTTCTCTACACTTCTCGAATTTTCGTTGCGTCGTATTTGGTTCGCTCCGCCTATTTCATTATTTCTTTTTACTTTGTTCGTATGTGTAAACATTTGGTTACAGGGTAATCCCTACTGTTATAATTTTCTTTTCAATTATCACAGGTGACATCTGTGATTCGTGACACTACCCTCCGCCCAAACCTGTTCGTCCCGAACAGGATCCAGACCTCTATCTCTATAGAACGCCAATCGTTCTAGGTGTGCAACCTTGGGTTTTCCTCGTACTCCTCTTTGGATCCTATAGATCACGTCGTTAGTTCTGACCTTGTACGGTCCCTCCCATCTAGGTTTTATCTTCTTTGATAATGCGTTACTTTGTCGTGTTCCAGTTTCTCCATCCAATTTCCCCCAAACAACCGTTTCCGAGTGTGGTGGTCGCTTCGTCCGATAATCGAATGTTATCCTCCTTACGATTGGCTCCTCCCCGTTGTTCAGTTGCAAAGGCAGTTCGACATTACCGTAGCCCAATGTTCCCCGTCCGACATCCAATACGAATCCATTTCGTTTCATGAAGTCCATTCCCAGGATGACCTCATCCATAATATCCGCAACCAGAACTTCATGTCGAAAACCATTGTTCCCGATTCGTATGGTCACCTCCTTCTTTCCTTTGACAGCTGCACTGTCGCCTGTCGCCGTTTGTAACTTGAACCCTTCCATAGGCTCAACTCCATCCGTGATAAAATCCGGCCGCACAATCGTTCTCGTTGCTCCGGTGTCCAATGTTATCATACTGGATCGTCCCTCTACTTCGCCTTTCACCATCAAGCTATCACCACCTTTTGCCAATCTGGAAATGGGGATGAAGGTTATGGAGCATTTGGTTGTGGGAGTCAGCTTTTGCTCCTCAAAGCTGACTCTTACTCGTTTAACGCCTTCGTTGTTGTTTGGCATTCCTCCACGGCTGCTGCTTTTCTTTCCTCCGGTGGCCGTCGGTACATCGGCGATGGTGTTCTCGCCCGTTTGCGCCTAATTTCCCAGCATTCCCTCGAGATGTGTCCTATTTTGTCACAAACCCAACATCTGATTTTACTAGTTCCATCCCGGAATCTCGTTGTCCGCCAGTTATCTGTTGGTTTGATGTTATTGCCCTGTTTGTGACTGATTGCTGGTTCCACTTCCACACGACGTACCTTGACTGCTGGTTTGATGATGTTGTTTGCAGTCTCGTTGGTTAGGGCACACGCGATGGTTTCCGCAAACGTTGCTTTTGGAGACAACACAACAGCACGTCTCGTATCCGGATCCCGTATTCCATCTGTAAAGGCGTCGATCTTAATACGCTCTGTGTATTCACCTGCCATGTTGTAGTGGGCGAGGTGCACTAGTCGCTCTATATCAGCCGCATCATTCCGGCACGATTTGTAGGAGCTCCGCAGCACTTCCCTTTAGCGCCACAATTAATGCTGCTACCCGATCCTTTTCACACCAACCGTTCGTGGTAGCCGCCATTTCAAACTGGAGTTTGAAGATGTTGAATGGTGTGGTTCCATCGAACGTTGGTGGCTTCAATTTAATCGAGCTGGTTGGTCGAGTAACTTGAGCACTGCCGTTGATTTTAAAATCCATCAGTTCTTTCTCAATCTTCATGATTCTCTGATCTGCCACCTCAGATTGCTGAAGACTGCGAGATTCAAACTCCTCCAGTTTACGCTCCATTTCTATTTTCACTGTGTCAACTTTTGTGTTCAGCGTAACGGAAAGCTCTCGAAATTTCTCGTTGAAACATTTTTCCTGCTGCTCCAACCGTTCGATAATGTTTTCTTGACCGGTTCTCATGACCTCCTGTTCCGCCAACAATCTTTCTTGGCCGCTTGTTATTTTTCCTTCAAGGCCACCGATCATTTGCTCCTGTTCAGCACGCAATGCCCTTTGCTCGGTAATCATTTTTACTTCGAGGCCGCCGATCATTTGTTCTTGCTTGGCTATCATTTGTTGCATAACAGCCATTAGTTGCCCCATGTCGAAACCTCCAGATGTTGTTGGAGTAGTTTCTTTAACGACAACATTCTGGTTTTCCGCTCTGGTTGTTGACTCTGTTGTCACTTCAACCGCTTGCACCTCGGTTGAATCCGGTGCCCCAAAATTAAATTCATGTTGATCTGGGTCAACATTTTCATCCAACAAAGCTGTACGGAGTCTCAACTGCAACTCATTTCGGTTGCCCGCTGTTGGTAGATTCCGTAGCCCCAACTCCTTCTTCAAATCTGCCACTTTTAAGTCCACTAATTTCATTTTGGATATTCACAATCCCACCGCTGTCACCAATTGTTACGATTTCGCCGAGTGGTTATTCTAATAATTTTTCCGGTTCGATCACTGGATTGTGAATATTAAACTCGCAAAGATTAAATTTCAATTAAATTTATTTCTCACAAAAATTACACAAATATTTCACAAATAATTCACTAATATTTATTTTCACTATTATTTTCCACAATTATTTATCACTACTATTATTTTAACACTTCACTTTTTATCACTTCCCGATATTAACACTTCGAAATTCAAAATTGAACTATTTCGTAACTCAAATGTCTACACGTATTTATACGACGCAAAGGCTTGTAGAACATTCCATTATTTTTCTTCTCTACACTTCTCGAATTTTCGTTGCGTCGTATTTGGTTCGCTCCGCCTATTTCATTATTTCTTTTTACTTTGTTCGTATGTGTAAACATTTGGTTACAGGGTAATCCCTACTGTTATAATTTTCTTTTCAATTATCACAGGTGACATCTGTGATTCGTGACAATATATTCCTTTCAATTTTAAGTTTTATATTCTACATAAACTTTACATTCTACATAAACACAATATAGTTTACACGGTTTTTTACATGTAATTTACATAGGGTTATTTTTATGTAAAAAAATGATTTTATATAAAAAAAAACTGACGTGCCATCTCTTATGAAATGTATGTTACGATTTCGCCGAGTGTTTATTCAAATTATTTATCCGGTTCGATCACTGGATTGTGAATATAAACTCGCAAACTTTAAAATTCAGCTGAATTTATTTCGCACAAAAATTCAACAAATAATTATTACTACACTTATTTTCCACAATAATTATCACTACAACTATTTTAACACTTCACTTTCACTTTTTATCACTTCCCGATATTAACAATTCGAAATTCAAAATTGAACTGTCTCGTAACTCAAATGTCTACACGTATTTATATGACGCAAATACTTGTAGAACATTCCATTATTTTGCCTCTCTACACTTCGCGAAGTTTAGTTGCGTCGTACTTGGCTCGCTCCGCCTATTTCATTATTTATTTTAATTTTTTTCGTATGTGTAAACATTTGGTTACAGGGTAACCCCTATTGCTATAATTTATAACTCTTTTTAACTATCACTGGTGACATCTGTGATTCGTCACATGTAACTGTAACTTAAAGCACCATTTGTTATAAAATCTTCTTACTATGTTACGAATAGAATTTGTGAAATAATTAACTGTGTACAATTTTTTGACTATATACTGAATTTCAAAATGTCACAATAATTTATTTTTCAATTATTATCTTTCAGTGACAACGGAGTGTTAAAAATGATTTGAAGTTGCCGCAGCAGTGTTAAGATCTTATCATAGAAAATAACTAAATCTAGTTGGATTGCTGATCTGTTAAAAATCCCAACAAAATAAAAACAAACAGATACCAACTACATAGTACAGAACCCCCAATTATAGCTTCCATCACACGAGATGTTCAAGAAAATGTTACTGTTCTGGTGCAAACGTGTAAAAGAAGACCACATTGATATTATGTGGAGTCCCTGATATTATGTGAAGTGGAGTCCGTCTCTAACAAATTTTAAATGTTTTAAAATTAGCCTTCTACTTGCAGAGCATCTTGTGTTAAAGACTTAAATATTTTGGGAAATAACTATTTTCATAAGACTTAAGTTTAAGTATTTATTAATTAATAAAATTATAATAATTTTAGAAATTTAGAAAGACACTAAAGAAATTTTAGAAATGCTCTTGGCCGTTAAATCAGTCGTTTCCAGGGGTCTTCACATGCAAAGTAGTACAAATAACGATCATTTGTATTAGACAACTGCTGGACGTTTTGCATATGTTATTATCCAAAACAGGAAGAAATTGGGTTGCAATACTACACTAAAGCGTCATTCAAGATGTTAATTAGAATTCAATTTTGAGTTTAAGTTCATAACTTAAGTCTAGTTAAATTAAAACATGCACGAGAAATTTACATTTTGTTCCAACTTATTTTAAACATCTCATAACAAACAAACTGTTTATCCATAATACTATCTTAGCCAAAATTATTTGGTGCACTTGCAAATCAATGTCGACTTTTACGAGAGTGAAGTTTGTCCTAAAGCTAACTTTTAATTTTGAGAATGTGTAAGTGAAAATAGAATTATTCGTTATTATGAACTAAGTTTGTTCATAAATACTCTTTTTTAAATACATATATATCAAATATCTCGCTTTGTGCAACAAGAATTTAGAAGACTGGAGCCTTGTTGTACAGAATAATCTAATATATTTAACAGCCTAGATACAACTCTTGTAATTCAAATAATTATAAAGTTGGCTATACGCAACTCAAGACTCATAATTTTGATTAGATGGGGATCTCATATAACTAGTCAGTAACAGTTCGTTTGAATATTTAGAGTTATGAAATGTCAAGTACATTTCATAGTGAACTTGAAAATTGTATAATTATTTCAATTTTAAGTTCAATATGAATTTACTTCACAATGGAACATTGATGTGATGTCATAAGGGTCGAATCCCCTAAATATTCAAACAGACTGTTGATTAGTTGAATGGGATCTCCAACTAATCAAAATTATGGCTCTCAAGTTGGGTTTACCTTTTGGCCTGACATTATAATAAGATGAATTGCAATTTGTTAACAATTAATCGTGAAATAAGTTTGATTACTTAATTTATCGTTTATTATGAATTTTTCATATTAATTTTACTAACACATTCAAGTTTACCCTAAAGTTTATCCATTCACTGATTTACCCTAAAATTGTTTTTGTAAGTTTAGCACAAAATTTGAACATACTTCACGCGAAAAGGCTTTTAAGGAGTTAAACCTTAAGGGATGAGTACGAGAGATGGAGCCTTAATCGCAACGTTGTTGGCATATATGAACCCGGTAATAGTTCGATCACGATCAAAACGATTTGCCAACAAAATGATGGAATGACGAGCTATGTACGTGCCAACAATGGCTTTAAAATCATTTATTCTGTATATATTCTAGTATCCGTATAAAAACAAGAATAGTCACACATCTATAACATTTTGTGAATGATATATGCAAATTAACAATAATAAAAAAAAATCGAATAGAATGATAATCGTAATAAACGCTTAGATAAATTTTAAATCTCATTATTAATTCATAATACCGGATTATCACAACAATGAATCGAAAACTATTTGTATGTATATATGCTTGTATATATGCATATGTTTCTTAAACAACTAACCACGACGGTCAACAACAAAATGTTAATGAAACAAATTTGTTTAATCCCAGAATGTCTAGTGTATATAACTACTTGATTTTTATCTTATTTTTTATTTATTTGTTAACATCGGAATAAGACGAAATTTCACGCCGCACGCATATAAGAAAAACAAAAATCTGTATAAGAAATTTTTCTTCAACATCAGTCATTCATCAATATTGTTTGTTTACCTATTACGTAATGCTAATATTTGTACAATATTTTATTAGAGGCATTTCTAATCATATGCTCAATTGAATTTCTAATCATAATATTTACACTGTAGTCGCCTTATCTTATATATTTTCGTTCATTCATAAATATAGAAAAAAATCTTAACTGCATATATTTATTATAATGCATCGACCAACGAAAATACCAGTTTTTGTCTCATATGTATGTATATATATAGAAAGAAGTGTAGAAAAGTCAATAAAGTTTTATCGCCACACTAAACTAATCAGAATTAATTAGTCCTATTTACATTCCATCATATATATGTGTACATACATATGTATATATGGTCGGGGAGACCCGCATACATTTTATCACCCGAAATTGAATTAAATGGATAACAATATGTGTATTGTTGATACGCTTATTCATGAGATGACGAGATACATATATTTTTGAAAAGACATTAAATTTAGTTTAAGTGTTTTTAAATGATCGACGACACATGGTTAAGAACAAATACGTTTATGTACACATGTATATGTAAAGTGAGCCTCGTAAGATTGATGAATGTCTTAACTAGAAATTTCCGTAATATACCGATCTTTTTTTTTATCTGAGTTTCTTCTATGCTCCATCTATAATCATTTTCATTTCATAAATGGCAAAATTAATTCAAAACGTACATAAATCTTACTATATGACATGATAGATGACGATTGGTATATACTCGAATATATACGGTTACAATGGTTTTGACTTATACAAAAATGTGAGAATGATTGAAGATATGTTAAATCTTCTAACCGCAATTAGTATAGTTGGATATTACGTTAAGAGCTTTAATTATGTTAATTATTTAAAGTTGAAGTTTTATAGTTCAATCATGTGAACAATGGAGTCAGCTATATATATATATATATATATATATATATATATATATATATATATATATATATATATATATATATATATATATATATATATATAAATATATATATATATATATATATATATATATATATATATATATATATATATATATATATATATATATATATATATATATATATATATATATATATATATATATATATATATATATATACTCACACGTGAATAGTTTTAGTTCTCATAATAGACGACTAGAGTCTGTACTGCCTTTTTGATTTTAATTTGCTGTTTCTATGTTCAAATTCGCTAGAACGGTTTCCATCTGCTAGTGTAAATGTACAAAGATACCGCCATTCACCTCTAAACATTTTCTGTTTTGTCGACGAAGAGCACCTGTTGCTCTCCTGATTAAGTCTTATCTTTGTTTTAGATCAGCTGCAACTTTTCTTATACATTAAATCAGTGCATCCCGAGTGTCCACTTATACTTTGTACACTTCTGCAGTAAGATCTGAAGATCTGGGAGGGCAACTAACAGAACCACCACGACCAATCCAACCTTCGGGGAACCTTTCGTCCAAATGTCGCTTGTCATGACGAGCAAAACGTGCAAAAGCTCCATCTTGCTGGTTATAGTACATATGTCTTTTGTTGTATAAAGGAACATCCTCTAGTAATCCGTGTAATTCATTTTGTAAAAAAAAATTAGTATTAGAATGCCACCCAATTGCATACTAATTCTTTGTGAGCTTGTCGTTGGATCTTCTGCTACTAAATCCAGAATATCTTCTACGTCCTCTAAATCTTATCGACCAGAAGTTTTCCGGTCTCGCACAGTTTCTTTCAACAATGAACTTCTACTAGGATGTCTCAGATGTGGAAAACGTAGACAATATTTCATAACAGCAGCCATATCATTCCCATTACAAAACCCATAAACAAACACCATATTTGCATATTCTACTTCAATCAGTTTGACAATACAAAAACTATCAAATGTTTTCGAGCCTGGAACATAGCATACTACTTTATTCATTATAAGTACTTAAATAATTACTAAACATTTTTTTATTTTAAATTATGTACACTATAGTTTAAAACCAAATGAGAATCGGAAAACAAAATTTGAGTTTTTTGTTATTATTTTCACGTGTACAATATATTCCTGGGGGTCTATTATGAAATATATCCGACTCGGATTTATCCGTTAACGGAAAAATCCGATTCGATTGAAGAAAATAAATTCTTAAAATTGCGATAACTTTTTGCTTAATATTATGAAACGTCAAAATGCGATCAATCGAAAAGAAAATACGTCAACTGAATAGCAGTCGGATTTTGTCTTGTGCACTCGGAAAAAATCCGATTCGATTTTGCTTTTTAGTTTCATAATAGCACGGATATATCCGTTAACGGAAAAATCCGACTCGGATTTATTTCATAATGGCCCCCCTGGAGTATTTAAAATTTCTTCCGACTCACCCAGTATAGTTAATTCTTGATATAGGCGACCGTCCTTAGCATCATTTCTATTCCATGAGTAGCAAAACCATTTTATCGATCAACAATTGCTTTTTTATAGTAGGTTTAATGATGGTCCATTTTCGAATAGAGCTTTGGAAGCACCAATAAATAAAATAAAAGATTCTCCTTAATGCAGAATAACTATCATGTGGCATTCACTAGTGGAATCGAAAATTCTAAAAAGATACAGGCAACATATAACCGAAAGAATCAAAGTTTGGTCAAAGTCGACCTCTATTGCGAGAGGACAAACACCAATGAGAGGATTCCCAATCATTAAAGCAATTAACGGAGACAAGAAGAACTAATCATGGCAGCTTCATTTCCTTCTGGGAAAAACTCGGTTATACATTAAATCTGAACGTACTACCACGTACTGATAACCGAACCAGTCCTTAAACAAAATCTAGTAGATTAAATGCCTAATCTAGTTTTGGTATTGTTGAAGAATTATGGATGTTATTGTGGAAAAATTCGTTTTCCCCCTAAATGTTTACTTCCAGCAATTCATTTTTTCATACATTGTACCGGAAATCAAAAAAGGGACAGTACTGATTTTAAGCATTATCTTAGTATATTATACATTGCTTCATTTATTTGTTTGGTTTAGGGAAACTACTGTTGCCAGTGCCGTTGGCGAGTGGCATATTCATTGAATCTTAAAGGATAGAGAAAACTAAACTTTTTGACAAAACTTTGGTTAGATATGGCCGAAAGAATCAAAGTTTTGTCAAACAAAGCCGACGACTATCGTGAGAGGACAAACACTTATGACAGGATTCTCAGCCATTAAAGCAATTAACAGAGAAAATATAGTCCTCCATTTCTTGTCCCAAAAAAGGTACAAGTACCGATCGGGCCAGGCTTTAAAAAGTTTTTTTTTAGACAAATACATTCATCAAGATCAACAGGTCACATCTTACCCTAAATTTTGACAATCGACAAATCTACCTGAAAGAGCTCGTTTATTAGTTCTATATCGTTCATCGTTAGTATAAGATTAGGAGCTTCAGAATGACTTTAGCGAAGCTCATCGTTGACTTCAAACGGCACATCTCCCACTAGAACTGGGTTCTACTGGATTATGTTTTATTTCCTTAAATGATGTTGTACGCTTGCAACCAATTGATCGCAAAAACCAATTCGTAAATAGTGATGTCGTTTGCCATGTATTTTTGGATGACTTATAATAAAGCATGTTGTCCTTATCTTTATATGATCTCGGTTTTTCTGACTTTTCAATCATCATTAAAGTCAATTTATATGATTGCAGTAGGGCATTATCTCGCTTTTTCATTAGAATTTTTTCTTTCCTGTGCAGCTTTTTCATTGAATTTAAGGCGGACAAAGATCGACTGACCTTTTTATTAGATGGAAACGCTTCAGTGGAAACAGTGCAGGTGAAGCAAAATGTGGGTTTCGATCTAATTAACCAAGATGTAGAAGAAATGATCAATTTACACGACATAGGATTCTCAAATGAAGATTTGATTGAAATCGGAAACGAACCTTTCGAATAGCCCGAAAGTGAAGATGATGAAATTTACTAGAACACTTAGAAATTATATAGCTTTAAATGTTTTAACAGAAATGACTCGGAGTTTGAAAGTGCTGGTTTTATCAAAAGAACCCATGTAAGGGAAATCTTTGAATCGGTGACAGCCTATATTGAATCGGAGACAGCCTATATTTTTTACAAGGAATAGATTTCATGCCGTTAAGTAATTTTGAATTTAGTCATTATATTTTTTGTTAAGTTTCCAATCATAAGTGCATGTGCGAAAATTAATAGCCCTTCTAAGCTGAAATTATTGAAAACGTACTTACGTTATACAGTAAGAGAAGAACGCTTAAACCGTTAAGTGGTTCTACAACTTTAACAACTTATTAGGAGATTTTTACAAAACCCATAACAAACATAAACATTTATGAACGAAAGTGTCTGTGCATATGGTTAGTCGAGACGCCGGGTTGTTCTACTTATAACAGCGATATTCGAACTATCGATCATATGGTTTGCAATTTGTTCCAGTCTTACAAGAAACGTTAATATTTTAAATGTTTTATAAGTAAAGCTTCCATTATTTTGACAGTGATTTTATTTATGAACATAATTCAGAGTAATTGCATGAAACACTATAACTATATTTAACTAGTTTTTGTTAAATATCTGTCCAAGTTAAAAGCCTATTTTTGTAAGAACCAAAATATATATTCGTTGGTGCAAACAAGCTCGTCCAAGTTAAACAGTTGTCCAAATTCAAAAAGTGGCGAACTTATCAGATTTGACTAAACATATTATACAAATTATTTTGGTATAAATCAGCACTATTCAGACGACAGTTAAAGAGTTTGAACCAAGACAGAATAGGCACATGAAGTTACGTGACTCTAGAATAATTATTATATAATTATTTCAAAGAATTTTTGTTATTAGCGAGCAACGTAAAATACCAATTGAATTAATATCTATTAAAATTCTAATCATATTTTATTAACTAATTGATACGCGTATCGTTGTTGTCATATGACATATTAAAACTTTGAATCACATGCGATGTTCATAATTCTAAAACCACAAAATAAAAAGTTCTAAATAGGGAAATAATAAATAATATATTCCAAAACTTCAATCGATCGAACATAAAAGTAATTTATTAATTAATCATTGAAATATTTAATTAATGGAAAGAAAATTAATTTTAGGTAAAAATTATGAATATTTTCTGACACCGCAATTAGGATTTTTGATGGGTATGTTATTAATTATTTAAATCTCAAGCGAAAATGATGATTTATTGATAAATTGATTTTCGAAAATTTAAATCTAGTTAAGATTTTCCAAGTAAATATTTGTGTTTACGGTAATTATTTCCTTCTCGACGTTACCACATATGAAATAACAACCATCCAATCAATTATGTGGATGAGGTGGCATCCACATAAATAATGACAACGTTTGCAATGTGAGGTCTGGCTTTATCATATATTCATTTAAATTGCTGTCCAATAAATGTCCATAATATGCTACCATAAATGTCCTAAAACAGTCTGCAATATACCGATTGCAGTTATTTAATCACTTATCTTTCACGTTCTTATCTTCCAACTGACATTGTTATGGGTAAAAATCAAACAGTCGTTTCGATGAGCTAGGAGAAGTTCTGACTCTGTAGCAGGCTTTCTGGACTATAGTACATGTTCATTTACTCGTCGTGATGCTGCGCTGACTAAAATAATGACACCACCTGTGCCAATCAACCAGCAACAGTTCTAGACGTTTGAAAAAGATTTCACAGTAAACATGATAACCAAATCGTTGCTCGTTAACGACCTGAACCAAATCTCTAATAACTTTTGTAAAACGTTAACTTTTGTGATATTTTCTGCTCTTACTTGCTAACAACGCATGACTCTCGCTTTTTTAACAAAATTTTTAATGACAAGAAAATCGAAACTGAGTGGGAACAATAATGTCTATAATGTCAAAATACATGTAACCAGTTCTCTCTGGCGAAAAAGTTAGTAAAAGACTTCACAAAAAGATACTCCTGTTGCGTATGATATATTAGTTTTCAGAGGGAAATAGATGTAATCACTATCACTTGTTTATATAGAATATCTAGGATGAAAAATAATGGGAAATGGGGAATAAGCTATAAGAAAAAATTAGTTCAGGGAATAACTGCTGTCAAAAAAATATTCCTTATTCCCCGGGAATAACCAGAATAGGGACACAAAGCTTGAGTAGATATGCTTAAAAATACACCACTTAAACCCAAAGTGACAATTCTCTAAACCTTCATCATATACTTGAGATTGGCCTTTATGTCTAGTGCAGGGATCCCTTATAAAACGGAAGTATAGAGTCAGTGTACTATGGCGTTCTTAAAAAAATTAACAGCTACTATATTAGACTAAATATTTCGTTTTGTCTCAAAAAGTCCAGTTAACATCCTTTAAAACTTCTAGGCTCATGCAGTTTATATTTCCGATATACATAGATACTAGTTCAGTTTTTTGTAGATTTACATTTACTTAAGGTGAAGACTTATAAACCGATCACTGTCGAGCAACAAGTTGTTAACTTTCAAATTCCATAGAAGAGTGCAGCTTACCACGAAAATTCTCTAGGTATCTCAGGTTTTCCTTCTATTCCTAAAAAAATCTGTACTTCCCCAGATTTTGTGGAATTAATTGATATCACTGCCCAGGATGCATCCAACTTTCCAGGCACGAGCATCCAATAATGCGCTTCTTAGGATGTAGGAAGTCTGTTTACTTCCTCATAGGGTAGACTGATATTAGATAGAGTTTTAATCGATAAATCTCAATGATAGCCAAAACATTTAAGTTACTCCAATCTTGAGAACAAGAGAAGCCAATATAATTGGCAATAATTAATGTTTAATAAAAAAAAAATCTGTGAATTTATTTAGTAGCTGCTGCCTGGACGCCCTCATAAATGTATTACTAACATAAAGCAAAAAGGATAATGTTAAGAGTAAGTAAATAAGCCAGACATGTAAAAATCTGTAAAACGTATAGTAGCCCAATTTCTCTAGCAGTTAATCGAGAGCAATTCTAGCAAAAAAGGCCTCAATTTTTTTTGGCATTTCATACTTTTTCTGATATTTTATTAGTTCATCTGTCCAGAAAAGTATGTCTTGATTTCATTATTACGTATTCGATCGTGTATTAATAAAAAAATAATATTTGTTTTTCTGAAATGTCAAAATATGTACATCGTGTTGTCTACACTATTAATAATATTCTTTCTCTGGTTAGCTTTACTTTTTTTACAACACTTCATAGCACTTTAAAACTAGACAATATGTCATACAGGTATAATAACAATAACCAAACATTGTTAACACGTAAACAAGCAATAATAATATTAACAATAAAACCTACTTCAAACATTTAAAAACAATTGATTGTTGCTCAATTATTTAAGACACGTAACAATCCTATTTTTTAATATTTTCATTTATTACACTTTGTTGCTTTGATTGGATAGTTATAACCAATTTATAATTTATATAATTTAAAGTGACTTTAACACTTGCTCTAGTTATGAATATTATAAAGAAATTCAAGTGTTCAGAATTTTTTGTGTAGAGTTAAAGAAATGTAGTTATGGATGCATACTTCAAGGCGTAAATAATTATATTTTCCATGATTTTCATTACACAGCTAGACATATTACATTTCGTTAATTATGATCCCATCTCAAGATTATTATATATTGTCCCTATGCGACACGATATTTGATTTGAACGGATTTAATCTACCGGCAAAACTAGGTAATATAATTATAGTATAAAAGCCTTTTAGATTTTTTACTACGATTGCGAAAGAATTAATTTAATTAAGAGCTATATTATATGTACATAGGAAAAAGAAAAATATTTTTTATCGACCGATTCTATAAATATAATGTTTTTTTCACCACCGTAGGGTATGTCTAGCTGATTCTTCCTTATATACACTTTGCCCATTGTTATCAGTTATAGTATAAAAAAAAGGTAATTGAAGTTCATGTAATTGATTTCATTTCTGTTTTTATTTTTTCAATTTAATCAATATTTTATTTTAATTAAATGCTTGATTATTAAAATTTTGGTTTATGAACCGAATGAATGAATTGATTTTGATAACAATGGTTTAATTGATATTAAATAAATACCAAAAATAATTAATAATCAATAATATAATTGTGGGATCATTCAACTTTTCATATTGAAATCGAACATTAACGTTATATCTGTATATAGGTTTACACGTCAACTATCAACTATATTGTAACTTTGTAGCTTTATATCTATAAAACATGTCGCCGATTGTAGCTTAGTGATTAACAGAGGTCTCGGGTTCGATTCTAACCGTGAATATTACATTCGTTTTGTTCTCGATGTCATGTTGCGGTTTGTGAGTATCGTTCATGTCCGCTACGATTTCTATACAAACAATAGAACTTTAGAGTGATGAATACCTTCGGTGGTGCCGTTAATGTTAATTATGAAGTTAATTATCCTAGTATAGAGATCTTGAGGTACATCGAAGATAGCTGAAATTAATTCAGCTTTTATAGTCGAAAAAATATCCGATATCCTCAAAGGTCATCAGTTGATCCTCAAATAAGAATCGCGATGCAAAGCAGGACTAAAATTGTACTTAACAGTTTCTTCTCCTCTCATCTGTTCGCAGTTTGCATTGTTTCGAATTTTCATTCGTCACTTATCACTATACAGGAAGTATAATACCCAGCAAGATAATATCCAGCAAGATCCTCAAAGTGCATCTATCATAATTCAAGAAGGACTGGAATCTTTGCTGATTAATTATTCTAAAAAGAAGGTTTTAGGTAGGCGATCAGAGATGAGGTTGTCTCATCTCTTACTATGCAGACCACCAAATTGTTCGTCGATTTCACTGAAAAAATAATAATGTCACCCCTAGAGCGAATTCAGATCCCACAAAAATAAAAGCTTCACCTAGAGCGGGCCATTTTATCAGTGAATATAGTGGGTTCCCAGCCAAATAGCAGTTAAATTAAGTTTGTAAGTAAGTTTTGAAATCTAAGTTACATATTGCTAGCCTCAAAATAATATTTGATTTTCACTTTATAGGCCTTTTTCTTTTAATGGTTTAGGTTATTTAGCTTATACATATACCATGGATGATACCGGACAAGTGTAGTTACACCAGTCGGTACAAATAATTCAATAAAATTTGTCGGATTTGCCATCTGCGCTTTAGGTACTTCGGTTTGGGTGTCTGGTGGAATCCATATTATACGACGAAAATGAACATTAGTGCTCCACTAATTGATTTACCCATTTATTTGTTATTGATTTGTAAATAGCTATATTAGTATACCAACCCATGTTCATTTAAATAACAGAGTTGAGCGATAACATCGAAATGGCGAGATATCAGAGCCGCGAGTTCTCATAAAATATAAAAACAGGAAATGACGGTTTTAACACAAACTTATGAAATATTTGCTGCTTTTGAAGCCAGTCTGTTTACATTTTGGAAGTAGATTGTAAAAATTTTATTATTATTACACCCAGGTGAATAAATAATATACTGGCTGTTCGTAGAATGTATTTAGTTAGTGCATAGTAACTAAATTTGTTAATGACACTAAAATACTAAAGCATGATGCGTATACTCAAGCATTCGGACATAAGTTAGTTTTAACTCACCAGGTCGCACATAACACAAAATAAGTGTTGTATATAGTACAGACTGGTCCTAATGTGAAAAAATTTATAAGATTTGTATGCGCATATCGCAATAACGATAACATTATCAATGACTGTCTTGACACTCGCACTGTGCAAATTTTAAACAAAACGTAAACAATGATGTCACATTAAGCTTCATATATAGTGATTAACAACATCTAGTACAAATAATTTTTTATAATTAATTAAAATTACACTTTATTATGTAGACTGGTTTGGAAATTGACTATCAAATATCAGATCATGTGTCATAACGTATATAGTGTTACCGCATACAATATTCGTTCTATATATTTCATTTATGTATAATGTTCAAATAAAAATGTAAAATGTTAATACTTTGTTTTACTCATATGTAAGCCATCTGGGGTCAGATAAAGTTTATATTAGTAATTAGATGTATTTATAAGATCATACATTTAATAATTATGTAATTTCATTCGAGATATAAAATAAGATATCACAGTGATTATGCTCGGTATATATATAAGAAACCTTTAATTTACTCAAATAGTTTAGGTTTCTACTTTAACTTTTTTTATTTATATTTATATAAATAAATTAGCATATTGAACTTTTTTAAACTTTCTAAAATGATAAAAATGCATTGAATATTAATTAACTTTGTGTGTATAGCTCTACAAAAATTCTAAAATTCTAAAGTTACTGTTTATATAGTGGAGAAGAACAACACATCCTTTTGAACGTATGCATATATAGTCTCGAGTTATATGTAGGTTGCTACTTAAGTTTTGCGGTTAACTAACTAAATTTTAGTAGGTCTACAAAACGAAGATATTTAAAAACAACATCGAAAATACAGACGAAATGTGTACCAAGTGGTTAAAGCTGCAAAACTTGTTTTTGAGCTTAAGGAGTTAGTGGATTCGATTTACAATAGAGGCAGAATGCCAAAAGAGATGGTTCATTACTCTATAACGATCGAGATGCATCTGAGCCATATCAGTACTAAAGAGCAATGCAATGTGCAAATGGTCTACGCAAAACTATATAGTAGTACGTCCACGATTTGGCTAGTAACGGTGTAAGATAGGACGTTAAAGGCAGACAGCGAAACATATGGGAGTGCTTCAGCACCAAAATACATTGAACAATAGAAAAACAAAAAAATCACGAAAATAGACATTTCATCTATCATCTGTGAGGAAGTAGCGAAAACTCTGTGAATCACACACCATTACTTACAATTATATTTTAAGTATAAAATATTTCTATTAATTGCCGCTTTAATTATATTTTGTTTTTTGCAGATTGCTCTCGGTCTAAACCTAGGATTGCTCTCTCTCTCTAATTCTAGGGTAGTCATTTTGTGGTGCTTTATCAGATTTAGTGATATAAAGTAGTAGCTTATTGCAGGTGAATCATGGATGAACACGGATAAAAAAGACAACAATATCTTCCATCTCGTTTTCACTAGTCAAAATTTGACATCGTTTGTCATATGTCATGTTCAAATGGTTTCCAATATCATTAATTAAGTTGGCTTCATATTATACTTACCAAATTTACCGTGTTTCTTGACGTTTGATCTGATCCAGATCAGATCTTGTGCCAAGAAACGACTTAAAAATTCATAAAATATTGATGAGAGGTTGGTACTACTGTGACAAAAGGTACTCTTTAAAATAATATTAATCTTTTCTAGGGTACTACTGAAAATTGTATTATTCTGTTGTAATATATCATCCATGTTATTTTGTCATTAGCTGTCATTCTGTCAGTAGTAATTAATAGAAATATTAACGCTAGTGTTAATATTTTTATGCAACAAAATAAAACTTAAAGATTTAAAAGATTTTACAAAAACAAGTACATTGTATAAATTTCAAAACTATTAAATTAATCCTCTATACGTTAATCATCTTTTTCAAACAAACCAACTGACAGCTCTACTAAATGAGTGCGTTCGATGTCAAATTTTTGTTGTTAGTTCATAACAACCTCTAAAAAAAATATCAGTTCCTCTATATTTTCAAAGAAGAACTAATTTTCTGATCAAAATTTGTGATCCGAATATGTTGGATCACATTTTGTTGTTGCTTTGTATGTAAAGTTGGATCTGATCCGGATCACTTTGCGTCAAGAAACACGGCTATTATAAAAATTTGCTCATTGCCTACTCAACCATTTCATATAAAAAATTATATAATTAATTTTTGGGTTATGTAGAAACGTCAATTTGTCACTCTTTGTCACTCTAAAATATTCGTTTCTCCTATTAATTTTAAATTCATATTTCTCCTTTTAAATTCACAGGGTTGTGTTTGTAAATTTTTTTGAACCGTGGAAAAAGTCTTCAAACTTTTACATCACAAAATATGACAAAGCACAAAATATGACAAATGACCACCCAGGTTTTGTACTCTATACTCTCCTATATATAAAGATTTAAGGCGGAAATGGTTTGGCGTCTCCATCTGACGTAGGTCAAAATAGTTGGTTTTTGATCCTAACGTGAGTTTTTAAATTATTGCAGTGTTTTTGAAAAAAATAACAAATTATTACTTACTAGTCTTGTTCGCTTTAAAGGTCATTAGTTTTCCTAGGATGAAGTGCGAGGTCTATATTGACGGTGATGATCATCCACTTCATTTGCAATTGTTCTCCTTTTGGCACAATTCGTTATTGAGTGTTGAACTGTAGAACACAGCAGTGCAAATTGACAGTGTAGAAATTTCTTAGGTACAAGCCAATTTTATAAATAAAAGCCTGTTGATCTATTAGCCTGTTGATAATTATTTGACACGATCATTGAACGTGAATTAACAAACATTTTCAAAACGTCTCAAAGGTTGTAACCGAGAATTGAAACAATGCTTGAATGTTTGCTTGAAACAATTGTGAAGAGTTTTTTGAAAGGCATCGTAATCCTATTGTGACGGATCGAAAAATGGTTATTAATGCGTTTGAGTTGATCATTAAAAGAAACAACAGCCGCAATACAGTGAAAGATACGAAAGTGATTATGCAGCATGATAATATGCTTGGAAACGTTAAATGTCATTGCTATGTCCTAGTTATGGTTACCATAATCCTGGTGACCGGCAAACTCAAATCTGTACACATATAGTGTGAATGTATTGTTTTGATTGACTGAATTGGCTCATAGGTATGGTTGGCTATAGATTAATGATTTTTAGGTTGTAACCATGACTGGTATTTTCTGTGATTGACATCCTTTGTTTGTTGGGTTGTAAGGCGTGTAGCTTTATATAATTTGTATAATATTTGAGGTGAGTTGTAATTTGAGTTGTAGCTTGTATGTTGTAATTTAGGCCGGTTCTGATGATCACGTCATCTCATTTGGCATATGCTACTAGACTTGATGTTTGAACTGTGCGATTCATTATATACGTTCAGTCGTGATGCGATAATGCTAGCGAATTACAAGATCTTAACTCGAAATATCGATTTTTATAATTGATTGATTGTGGAGCGATGATAACGTATTTGAGAATTGTTTGAGTTACTCTGAAACGCCACATTACTCCCCCGCAAGTGAATTTCCCCCTCCATTTATGATAATGGTTAATATATGCCGCAATGTGTCGGAGAGCCTTCCTAGAAATACGTGAGAATTTCCTAGAAATATTTCCTAGAACGAACTTCCTAGAAATATGTTAGTCTCAACAACGCGAAACGGATAACCACCATAGAGAGAGAGAGAAGGTAGATAATTCCATTGTTAGAAGTTAATTTTTGCTGTGTTAGGTTAGGAATGAGGGTAAAATGACATTTTCATAGGTTGTATCAGAAAATATTGACATGTAATATTTCCTAAACATGATCGTCGAGGTCACCAATGCAAAGTATGTAGCTTAATGATTTGGTGTACGTTCAGTTGTAACGCGACAATACTAGCGAATTACAAAAACTTAACTTGAAATATCGATTTTTATAATTGATTGATAATGTGATAAATGCGACAGGTATGATGTAACACCTTTAAATAGGCTTTAGTATAAACTGATTGCGAGCTAGCCATCTATTAATACCTTGTTCGGACCAGAACTTTCAGCCTTATGAAGAAGTAAAAAATTGATCGATTCGTCAATGGATCTAAAAGATGATCAGTTTTTTCAACGATGGGTTCGTATTCTTCCTCAATAAATAGTATCATCACTTCACGAGTGGTTTAACTACTTTAAGAGTGAAAATTTCAATCAATCTGTCTAATAGAATCATTCAAAGTATTTTATAAATAGGTATTCGTTGTCACCTGCATAACTTAAGTAGCAGCGCATCTTCGAGAATGTATATATGTTATCAAAATAACTCGAACATGGGAAAATATATTCGAAAATTTGTTTTATTTCAGTTTGAATAAATTAATTAGCATATATTTACAATTGATACAAAAAATTTTACTCCTACGTTACTCTTTCATCTTGTATAAATACAAATAACAACTTAATAAATTTGCTAGACTATAATGGATATAATTTGTACAAAAAAAAACAAATGAGTTGGTAAATATAAGAGGTTTAAGTAGATATATGTACTTAAATTTTATTATTTATCTTGCTACTAAAGAACATATTGAAATAGCTTCTTCTTTGCGGAATGTTACTCTGCCTCCCCAAAAAACAAAAAAATGATGAATTCATTCCGTCAGTTATTTACGCCACAAACAGAAGTGAAAGTAAACCAGAAGCAATTGAAAATTTAGATGATAACAATAATTTTAATATAAATCGAATTACTATATACTACCATCACACCATATCGCTTTCCATTTCAAAATGAGCAGATCTATATGGTGAAACGAAAAACAGATTCAATATGTAAATTAGATGTTTATTATCTATACATACATTATATTATGTATATACAGGAAAGCCTATAAAAAATACATATATGGTATAGAGAGTAATCTGTCTGAAAGCAACTAGTTTGTTTTATATTGAATAAATTAACCCTTTGAGAATATATACTGGTTTTGATAATGGTCTTCGTTTTCTTTGAATATTTTGATACGATAAGATTGTGTACGAGTATATAATAGACAGCATGTTATAGTTTATCCAGTATAAAATTCGTTTAACATAATCGTCGATCAATTATAAAATTATATTTCTGTTAATTATTAAAATTTAATTGAGCGGAATGTCACTTAAATCGTATCCATATCCGTCAAAATTTTTGACTCACGTGGTAACCCAACTGTAGATATCTTTACACAGATTTGGGATTATTCTGTGTCGCGGTACCATCCGGTACTTTAATAATATGGGAAATATGTGGGGAAATCTGTATTCAAGGCTGTTTCAAATGTCAACGATTTAATTGCACCAGCACTTCTTTAATCTGGTTGTCTAACAAGTTTAGGTTGATGAATTTGTAGCATTCATAACAAAAGTACTAAATTAATCATTACTTACAAATATAAAGAACAGTCACGCCACAAATATTTGTAATTCACTAGCACAACAAAATGCATTATACATAAAGTCCGGTCGCATATGCCTGATGAAAACAACTGTCAATCAACGCCACTTCGGAGTTCCAATATAACTTTCATCAGCTGTCACGTTCACAACTATCATAGCATCATCATCATATCCTACAAATTAATTTTATATTGGACGGCACAGAAAACAAATCAAAATTCGGCGCTGACGCTATTCTTGGTGTTTCTAGCCATCTCTAAAGCCGGTGCTGCCAAAAACTGAATTCCACTTTACAAACATATGCTGATTTGACTGGCAATCCAAACATTATTTTAGCAGTACCAGCTTTCAATGTTATTAACGGTGTAAGCCATGCTGATGACAAATCGACCATGCAAGAATTCATGATTATTCCAACAAAAAATTCGGCCTTGATGCCACAGTTGTCAGTTATGAAAGTGGTTTCGCACCAAAATTTTGTGCAATGCTGAAGCACTTCATTTGATCTCTGATGCTATTGAAAAAGCTTGATACACTATGGTAAAGTAGAAATTGGTATGGATGTTGCCGTCTCTAAATTCTTCAAAGATGGTTCATACGATTTGGACTTCAAAAATCCAAACAGCCACAAACTGACAAACTCCCGACCACTTGATCGATCTCTACTTTGGATTTATTAAGCATTTCCCAATTGTTTCGATTGAAGATCCCTTGCACAAAGATCATTGGGATGCATGGACCAAAATGACAGCCAAAACACCTATTCAAGTTGTCGGCGAGGATTTGACTGTCACAAAACCATCTTATCCAAACCGCTGTCGATAAGAAAGCCCATAATTTTGTTTTATGGAAATTTCATCAAATTGGTTCACAAACTGAATCAATTCGTGACCATCAATTAGGTAAATCCATTGACTGGGGCACCATAGAATCATCGTTCCGATGAAACCGAAAATAAATTCATTGCTGATTTTGTCGTTTACTGGACAAATTAAAACTGGTGCACCATGCCGTTTGGAACATCTCACTATAAATACAATTAAATTCTTCGTATCGAAAAAGAACTTGGATCTGATGCTTAATTTCCGTAAAAGAATAAGCTACTCGTAAATTATTATTATATTGTTGTAACATTAGTTCATTAATTTATAAGAATCGATAAGTTCAGTTGAATTTTTTTATGGCATAAGCGACCTCTTCGCCTACCGAAAGGCGGCTTTCAATTTAAAGATCGCTGTATCCTTCGGTGCGGATCAGCATGCAGAATATAACCGAACCGGCGTACTTGCTGACTTTGATTTCATGCGCACGATATCAGGAATTCGCATTTAATTCCTGATCTCGTGATTGAACGGAACTTAGTATGTACCATCAAAGTCGCCATATATGAACACGCATGATTCTTCTCTCGAATGTTAGAAGCGAATGTTAGTCAAGGTCCAACTTTCACATCCATACATGACCACGGGTTTGATAAACACTATATGTACAATTTCACCTTATCGGTCGCAGTTTCGTGTCGGGAGTACGAACTAATATTATTAAATAAGTCGGTCTGATTTCTGTCAGCTCTAGCATTAAAGTTATCAATCACCAATTTGACATCGTGCTCAGGTATAGAGCCCATCAATAATCCAAATTATTGTAAAATGAGTATTTATCTTGGTGTTGGCTTACATGAATGGGCGCATGTACACAAACAATTGAGAGGTTGGCTGACTGAGATATCCAGTCCAGCATTGTTTACCTGTGGCTGTGGCCCAATGAGAAATCCAATCCCAAGATTTCTGAGGTCATCTCCACTGCGTAGCAACATATAGTCTTGGGACACAACATCTCCACTTTTATGCCATCGAGTTTCTGTGAGCGCTATGAGTTTCAACCGATACACTTTCATACATGTGATACGTCGTCAAACGTGCCAGATTTTCGATGTCTCGAACCTTAATCTCGTTTCCGGGTAATTAAGCGGGGGTCATTATTATTTAGGTTAGGTAAGGTTAGATTGAGTGGCTGCTACAGCACACTTAAACCGGCGACGGTCCGTTGTTATACCACAGGATCTTACTCCTCTTTTATCCCTATGAGAACCAGTTTGAGCTGCTTACGTAGCGTAATAAGTCTCGCACATTACAGTTTTCGAGATCAGAAAGGCAGTCCATTAAGAACTTACCCAAATATTCATGTCTTTTGTGTGTCAAAGCCGGGCACGAGCATATGAGGTGGACTACCGTCTCTTCCTCCTCCTCGTCCCTACAGCTTCTGCAAAAGTCATTTACTTCCAGACCCAGCCTTCTCGCATGTTCTCCAAGAAGGCAGTGTCGTGTGAGTATCTCCACGATCGTTTTAAGTTCACGTCTTTGTAGGAAGGTAAGTGCCTTTGAGCGTTTCAAGTTCAGCTTTGGCTAGACTTGTCTTGCAACTCTACATGAGAGGGTGTTCGTCCACCTATTGTTCGTTGCGGCTTCCTCCTCTTTTTTAAGCACAGTCTTGAGTGCGTTAATGGGTCTCCCCAACTTTGCCTTTTCCGGTAGCAGTTGGAGAAATGTACCGTGCCTCGCTAGTTCGTCCGCCCTGCAGTTTCCCATGATGTCTGAGTGGCCAGGGACCCAGACTACCTGGATGTTGAAATGCTCAATCATCTCATTTAGAGACGAGCGGTAACCGAACGCCAATCTAGACATTAGAGAAACAGAACCCAGCAACTTGATTGCCGCCTGACTGTCCACATAAATTGCGATATCAGTCGAGGATACCACATTATATCTCAACCAGTTCAGAAACTCCTCAATCGCTATCACTTCTGCCTGGTACACACTGCAGTGATCAGGGAGACGAACTGCTATATCTACCTCTAATTTATCACAGAAGACTCCAGCTCCCCCTTTATCGTGTAGCTTGGAGCCATCCGTAAAGAACTGCAATTTTTCAGTTTCAGCTGCCAACCCGCTCGCCCAAGATTCACTTTGGGGGCAGGTATTTCTGAACTTTTTCTCGAAGCACAGAGTCGGTGTAACATAGTCAGGATTCGCCAGTTCTTTCCTCAGCGATCTGACTATCGTCGAGTGTCCTGTCCGAAGACATTTCCACTGAGATATGGCTGATAGTCGAGTGGCCGTAATCGTCGCCATCTGCTTACCATAAATATCCACGGGGAGAAGGTGAAACAAGACCTCTAAGGCACTTGTAGGTGTTGTCCTCAGTGCCTCGCTTATAAGCATGCAGGCCGTTCTTTGCACCTTTTCAATCCTTTTCCTGTATGTTACTTTATCAAGAGCTGGCCTCCACACGCTCACTCCATACATAAGTACAGGTCTTACTACGGAAGTGAATAGCCAGTGTACCGGCTCCGGCGTCAGGCCCCATCTCTTACCGATGGCGTTCCTACTCGAGTACTATGCTATATTGGTCTTGTTTACTCTTTCCAGAATGTTGGGCTTCCAGCTAAGCTTACTGTCCAAGATTACGCCTAGTAAATCTTGCCTTGTCGGTAAAAGCTAGTCTGTTGCCATTTAGTAGAGGTGGATCTACTACGGGGATTTTATATTTCCTAGTAAATAGTACCAATTCAGTTTTAGATGCGCTAATTGCCGGGCATTAGGAGGCCATTTTGGATTACCTCCGCCACCGTGGTTATGTATTTCCTAGAGACAGCTATCGCTATATTATCTGATAAGCAATCACTCCGATCCCTTCTCTCTCTAGCTTTAATAGCAGCTCATTGATTGCTGTTCCAGAGGAGAGGAGACAGGACATCTCACTGCGGGGTTCCTCTAGTCACCCGTCTTCTGATGGTGGATTCCCCCAGCTCTGAGTTAATCATCCTGCACCCAAGCATGTGATTGATTAACCCACTTATTGGGTAATCCACACCTTAAAGTAGCGACAATCCCTCCAGAATTGCCACTTTCTTAACATTGTTAAGGGCGACCTCAATGTCAAGAAACGCCACCATACAAAACTCTTGCGAGAATAATGATTTGTCAAATTCTTATTATTATTTTGGCGGTATCTGATTTTTTTTTGGTTGTTGACATTTTTAACATTTATTGATTTTTACGGATGCGGGTCGTCAGCGATCCAATCAGATTTAGTCATTAATTTATTAAAATCAAATAAGTTCAATTGATATATAGATTTAATAATTTTAACGAACCATAAACTATTTATATGAGCTACTTACAAGCGATTTTCCCACCAAATACTTAAGAAAAAAATTAACCGTGACTGTGATACACAGATCATCCAAATCAATATATATGTATGTATAGTTATTTGAACGGTCTAAAGTAAATTAATTGTTTTTTTTTATGTTCTGGTAAACAAATCTTTCAAATTTTATGGATTTTTTAATAAATTTTTTTATTTGTTAAAAGCATCAATCATACCTACATACACAATTCTAAATTGTTGGAACATTAATTGTTAACACATTCATATATGGATTTACTTCAGAACAGCAAACAAATAAGAGAAAAATTGCAAATCACAAAATTAATCTTGTTTAAATATAAGAAATTGTTTATACTGTGTAAGTCTAGTTTGTGTATGGCTAGTTAAAACAAGAGGGTATATTTAAGTTCAAGGATGTCAGTTGAAAGGTAGTTATTAAAATCTACTTTGCATTTTATAAACAACGTGATATTATATTCTATAGTTACTGTGTAAATCTGTTTTATTTTTCGATATGCATGTATCGTACACAATATACAGTGCAACCAATTAGTCTCCGTACATTGTCAATAAAATAAGATAATTGACTTTAGAAGCTGATATGATTTATTTTAGTTATCTGTAGGGCCACCTGTGTGTTTAATTAATTCAGTCGACGACTTTGCATAGTTTCAATCAATTTTTTGGTTGTTTGTAGCTGAATTCGGTTCCATTCATCCTTCAAAACTTTAGCAAGGTCTTTGCTATTTTTAACAATACGATTTTTAATTTTGAGTTAAGCCCAGCGATGTTCGATCGGATTTGCAGCGTATATAGCTTACTGTAAATATGAATATGTATTGTAATCCGGAGTTGTTGCTTGCATTTTGTTATAATTGTATCGCTTAGTAAGTAGGCCGGTTTCGATCTGATGATAATGACGTCATTGAATGACTGCGTGATTGAAAACATCAAATCCATCTCATCAGGCATAAGCTACCGGACTCAATGTTCAAACTGTGCGATTCGTATTATATACATTCAGTTGTGACGCGACAGTACTAGTGAATTACACAAGAACTTAAACTCGAAATATCGATTTTTATTTTAATGTGGCGTCAGATGATTTTTTCAGGTCAGATAATTCAATTGTATTTGTTTTAGTTGCTCAGAACGCCACCATACATAATACATAAACTCCCCTGAAAGTAAATTCCCCCCCTCCGAATGAGTATATGATTATCTGGTGCCGATATGCGTTGAGGTAGGGGTGCCTGAATTCGCCCGCTTAGTAAGTAGCGGCTTCTTGCGACATGAAATGAACCTGACACTGCATTGCTGTATTATTTGTGGGTTGTGCACATTGGCCCACCTTATTTAATTTGGCTTTATTGAAGCATGAAACGAACTTCCTGGAAAGTATCTATGCGTCTTGAGCGCGAAACGAACTACCACGTATTAGAAAGAGAGGAAGAAATTCCATTGTGGAAATTTTAACTCTTTTTGCCATGTTAGGTTATAGGCAGGAAGTAGGATGAAATAAGTGGATGGTTTGTGTCAGAAGGTCTTGACGTGTAATGCCCTAAACCTAAAAACAGGGGCCGGTGGGATCACCAATGGTGAGTGTAGCTGTGATGTCGTATGTGATTACTTTGGGCAATTTTAGAGTAGCCATTCTTTGACCATTTTGCTGTATATTTTCGATTGTTATCTTGCTAAAAGATAAACGATCGACTTATACCAAATTTCCCCACTCTAGCGTATAAGTTTTGTTTGACGATGTCTAAATATAAATGTTTGTCAATAATAGACTCTATAAGATGCAAAGTTGTACAACTCCAAATATACTCATACATCTCCATAACATTAGGCCACCTTCCATATTTTACAGTCCCACATACATTTTTAGTTTTAATGGGTTCATTTGGATTTGGTCCACGCTTATAACGGGTCCACCTGATAAACAGAGTGGGCAAAAGTCCCACTACCATTTTGATTGCCTTTAACTTTGTTCAAAGAAGAGATAAGTATGTTTGGTTTTTTATAACAAGTTTATTTGGTCTTTATATTTTTTTCGTTACGATTCGAAAATTATATCGGCTAAATGGTAACCACGATTCACTATGCAAGATTCTGCTTTTTTAAGGCATTTTTCATGACATCCTGCAACATCTCAGGCTGAATTTCTTCAATTTCAAGACGAATCAAGACGTCTTTAAGATGGTAAATCGTTATCCCATACGAAAAAGTCTGGTACTGTTAAATCCGGGATCTGGCTGGCCATGCTAAATCGCCATTTCGTGAAATTAGTCTTCGTGGAAAAACCTCATTCAATAATTAAATTTTTGAACACCTTGGTCATTTTCAAAAAAATAGGGGCCAATATTTCCAGCATGAATACACCATACAGTTGTTTTAAGTGGATGCAATGATCTTTGATAAAATTAATTGAGGATTCTGTGCACTCCAAAACCGACTGTTCTGTTTATTGACGTGCCCAATGAGGTGAAAATGGGCTTCATCGCACATTATCAATTTAGACGAAAGTCTTCAATTTCACTGGACTCAACTCGTTGATCAGGAACACTCGGTAGCAATTTTAAGACTAATTGAATTTTGTACGGGAACATTTTCAAATCAGTTTTCAAAATTCGGCTTAAACTGCGTGCAGAAATGTGTAGCTGGGAAGCACGTCTCTGAATTGATGTTTCTCGAGACTCTGAAACACTATCGCGCAAAGAGCCACATTTTCAGGGCTACGAGACGTCCATAGTCTTACAGAACGAGGTCTGTCTGCTGTCGTACCGTACTGTCGAAAATTCGCATGTAAACTATAAATTGTGGTTTTGTGAGGCACTGGACGATTAGGATATTTTTACCGCAATTTGCGGAATGGAACGATTATTTTCAATAAATATTGTCAACATTTCTGCTCGTTCTTGTGGCGTATATTTATTCATTATAAAATTGGTCAGGAATATCAGTCAGGAATAACAAAGGATGTTTATTCGACCGATTTCTTGGTATATTTTCAGTGTACGAATACTAATTAGTTGCACTGTATATAGGTAAGGAGATTTGATCTCTTGTACTCTTATATAAAACATTAAATCAATTACACTATACTATACTATATTATCATTTATACGACTTTATATAATATATATAGATAATCCAGTTCAAGACAAAAACACAATAGTGAGTCTTTCAAAAATCTTATTTATTATCTTCACTCTAAAACAGCGCGAACTATAAAAATAAAATCAATTCGAGAAAGAAGCAAGTACAAAAAAAACGTTGAAATTAAGATTGAATGGAGTCGTTTCTTTTCAGAACGAAAAAAAATTATATATATTTAAATTAATTTAATAAAGTAATTCTCGTAATAAAATTAAATTAATTAAACTTTAATACAGCACATCCTGTTTTTAATAGAATATGGAAAATAATAAAACCAGTGTTGACTATACTTGAAAATAAATAAGCTATTTCAAAAATGAAATGAATTTGTGATCTGCTGGTACTTAACCCTATGATAAGCAAAATTTATCTTCGTATCTTGAATTGTGGGATGAACATGGTCCACTATAAAATTGACAGATAAACGACGTCAGTTGTCCTTGTTCTCTATTATCGTCTATTGAAAGGGGATAGATAGGCTCGCATGGATCTTTCATTTGGAAGTGGTTTTATCACATAACAGATGGCCAAAATAGGGAGATATGGATGTTATGTAGCAAAAGTTTCCTATGCAACTGATGTACAAATTGATGTTTTTAAAAATTACAAATTGATTCACAATTGTTTGTGCATCGTAATCGTGAATAATTAACTCAAAAAAATTATATGAAAATCTTCGTTTACTAATCTAAGGTATTCCCTCTTTTCGATTAAGCACTTCGGATAGCTGCTTAGGTACTGAGTCTATTAATTTCCTTATATAATCTGTGGGTATATTGTTATACCCCTTTACTATTGTATTCCACGTTTCATCTTTCACGTGTAAGCCCAAACATTCTCTGATATTTAAACCAGGACTATGAGGTATGGTCATTCTAAAACATTATAAACCTCATTAGCTCAACACCAATATACGAAATAATCGCCCACGTTGCACAGTGGGCAGGATGCGAAAAGGGATTTTTATAATCAATCGTTTGGGCGGTGCGATCAGGGGTGCGAATGAACTCATCTAAGACCCTGTTGAGTTTAAAATCCGTGTTCCGTCCCATCATCCGTGTCAGTACTATAGACTATCATGGAGCTATCCAATTTGCAGATAGTTTCTACGTAAAATTGGAACTATAGCCGGATCGTCAAGTAAAAAGTGGGATGTCACAATGCAGCAGTTGAGCCTGAGTGATGGCTAACAAATAAAAAAAATATAGGAAATATTGTCCCATATCATTATGTGGCTGCCGCCATCACAGCATGTTTCAACAATTGCTCTGACAGAGATGAGTAATACAACTTCATTCCCCGAATTCCATCTAATGAAAATATAGACTCATTCGTCCATAAATTTTTCTCTAGAACTCCAATGACTTGCTGATATAATACAAATTTCAAATGTTGTGTTTTATTATTTTTGAAAATGTGTGCCTTCATTTAGTGATGCATGTCCTGATACCTTGTTCGTTCAACCTACGGCAAATAATAGCTTGCCTAATTTTATTTTCCCATTAAGAATTAATTGAGTATGGGATATTTCGTTCAGTTGCAGATGGATTAACTCTCACAGCTCTAGCAATCAGTACATCTTCCCTTACACTTGTTTTTTCGTTAACTGCGTTTTCCTCCCACGTTGACAGAAGCAATATTGACATTGACAGTAAACCATGAATATTTTGTTTTTTAATTTGTATTTTTGTGACAATTATATTTTTTTGATAATTCACTGGCCAAAATTCCATTTTTGTAATTAGCTACCATAGCTGTTCTAGCTTCCTGATTGAATCGCAAACTACTGAAGATTTGCTTGTTTTAGACAATAATAAACAATATTTACATTTGCCGTTCCAAAAGTCATGAAAATTCGGTTTTTCTGTTCCCGGAGACAATTGGGCGTACAGCGACAGATCATCACGACCCCTATGCACTAGCCGTTTAGTCTATTATCAATCTTTTATTGAACCTGACAATGTTTCTCGTCAGTATATACATCATAAAAGTTGAACAAATTGTTCTGCTTCCAAAATGGTTCAGCCATATGCGAACAATAGCAACTAAATAGCACATGACAAGTTCTGTAGATTCTACGCCCGAATCGCAAAAACTGTCCATTTTAAAGACCACAATGCTCAATACCACTCTTTTATGTCGTATTGTGACTTAGTAGAATGGGAGTGGCATACTAGCACGAGCTTATTTTTATTAGTTCCAGAATGCTCCGACATTCACATAAGATATATATAAAAATATGTATAAGAACTATTGATTTGCACTAGGAAGCTTAAGTAATGAAAACTATCCATCTGAATAACATAGTTTTGATTATTCAAACATCAACCCCTCATTCGAGAGGTTATATGGAGTAATGGTAAAAAGAAAAGCTGGTTCGAATCCAATTAAAACCATGCCATACATTATTTGTTGGAGTTCAGTTTTGAAGAGAGAGAGATGTTAGTCTATGTAGTATCTTAAATAAAACATGTGAAGACCAGTGTCATAACACTTACCAGTGCCAAAGCGGCCTAGGTAGTGTTGGATAATTGTTGGATAGTGTTGGATAATACACAATTAGGGAAGTGTAATAAACTGTGTGTCAATAATCCCAATACGAATCTTAGCAGAATCGTAACAATATATATAATAATAATATCACTAAGATTTCGAATAGTCAACTTTTTTTAGCGGTTTTTTCAAGCCATTGTTTCCCTGTACACGTTAACAATCTGACTCCATCGGTTTAAAGCATTGCTTTAATTTGATAAACGATATCAGGAATTCGCATTAATCCATCCGGATTCTTTTCTCGAAAAGTCGATTGATGTATAGAGGATATAACTAACACCCGATTAAACGCTTTAGTGGATCAAGTATCTTTTTCGAATAGTCGAATTATGAACCACATTTAAATACTTTGTCTTCCAGATATTTATATCCAGATGTTTGTAACGATCTAACATTCTTAATGAACTTTGCACAATATGTATACGTAAAATATTATCTACATGTTGGCATAAAGCTCAAAACTTTCAATACGTGCTGGCCAAATTCTATTGAAATCAATATTAGGAATGAACTGTATCATAAAGATGACCAAAATAAGAGATATTTCTGAGATCTAGGATTATAGATAAGCTTAAGATATGAAGCTCCCAGATCTCGGAAACATTTGCTCGTAACATCTATATATAGGTCAAAAGAAATTACTAATCTATTCTCCTCACAAAGTCGCCTCATCAATTCAGTTAATCGTATTTTAGAGAGGAAATTATAAAATACACTTAGCGTTCATTCTAAATCAATTTTACTTATTAGTGTTGTATAACAAGATAAATATATCAACTTCATATATCAATCAACAGTCATAAGTGTGTAGAATACTCGAAACAAAATAAAAACTTCAATAAAATTCAATTAGGGTTTCGTATATAAAAGCTCGATCCATATACACAAACCAATGAAATGTATGATACCATTAGAAAAACGAAATGTATACAAAGACTCGTGGTATACGAGATGGAGATACCTACATCAAACAAAGTACAATATGACATGCCTAGTTTAACTATAATTATGACTATATACAGTATCGTTCCTATCACCATGGGAATCAAAGGGTTTGACTATATACATGTATATAGTCGTATAAGTACTTTTTAATGATTATTTATTCTCGCTTAGCTCAACATATAAGAAAAGAATATCTATTTCCTTTGCGACGAGATTTTCAAAAGAAAGCAAAAGGCAACCAAAATAACTAAAAAAAAATTATATGAATCTTAATTTTAAAGACACTTAGTAGAAATAAGATTTGACTTTTGTATTTATATTCGAGAATTAGAATTATGTCAAAAATTATTTAAATGATGTATATAAGTGTACCAGTGTATGAGATAACGAATCATGTTACAATAATTTGGATAATCTGATGGGCTCTATACCTGAGCACGATGTCCGATTGGTGATTGATGACTTGGCTGGCAGAAACCAGACCGACTAATGTAATCATATAGGTCCTCACTCCCGACACGAATGTACTTTGCGGTCGTATATGATCTCAAAATAGCAATTACATACTTACCTTATATTATAAAAACATCCATTTGAAAATATGAACACATCCACGTAAAACATCCCGAAGGCAAATTGACCATGTGTTGATTTCAAAAAAGCGGGCTCGGGTTGTTCAAGACGTGAGATCGTATCGGTCGTCAAAAAAATTCATAGGCAGTGACGAATTATCTTGTCATTGCAGAGCTACAATGGAAATTCTCGTACAAATCAGGGAGAAAAGGGGATTCTCCAATGCGATCTGAAGATCTTGTCAACAATAGCATTTTGCGATCTGAAGAAGTGAACAGTGTCTGGGAGGTATTGAAAGCCTCGGTTGTCGATGCGTTGCCCAGTACATTCTCGGTATAGTGAAAACTATGCCCAAAAATGATTTGTTTGACGACAAGTGTCGTCTTGCTGTCGAGCAACGCATTATAGTCCACAATGACGCGCAGACTCGGTTTACAATTGCAAGAAGAAATAAAGCAGTTCTTACTAGGAGGACAGCTAAACGAATTTGGAGACAGAAGAAGCGCGAATGGTGGAAGGCTAAGAATTGCACCATACCTTAAGATCTCGGCCAACGGCCATTCGGGACCGGAATGGAAATCTCTGTGTTAACGTCGATGCGGTACTCGATACATGGCGTGAACATTTCTCTGCCCAACTTAATGTTCCACATGCATCACAAGCTGTATTTTAATGCCTTCAAATTAAGACCGCAGAGATATTTCATGAGGAATTCACAATCGCCATGCAGAGATTAAAGAAAAATCGTTCACCAGGAGTTGATTGCATTAATTCAGAGTTCTTGATATTCGGAGGGCTAACTTTATGGAACTGCCTTTTCGACCTTGTTTGATTGGTGTGGCGAAATGAAGTTATGTGCCTTTCCTGACAATCGAAAGTGACCGCGTTATGACCAATTTTCAAGAAGGGTGATTGTTGGAAATTCGAGAATTGTCGCGTTATATATCTTCTTCATATAACTAACTGCCAAACATTATCTTGGGAAGAATTACTCCTCTGGCGGAGGAAATTATCGGTGACTACCAAGGATGATCCCATCCAAAGCGGTCACTGATCAAGTTTTTTCTAAGTACTACGAAACATCTCTCGGTGTACACCAGGTATTTCTAGATTTGAAGCAAGCCCATGGCTTAATCGATCGAGAGGGACTATATGGTATGATGAGAACATGCTATCGAGAAATTTTGGAATTACTTCTGGTGTTCGACAAGGAGATACGCTGTCCCCGATACTTTTTAATCTCATATTGGAATAAATCCTTCGTAAAATTGGAACAACTCAAGGCTAATCAATTTGGAGCAAACACTCAAAAACCAAATCGATGGGGCAAAGTAAAGTCAACTGGCTCAATTATTGAACAAACTGTCTTTTTTGCACCTTCAAACTAAGATTTCTCTTCAAAATACGTCACAATGTGTCATATGAGAGACACAGAGCTTGAGAACGGTGACGAATTGATTGATTGTGGTCTTCACGTACACTTCGAACTGCAGCAGCAACATTCACATTAGAATGAAAAGGTGGTTCGAAATTGATTGATTGTTTTGCGGATAGTGAGTTCAGTAGGACGATTATGGACACAATATTTTTCTACAATTTTTGAACACAAATGTCAAATGAACTCATATTCGTGACGCATGAATCCCAATGAGAGTTCTAATTGGAAAAAGTGTATCTTATTGGACCACTATTTATTTACTACCGAAAATAATATTAATGTGTCGAGTGTCGCGTAACCAAGACGTTTGCTATATGTATATACTCCAGAAAGATTTAGAAATTTGTCACATTTGACATGTATTTTGCAAGACGGCGATAAGAACGGCCAAAGTTACTCGGTAACATATTATAGTGAGAATTATATTTATGATAAGCAATTAAATCACCATTTATTAATCTTAATGCGTTGACATGTCATAAAATTAATCTCAATTGCTGTATAATATAAACAAAACTATTTAAGAAATTTAACAGAAGGCGATAAGTCTATATAGTCTGATATATTGTTTATAATTTAAAGTGCCCGATTATGATATGAGATGTGATTAAGTAATGCGATATTGATCTTAATATATTCTCTATGATTTAATGAAGTAGCCGTTCATTATCGCCGAACATGATCACGTTTCTAATCTGCTTGTGTATGTTGAAAACAAAAATTCAAATTACATATTTCAAAGAATAGATTAGAGAAAAGAAGCATATAAAAAACATGTTTGCATCACATGCATCATATTATTGAAACCACAGAAGATGAATATTTTAAATTGCTTAAATTCCTTCATATACTGTCTTACTGCTTTACACTTCATGTGTTTGTTTATAATATGTTGTACAAAAATTTTCAATAATACATGGTAGTAAGGTAATATGATATTATGTTGAACCTGATACATATTGCAAACTAAAACATATTTACTGTAGTGTACGAGTATATACATACTATATACGTATACATGTATAAGAGGTAAATCATTTCGAATCATTGATTTTCTATAAATAGGATTTCATGATAATGCTAGTATTTTATTAAGAGATGAAATATGCTCGGTACACATATACAGAATATCTTTATTACAAATATACAAGATTTTGGTATATAAAGGGTTGCAATAGTAAAGAAAGTGGGTTGTGGAAACGATATTATCCACAAATGTAGTATATTTCCGAACTGATCGTTAACAAAATTATGAGGAAAATGATTTATGTCACAATGTCAATAGAGTCTGAACTATTCAAAATGCGCTAAATGAAATCCAAAAAATGATTTGATCCAGAATAGTTAAAATAGGACTCGATTGACCATTGTGACATATCCTCCCATCATCAAATATAGGAATCATAATCCAAAACAGTCTATGGAAAGAGTATATAAGACAGAACCACAAGAAATGCTCAACAGTTTCTTTTTGACGTCCCCGCACTGTTCGCAGTTTGCATTGCCTGGCATAGTCGATTCAAAAGAATAAAGGAAACAGATCAGAAAGGAGACAGATACGACGATCTCTGCAATTCATCTCCTGTAAGACAATAGCGTGAGCAATCTCTGAATTTAGCATTTATAAACAGGCACCAGCCAGATAACAGCATAGTGATCTATCAGTTAAATATCATCATAACGCCACTGGAGAGGTGGGTAATAATTACACGAAATAATTTCTCGAAAACATGCTTCAACACTAGAGTATTCGAGGACATGTGGCAGTTATGTGCCAAGCCCCTCTCCATATTTGGCAGTGCACAGAATTGATTGTATCTATCTTATAGGCGAAAAACTGCACTGCACACCCTTTGATTCAAAAAACAAGCACCAGCAACTCACGGCCATCTGAAGAGCTACATAGCTATTACAATACTCAGCCAAACAAATCTTTGAAGGCGGTTTAGAGGTTTCTCTCCAACTCCACTCAATGTTATGGGTCTGATAACTAACCTTATACATGCGCCTTGATTTTAAGCCACATGATTTACCAAATGTGTGTTGGCATTGCCTTGTAAGTCAATGTTATATATGCTTTATTGCAAAAAATCTTCCGATCTAACGAAATACCTTTCTTAAAAGTGTGGGATGGGATGAGCTCCAATTTTTGGAATACTTAAGTTTCCGAGAGACCTACGCATTGTGAAAACACTAACTCCGATTTCATAGGCTTGACTGATAGTCCTTATCACTACACAAGGCTACAGTATTATGGTGATGTCATTGGCATAACCGTGACAGTAAAATCGGTTATCGTATAATTGGACAAACAGTGAGTTGACTACAAGACACCGCAAGATTCGAGTGACAAAACTTCCTCTTGAGGACATCTCTTTCGAGCGGTCACCATCACTGTCTAAGTCGTTGCATTATTTCTCATTGACCTACGCATGGCAGTAAACCACCGAATAAGAGATCTCTATTGGCATGTGTTTGAGTAGCAGAGGTCATGGCACTGAAAGAAGCGTTATATCCAAAAACGCTCCGGTTACTGACTGTTATGTTCGAAAAAATTGTGGCATAATTCCACAAACAAATAACTTCTAAATATAAGGAGGAATAGCCTTGAAAGTTGTGGAATATGAGTAAGGTCGCGATAAGTTAATGGGTTAGTGTACGCGAAACATGTAGTAATGGTCAAACGAGGAACTGGTTGTGATTCAACCGAAAACCATGTAACATTTTTTGTTGGGTTTTAGTGGTAGCGAGCAAGATGTTACCTCTGCGATCCCTCAACCGGTAATGATAGTCGATTTCATAAGAAATAGTTACGAGATGATAAGCGAGATAACACTATACAATGAGTAATACAATATCATGGGAATACAGGGACGCATGGAAACATCTCGAAATATGGTGTAGTATATTTATGCAACACTACTTTGACTCTTGTAAGCAGAATGGAAACATAATCAGAATGTATCGGATGTATCGGAAGTCGTATTAAGGTGTAGTGAAGACTAGTGTTATAGCCTCCACAAATGCCAAGTTGTTAATCTTTTACAATTTATTGTACGATTTGTGAAAGGGGCTAACTCAATCACCGTGCTTCGAATCATTTCATTCGAATTTTGACGAAAAAGCTAGTGTATACAATTGGTAATTTAAACACGAACAATATTCGGAAGACTCAAAGACGAGCCTCGTCCAAAAAACGTTGTTGTGCCATACAATATTGATGCTGTAAGAAAACTGATGAAAAGGATCGTCATAAGACTTATTGTGAAATAGAGACGTGTCAAGGCAACACTAATAATATCGCGATAGATATAGTTTAATTTTCATCCCAGGATTTACTATCATCCCAAGATTTTGTATCAGAATAAAATAATTTATAATAATACCAGGATAGTACATATTTTAACTATCACGACAGTTTTTTACCATGACGCAACGGTACGATTCTACTCTAATTTTAAGATTCATAACATAATTTTGCAACCCTCTGAGATAACACTTTATTAATTCGAACTATATGTTGCTCGGAACCTGCACGATTCAAATGATATCTGTTTATTGTGGTATTTTAACCAATTTTTGTATTTGTATTTTAACCAAATATAAGTGTTTTTTCTTATTTTATTTATGGACGATATTGTTGAACTAACCAAAAAAAAATGTAATAAAAATTATTTTCTGGGATGATAGTAAAAAACTGTCGTGATAGTTAAAATATGTACTATCCTGGTACGTATAAGTTATTATTCTGATACAAAATTTGGGATGATAGTAAAATCCTGGGATCACAATTAAACTATATCCATCGCGATATTATTAGAGTTAAAATTGCTTTTATCTGGGATGAAATCATGGGCTAACTTTATAAAACATCAGCGTACAAACGATGTTACATGAACTTTTAAAAAAGTTTTTGTATCGATTGGTGTCACGAAATGCTTGAAAAAATTTTTTGAGGTACTTCAAAACGTATAATACATTGAATAGGTGACGAGTCATGGATATGTGTGGTATGCAAAAAAATGGCAATCGCCTATTTGGATCTTACAAATGGTACTTGATTTCTTCATGAAAACCGGCCATGTGGCTACTATGGCTCTTAAAAATAAAAATATCGTCAATTCAGTTTGGTATACGACCATTTGTTTGCATAAGGTTTTCAACAAATTGAGAGAAAATAACCCAACATGGTGACTCATTTTTCATCACGATAATGCGAGCTCACACACATCACAGCGCTTTCCATTACAAGCGCTCAAAAACCATGTTTTAAGGTTGATTCGCGAGGACGGAAATTTTTACCCTAGCTATTTGTATTAATGCTAAGAAGTTAGAAACTTATAGATTATTGCTCAAAAATCGGTCATAAGTTGGCTTGACACTTGTAATTTTTCTATTTAATTGGATTGGATTTATATACAAATATTGTGATTTTGTGCGATTATTTTATTTTGATTGTAATTTTTTCGTGTTGCAATTAATTCACTTTATTAAGAATATTACATAATTTTGAATAAATTATACCAAGAGGGCTTTGATTATACTTACGTCAAAATGTCTAATAAATGACGTCACTACACACAAAAATAAAATGACGTAAAATGAAATAACCGCTAAAAAATATAGCTATCAAAATTATAATGAGCACAATTGTTGCTTAATTTAATCTATTTTGTCATAAATAGTTGGCATGCTTGTCGGATATTTTGCTCAAAGATAAGTATTTTTTAACTCAACCACGGCTAAAAAGGGGAGTTTCCTTTTGTTCTATGCCTATTTTGATTGATTTAGGTTAGGTGAAATAGCTAGGGTAAAAGTTTCCGTCCTCGCGAAACAACCTTTAGAGCTATCATTTTCGGACAGGCAAAAGTTTTTCGACAAATGGTTGGAGCGTATGCAAAAGCAATTTGTGATGAATAATTTGAAAAACTTTTACGGCACAGTCCTCGAATACTATATAATAATAATTTCTTATATTATGTAATATGTTTGGTCGATAACATAAAGACTTATATATAGTAGGAAATGTGTCATCGGAAGATTTGTATAGATCAATTTTGTATAACTTTTTATGACAACAAGCTAACTAAATTGCTGCCGGTGAAAAAAATTCTGAATTTCATAAAATTCTAAAAATAACCCAAAACCAATACCCCGCGATAGTCAATTATGTTTGTTTATTCATTTCAGTAATATTATAACCCAATTTGAACACCGCGCAATACCAAAATCAATAAATTAAACATAAATTAATTTTATGAATCATAAAAAAATAATATGTTATTAACAATATTTCTATATATATACACACACATACACACAAAGCGTATAAAGTGTTAGAGTTTGACTGTAGATATCGATAGTTAAAATTTTGGGGATACCATCTCACTGACTATTTTATACGATTCGTATATACGAGTATATTACCACCCATATCATTATACGATTTAATTGACCAATATTGTCGTACATTATCGTATATTATCGGTATTAAGATAAAATGTAAGTGTGCCTTAAGTGGATACATAATTAATGACCATTATTTAAGATAAAATTTATTTTAATTGAATAAATATATTTACATTTTCTTTGTCTTACATCTACGATCTTGAGATATACGAGTATGTGTATTTATATAAACACACACACACACGAGACAAGTATGTACTAAAGACTTTTGTTGTTTTCTTGACTTTGTACTCGAACAAGTAAGTTTTTTTTGTAACATTAACTTTTGTATATTTGATTTAAATGTTAAGAAAACCAAGAAAACCCAACTCAGAAGAAAAAAAAAGGTTACAGTGAAATTAGATTATGATGTGGTGGTGGATGGTTTTTGTATTTATCTTATACAAGAATTTAAGTTACTTTTCTAATCAACGTGTGTATGTTGTAATCGAATAATGGAAAATTACGTAATTTTGAGTTCGAGATAAATGTAAACCAGAACTGTGCAAAACGCTTCGACCTTATATCTAGTGACAGTGACATTACAAAGTTTACTATTTTCAACCATCGATGGTGACCAAGCGAATAGAGCAACGATAAAAATCTTGTTGTATGTATCTAATTTACATTTATGCCAATGATAATTTATACGCATACGCTTAATTTATGATGACAAACGGATTTATAAAATATTATATATTTGTGTAGCAGTATGAGACAGCACATCGAGTGAAATACGAGGGCGGAGTGAGAAGTCTGGTAAAAATGAAACAAGGAATAATTACATTTCACCGTAGTCGCCATTTATCTCGATACACTTAGTCCAACGTTTTCTCAATTTTTCGAACGCTTCCGAATAATACGATTTCTCCAACCCTTCCAAATAGGTGTTTGTTGAATGATCCACTCATTAGAGTCGAATCTCTTTTCGCCGAATGTGTTCTTCAAGTTCGGACACAGAAAATAGTCGCTGGTGGCCAAGTCTGTAGAATATAACGAATATGGAAGCAATTCGAAGCGTAACTCATGAATTTTTGCCAACAGTTTTAAGTTTCATCTATAGTTATTTATATAAAACGACGCAAAAACACCTTTTTATTTTCGCTTGAACATCGCTAAATCTATGCAACTGAAGTTGTCACACGTGTTTGTTTTGATCGATTGTAAGCAAATCTGATACGCCTACTATCTCAACTATCTCGCGCACTTGCACTCTGCGGTCATGCAATACCGTAACATGGATATTGTCAACCATTTTTGGTGTGGTGACTTCAATTGGGCGTCCTGAACTTGTCACTCAGCCCTCGTAAAAGATTTTTCCAATTTAATCAGGACCGAAGCGAAAAATAATATGTGCTAGTGGGTAAAACAAATATAATAACTGGGTGAAATTGGATTCATTAACTTTTAGATGGAATATGTCTATGTATATACCAGTTATATGTACATATGTATACCGGATATATAAATAGGAAACAGCGACATAAACCTAAATTGACATAAGACATAACTTACTGACTCCAAGAAATCTAGTAGATCTGTATGATGTCATCGGCACAGATTTATAATTATAGTAATTATATGTCGGTGTTGGAGACTATTCATGAAATTTCGTTTCACGACAACGTGTAGAAAATTATATAACGAATGGACTAGTTTTAACTCTAATATGAAAGAGCTTAAAGCTCAAATTTAAGTCATAATAAATTACAAAACTATTTTTATTAATATATAATATATTACCCAACACTGATTAATACCTAGCTGGTTTACATCCACTAATCTTGTTGCTACTTTACACTGGTTTCAGGAAATCATTTGATTTGATTTTTTAAGACCATTCAAACCATTGACATCGCCTTAACTTTTTCACATTATTTTGTTAATTAGCTCAAATCATAAAATCATTAAATGACATCGGTTCCAATACGTAGTAAATTTATGTCAAAGTTACATTTTGACCACACATTGGAGCAAGTTATAACCCATTCGAACGTGCTATTATTTTTAGACATATTTACATACGACATTAACATTAGTTTAAAACTATCAATTTGAGGGTTACGACCCTTACGACTCTATAGGGTTAAAAAGACTAATTTTAAATCGCAGTTTTGAGATGACTATGAAGTTTTATTCATTAATGTATTTTACCGAAGACCAATTTGGTTTTAGTAAAGGTCACATCCGAGCTTTCAACGAAACTGAAAATATTCATTAGCGCAACTTCTTTCGGTGCCAATTTTTTCGGTCTTTCCACAGTACCCCAGAACGGTATATGGCTCAAAACCTCTTATCAAAGCATAAAACAGGGCATAATTCTCCAGTTTTGCACTAAATCACTCGATTATGTTTAAGTATCCTTTCTAATGGCGTTTCCACTGATCTGGTGCAGATACTCACGACCATATATATTACCTATTCCAGTATTTTCCTGCATGTTACTTTGTCGAAAACTAGCCACCAAATTCCATATATAAAAGAATAAATTTTGCTAGGCGATGAACGTAGTTCATACCCAAGTACAAGACTTCCCTTGTATACAATACTATTCCAAGTACAAGACTTTCTTCACTCTTTCTAAAATATTTGGCTTCCAGCTTAGCCTACTGTCCAAGTTGATGATCAGAAATTTCGACTGATCAAAAACTATATGGTGCCTTTCAAAACTACAGATCTTTTTATTTTTGAGTAAAGCGAACCAGCGTATTTTTACCAACAAAAAAATATCTCGTTCAATTCAAGAACATTTCAACTCAGTGTAGAAAAATTGATCAAATGATTGGTCAGTCCGTATCCTAGTAAGACCACCTCTATAAGTGATTTTATGGTCTTATAATCCTCCTTACCTTATGCATGGTATTTCATGCATAAGGTAAGGAGGGTTGTATCGACCTTCTTCTTCTTGCAGTACGTATCCTGATATTTATTAAAATAGGTTTGCAGTATATTGCCAATGCCTCAGCCCAGACTTTAAACCTCATCTCTTTCCAACGGAATTTTTACACAAAAACAAGGCGTTTTCACACTTTGTATAATGTATTTGACTTTCAGCTAAACCAAAATAGTCCTCAGAAATTTATAAAAATCAGAAATGATAAAAATCTGTATGGGGGCTTTCGAAACTAAGGAACTTTGCATTTCTTAGTAAAGAGCACCAACTCTGTTTTGAAGGGGTTTACCGATAAATCATATATGGTCCATTCATAATATTTGAAAGAGACCATCCTTAGATGTGATTTCTTTTCTATAGAGATGGTCTTGCCTGCAAATGGTATAGAAGAGAGTATCCACCGACCTCTCCTTACAGTACGTAATATGATATATCTATATATATATATATATATATATATATATATATATATATATATATATATATATATATATATATATATATATATTTATATATATATATATATATATATATATATATATATATTATATATATATATATATATATATATATATATATATATATATATATATATATATATATATATATTTGGCTTGCAGCTACGCTTACAGTCCAAGATGGGCCTCAGAAACTGTATGGTTCCAACCTAAAGAGGATCACCAGATGGGTTTACAGACAAATCATACTTGGTCCATTCATAACCTTCAAAAGAGCATTTCTGCTCGGAGTTGATCCTGCTTTAAGCATATGATTGATTAGTTCGAATGCAGGCAAGACGAGAAATCACTTCTATAGATGGTCTTACATTCATACGGTATCAAGGAGATAATCCACCGTTACAGTATGTATGCTGACTGATATGAGCTCTTCTTACAGTACATATGCCCCTTACAGTACATATATATTAGTACACGTCTGCAATATAAAGCCAAGGTAGTATAAAGACTTCATGAACCATCTCTTTCCAACTGAGTTTCTACACAAGTACAAGGCTATCATGGCCTTTTCTTCACTCTTTCTAAAGTATTAAGCTTCCAGTTAAGCCTGTTGTCCAAGATTGTGTTTCTAAAGTATATAGCTTTCGGCAAAGCCTACTGTCGAAAATGGTGTTCAGAAATTTCACCTTAAGAGTAAAGAGGGCCAGTTCTGTCTTGGATGGTTTTATCGACAAATTCCTAATAATTGAAAGAGTGTTTTGCATTACCCTTCTTGACTTTTCCAGATTTTTTCCAGTTTCAACAGCAATCCATTGATTATTATATTTCAGAAATGTATGCAGGCAAGACCTTCTAGAGGTATCTCTTTATCAACTAATTGTTGGTATAAATAGAAATCCAGCTCATGGAGGCATCGATCGTGCCACTGTCTATTTAAGTAACATCCGGCCACAAAACTTTCAAATACAAATACTTTATCCTTATTGACAAACCCTAAAAATAAATTGACCGATTTTTGAATGGAATGTTCTGAATTTAAAATTATGAATTTCAAACGACTCAAAACTCATAAACAACTGACAACTCCACAGTTAAAAAAACACAAAATAAATTACTTAGATAATTTGCAAGACATAAATAAAAATTAATTCATGCGAATCAATCGGCACAAGATTACATATATACGACTATATAAACGGAGGCATGCACGTTTATGTAAATATTCAATTATCATTTAAAATATTTACGTGTACCATATCGTATCGTACGTGAGTCTATCAACAACACAAAAATATTGCAATTTGAGTATTTTTATATTTTTACAAACTTTCCGCACTCCATCATCCACACCGATTCACAGAGTGAGTAGAAAATAGAAAAGAAAATCAAAATATTTTTATTGTACATTTTCTTTCGTGGTGCGGTGGCTGTAAACATCTTTTGTGTATCTTTTTTAATTTTCTATATATCATGATGAACAATTCTAAATTTAGAATATAAAAAAATGTATCTCTTTACACATATTTACATATGTACACATCTAGAAATGTATTGTACATAGTGTATAGGTATTTATAAATAATCATCATCGATCAACGAACGTACATACATAATATTATGTCGTACGATGAGCATAAAGAATTTCTTTAATTTTCAATGAATGAAACGACCTTGCAACATATGCGCGACACAATCATAAATCTTATTTATTGAGATCTAAATATATTTTATGGTGACAAAACAATCGTAGATTAGTACAAATCTACACACGACATTTATGTATATGACGTATAGACATTAGAATAGTTATAACATGCTTTTATATTTTGAAATCACAAATATTTTTAACACACAATGCGTGATAAGCTTGAGGTAATCAAATCAGGTAATAAATATTATATACAGTTGTAGAACAATTGAAGGAAACTAAGTAATTAAAACTTCGCATGAATGCGCGATTAAATTCTATATATATGGATATAAAATGACAGATATTAAACACACCTATCCTATATAGTGCGACTGTCATAAATTAGCTTCCGAAATGTTCATTCAAAATGGATTAATATTCAACTACATATACCTAACTGACCACAAACTAAAATCTTAACTATAAACAGCGCTGGGCAACTGGCAGTCCACAAAACGTTTGCTGGTGGCTCACGAATTATTCTAAATTTTTTCAAGTCGATCTCTAAACGACCTCTTCGCCTACTTCCTGCCCTTTGATTTTATGCACAATATCTGGAATTCGCATTAAATTCCTGATTTCGTGATTGAAAAGAACTCGATATGTGCCATCAACGGCACTCAAGATTTGGTTAAGACTCGTTGGTTTTGAGATCAACAGAAGTTGAACACTGTTCTAGTGGACCAAGTATCGCTTCCCCTCCATTGCCATTTCATCCAATCACACAGATATCAAATGCATATGCAAAAAGTTTATTGGACTGTCGGAATAAAATGTTTCACTTTTACAAATGATGTATTATACATCATATTAAAAAGTGTCGGAGACAGCGCATCTTTTTGTCGAGCACTTCAACAAATTGCAAAATTTCTCGATTGCCTATTCTCAACATTTACACGGCATTGTGTCTGCGTTATTATCATTTTGCACATATGTATGTATTTGTTTGGTATTCCTAAATAATTGAAGCGCCTACTATAGCCTCTCCCGATTGATCGAGTCATATGCTTGACTGAAATAGTTGAGCAAATAGGTGTATTTTGTTTATATTACTTCTGAGCATCACTGCTCAGCCTCAATTCCGGAGAAACCATTATATATGACTTTTCAAAATACGTGTTTCTTTCTCAGCTCTGAAGAATTAGAGTAGTAACGTTTGCGATTTACTGTGTAGTAATCGACCAGTAAGTTTAAGCCATAAGTTTTCTTAAAAAACAATCGACTGCGAGTTAATACATGTTGGACAGAACTGTTCCAAAACATCGCATCGATTAAACTTCCATAATCAATATAATAATAATGTTTATGTATTCAAAAGAAAACAAAATCGAATACGTGGTCTGTATACCAATAGTGAGGCTTTAAAAATGTAAAAGCCTAATTGTTATCTGGGATGAGAACATTTATTTTGAAAGACGTATTATACGATTGTTACGATTTGCAATACGATGAATATGAATACACTTGATAATATCTTTTGGTCATCTTCAAATCTCATGGTTGTTGTGAAAAGTTAAATTTTTCGCACACTGTGAAATTAGTGTCAGGGAAGCAATTACTTTAAGTAGTTGTATGCGATAACGTAGGCGCACATAAATAAATTTATAATCTGCGACATCTTTTATTCAAATTTTTCTTGCGACTCACTTCCACTATCATTGTCATAACGCAATAATAATTCTGCCTACATACGAAATCTAATCAATATTCTGAACAGTTATAATGACTGCATCGATATATGTATATTGAAATTAGCTTCGTTTGTTCAATGTCATTCCAGTTATTCGTTCGATTTTAAATACTAATCTAATCGGTTATGTTGCATCGATTATATTAGATGAGATATCTATAAAATTTTTTTGGACGATTTGAACCAGGTTGTAAGTCACGAGTAATCGATAAGAGAACAAATGTGATTGTGACTAAGTTGTTATTTACACAAATAATGACCAGAACTAAACCGAAGTAACCGTAATATGATATGGGTCGGGCCACCACAGGCCAGTATAGGGCTACATAACCATTGAAGCTAAAACAGTCAAAATTGATAGTCTCAAAATTTTTTATACCGATGATGAAAGAACTTTAAACTATTTCCATAAAACTAGCTGCAAAATACACAAGGCGGGTGCAATGTGTTTTAAAACCGAGAACTAATTAATTTTGTCGCTCGCTGTCGTATTCTCGATTTTGTATTGTGCTATCCGAAATAATTCGAGTCACATTTTGTTTGCTAAAACTGTTGAAAGTAACTATACAAAAGTTATTGGCCAAATTATAGAGGCTTAACCTGATAAAGGATTTTATAATAAATTGTTTGCTGCTAATCAAAGGTCATTGAAAAAATTACTACTAAGGACTTAAACCAATAATTTATAGTAAGCTGAGTTCACATTTCAATTTTTTTATTCATTCAATCATTGAAACAATTTTTTCGGCCAATCGTAGTACTCCAAAAAGACACTTTTTTGTTTCTACATTTTATCACAAGAGACAATTTTTTGTATGAACGAACATTGAGTAAAAGAGACAACATGACACCAAAATGAAAAGGACGCCAATAAAAGCTGCACAAAAAAAGAAGGAAGAAATTGAAGTATTAACTCAGCTTAAATTCATCAAATCAAGAATAGTTCTAGAGACCATTCAAATCTGCCGAGGAAATTCTTAAAATACTTCGAATCAGAGAAAGTTTCTGCTTGTGTAACACCGTGGTGTGTGATACTTATAATCATTGTTATCACTGTATACAATAAATGGCCAACAGCGAATAAAGGATCAACAGACATTTATAATGAATATGACATTACTATTATGGCGAATAAAACGGTAAAAGATGCCTAATGTTGTTGTAAAGATGTCCCAAAGGAAAATATTAAACTCCGAAAATATATTCGAAAACTGCAAGAGCGGCTTATAATTTACAATAACCTGCCATGCTCAAAATGCTGTATAATCATTGCAAGTATCATATGGACTTAAGAAATTTAGAATGTTCGAAACAAATAAACACTATATAATGAAATCATGCTAAAGGAGACTTTATCAGTAAAACCATTACACTGAGCTCATGATAAATCACCCTGTCATTGGTAGACAACAAAGTATCTGGTAAACCTGCCAGACAAATATTAAAAAATTCGTTTATCACCTTCTTATGATAAAAAGTTAATTAAGTTTTAAAGAGCAAGTTTTTGATTCGACTTATATAAATCTGTCTTGCAGAAAAGCATCCTAGCTTCTCTCAAATTATGAAAATGATAATAGTCAAAAGTAAAGCTTCCCGCACAGTTGGACGTGTAAATTACACAATCTAATTTAGTCGGTTTTTACATGTTATTTACTTTAAAACGTGTAGTTTAAAAATAATTTAAGGTAAAACCCGTTTTTACTTGTAACTGACGCGTCATCTCGTATCATCTAAATGTAACTAAAGCACCATCTGCCAAAGAATCATCTTACTAGTCACTGGAATGACATAGATTATTATGCTGCGTAGAATATTATGTATTGTTTACAAATGCCTATGCACATTCACCACATTTCTAAGGTTGGTGGACGCTACGGAGTCGTTTGTGAACAGTTATTTGCTTGACAAGGAAGAACTTTAACCACATTCACTGCGCAGGACGTTCCTGGATATGATTCGAACATGTGTTTTATATGTGTATTGATTCATTTAAACTTTTCACACTTCGAGCACATATATGACCATTCGTTGATAAGGAATCTTACGGTGCTGGGAAAATAATTGAACAAACATATTTTATTGCAAATTGGAGTCTTTTTAAACTAAAATTACAAAACTTTTGAAAGCAATCAGCTTATTGTTTCATTTTAAATACATGTATGACGAAATTTTTGGGCTTAAAATCAATACTTAAAATGCGAGAGATGGACAGTACACAAAAAAGAACGGCTCTGGAAGGGCCAGAAAGACAACGCCAGTGAAAGATTGTTTTATTATATTACAATGTTGTCGGAACCGTTTTAAAACTTCATTGAAAGTAAGACGGGATGTTGAACGAACAATGGGAAAACAAATTTCAGCCAGGTCAATGAGAAAAAGACTTGTAAAAGTTCGTTTGAGAGCACTTAAACTAGTCCGGAAGCCTGAGTTCACATTACTAGTGAAAAAATATTTGCTATGGGCCCAGGAACATTTTTTTTGGACTACAGAGATGGAATGATGTGATATTCTCTGGTGAATTTAAATTCAAGCTAAATGTTGGTGATAGAAGAGTTCTAGTAAGGACGTAACCAGGCGAGAGGTTTAGCAACAAATGTATTTTAAGACTTTCACCGAAAAATAAATGAGTTATAGTGTGGGAATACCTTTCTGGAAATACTGAAACTCAGGAAGCACAATCTACCGGTTTAAGATTGTGCTTCCTGAGTTTCAGTATTACAGCAGCTGTTTATCTGCAGGTCCTACAGATCGAATTTGAGAATTCTGTGTTAAAGCTTTTTGGCGAGTCCTGCAAATTTATTTTTTAACATGACCACGATCCGTGCCATACCGCAAAAGGTGTGAGTTATTAATTTTGAATTGTAGATAGAAAAATTGGCTTTCAGATAAACATAAATAATTTGTTAAAAACTTATTTTTTTCTTATCTCTTCATTTAAAAAGAAATCAATGTATTGGGCTGGCCCCGTATAGTCCAGAGTTAAATCATATTGAAAATATTTGGTCTATCATGAAGCTCGTTGATGACGATTTGGGAATCCATACCTCCTACTAGTTAAACAACTTTTCAAATTCAATGAATCGGCGGTGTAGTCTGTTATAAGACAAAAGCCGGTCTAAAAATATTAATAAAGGATAGAACTTATTATAAATCACTTATTATAAATCAATAAAACACAAAAAAAAATCAAAAATAAGTGTTTACATTATTCAAAAGATAAGTGTTTAAAACAAACATTATTTTCAATTATAAAAATGTCAAAACGCCATATTTATTTCATAGACTGCTCTGTCATATTTGATTATAACGAAAAAGCTTTACACTCGTGGGAAAGTTTTTAATATTTTACAATAGATGGCACTGCGAATGTTGCACCCTTATTTTATTGCATGTAATTTACGTTTTATATAATTTACACTGTTTTTTACATAATTTACATAAAAAATGTAAAAACATTTTTTACATGTTATATCCCAACTGTAGCTTCCCCCAATTGGAATATTAATAATTCATAAGTAACGCGTAATAATACCATAATTATCTAATTAATTTTATCATTAATTCAAATAAAATTATGGTTATCAGCATATCGATTATATAACTAGCTAATTAGAATATACCAAAACAAAAATATTATCAGCATATATAATTTATGTAAATTTATTAATTATTCGGCAGACAAAATTATTATGAAGTACATTATGAGTGCTAATCAACCGCAATATATTAACAAGGTACACCACATTAAAATTCATTTACAGAATCAAATTACTCACCAAACGTATATGTTGGGCGGTGAAGTTGATATACACGTATATCATAAAACCACTTACCTAAAAAACGAAAAAAAAATTATGTTTATTATATTATGTGTTTACGAATTGTTTTTATTATATATGTGGGATGTGATATAACTTTTTGCTTTTTTATACACCCAAAAAGCTTTCAATAAACAAATAACAAAAAGTAGTTCGTAAGGATGCAATTTATAAGTCACAGTTGACAAAATTTATCTATCTATCAAGATTTGCATATATCACCCAACATTAGAATTGTATTATATAAACGCTTAACCTCCCACACTTTATTGTACTGCTTCCTTGACATCATCTCAACGTTGACATGTTTTGTTTTTTGTTATACGTACACATATTTGAATATCTAAGGCAATATATATATAAGATCTCGCTTACATATTCTAATTGTTTTATTCTTAGAATTCTAAAAATAAAGGTAAACATATGCACGAGAATGATACACTAAGTAATTTAATATTTATTATGTGTAAAGGTAAATGCTCAAAGGTTTTCGAAAAGCATATATATACACGAGTATGTGTACACTGTCAAGTATTTAACTTTGATTTTTTATATATGAGAATACAATTCATGTTTGATTTTTATAATCTGGATTTTAATCATCTTCTCGCATAGAAACCACTTTAGCCAACTGTACGATTAAGACAATATTTCTATATTTTGATATCAAATATTTAAGAGTTTTGTGGTGTATCACTTTACTAATTAGTGACTAACCGTTTTGATAAATTATTATCAAATAAATTTTATAACACCAAAAGTTACCAATATATAAATTACTATCAGCATAGTATCTCTCTTGACAAACTAACTACTATCTGTAACACAGTTCACGGCATAGCCAAGTTTAAGTTGTCAGAAACTACTTTTTTCAACTGTTTTGAAAGAGGCAGCTAAGTAGTCAATAACAATTTGATTATTGAGGTGCAACATTCCAGGTCTAACACAGTCAACAAAAAAGCTTCTCCTTTCGAAGCGATAAGGTGCTTCTAGCACTCAATAATCTTGACTTAAGGATATTTATTGGGAGAAAAGAATTGGGAGTGAATGAGTCCGAAGAATTATTTTCCGCAGAAGTACTAATGAAATGATGTTTAGATCGGCGAGGAATATTGTAGACTAGCATAAAGCAGAGCATAGGAGAAACTTATAGTAAATAACCGTAAATGTATATATCCTCTAACTAATGTAGAACTGCGTTTAGTAGGTCAATCAACATTATGAACTCTTCTCTTTACAGAGTTAGCTTAACAAAAAGATAAGATAACATGCCATCCCTGATCGGAAACTACCTGGAAGTAATGAGACAGCAACGGACAAAATGTGTCGATATCTTCAACTTATTGAGTGTTGAATTAATGAATAGTGCACATCTTGCAGTGCTGATGGAAGAAATAAGCAGTACACTAGTATGGACAACAAGGGTAAGAAACTGTGATGGAAATAATCAAGATATTGGAGTACCAAACGGAACAGGAATTTTATATGGCCGACAAAGTGATTCTATATGCTCAAATGATCGACATTTCCTCAATATGTATGTGCTCAATGCGTTTTAAAAGCGGTGTATGTTTGGCAAATTCAGGACTGCACTAGCATAGTGAGTGTTATGATCTTAGATTACAATAACCTTTTATATTACCTCGGGTGAGGTCTATTAGTTAGTGTGGAGAACAAAATACGACTTGTTATTATGTAGATTAAATTTGATTCTGATTCTTTAGTGACTCTATATCTGTAGTCTTCATTAATGGTATAGCTTCGGGGTGTCGTTTACGACTGTTCTATAGTTGTTTCTGTGAACTAACTGTATCTGTAAGCAGCAAAATGCTCTCGGTAATTGTTCACTGCTAAACATTTCGTTGATCTAGTGATGTGAGATTGAGTGTTGTTATTCTTCATGAATGGGTATATGGGTATTAACGCTGGTGTGTGTCTTTACTAATAAATTGCAGCTGGTTCTCTAGTTGTAATGGCGCAAGTATCGAATAATGTAAATATATGCTATGATGTGCAGAGAAACAATATCGAAATGACCCTGTTGCGTGTCCTTAAATTTTTTTATTATTAATGTCATGGCGATCATGCTCTTTAGTATCGAGCGAAATCTTTACTCGTATGTTCTATATTCGTTCAGTTGCGATATTTAAAAACTTAATCTCTGTTGGTCTTTTCTCCGATTGTTCAATGATGTCATAATAAGGTTTGAATTGTGTTTCATCAGTTTGATTATATTATCTATTATCAACGTCTGGATTCTTATTAGCGAGATTAGATGATTCTCGTTCTTGTTAAAGTTCTCAAATTGGGCTTTAATTGGTTATATTCGCGCTGGGATACAATTCCAAACATATTCCCTATGATAATGCCAGTTATGTCTCCTAAATTTTTGTTGTTTGTTACTATAAGATCCTATTTATAAATTGTTAATCTGTTATCATGTTATAATAAAAGGGATAGTCTTGACCTAAGCTTGTTCGTACCAACGTCTATAGCAGATACTTTCAGTATCGCCAATACCAGATGATTTATCTTACATCCCCTCTTTGCTCGCCTTTTCGGATTATGGTTGTCTTCTCCGGATGAGAGTGAACAACCACTGTTTGTCTTTCTGTGTGGCTGTTATTTTTGGCCAAGTTTCTTCAGAAGTTTGTGTTAACTGCTAAACCTTGAGTTTCATTGTTCGCGACCACCGAAGGATCAGGATTATCCTTCTTGCAGTGTATGTTGATGTGTGTTAGAGGTAGAAAGCATATTATGGTAATATTCCTTACCAAAATATGATGTCATATGCGGTAATAAACGTGCTATATTTTTGTATTTTAGTGTGACCACTGTGATCATTCCAACTTGACAAGGGTTCAGGTCAACGACTAGTTTTTTTTACTGGCATTGCCCAATGCGTGGGAGGTTGTTATTTATCACTAAGTTCTCCTAATTGCTGAGGTTAGGTTGTTCAAACAACCATTTTGGCATCTGTGTAATCTCGATTGATAATCCATATGCATTTTTTTCCAAAAGTTTGGTGGTGTGATCGTACTTTTTTGTATTAATTCCGGATACTTCATTAAAATCAAACGAATGAGAAATAACCGGCCGTACTTCTTTTAAAAACCAACTTTTTTAATTCGTATAACGTTTATAAAATACGATCACAGCAAAAAAAGGAACAATTTACCTCCAAACTTAATTAAAAGTTCAATCAACAATTAGCTCAGAGCATTTATCTTTATCAAACAACTTTGTGGCATGGTTTAAATATTATTTAAGCAACCGCCTGCAATACATCGATATTGGAAACAGCAGGTCTTACTCAATTCAAGCTACATCGGGGTTTCCAGAAGTTTCCCATCTTAATCCTTGGATTTTTACTATTTTCATCGACACAATCACTTTGTTTGTTGACGACCTCAAAATATACAGAACTGTCGAGAACTTAAGCGATGCCAAGAAACTTCAAGAGGACTGGCAATTTAGCGAAATAGTGTGAATTAAATTTTCATAACCTGAACATCAATAAGTAAAAATCTTTATCATTCCACCGGTAATTAAACCAGTTTTAAAACATTACGGAATAAACAATATGCCACTTAAGCGAGTGTCTGAGATCAAAGACTTCAGTGTTATTTCGCGGAAAACATGAGCAGTAACAAACATATAAAACAATGTGTTGTTAGATCTAATTCTATGTGGGGTTTTATTAAACCATGGACGGGAGATATTTACGACCTGGATACAATCAAGATTCTGTACTTAGCATACGTGCGGTCTAGCATACGTCTAGCAACCGCCCAGGTGGCGCAACGGTTAAAGCTGCGGCAGTTGGAGCGGGAGGTACCGGGTTCGAATCCGAATCGAGGCAGGATGCAAAATGGGTTTTTCACCTTCGATCGTTTGGGCGGTGCGATCGGTGGTGAAAAATAAACATAATCTGGATCCTCTGTCGTGTTTAGAATCCTTGAGCCGACCCATCTTCCATGTCAGTACTATAGGACTGACATGGAGCTATGCAATGCGCAGATGGCTCTACGAAAAGACTCGGACCTATAGCCGTATAGAGTGGTATCACAACGGATCAAATTTGGTCTAAGTGTGCGACAGCAGCCACATCAACTTAACTTTTTTTTATACGTGCGGTCTAGCATACGTATTGGAATATACTGTTACCGTTTGGTGTCGGTTTAGTGATACAAACATCAGTTAACTAAAGGGTATTCAGAAAAAAAGTATCCGTCACTTAACTTGGAAAGGCGGTTGGGAGTATGAACACGAATTACCATACCATGAAAACCTGCAGCGTTTATCACCATATCTGGATGGACGTGAGCTTTTAAAGTGTTCGTTGAGTGGTAACATTTTATTGGGTTTAAAGAAGATTGAAGCAATACTTTGCTTCTTCTTGATATTAATTATTATTAATTAATGTTTTATGTGTCTAAGGTTTACGTCATTTTTACAATTACAACTGAAATTGTTTAAAGCACAAGTTTTCCACAAAATATTAATTTGATGGCCCATAGTAATGACTAAGATTTGTAATTGAGTCACAACCAAATATGAGAACAACTGAACTAAATAAAAGGTCAAAGAAGCTTTTATAAATTTCTTGGTCAATTATTTAAAGACGTTTTAGTCTATACATCGTTTAAAATTAAAACACAAATATTATTACTCGAATTTTATGTTTGTTAATTAATGTGCTTACTTACGTCACAATCATTTTATTGCTCGTACATACAATCTGCCTATATTATATTCCCATAGCAACAAACGTTTTCCTTCTACGTTTTTGATTATTTTCACGTTTACAATGCAATATAAAGAAACACGATCGTTTCGAAACTTATTCAATATTAAATTTTAATTAATTTATCATAAAATCAGGAAAACCATTATTCACAATTTTCATCATTAATATTCTTATTTTCTTCTTGCTGCACAATATTAAATTTCAAGAAGGCAAAAAAACATATAATTTTTATTAATAAAAAAATGGAAAATGAACAGAATTTCTCTTTCACTTACTTGTTATTTAAAGGAAATAATTTACAGTTGAATGAAATTGAAAGGAAATTTATTCCTGCAATATGTAGAACTTTTACAAACTATGTACGAGTATATATAAATATATACTTGCTTCCCCATTACATGCAAAAAAGCGTATCTAGAATGGCTGAAAACCGTATACGTCGGTATATATGTACATCCTGCCTATTCACCGTATGCTATTTTACAGGTATATAATCTACGTGTATGTAAATAAAATCTGTCTTATAAATTAATGATATATATGTACGACTACATAACATGTTGATTGACAAGTTTCGGGGTGAAATAATAAAGACTTAAAATTAAATACACATTTACTGGCTTCCAAACATAGACGAACGAATACATATCGCCAATTGACAAAAGCTGAATAAAAGTTTAAAAAAAAAACGAGAATCCTTATCAGTTCATCTACCCTCGCAATAAGTTTGATAAATAAATAAATATTGCTTCCATTCATATGTATATATACACAAATGAGATCATTACAGATAACATATAAAAGTCATAACAAATTACATCCAACAACATCAAAACAAATACACAAGATGCAAAATTGGTATGGGAGCGATGGTTTCGGTATTAATTTTTCTTTTTTTTCGAGAAATCAACTTGTGATTATACAGCATACTCCTATATATAGAAGAAAACTCTGGATAAAAACATCATACACTTATGTGTGTACATATAAAAAAAATAAGTACGAGTAGAAGTTGAAAATTATAATTCATTTAAAAATACAAAGAGCTTTTTACTTTTCGTATATATTTGGAATTGAATTGTATGATGGTCTTAAAACATGAAAAGTTCCGCTATATATGGAAATTAATGACCGTGAAATTCTATAACTAAGCAGATTGTATATTATTATATGAAGTTAAAAAAAAAATTATAACGACTTATAAATGGCTCAATTGAATCAGCTAGTGGGCTGAAGTGCAAAATGTATATTATGTTTAATAAGTTGTAACATTTAAAATGTTATATACCTAAAGTGTTATAAATCACTTTATTGTGAACCAACTATAAAAATTACAAATATTTTACAGCCTTGTTGTTTTCTTGTCAAAATAAAAACGACTTTGAGCTCAATTCGGCCTTGAGTGAACAAATTTTTTACAAAACTTTAAAAGCTCTCATTCGAAACAACCGGAGTTTTCTTCATCTATATCTGAGAGTATATATACCTACACAAAATATTTGTATTAGTTAAATTTTCTCGACAGTATAAAAAATTGGTAAATTTTTCTGAGAAAGACAACGCGTTTCTTACCAACAAAATATTTATTCATTAGAAGATATTGTAAACAAGACGGTTCAAAATGTATTTTACGTTGAACAATATTGAACTTGGTTGAATTTTTATTTTAATGTTTACTTTGACTTTGAATGCAAAAAGTTAATGTTATGGTAGATGATTTTATGGGAAAAATTGGTATCAATTGATGAGAACTCAATCGAAATTTTTGAGCTTTTTTTTTTGTGTATAAAAGTTAGCCCACGGTACCAATTAGTCAAAACATTTTTTTCGGTCCGCTAGATGTTTGTCAAATATTCGCTTTAAATTAAAATGCAGAATCTGTTCTCAACTCATAAATTATTTCATGCATATATGAACTCTGGTATAGCGTAAGATCGACGAAGTTCGTTAATCTTGCACTATTACAATATACTTTCGAACTACATATAATAATATTCTGTTTTAATAATTAAATAAAAGTCGTCGGAACAATTTGGATATTAGTGATATAGGGTGTTATCTGAGAAGGATTATCTACTCTCAGCTATGAGTTCACTTCTGTAAAGGTAAATGTTCTGCAGAATTAAAGGAGAAAATACCACCCGTTGTTGCGCCAGAGCGGGTAACACAAGGAACGGTTAATTCGCATAGATTTACGGTGAAGCTGCCGAAACCTCGAACTGAAAAGTGCGAATTTATTTATCGAACATCTAGGAAGTGGAATTTGTTATCCGGTTTTCAGTTTCCGTTTGGGTACAAAATGCACAAGTTTAAGGCGGCTATCAACCTTTACTTGAAGGATCGCGCATTGAATGCACGAGCCCTGACAGTTACAAGGAGCTAGGACAGTCTAACAGTCCACTCTGCACCCAATTATAATGAATTAAAAAAAAACTACTTTTTATAACAACCTTTTAGTCTGTTTGCCTAACATTGCTCGTTAGATAACTCCGATAAATTCTGGTCTGTTAAATCTAACAACCATACAGATCAATCGATCATATCTCTCAGCAATTCTTTCTTGCTTTAGTAAGCATCCTGGCATTGTTATGAATTATATTACGAAAATTTTTTCCATCAATGTTTTTCCAAAATCATTCAGTGAGCTCTGAAGTACCGAGAGACTACGTATCAATGCCACCCGGAGTTCATGAATAACCCCCATCACTGAAATGTAACATTCTATATTTATTGTACCTTTCTGTATGAAATTAAAAAGCCATGTTCACGAATTTAAACTACATCTGTGATCAGAAAAGTGATAGCAGTCCAAAAATTAGACATTGAGAGAAATGGTACACTGTATGAGTTTATAAAATCAATTATTTATTAGAATTAACAATGTATTGGGTGATAATGCGAGCAGTACGATACGAAAGCAATGGTATTTTTGATAAAGTGGACGAATCTGAGATCAACGGTGAGGGTTTTCCAAAGTCACTCCTAGATGTCAGTATAATAAATAATTTCTAAAAGCAATCTGTTTCTTATGTCATCTTTCACATTTATGAAGTAGACAGTCGCATACAAATTTAACGATGGTTGCTTACATACGAGAATGCAATAAAGTTATTCACGTACTTAATAATATATGTAGGTATCGCAATATTCGTGATTTTTTAGTCCAAATGAGGTAACAATTTAAAGGATAATGAAAAAATTTGAAGAGTCCAAAAAGTGGACGCTCTAATAAAAACGTTGAACATACGTTGTAGTTAATACGTTGAACATTGAAATATTATATCTTCGCGCTATTTGTAACAGTTGGCGTGACAGCTGATATATGTAGTTCACGTTTATTAGAAATGGAGCGATATATGTTTTAACATCTATTTTTATTGTTATCCTTATCCTAGTGGTTGACACTACAGTTGTGGGACCACAACGTGTCACTGATCTTAAATAGCCACCTACATCAAGCAATATAACACTTGTTTGACAATTTGTTAAGTCTAAGTTTTATGCCAACAAGCTAAAGACTCATATTCATGAAAAGAGTCATGTTCATGAAAAATGGACATTTCAATGAAATTCGTATGTGTCAGGATACTCGTTCATCCAATATGCGATTCCACATAGTACTCAACACTGGTTTTTGTGTGAGTTTTGATATATATATATATATATATATATATATATATATATATATATATATATATATATATATATATATATATATATATATATATATATATATATTTATATTTATATATATATATATATATATATATATATATATATATATATATATATATATATATATATATATATATATATAGGGTGGCTGAGACCAAATGTTACTAACTTCACTCTGCTGTCATTTGTGTAGTTGTCATTTTTCGCGCGTCATTTTTTTGACAGATTGAAGGTTGGTTAGTTGTTTATATGTGGTCAATAAATAATTGTTTTAAATTAATATCTTGATAAAAAAAATCGGAATGGAATTCAAACGTAATAGTGTAATTACACTGTATTTGGGAAGAAATTCACAAACAGCAATAGTTCGTGAGCTCCAGCATTTGAATGTGAATAAAATATTTGTGTATCGGACCATAACTCGATACAACGAAACTGGTAGCATCGCTAAACGCAACAGAGGCGGTCCTAAAAAGACAGCAACATCAAAAGAAATGATACGAAAGATGAAGAAACGAATCCAACGAAATCCTCGTCAAAGTGCCAATCAATTAGCCGCACGCCTACATGTTTCACGATACAGCATTCAAACCATATTGAAAATGAACTACACTTGAAGCCCTACAAGATACAAAAAGTTCAAGATCTTACGGAGGCACAAAAAGTTAGGTTTGAAAGAACACGAGCATTGAAGGCCTTGGCCGAACGTGATGAGATTCCAAAAATTGTCTTTTCTGATGAGAAAATTTTCACCATTCAACAGTATGTGAATAAACAAAATGATCGTGTTTGGTTAGAGTACAAGTCCAACGATAATTTGGACACAAGAGTTGCCATGCGCAAGCAATCACCAGCTTATGTTATGGTTTGGGCTGCAGTTACTGCAGATGGACGCACTCCTCTGGTTTTCATCGAACATGGAGTGAAGGTAAACCAAGAGATGTACCGCCAAAAGATACTAAACGTTGCTTTGCTACCTTGGGCACGTAAGCAGTTTGGTACGAACCGTTGGACATTCCAACAGGACTCGGCACCGTCACACAAAGCTCGAGCGACACAGCAATTTTTACAAAATTGCGTTCCGCGGCTGATTTCATCGAAAGAATGGCCACCATATTCACCAGACTTGAATCCTATGGATTTCTCCATATGGTTCATTTTGGAGAGTAAGGTGTCCACTGAAAAATACGAAAGTGTTGATGCATTGAAGTTAATGGAATAAAATTCCGCAAGCCCACGTATGGTCAGCATGCAATGCTTTTTCTGGAAGAATGAGTCAAATAATCAGAGCCAAAGGAGGATATATCGAGCAGTAACATGTTTTTCATAAAATGTAATATGTTTTCAACATATTCCACGAAATTTGAATAAAAAATAATCAAAATTAAAAAAATTACAGCGTTTTCATTTGGTAACACTTGGTCTCAGCCACCCTGTATATATATATATATATATATATATATATATATATATATATATATATATATATATATATATATATAAATATATATATATATATATATATATATATATATATATATATATATATATATATATATATATATATATATATATATAACCTTGCTCAAAAAGTTCCTGGAATTTATTCAGAAAATTAAAAATACAAGTTTATTAATCTAAATCTATACTGTCTCCTTCCAACGGCTACAACACACTTATGCCAGCGCTTGATCCAATCCCCGAAACATTTTATATTCTGTGTCCATCAGTGATGTGTCCATCAGTGCTTCCTGCGATTTTTCCATTATTTCCTCTCGGCTATTGAACGGTTTTTTAACTCGGTTGAACAGAAAGAAGTTACAAGGAGCCAAATCAGGTGAATTCGGTGGCTGTTGGATGGTATTTGTTGCATTTTTCACCAAAAAATTACGAAAATGATGTGACTGTGCGACGGTGCGTTATCATGGTGCTAAATCTTTCTGCCAACAAACGGCGAATTGCTTCATACAAACGTCCGATAACGTTCAAATAATACTCTTTGTTTACGACCTGACCTTCTGGTAAAAATTAATGAGCACTATACCGTTGTAATCCATGAAAACCGTGAGCATTGCCTTCTTTTTTTGTCTGAAAATGATGTGGTTTTTTTGGTCTCGACTCATTTGGTGAATACAATTCACTTGCCTGATGTCTGGATTGCGTGCCGTACTCATAAATCCACGTTCGTCTCCAGTAATGATCCTTTTGATGAATATGGAATCCGATTCAGCCTCGAAAATAATGTCTTCAGCGACGTCAGCACGGCTCCTTTTTGCGTGAAATTGAAGGCTTTTGGCACCAAATTTGCTGCTACACGACGGAAACCCAAATCATTAACCAAAATGTCTTGGACGGATCTATAGGTAATGCTCAAGTCCTCCGGATCTCTCTGATGGTAATTTGCGGTTATTGCCCAACATTTCGTTTACTTTATTAATGTTTTCGTCGGTCTTTGATGTCGATGGTCTGCCACTGCGTCCATCATCTTCGATTGACTCACGACTGCTTTTAAACCCCTCGTGCCACTGGTAAACGACCGTCTCTTATAGAGAATCGTTGGCGAAACATTTTTCCAACATTTCTCACGTTCGCGCATCATTCAGTCCGTTTTTTACACAAAATTTACTACAAGTTCGTTGTTGCAAAATTAAATCCATTTCTAAAATTATAAATAATCGCCAACACACACTACGTAACTCTTGACTACGTAGTTTTCGCAAATGCAAACTATGACGCTGAGAATAAGAGGCAATATCGATAACAGATGTACCAACTTAACAGAACTCAAATCGGAACAATTTATGCGAATAAACCAACAACAATTGTACAGCTGAAAACGCACATTCAGACCAAAATTGATGAATTTAATGTGGTAATGTATGAATGAGTTCGTAAGAATGCTGATTTTTAAAAATTTTGTAATTGCGAAATAACTATTTCCATGGAACCGAATGTAAGACTGAAGTTGGTCTTATAATTTGCCATGAAAGCTACACGAGGCAAACATGATCTGAACAGCTTCTCGTTCTTATACTTGCATGACTATGTGGAGGAATAAATATATTCATAAATAAATTTAACTAATGGACTAGCTTATATGGCACAGTTACACAAACTCGCACTTAATAATTCAAGTTAAAGTTGTAATAAAAAAAATTAAGAATAATATTAAAAATTAAGCAACATTAATTTAATTTCATCCTCAATTAAATTTTAAAATAATATTGAAAATGATAAACAAAAATTTACTCGTTCTCTTCTCTATATCACTCTTGGCTACACATAATCGATATTTGTTAAACTTTGAATAAGTAAGTCAGTTAAAATTTATTTAATAAGAAATATAAAAATATGACGTAAAATAAAATTGAATTCACCCTCTATTAAACTTTATAATAATAATTACCACCGCTGCGCCGCTCCCGGCATTATACAAGTATACAACATAATGGAAGATGACTGAAATGTTAGTAAATATTTGCAAAAACCACTTTAAACTGAAAACATAAAGATGTGTGTGAATACAGGTCTAATGTGGGGTATAGTCTATACAGTGAATAACAAAATCGTTGCACTTAAGAGAGCCGCCATGTTCAAAAGTACAAACGTGTGAGTAACACATTACCTTTGTCTAGGAAATAAAACAATAATAAACAATTACAAAATATATAATTATAAACACAAAGCCGGTTAAAAATAGTATAGCTAATTGAATAAATCATTATGATTTTATGTATCTTCTTTTAACCCGATCAAGACGGATTTTATAATTCTATATTGAGCGCAGAACTTTCGATAAGAAATGCATAGGTTAATTGTTTACGAGATAAATATGTTAATTTATTCTTTGGACGTAGTTCTGAAATGCACATAACCACGCAATACAAACAACTTACCGTACTTATTTAGACAGATTTATAAAATATGACTGCATATTGCATATATTTTTTGGCACTAACTCGAAATCAACAAACAATAATAAGAAAACGCAAATTTACGTATATTTACCGACCATACCTATATAAAATATCAGTTATAAAGACGAATTCTTCATCAACAACCATCTCACAATTACATTCCTGGCAATATTTGCAATAAGATGCAATTTATCTGTCTAAGCTAATTAATAGGGTTTTCAAACTGACCTATTTATTTTATTAGCTAATAGTATTTTCGAACAACTAATCTTGAACACAAAACTATACAGAACACATTTTTTTTGTTTCTTATAGTGTTTTATTCTAAGTCTTGAACATCTGTTTTGATTTTTTTTTATTATTATTTATTCTAAATAAGAAAAAGTTTTTTTTTGTACACATAAAATTTAAATAAATAAATTGGTTTACGCTATCATCACCCGTTCTTTCCTTAGCATTTTTACAAAAGAAAAAACACGCGTACAGAAGCACCATTCAAATTAACAAAAGATGTTTCAGGAAATTGTTGGAGACGCTTTTTTGTGGAATATCACATGGACATTATATATATATATATATATATATATATATATATATATATATATATATATATATATATGTATATATATATATATATATATATATATATATATATATATATATATATATATATATATATATATATATATTGTAAGTAATCAATTTTTGATTGATTAATTTGGGTCAGACATTCTGGAAATTATGTGATTGGGTTTAATATACGTTGAACATTGAAATATAATATCTAGCATCGCGCTATTTTTACTCCTATAAAGGGTGCCCCAAAATACACGCAAAATTTGATTTTTGTCTCATTTTTACGGCTAAGAGTTGCCAACAAAATAACATAGCATGACAGCTGACAGATCACGGTTGTTTTTATTTTCATCCTGGTGGTTTCGTTAATAGTTAAAATTGTCCCATTTAGGAAAATCCAAGAGTGATTGATGGAATCGTCCGATTTTGGAGTGGGTACAGCACCACAGCTCATTCAAACAAAATTAATTATAAACAATTATAATATAGACCACAACGACCGCTTGTTGCTGCAACGAACGCTCGAACACACTTTTTTTGTACTTTTTAATCGTTTTCTTCATATGCTGCGACATGATAGGACGACATATTTTAGGTTGGGGATGGTCTCTATGAAGCAGCACATGGTTGTACACCTCGAAGAACAATCCAAATATTAAATAACTAGAAAGTCATGACCACCTGACATGGCTAGTAGATTAGGCCAAACGTGAAATAATAATTCAGAGCATGCGGTTGTGAAATAGTTGAATTGCTGCAAGAGGCATTTATTGGTCGAGTTAAGAGATGATATAATTTTATGCAATTAGATTTTTTGAAACATAAACCTTAGATGATTTCAAATAGTACCAAATACTACCTTGCAGGTTTGCAGCGTTAAGAGCTTTATCGGCGAAATTTATGCATTACACAGTATGCTATTACACATATAACCATACACAAAATATCTTCTTGTTTTGGGTCACCCTTTATATATATATATATATATATATATATATATATATATATATATATATATATATATATATATATATATATATATATATATATATATATATATATATGCAACTGATATGTGTATTTAGAACAAAAACGGAATGAAAATGAGAAGATACACATTATACAGCAAAGTATAAGAAGGGAAATGACAATGAGAAATTCTATAATCACTTAAATTAATTGAAAAATCAATCAAGTTTTTACATAAAGTGTAATTTATCACAATAAACGATACACGTACAAAACAAAAAATTTAAGTTGTTGTCTATTTTGGTTATAATACAAGCGGTTAAGAACATTCATCTATTTGGTCTGTTTATATATACATATATACAAACGATATATGTATATAATTGATTCAGATATATTCGATTATCTCTTTGATACTATTATTTTAACAGAGAATAAATTTAAATATGTAAATTGATGCAGTTGATGCATCAACTCGTCGCGTTTGTTTGACGTCAATAACACAGACAGTTTCCTTAATTCCAATGTGTATATTTGCACTATATGCAAATCAAATGCTTCATCATGAATTTGTCTAGCATTTTATTTAGATTTCATTCATTTATAATTAATTTATTTTAATGTTTTATTCAAATGTTGAGAATTTTAATTTATAACTAAAAGGTTACATAAATATATATATATATATATATATATATATATATATATATATATATATATATATATATATATATATATATATATATATAAGTATATATACTGATAGATTTGGCAATTGAGGTACATATGAAACACTACAACAAACGGTAGGTGCTTTTTATAATTGTTATGGCATGGCTAAGACGTCTGATTAGATTACTGGACGATGATGAAACGTACTATTTGAATCTTGAAAGGGAGATGTTCGAGAGCTCTCTAACGTTCGATCGAGATTCTAAGTAACTTAGCCTAGATTTTATTTATTTTGTTTTACTTATTTTAGTTTATTGTAATAAGTTGAATATTCCGAGCTACGATTTAATCTATATCACACAAATCGTTTAATGAACAATTTTGGAGAATGAAGTTTTCATTCAAAATTCTGTTCGACTTGTTTGATTCATAATGAAAGAATAAATATGTATTTTTGGCGAAATTAAATTGATAAGACAGTTGAAATGACCATATTAAGTAGATTACTACGAGGAATCTCTTGGGTATGGTAGTATGACGAAGCGAAATATTGAAACACTGGATATTTTATTATCTTATATGAAGTTCAAAGATTGTATAAACACGTGAAGAATTATTAAAACAATGATTTTGATCAAGACATTATTTTAACATTCTTTTAAATACAAGTTTTAAAACGGCAATCAGAATACACAAAAACACTTAATGGAATGATGCTTAAGGCAGCGAAAGACAACTACACATTATTTACTTAATAACATAACAGTATATATATAAACCGAAATCTATAAGATAAAGTCATCATATTATACATGCATGATACTGTCGGGTCACCGCGAATTGATAGTATCACTCGCATTAGATCGTAATTTGTAGAGAAGATTTGGCCACATATTTATAGAAAGGATTCGATGAGATTACTCTTGAATTATTAACCAAGGAACTAACAAACTTAATTACCTAAGAGATGAATTGTTGTTCTTACCTAATTAATATTATCGGGGCTAGTTGTCTGTTTGACTAACCGTAATCTCCTTTAATGTTATAAACGCAAACAGGGCCTGAACCACATAATTTGGGATAAGCTAAACCTCATTTATCTATTTGACATTTTGATTTTCGAAATGAAAGCCTGTTACATATTATATATATATATATATATATATATATATATATATATATATATATATATATATATATATATGTATATATATAAATATATATATATATATATATATATATATATATATATATATATATATATATATATATATATATATATATATAAAATTATGTACATAAACTTTAAATTATAGATCAAATCACTTCACACACAATGCAACCACATTCGAATGATTCAATGATTTTAAAGTCTAAACATTCCTGATAATTTGCATTAAGATCTAGATTGTAAAATTTATTCACTATATTATCGAGAGTGTAGATTCTACAATATATAAACTTGGTATCAGAAAAAATCCCCATGATAAAATTTTTACTGGTCCATATATGTGACATCAGTTGTTGACCACATTTTATGATCCATATGCACTTAAATGTCAAATGCGGTTTAAAAACATTTCTATGTCCCACTTACAAGTCATGAAATTGTGCATCACACAACTGTTGGCATTCATTTTTGATAAGCTTTTGTTGTCAAAATCATCATGTATGACGAATTAAGAAAAAATCTATGTTAACTGTTGTAATCTATGTAACTTATTTTGATAATAATAATATATGGCTTAAACGCTCTATCTCAACTGAGACCTTACGATCCATTAATACGTATTGAGGCACATTGTAGTTGGTCAGCTAATGAACGGATAATGAACGATAAGATAATTAATGGTTGTACTGTTGTTCGGGATGTAGAAGAGGTTTGTCATCTGATAGATGTTTAGCATGGATAAAACAACACAAATTTGTCAGTTCTTGTACTATATAATCCGCCATTAGTTATAGTTTGGTTATCTCTTTACCTCTTTTAAAGATTAATTGAACCATTTCTTCTTTTTGTTTCATTAAAATAAGTAGGGAGTCTCGTTTGTCTATGCTCTTATAAACTATATTTTTGTGTTTCGTATTACAAACTAACTAGAGATTCTGGTTTCTGTTTGATTTATAATTGAAGTTTTTGATGAACAGATGAGCTAATCCGAAGCAGCATTAAAAATTGTCCATGTGTATAAAGTGTTCCCCGTTAATAAATACTTTTTTAAATGTCGGTCGTCGGAATGTATTAAAATCAAATATATGTATATATATATATATATATATATATATATATATATATATATATATATATATGCAAAAGTCCCCACTCCATCATCCAACTTTACCTTATGAAACAACAGTCCATATCAGATGATATAATATGGAATATCAGGACAATTGAATATTTAATGATATTTTTAATAAATTAAAAAGAAGGATTTTTGCCTTTGTCAGGATTTAGATATAATAGTCGTTTATATTTTCCTTAAATCTAACTTAAACTGTTATGGGAATAAAATGAGACAAAATACCACATAGATTTTTACAACATTATACTCATATTTCAGAGCAACATCAATAGATTTTATATTAGATTCAGTTAGATTGCTATAATCCTGTTCTTCGTAATTCCAAAACACGTTGTCGTTTTGGAAACCGCGTATTATTCGTAACATTAGATTATTTTCTTATTCCGTAAATAGAACCATTTTATTGCTGCCAACCAAATTAGAATTAGAATCGTATAGCTGAATGAAACAGTCCCAAATTTACCATTTCATAATGAATCGACTCACACCAGAGCAAAGCATCACATAATAATCGTCCATCAGAGTGGTGAGTTTTAGAATAAGACGTCCAATGGAGGTAAAGCACAAATTATTGATATTGATTAATTGAATCACACTTATGTGGGAAATCATACTTTTTGGGCCGGTAGAATAGCTGGTTTATATGTGTTCAAAAACGACGATGAGCAGTTATACTGTCGACGATAAAGTGTATAAATCATGATTTCTAACTTTTTGGTACCCCAATTGGCTGACATAAATCTTGTCTCGTAATTCGAGCATTAATGGCATAAAATTATCTATCCAATAAAGCTAGTTTCACTGATATTCAAAATATTTGTCTTTGTTCTATTTTAATATAATTGTGAAATACTAAAAAATACCCTCTATATATGTGCAGACGATGACGCAGATTGTTTTAAGTATCTGTGGACTATATACATGCATTTACTTAAGATAAGATCATCGAGTACTGAAATGAGGACCTATCACCCGTCAAGAAGACAAATAATGTTTACTACTAAAACACATTGAACTATATTATATACGAGGGAAGTAAGAAAAGTTCGCTAAGTGGGCGTTTTTTAAATTATTTTTTAAAAATCAACATACCCAATCCGTTGCAATTGTTTTATGAAACTCCTTTTAAAAATTCAGAACTATGAAAGGGAGGTTAAAATGAAGAGAACAAAACGTAAAATAGCTGAGAATGCATCAGCCGAAACTCCACTACAAATGGAAACAGATATTCGCTATGTGATTCTCTTCGGTTTTGGGCGTTAACTAAAGCCACTACAAATATCCAATGAATGCTTAATTGCATATGGAACGATTGCACCGTCTCTAAAGGCTATTTCCAGGTGTTTCCGAAGAATCTGTGGAGAACGAGAATGTCGACCAAAATCTTCCACTGATGACGCTACTGTGGCTCTGGTTAAATCCTGTCTGGGTTTCACGAAGAAATCTGCTGATGGGTTCCACGAATTTTGAATGAGGCTCAAAACAAGACTCGAGTGCATTTTGCTAAATTTTTGCTAAATTAATTCAAAAATGGGCAGTCTAGTAACTTTAGTTAAAGTCGTTACTGGTGACGAATCTCGGTTATATAAGTACGATCCAGAAACCAAACAGTAGTATATGGTATAGAGTCCAACAGTAGCAAATCCTCCCGTTAAAGCTAGGCAAGAAAAGTTATGATGCCAATTTACTTCACCCTATCAAAAATTATAGCTAATATTCCCCTGGAAGAAAGGGGATTCGAGGTCCTACATTTAACATCATGACAACGCGCCAGCTCACACTGCGGAAATAACGAGTAACTTTATTGCGATGTCTGGCATCGAAGACATACAACAAGCAATATATTCCCCAGACCTAGCACTGAGCGAACTTTTGTTACTTCCCTCGTATATATACATAAATATCAAAAACAGTTACCCACACATACCAAACCACTAATGAAAACAATTTTCTAAGAAAATGTCGAAAAAAATACTTTTCTTTAATTCAACTAATTATGTATTAAATTAGTTATGAAACAATATAATTAATATTAATACATAGCACGCAACATTAATGCTTACATAATACACAAGCATATATATGTACATATTTATGTTCATATACCAATTTGTAATGTTTTGTATGTTGTATGTATGTATGTTTATATAATTAATTCCAGAATGTTTATCCATAAAACAAAATTTTACGATACTATAAACGTTTCCCAAAATATGAGAAAACGAGGAGCCAGCAAGTCAAGCAGATGCATAATTCTCTTGAATACAAAAACTGTTAGACACATATAGTATGTATATACATATATGTTTTTTTTAAACCATAAATCCCCTCAAGACATATTCGTATGTGTGAACTAATTCCGATTGAAACGAATATAATACAGCAGCATCAGCATCACGTTTTCCAATCTATATATATTATGGACAAATGGTACAAATCGGTAGCCGCCGCATTGTATCAATTGAAAATGTTATAATAACGACATATATATGTTGTTGGATGATTATGTTGTTTAATTTTATGCTCATTTTGTGATTGGGTGTTGTTTATTCAAATCTATGTATGTATGTACAATACATTGTGTTAATTTATTATCTTGCTTATTTATTATTCGGTTCATCTCGAAGATATTTGATTATAAATAATTAGTTACTTTGAATTTTTAGATTAATAAACAAACAACAGTTTCCCACAACCTGTGGTTTTTCCTGAATTCAAATAAGTTTTATGAATGGTATAGCAAAAATTACCTATTATGTTGATTTAGCCAATTCAAGCAGACAAACAAATTTATTTTAGATCCACCCACCTTGTTTTGCTCTTATTTATTATAACATTGAAAAACCACTTGTAGTTTTTCATTCATAAAAATTGCGGTGTACATATTTGGCTTTAAAGAGACAAAATGTCTGTAATTTATTTTATATAATTCCAAATACAGTCATATTATACAAAATAGTTAGTCTATGCAAAATAGGAAAGGCGTTATATTTTTGATGCACAATATTATGTATAAAACTGGCTATATACAATGTTAGACATTTGAGTACAGTAGTCCTTCGCTTAACGGAAATTCAAAGTTACGAACATGACTATAATGAAAGTTTCGATGAAATATTTGCAATTTCGGACAAAATGAAGAAGCGGCATGCAGGTAGTCCAGATAACGAAGGAACAAATAAATATCCATCCAAAAGAATTTTTAAAAATTGTACAAGCTGGTGAATACACTTCGCAACAAGTGTATAATGTTGACGAGACGGGGACTAACTGGAAGAACTTTTATCTCTAAAAATAAGATCAGAAGCCAATGGATCACTGTTTTATTGCCAATGCTAAGGCCTAATTGAGTCACAAACATGCACTGGATGTTGAGGTAAACTGTGAATGGTATACAGATAAAATTATAACCCGAGTGTTCGAATAAAGTTGAGTATTCTTGGTCTCTACATGACATCACATCTAGACACATGTGTTAGGACTTTCGGAATGCGACGATTTTGACTTTACAGATAAAATGTTAAGAGCCTTTTCTCTTATTGAAGAAGCCATGGCGATCTATTCCGAGAATAACAAGTTTACACAGAAAGAAGGCTTTAAGTAACGAGACAAATTTAATATGTGGTCTTCTGTACTAATTTTTCCAAACTAATTCGTGTAAAGCACGATGAAAGTTTCGATGTTCAGCAATTGATGCGATGAATTGTACCACGAAACCTGCAGTACAAACCTCGTTAGATTGCTATTTGTCTAAATCATAAGCGAAATCAGCTTATATAAAAGTATAAGCGCAGTTGGAAACTACAGACTTCTCGTTTGAAGTTTTTTTACCAAGAATCACCTGTTTCTGTTAACAAATTTTTGATTTACGGATAATTTCTGAGGAACACATCCTATTCGTAAAGCGGGAGACTACTGTACAGATACGGCGACGAAATAACTGTAAACCATTCCAAAATCATGTTAAACCTCATTTTCATTGACCATAACAAGAAAACCTTGCTTATTTCTTAAGTTCATTGATATATGAAAAATGATTTAACTTAACCGGTTCAGACCTTACAATCACCAAAGTAATAAATTATTTTATCTAAAAATAATTTCCGCTTTAGGAAATTATAAGCAACGCTTAAATCAATAAATAAGAAATTTTTTAATTCGATTTTATCAATCAATTTTACTCGAAGATGCATAACTAACCGAAATGGTGTAACGTTTGTTTTTGTACATGCAGAGGATTTTTAATAGAGGTTCACAATTTTGAATTAAAATAATCTAATGGAGTTAGATAACACGATCTCGGTGGCCAATTAATAGGACCATTACGTAAAAAAAGTTTTTCATAAAATGTTTCTTTGAGTAAATTAATTGTAGCCTGTCCTGTTCGAACCACGTATGAGTAAGAATTATGGCAGACAGTTGAGATACAAAAAGTTTGAAATCATATCGTTTATAGTTGACTGTAACATTCCACCCATCATCGTTTTGGAAAACATAAGGCCCAATGATTTCGCCGGCCCATAAATAGCACGACACAGTGATTTTCTCTGGATGTAATGGTGACACAGGCTTGTGAAGTTTGGCGATAACAACCATGTTTTTGATAAAAAAAATCAACAATTTCCAAGCATTGTGGTGGCGTGAATCTATTCATTATAAAATGGCAAATCAAACTAATGACAAAGCAAAGTCATCTCGTAAATAGAACACCGTTGTCTACTTAAAGATGTGAAAACTCCTTTACACAACTTGTGTATCTAGAATTGTACATTGATTTTGAATTAATGTATGTTTATAACTTTCGAAATAATCCAGCTCGTTATATATACTAACATAATCTTAAACCAATAAAGGCGGATAATAAAAATGTGATTTATGTTGATAGGTGGTACTTCTCCAATTCAGTGACAATAATATATATTTTATAGCCCTATAATAGAGATAAAATACACTCGTATGCAGTATTTTAATTAGCTGATAATTTTATTGGAAACCCGTTAAAAAGTGTAGGCAATTAAATTATGTTTAAGTACCCCAAAAAAACATATTAAATGTTATCTTCACAGAAAGTGGTTGAGAAAGTGAGTGAAGGTTATTAACATAATTCAAAGTCGCATCTTAAAGGTTAACCTTTATATTTAACTAAATTTATAAGATATTACGAGATCTCAATGGAATATGGTACTTTCTTCTTTCATAATTTTTGAGTGCTTTTTCCAATTCCATTTACCAGTAGTACACCGTCAGTAATCCGTATATAATCCGTATACGAACCGTAAAGAGTCGTAACAGATCTCGTTCGTAATACGTTTTTACATTTCAATCACCCATTCACAAATATGGGCCGGGACGTTGACAATTTTGCGTTTATGGAGCTCCCTATAAAAATAAAAACCAATGGCGTTAAATTACTTGAAGGAGGTGGCCATTCAATCAGACTATTTCTCGAGATTACACTGTTACCGAACATAAGCTTTAATAGAACACTTATTTGATCAGCAGTGTGGCACCATATTCAATTCTGACCAAAACTATATAGTATTTGAACATATATCATGAAAGTCCATCGATCATTTTCAACGACGAAAAATGTGATCGCATCTCAGTTCCAGAATTAATTTAACACCTCATGGTAATTTTTTGTGGAAAAGCACATGTATAGGTTTTTTGCTGTCCAATAACCCATATTTTTCTTATTTACAAAGCCATTAAATGAGCACTGAGTTTCATTGCTGAAGATGATCTAACAAAGAAACAGAATCCAAACGGTGAAGTTCTGGTGTTTTAAACGATCGAGAGGCATGAGTTCTTACGTAAATTTGATCTTGTTACTATGATATTAAGACGAGATCTTTATGTAATATATGATATAAACTAGCGACAAAATGTTTCGCGAGATTCCACATTCCAATGCTCGTTTACTTTACCAAGGTAAAATTGTTAACTTTAATTGACGTTTTGACGTTGACAGATCATATAAAAGGGTGGGTTAATATTAAAATACAAAATTATTATCTTCCTATCTTGAAAACCACAATATATTTGGTGGAATCTTACCGTATCTTGATGAGTACACAAACGGTCTTTCTCAGATATAAAAAGATAAATTTATAGAATGCATCAAAATCAATCAGGAATTTCTTATCAGAGGTCATTGGTGAAAGCTTATATACAAAGGCTTACTATATTTTGATGAAGGTTCAGTTTTGCTTCCGATTTTATTTTTATTAACTACTTCTTGTTATCCACCATTCGGGGGGTTGAGATTTTGTAAAAATACTATTTGAAAATTATTATGGCTTTAGATACAAGAGCAAAAATTGGCATTCAATTTATGTCACTAGAAATTTTACAGTTGATGGTATAGATTTAAGAACAAATTTATAGATGATATAGATCTATGATATCAAGTCGTGCCCTTTTCACAACGAAACGGAGTCATCCAATAAATAAGACAAAATCTTCTAATAGAAAATTCTCACATGACTGCCATTTTTAAATGCTGCTCTATCCTAAGGAAACGACAAAATTAAATTCGTCATTTCAAATCATTTGCAAATAACACCCAAGATCTAATTATACAATCAATAAACACCTCTACATACTATAAATGAGCTCTACAGCCACAAAATGTTCACATTACATTTTATAGCCTATTAGAGAGATTTCACATTTGCTACGAGCTTAAAATAACCTAACCAACTACATAATTTTCGAAGAAGTATTCAAGAAGTGTTATTTCGAATCGTTAATGTGTGTACTTTATTGCGAAAAACCGTTGATAATAGAAGTTCACGTTAATGAGTAATCTAGTCACCAACTTGCCACTATAGTCATGCCCAAAATATAGTGTAAATATAAAATTTGATTAGACTATGCGACCAAATGGAATGACTTTTCTTGAAATTCCTAATACATATCCAAATTGATTATTTTGTTTTAAAGTACAATCCTCTTGGTTATTTATGGAAAATGATTACATTCAAATTGGAGCTGCTGTTGGCCTTGGCGTATACTTCATTCATTCTGTCTGAGAACATTTTGGATTGTGTGCGGATATTGGCTTTCAAATAAATGCTTAATTGTTTGTAGATTGTCCGCATAATATTAGTCCTTCACGGAACCCCACAAATAAATATCAAAAGACGTCAAATCACAGCTGCTTGTCAGCTAATTCACGTCCTCATTACGACTTGAATTGTACCCATTGAATTTTAAACGCAGTTTCACTATTGTAACACCCGATATGTGGCATGGCGCATTATCTTGCTAGAACCAAAGGTGGTCCAATCCAATGTCTTCAAGGTATGGCCACAAAAAAGATTTTAACATGTGGCGGTAGTTGATTCCGTAGACGATAACGGTCGCGCTGGTCTCATCTACGAATGAATACGGCATAATAATGCCGCCACGCCACAAGCTGCACCAACAGTAACACGCAATGAATGCATCTCAACATATCTTTGTGGGGTTTTCAATTCCCAAAAGCGATAATTTTGTTTGTTTACAAACCAATCGAAATGGAAATGAGGCGCATGAAAAATGATAATTTTTTGAACAAGATCCTCATCAATTTCGAGTTAATCGCAGATCCACACAGCGAATCCATGACGGATGGTCACGGTGCTTCAATTTCGATGGCGAATTGATGTTTTTCGCCGTTGGCGCACAATTTCAGCCATCACGGCGTTATTTTCGGTTGAACGAACACTAGACGTACTACGGCTAGACGTAGGATTGTCGACTAGGTTGTACGTATCTCGCACTTTATGCACACGACATTTTCTTGCAATTTCGAAGCAATTGTTGTGGAAGTTAATTTCTAACATTTCCCACATTTGTTAAAGCTCTCAATAAAACTATAATATACCGAATTTCTGTCACAGAAAGAATGACATTAGTGTTGCCCGTGCCGATATGTCAAATATTCCACAAAACAGAATATCTAGAAGTGATAATAAAACAAATTACAAAAAACAATTTTCCAAAAATTATCAACTAAAACTGATTTGACATATGTACACTAATTCAAAAGCTTGTACAGTTCCCATATTCCAATTTTCGTTTCTTATGTCCATTGACCATTAAGAAATTACACAGAAAGGTTGACGAAACGAATTAACATTGAAATACTGAGTGTTAATTTAGATGAGAGCAATAAAATCACTGAGTGAAGTATTATCGGGCGTATACATACACCATTGGCAGACACTACGTTACTAAGAAGAAGAAAAAAACACAGTCCAAAAAGTAACCAAACATAAAATACATAAAGTATAAAGTTGCTAAAGAGAAAAATATGCAAGAATACGAGTTGATCTTGTAACAAGTTTTATGTTTCTTCTTCAATTCGTGCTACATCTCTGCATTTTCTGGTTTTTCATTTGTTTCTGTTTTCAGTTTTCATTCTATATGTTAAAATTGATTTTTTTTTTTGATAATTGGCTGAGTTTTGGTTAGCTCTCTATATATAAAAGCTTCTTGTATATAAAATTTTATTTTATTTGTTTGATGAATGATTGAAATTCTGTCTGTCTATTGTCTGTCTATATCTGTCTGCATAATATATATACGAGTATTGCACAATACAATATCTAAATACATGAATAATGTGTTGTGGATTATAATTGAGGGTGGATTGTGAAAGGAAATTTTGTCTGTACTAACTATATATCTATACATACTTAGTTTTATCTCTCTATATGTACACTATTTTTTTATCAGATTGACATTTTTATGTTGTACAAACAAAAGATATGCTTTTATACCATTTTTGACACAGCATACTCGTAGATGATGCGGTGTCATTGAACTGCTGCGCTGCATGGTGACTATATAGTTTATGATGTGATGACCATTTATTTCGAACCGACTCATTTTATGTATATCTTCATTGTCAACCATATGGTCAGCAAATGGTATATATTATACAGCATATATAGCATAGTTTGGGTGTCTATCAAAAATTACAATACACAATTTATTCACCTATAATACATGTTATCATTATGTTATTGTCCAATTTGTACAATAAATAATTTATTGATAACAATATTATTCTTACACGAATAGTATTACAGTGGTGGTACATGTGTGCCACTTATGTTCCAAAATTTTCATGGGAATTTAACCTACCAATCAATTTACAGTCGACAAAATGTAATGTACATTTACAACCATTTCTTATATATAATTGCCCATTGTACTTTCTACCGTATGGGCATGATATGAAACTACACATGTGTACATACAAGTATATATACATAATTGAATTGCATGGTAATTGGTAATAAAAATTTTACTTTTATTTATTTTTGGAAATTTTGTGCTCAAATGGTAAAATTTATTTTATATTTTTGGGTTTGTTTCATTCAAATAAAATATTGTTATGTTCATGAAAATAAATAGTTTTGTTGGTTTTGTATAGTTTCATATATACAGGGAGTACTGTGTAGAGAATGGTATATTTTTGGTGTTGAACTATCGATTATACATTACCTACGTGTTTTTGAGTTGGTGACGAATTTTGCTGTTAACGATTTGGAATAGTTTAGTTAATTCGTTTGCGAATCAAATGGACATAATTAATTGTCAGAGAACGACTGTATCAGTTATGTTTCTAGGGTAATTCATTTAGAGGTACTTTTTCAGTATAGGGATTTTATGATAGGACACGAAAATAAACAGCATGTCTTTGCTTGTTTCCATCTGACTTCTACTAGCTGGTTTTTGAACACAACACATCGGTATAGGAGACGTGACTGGCTGCAGATAACACACTTTAGTTGTATATTTTTATTTGAAATTATGAATGATTTTGTTGTTGATTTTGGTTTAACAACCTTACTCATTGCACCACATATCTCTCGCGCATCATACCTTTTGTTGAGAAATTGGAGAAGCTTGTCAATTGTTTTGCTTCGTTGTCAAATTTATCTATAACCAGTGTTTCTTTACTGGATTCTAGTGCACGCAATCCCCGAATTATTTTATCGGACGTTTTAGTAAGATGCTGTTAGTCCCTTGCATTAGCTTGAACACATCCCCTTTGCTCAAATAAAATGATTATAAGGGATATTGCAATAGGATTTTTACTATTGTTATCTATTGCAGAGTTTTTCCCACGCTTCTCCGTAATTCATTTCCGTTACTGGGATGTGCTGTATAAGGAAAGCTGGTTCACCCTTTCAATATTTGGAGTTTGCGTACACCACTATAGTGTTTTGGTTTTCGTGGACGGTAGTAGTGAATAAATCGTGAAACGAGGACCAAGCTTTGTAGTCAACCGAATATGGTTCGATATTAAGTTTTGATAACCGTACGTGTTGGGACATATTTACTCCTTCGTAAAAATGGTTTTTGCTGATTGATGAAATGCTCTATAGTGTGGTGTTTAAATCAGGCGACTACGGTAGCCTTTGCTTAATAATGCATGTGTTTTAAAATAGAGATCATCTACGACATCGATTATTGGTTGGTACGTTAGTTCGTCAAATCGTTATATCTCGATTTCATTTAAATCCATATAATTTGCTTCTAACGATTCAAGCCGATTGGTAATTTTATCGGTGTCAATAGGTTTCGTTATTATGTCTGCTAACCGATGTATTGCTACAATTTAAATAGTTTGTAGTGTAATCCAATCGAAGTGGATACCATCAAAAAAATTGAAACCCAATTATTGGTTGATATGCGACTAAATAGACCTCATTCAGCATCTAGTGATGAATCGATTCAGCACCGTTCTCAACTGTTTGGGTTGTATGCAACTACTTGGCTAAAAGGTATACTACATTCAACTCGTTCATGAATTCAAGCCGGCCAATCTCCAAATCGTCACTGTTTCAGGCTTTGGGCTTTAAGAAAACCCACTGTTTTCGACCAAAATTTTGATCACCCATTATCTATCATACATACATAAATTCCTATATATCCCTCATATAAACATGGGGTGTAATACATAAGCATCAAGAATAGTTATATTGTATACATCGTTATTTTATCATAATGTTTGTAATATGTTTTCAGTGATTTAAGTTAACGTTGAATAGTAGAATTTTATATAAAATTGATTGCGTCTTTGTTGGATGGAATAATGTATCATTTTGTATAGATGAAAATGTCAGAGAATTTTGTTCCGTCTATATACTCTGTTGTGTATTGCACCATCGATAAATATTTTATTTCTGTTTTCAAGTTTTTTAACTGGATTGCAAGTTATTGTTGGTATATATTTTCCTTTTTTCCACGTACTCTGTATATATTACACATATACTTATTCGAATACCAGAAAACAATATTATTTTAATCAATGATTTTCTTGTTATTATTTTGTTTTTGATTTATCTTATTTTCCCTTTTTATTTTCATTTTCGCATCACAACAATTTCATATATGTAATTTATACACCAAGACCTCGCATTGCGTCGTTTCACGTTACGTTTTTTCGATGTTACGTCGTTACCAAATTAATACATAATATCACGAAGATTAAATAATGGAAAGAAGACAGTAGATAAAGCGAAAGCTTTAATCTGGCTGCAACAACTGTTGAACTTATTCAAGGTCGAGATGTAACAGCATTAAAGTCTAAGACGATGACTCGTACAAAAAGTGACTCTATGATAAAAATGGAGTCCTTGCGCTTTCTATTTGGATTCAACATCAGATTAAGCAAAAGCCTATCCGAAAATATTAAATGTAAATCTACTACTTCTAACAATGGTGAACAATTTGAAGCTAGTCACAGTAGATATGAAAGATTTAAAACTTGCACAAATCAGCAGGGCATTACGCTTAGCGGTTAAGTAGCTAGTACTGTTATCATTTCTGCTGAGCGTTTTAAAATAGAATTAAAAGCATTAATTCTTGATGGTTGTTGTTGCCTAAAGCACGTTTTTCTCTACTTTTGAATTAATTGCAATAAAGAGAATTTAGACTGCAAGACGTTAGTTTCGGTAGATAATGCTTCTAGTTACCCAATATGCATTGATCGATGTAACAGAAAATGTCAAATTTTTATTTATGCCATCGAACCCCACATACAGCATATGACCCAGGAAAATATCAAATTTTAAAAATAATTATTTATGACGAATATTGCGAAGTGGCTTCCAAGTGAAAAATTATATCATGAAGGCAATAGCAATTATTTCAAGTTCAAGGGTTGAAGATAAATCATTTTGCATGTACGGTGTTTCATACAAATTGTGGCCAGAATGTGTTAGCCAGAAAAAGTGATTTTGAAAAATTAGAAGAGACTGACTTACTAGTTGCTACTCGCAAATAGCTACAAATGTCTAACGGGAATTTAATACACAGTTTAGTATATAATATGAAGAAGGCAGTCCACTAGAAATAGTTGAGCAACTAAACTTCACGTCACGGCAACTTTCGAAAGCCATGAGTTTGATTGATGCAGCTACGCAAATTGTTTGAACACATGATCTCAACAACGAAAGAAGATTATTTTAAATTAGAAAATTTTATTTCTTCGTGATATTCCTGCGAAGATCTGATAATGATAAATCGCAAGGAAAAAACATTAAGATCTTCTCAACAATAGCATTATGAGATCTAATTACAGGTCTGATGAGGTGAACACTATCCGGGAAGTATTGAACATCTGTTTTTTACTACGGATGATTCTTTCCCAGTACCATGACACATGTCAGGAAGTACACCAGGTATTCCTTCCTAGATTTAAAAAAAAACTGTGACTCGATCAACCGAGAGAGGCTATAGTATGCGATTGAAAATTTAAGGATATCAAACAAATGCGTCAAAATTGAGAACAGGCTATCGAGAACTTTAACAATTAATTCTGATGTTGAACATGGAGATGCGCTGACCCCCGAAATTTTTTAATCTCATGTTGAAATACCTCAATTCAATATTCCGAAAATCCAATAAACTTTTTGCATATGTAGATGATATCTATGTGATTATGGGTTAAATGGCCGCGAAGTAAAAAAATATTCTTAATCCACTAGAACAGTGTTCAGCTTCTGTTGGTCTCAAAATCAACGAGTTCAAAGACCAAATATCAGATCTCTGGTTTTAGAGACCAAGACACAATTGATTTCAGTAATGGTGACCACACGTATGAAAAAGTGGTAAGATTATCTTGGATCTTTAATTGCTCACGATAATAGTGTGGGAGAGAATATATTAAACTACACCCGATGGCAATTGGACTTAATATTTTCTACGGCCACTTCTGTAATTAAAATATATGTTGCAAATACGGATAAGTTGAAATTGTACTGAATGTTGATCAGATCATTGTCATGTAAGAGTACGAAATATATTTAACATTTGAGAGAAGAATAATGCGTATGATATATGGCCCAAAATGCGACGTTGATGGAACATACCCAGTTCTTTTCAATCACAAGATCAGGAATTTAAAGCGTAAATATAGTATTTTCGTTTATTACCCATTAATAAAACTGTTCGAATCGAACCTATCTTTGATTTTTACATGCGGTTTCTTATAGAAAATTGTATCCACTTTGCATCGTATTTTAAACGTATCTACAACGCAAAGTAAGGCATTGGTGTATATATGTACATACGAACGTGTTAATATGTGTGATAGACGGCCGTCCATATCATGAAGGTACGAACAAAGTTTTTTTCTTAAGTTATATCCAAAGTACATATATTACTTATGGGAAATACTGAAATAATCTCATATTGGTTTAGGGTACAATCACATAAATCATGTATTAAATGTGTTTGATAGCAATCTCAAATTTCCAACCTTAATCAAAAACATTAAATAGTTGTGTATATAATTTATACATTATAATCAAACGATATGTAATGCAATACTTATCATAATATAATAAAATGAGACGATCCTAACGCACACATATATCATTGGTTTAATGTTCTGCAATCCGCGTTGCTTTGCAAAATGTTAAGTTCAAAAGCCATACATAATGTGATATTTATAAAAAGAAATCGCCCACAATAATCTTTCAAAAAAATTTAAGCGCAATTAAAAGAAAACGACATTCCGTAGAATTTCGCACATGTGCGTTAATCATGTGTAGTATATACATATAGTGCTAGAGTTAACTATATAACCAGCATAAACCATTTCCAAATTTTATCACACAGCCATTCCTTTTGGCAATACATAATATTATGTATGTTATTTTATTTTTATAACAACCATAAATTATTCGCGTTTTTTGTTTTTTTGGTAATCGCGTTTTTGTTTTAGACTTTTAGCATAATTTTAACATTTTTCTTTGTTATGGATGTTATATGTGTACAGGCATTTTCAGTTTTCTGATTCTAGATTTCATGATTCGATTTGAATTAGTTTCCGGTTTCTGTGTTTATTTTGTATATCACATAAATTATTTATTTTATCTCTATAAAAGCGATACATATTGTACCTATCTACTAACATATGCGAGGGGAGTAACAAAGTTCGCTTAGTTGACCAGAAAAAAAATAAAAAAAATCCTTTCGTATGTATTCTTAATCTTTGCCTTTTTTATCTTCTCTACGTAATCGCCATTAATTTCAATGCATTTCTTAAGCCTTTAGATCCATTTCTCAAAATAGCCTTTAGATCTATTTCTCAAAATATGTCTTTGCTTACTTAATAAGCTTCCCTTTTTGAATCACGTCGCCGGTCGTAGCTTAATGGTTAAGAGAGTTTATCATCACGCCGCGGTCTCGAGTTCGATTCTCGCCGCTGACCAAAAATTAACATGCCACCGGATGACATAAAACGCGTTTGTGTGTAAAAACATTCGTTGGGTTGACCACCTACAATGTGCACCAATCGTTAAAATTGGTTCGTAAGGTCTCAGTTGAGACGTGGTAAGGGCCGTTTACGGCCTCTAAGCCATAGTTATCTTTTTTTTGAATCACAAAATGTCATATCCAGGGAATATAGTGCTGGACGTTATTTCAGCAGAGTGAGCTGGTTGTGTTATCACGATGTAAAAAGTAGCGCTGCAAATCCTCTTTCTTCCGGTTTTCCAACAAATTTTTGAAAACTTTTGGTAAGCAGTGTTCGGTATACCATTTTTCAGATACCGTCTGATCCATTACTAGGGGAATAGCAGCTGTAATTTTTGATGGGGTGAAGTAAACTTACATCATATCTTTTGTTGCTTAGCTTTTCGGGTGGATTTCTTTCTATTGGGCATAACATGAACCCCTATAATATATAATTCGATTTCGGTTCCGAAAGCGTATTTTGCTATAATGAAAATCCGATATCGAAAAATCCGCTGTTATGAAACTAAAAACACAAAACAAGATAGGATTTTCCGAAAATCGAATATCAAAATCCGACTGCTAGCTAGAAGACGAGTTTTATTTTGTGTTATTGAATTTGTATTTATTGAATGATCTATAGTTTAAGGAGCAAGGATTTCATTTGACTAGTCAACTAATCAAATCAACAACAAATAAAATTTAGCAATTATTGCTAATTTCATGCGTACATTTGACAAATTCGATTTAAAACGCATTTAATAATAAGAAAATACGCGGCGGATCGGATTTTTCGATATTGGATTATTTCATAGTTTGGTTTCTGGGTCGACTTTACCAAAGTTACTAGACTGCCCATTTTATTTATTTAGGAGAAAATTTAGCAAAATACACACGAGTTTCTTTTTAGGCCTGATTTAAAATTCATGGAACTCATCGAGCAGATTTCTTCGTGTAATCCAGTCAGTCAATGCAATCAAGACCAATTCCTCAGTAAAAACTTCTTGTGTCAAACGTGGTTCTCCGTCAACTTTAGACTTCACCAAAGTAACGTAAGAAGTTAAGTTGTTGTGGCTGCTATGCACACTTAGACTTATTTTGATCCGTTGTGATACCACTCTATACGGCTACAGGTTCAAGTCTTTATCCGAGTCCGAGTAGAACCATCTGCGCATTGCATAGCTCCATGTCAGGCCTATAGTACTGACATAGAAGATGGGTCGGCGCAAGGATTCTAAACACGACAGAGGATCCAGATATGTTCATTTTTCACCACCGATCGCACCGCCCAAACGATCGAAGGTGAAAAACCCATTTTGCATCCTGCCTCGAATCGAATTCGAACCCGGTACCTCCCACTCCAACTGCCGTAGCTTTAACCACTGCGCCACCTGGGCGGTTCAGAGTAACGTAAGTGGAAGATTTTGTAACCTTCTTGGGACTCGTCCTCTACAGACAAATGTCCCGTTTGGAATCTTCGGAATAAAATAGTCTGTAGAGATAATCGGGAACATATACATTGAATATTTATAGTGGCTTTAGTTAACGCCAAAAACCGAAGAAAATCTCAAATCGAGTTTCTGTTTGCGTTGGTGGTGGGTCTCAGCTATTTTGCGTTTCCTCGTCTCCATTTTAACCAATCGTTCTGAATTTTTCAAACAAGCTTCATAAAACAATTGCTATGGATTCAGTAACTAAGCCTACTAAGAGAACTTTTGTTACTCCTCTCGTATAGATACTTATATGTTGCTATATATAATTGATGTGAACATAAACAGATTATGGTTCAATTTAGATTTATAAATTTTTCATTTTTAAATAATAATTCAAAATATGAATCCGTTAAACAATTTTTCATTTTATGTATGTACATTTACACATTTATTTTATGCGAACCGGAATGAACTAAGAGTAGATACATACACATATTTTTGTTATTTTCCTCGTTGCGGGTGGATATGTGGATATGGGGATTGGATTTTTCCACCAAATAAATCAACAAAAATCCTATTTTTTTTGTTCGCTATCCGAAACATATTTTTCAACAATACAATAAAAGTATATTTTTGATAGTTTAAATATTCAAGAGTTTATTATAAACAAAATTGTATTTGTGGTCGACGTATCGTAAACGTCGACAGACGATAAAGGTTTGGTGGTTATTTTTTATTAGAATAATGTTTGAACAAATAAATACCGCGTATACACCCGTAATTTATGCTATATACACAAACTAAATATAATTATTACATATTTTCATTTAAGTAATTGGAAAATTTGTTTTGTACAATCATAATAAACTTTAATTAAAACAATAAATTGGGCTTATTTATAGTTTTATATAGATATTAATGTGGAGAATGGTTAAAACTAATTTTAATAGTGCACATGGGTGGACTGTCGACATTGCCGCTTTCGTAAATCGTTTCTTTACTCCAATAGAACTGTTTTATGATTGCGTGTTTACCTACCGCAAATTAATAGGTCAAGAAATATTGCTTAAATTATGGATTCGAGGTGATTTTGGTTTAGAAATATACAGAATTAGATACCGGGATCGCAGGATTGAACTCAATTATTTGGCACAGTACCATTAGTAATTTGTTATATATAAATGTAAACGTATAAAAATATTGAAAAACTCAAAGGTGCTAGTACAGAGAAGATGGTTGATAGCAAGATGGTTGACGTCACATACGTCTTCATTGGCAAGTCCCATGCGATGAAAGTGTCTTTTGAAACGGCTATGGCCAGTAAAAATAGAAATCAATATTCTTAAGTTGTGTCAAATATTCTCAAATTAGTCAGCTTCGGGTTAAACCGTCTGACAAAATATTTCACTTTGCGACAAGTAGGGGTTACTGACCACGTCAGCTTTAGATTCAATAGCAACTGGTACAGGTCCTATGAAACACAAACGAGAATCAGTTTAAGCCAGGCAGTCTATAATCTCGTTGCCCTCAATGTCACAATGGGCAGGCACCCACAAGACCGTTACCTTATTGTTGCAACCTAGAAGATCCAAAAAGTTCTTACAATCTTCTACAACTTTAGAGCTGGTTAGAGGATTGTTTAAGGAGTTAAAGACAGTTGGACTATCACTGTAAAATATAATATCTTTATCGTGGACAACGAGCTGATGAATTTTATAGTATGTTCCCAAACTGCCAGAGGTTTTCATATCATAAAATATATATATAGTCGATGTCGGATCCAGCACCCTATATACATCTACTGTATATTAGCGTCATCTGAGAAATAATTTAATTCGGATCTTTGGTTGAGCAAGTTTTGTCAGATCCACATTTCTCTGCATGGATAAACCACTCAAATGATTTGGAGAAATAGCAGGCAGAAACCTATCATTAACCTTATTGATTTTTGGCATGGCCAGTTTAAATTGATTAAGAATTGTTCTATGGCCCGAAGTAGTGCTAAAAATATACCACACCCTCTAGCTATGGAGATCATTCCCTACCTCAATGACAGTTCTTCATTATCGGTTCAGCTTGTTCGGCTGCCTTTCACAATCAAGCGAAAGGCAGCCGAAAAAGCTGTATCAAAAATGTAGGACTGTTATTTAGGTAAGGAGAAAATGATCTCCATGGCTAGGAGAGTAGTTGACATGGCTCCAGTTACACTCCAACAAGTGATATTTTGCAAACAGTGAAGTTTTGTAATTGATGATTTTACTTTAACCACCGGTTACCAAACAACAGATTAATAAGTTGACGTTGGTAAAACCTATGATTTGAAAATAGAAGATACCATTTTGGGCATCACAAGAATTACAAAAAGCTCTTGTTCAAAAACTAGCAGTGGTTTTTTGAAGTTTGAAATCCAGATGATACTTCCAAGAAAGTTTATTTTTCAGAAAAACACTAAGGTATTTGACAAGGGCTGAGCTATTTATCCGAATAAGTTATATATTCATAAGTTAGCATATTCCTGGTCTGCAGTGTTCCTATGACTTGTAAGTATAACCAACTTGGTTTTAAATGGTTTCACATGCAGACCCATATCCAGACACCACTGATCTATAATGAGAAGAGTGTGTTAAGTAAAACATGATAAGAAAGTCAAGTTCTTGCCTGACACGGTCAGAGTCAAATCGTTAGCCATATATGGAATATCAATCTTGGTATAGTTCACAGAATACAGTATAGCAATCATTAGAGGACTATACAATCGTCAAGAAATACAGAGATTAGATCACGATTGAATGACAAGACATTGGATAAGCTTTCATTCTTACGCTCATATTTTAACCAGATTCAAAGAATATCGGTTTTAAAACCACGATCGCAGTTTTCGGAAAATTGAATACAGAAATACCACTTTTGGTTTTTCAAGAAAATATTACAATCCCTACCGCAAACTAATTGATTTTATAATTATTTTTTCATTTGTCTTTATTGAATAATTAACCAATTTGACACTAATCTCCTCTTATGTGCCATAAAGAATGTATAAGGTGGTTAAAAGTACAATCCACAATCTAATGTTTCATATCACTTAAAGTTATTGCCATGACTATACAGATGACTATACCAACTGCGAATAATTGTGGGCTTTCATAGAAGCTATTAAAAGAAAAAACTTTACAATTTTTGAACGAGATGTGAAAACTCAAACTTATAGGTATTCTCTCGAGTAAAAAAGTATTTTGAGAAGGCGAACACAAATTTGAAATAAGGTTGCATTCTGTATTTCGGAAAATAAGGATCCGTACTGTATATGAATAATTGTTCTTTGCGTTACATAACATTTAAAACGAACGATGTAAATGGAAGCTAGATTGAGCAAAACTGTAAAATAAAATTTTTAAGATGTGATACGATACTCTAGTAAAGCTGTCATTATTACAAATTTTGTCACATCGATCTAAAAGGTGTGGCAAAATTCGCGTATTTCGAAAATTGTCGTATTTTATTCAACAACCGTTCCGTTCTTACAACCAACGATGAGTATGCTTAAATATATTACATATTAAAGTAGCAATGCACCTTTTATAATGAATGTACCGATGCACTATTGTATCGAACCACTTGAGTGAAACTCAATAACAAAGACAGGCACGTACACTGCACTAGGCATAGATTTCTTAAACCATGTTGCGAAAAAGATTACTACGACACATGGTTTTCTCCTCGTTTTCAGGCTCGATTAGCCACTTGTGACACCTTCTCACAGACGTACACTCTCAGTTTAGAAATCGGATCTCTCAGTTTTGAAATCCTTCGAATGAAGCTATATATTCAGTACTCGTGATCCTAAGTACAGCCTATGGGGAGAGTATGAAAGACAGTGCTCAACAGTTTCAGCTTATTCTACCTCTCTTCCACACTTCAGGGATCGAATATTCAGGAAACAATGTCTCGTGAGAACCCAGGAAGATCCTCAAAGTACAACTGTCATTATTCAAGAAGGACTGCGATCTTTGCTAATTTGTTGTACCAAAAATGATTTAGGAAGGCAACAACAGGTTGTCTAATCTCTTCTGATGCAAACCATCAAGTAGATGCTCAATATCTCTCTTAAATCCGACTGAGTTAGATAATCCGACTTTCAAATGGCTATGTTTGCACTGTACCATATATTTAAGAGTTTAGAACTTTTTGATTTAAAATATTTACCCTCCCAATCTGCCTCTTAGACGTTCATATATTTACAAGGCTGTCAGCTATAATAATAATATTATTTAATAATCCATTATTTAAATTAAACTTTCATTCTTGTTATTTATTGCTCATACGTACACAAATTTTAAAAACTAAACTCCGAAAGTCAGACAAATTTGTTATGCTTAAAGATCAAACAGAATGAATAAATCAGAAATATGTATTTACAAATGCAGAGCTAAATTTAGATAACTCACTAAGATTTTTTTTTTAAAATAATAAACGCTTTGAAATTTCTGATCAATTTAACAACGATCAATATTCGTTTAAGTGGCGTAACATAACAAGTATTAAGTGGCGTAACATAACAAGTTATAATGTGTAGACAATTCAATAACACCCCATAGCTGCCATTTAAACTCGAAATAACATAATTACTTAATTAAATAAATAATTGATGTCGTAAATGATTTAAATAAATAGTTATACTTTTACAACATATCCGTTGGCGTTGAGTCACTTCTAAAAAAGTAAAAACATTAGCATATACATACATCATGGTTAAATGTATTTATTTATAATTCATATATTCAAGTGCCATATAGTATTTAAAGTTGCATACCTTAGTATGAGTTCATTGAGGTGTGCAAATATAGATCACTGGAAAGAATCCTCACTTAACATTTTTATGAATAACGTACACTTGGTAACATCACACTAAATGAATAATTTTAAGACATTATTTGCAATAATTCAGTTCTCATCGACTGAAATGCCTCAGTGATTAAACCTGTGTCTATTGAATGGAAGGTTACAGATTTGTACCCTATGACCAACTGTTGGAGTGCAAAATTTTAGAGCTGACGCAACTTCCATCCCTCTAAAAATTCAATTTTGACTCTCTAATCTTTGAGAAAAAATAAATTATTACTTGTGATAATGACTGGCTATCATTTCGGAACTTTAGCAGTTGGGATCCAAAAAAAATATTAAAATATAATAGAATTTATTTCCAAAACCGGTCATCATATTTGTAACACCAGCCGCTTCGATCGTTCGTTGAATCATTGGTATGTTATGCACTTTTTTGGTAATTTTTAGATTCATATACCGTGACATGATAGGACGTTATGTGGATGGTCGCTATGGAGCAGCACATTGTCATACACAAATACAATTTTTGAATATCTATAAAGTGTTGCTACTGCAAATGAAATTAGTGATGGTGTAGCGTTTTGAAGCAGCTGTAAGATTAGATCTAGATTTACATTATGATGCTGCTTATAGCATTTGGAGAGTTTTAAAGTTAAATTATAACATAAACAAATAAATTTTGAATTTTTTGTGAAAAAATTCAACTTCGACCAGTCAAGAAATTCAAAGCAATAATTTCTTAATTTCTTAACTTCTTCGATGGAATAATCTTTCAACCCATACGTACACTGACTATTCAATCAATTATTATTTCTCAGTTCGACATCCGTAGTTTTTTATTAGAAACATGACTCAACAGTTTATTTACGATAGTTAAGTAGTATTCGTAGTTGTAATGCAATATTATGTATGGTGTGTAGCTAAAGGGTTTTCCAATAAGAGATTTCATTTTAAAAAGGAAGATATGTCATTAATATTTGAAAACGATATCAGCGCCATGTGCTTTTCTTGTCACCATATCCTTTTTATGAATTTTTCCAGGATTAATTTGCACATTTACGGCTTTATGTCCTCGATAACTTCATCAATTCTATCTTTAAGGTTTTCAATCGGTTGTGGAGCATTGACATAGACCCCATATTTCAAGTGAGACAAAAGTTGTTAAATCACAAGACTTCGGTGGCCAATTGTGAAATCGCCTTCGAAAATAACACGGTCAGGAATCTTTTCTTACAAAATTGCGATTGTTTCGTTATTTGTGCAACACAAATAACGAAACAATCGCAATCGTAGCGCCGTCTTACTTAAAATAAACGTCGTCCACATCAATATCTTTCAATTCCGGCTTAAAATGGTTATCCGCATCATTTTGATGTATTTGAAGGACCCAATTAACGAAGATACGACGTTTATGATGATCGACCGGCCTGAGTTCTTCTGTTTACTTTAAAAGCTGTAAGACCTAAGTCTTTTTGCATCGTTTGTGGCATGTCTAATTCCTACAGCCGCAATATCCTTTTGTTCTTGAGCGACCACACGGTTTCGATTCGTCACATCACTAACTTATCCCAATAGCTCAAATTTTCCACCAGTTTTACTATTGCCGGCCGAGAAGGTGCTTCACGACGGCTAAAAAGTGCTTTAGTTTTGCGAACTGTGACAAAGTACCATTTTTAGTAATTGCGTAGATTTTACTTGTCAAAGATCAAAAGATGGCAACTTCAAAATTGACAGCTGTCCAAATAGCAGGCTATTCAAAATGAAACCTCTTATTGGAAAACCTTTATATTATGTTACAAAATATACGGAAACTCTGATTCAATTAATTTTCTATGTTAACATAATGCAGTCTCACCAATGAAATTCGATATCATATACCTATACTATAAATTACATACTTAATGCATTATACCATTGTATAACTACATATATGGTCGATTTTATAGGAAGAACAAAACAAATAGTTACCAACAAGCTAGTGCAATAGTTAAAACATTGCCAGTTGAATCGAAGGTAGTGGATTCGAACAGCCGACTCCCTATTGAATACTTAAGGTAGTATAAAATAATTCCCAACGGTTCGGATTGTATTCAAATAATTATTCTTATATAAAATAAGAATTGCATTCATTTACTTAAATACCCTATGAAACATGAATGAAGACAATATACAGCTCAATTTGATCCATTACAGCAGATGTGTGTTTATAAACAACATATATTTTAGTAAATTCGATAAATCTCAAATTATATTTGTTTTTATTAGTTTATCCCACATTATTTATATTATTTGAATGTGTTAACTACTTATATGTTATACAAGTCGCAAACGAGGTTTGCCAAGTTCAAGAAATCTATATAAAATAGTGTAAAACTATTATTTACCATCGTTATATATATGGCAGGAAATATTGTTAATATTACAGCTGTAATAACAAATTTTATTACAGAGGGTTGTCTGTATGATACACATCGATGTGATGTTGCTGAATCATGTTGATATATGAGTACATATATGTTTAAACTCAATCACTGTGATTAATGTTGCTTCGGGGTTCTTTTTCATAGCTCTTATTAAAATTTATTTTACATTTTAAATAAGAGCATAACTTAATTTCTTAATTATTATAACTTAACTGGATTGATAAGACACATCAAGTAAAAAAAAATAAGTTTTTGGATTGAATTTTTTGTTTTGATGAGTTCTAGTTATCGCATAAAAATTAAAAATTGTATATAAAGGCTGATCAGGTTATGTTATTTTTGTTTGTAATTTATTTAGCTGATATCACAAGTACTTGCTCGTACATATATAATGTATTTTAGTAAACAAAATAAATTGAGAAATGACTTATATAAATAAATAAAAGTTTTTTTTTTCATCTCATTTTTAAAATCATATTTGTTCTAGTTTATTAATATATTCATATCCATCCTTAGAAATTTAATTGTTTTCGATAGCCTAAATTGTGATAAACATTACTTTCAATTATAAAGCTAAGTAAGGCGCTTATTACAAATGAAATTGTAATTTGAGAAACCAACAGAAATAGTCTAACTAGATCAATTATGTTCAAACCAGTGTTGATATGATATAATATGATTGAGACTAACGGACGTCCATTTCAATATTCCAAAATTATGTTACTCACGGGCTCAAAATTATGTTACTCACACAAATAATAAGTAACTGCGATAACCGCTTGATAGTCACTATCTAGCTACTCATTTATATTAATTACGTTAGAACAAACGATTCAATCATCTTAGAGAATTGAGTTTGTTAGTTATTAGTATATATGTAAGTAGTGATAAGGTTATGCTAATGCTATGCTTCATCATAAGTATAGAAACTATTTAAACAAATTAATACAATTTATTACAATTTAATCAAAGAAATCACTAAATCGGTCGTTCTTTACTGAAATTTTGTTCAGCGACGAGCCCATTTTAATAAACAAAATTGCTATAAGCAAATTTGCTATAAACAAAACTACCCATAATTCACATGGCCCATAAGCCACACGGTTTGGTGTGGTTTATAGGCTAGTGGAACCATTTGTCAAAAATGAAGCCGGCCGGAACGCAACTATGAATGACGCCTATTATTGTGCCATGAAAAAGGATTATTTACTACCTGAAATTGAAAGTCCATGATTGCACCATGATAACGGACTATTTGCTACCTAAAATTGCCCGTGATCGCAACGACATTTGATTCCAACAAGACTATTTACTTCTTACTGACTTTTTACTTACTTATATATTCGTATTACGAGTCGGCCAAAAGAAATGCTATTGATGTAATTAGTATCCAAAAATAAAGTAAGTATTTCGTTAGATGAGTGAACGAGTTTCAGAAACCAACGCTACCTTAATGTAAGTATACACTATAATAGTGGGAAATATATACCCAAATTTTGAAGTAATTCGAATTGTACGAAGTTGCACAGTTGAAGAGATAAACGAAAAATTAAAAGAGTTCAAATTACAAGACAACGATATGGCCACAGCAGCTACAGACGGAACATCGGAGAAGACCAAATTTAAAGAGAAAAAAAATTATATATTCCCCAGCAGCGTTATAACCATATTGCTGTGCTTTATGTGCTACATAAAAGACCTATATAGTAACTTAGAATTAGAATTATGAAGATATTGTTTCTCAGTCGTGGCTAAAATGGCAATACCAGTAATATGGATCAGGATGATTTATTTGAAATAAGATTAAATGAAATGACCTATTGCTGGTATAATTGGAATTTCGTAAAATGTTGCACTTTTACAAAACGTCGGAATACAAATGGTTCAACGCTAGAAAATGTACTTAAGCAAGACTTAGATAATCTGAAACTGCGGGTTTATACAAAAATGAGAGTAAGGCAAAAATGCAAGAAATATTAAGCATATTCCAACCCCTACAACTTCTGATGGAGGCTTTGGGAAGAATAGACTCAACTCTAATCTCGATTGATGGCATTTTAAAATTTTTATTTTAAAAAACTACCTAATGTTGTTAATTATTGATAAACATGAAATTTCGAATAAAGGAACTACGAAACAAAGATAAAGTATCACTTAATTAGGTATTTACAAAACCCACAAATTTTAAACAAACAAATACAATTGCAAATCTAGCAAAAACTATAATTGACGATTGGCCATCCTCCGCCGTATACGATTCACCTAACGCAAAACAGCGACATGATCGTGCCAGCAACATAACAGATCGAAATTGATACAACCATGCTGTTAATGCCCTCCAGAAATTATGACCCATCTGACTTAAAAGATTTAAACATTTACGAATTAACCGACAAAATCTAAACCATTTACTATCAACTTTAAAATTCATATATACGACAGTGAGAAAATTTTTTCTACTGCACCGAATTTCCTCACAATTTCCACAAAAAACAATGTAGTCCTTGAAATTAAACCAAATCGATGGATAGATTACACTTTTTTTGCTAACTTCTTCAACCACTTTCCTAACCTTTACCAGTTCGGGTTATTTTACTTATATAAACGTACACATTTATATCAGTTCTTCGGACTCTTGTGGTATATTTAAGTATTAGAACAATTCGTGATATAATAATGTAACATAAAAAATTTAGTTCACTTGGAGGATAAGTTTATCCAACTCCCTTTCGTCGTTACTCCAGTTACGTTTTTTAAATTAAAAAAACAATTAGTAAATGTTGAGCCAGTACAGTGCTGGCCAGTGCTCTGTCAAACTCTGTCCGAATTATATGAAATATATAATTCTTGTGACACAGTCAAACCAACCTAGATTGAATTGAAATTTATCTCTAAAATATCTACTACAAATACTACAGCTGGTTGTTTTAAACTAATAATCTACGGGCTTAAAAGAAACGGCCCTTAAAAGCGTTTCAACTGAGGCCTTACGAATTATATTTGGAAAAATAGGTTTTTGGCTAAAGTTTTTGTACCGGGTTGGAATCCCGATAGGAGCAGAATGCAAAAGGGATTTTTCACCATCTGATTACAATCGGTGGTTTGAATGAACACATCTATGACCCACTGTTGGATTTCAGAATTCATAGGCCAAATCATCTTCCATGTCAGTACTATAGGCTGGCATGGAGCTATGCAATCTTCAGATGGTTCTACTTAAATAGGACCTAAGCCGTACGTCTTGGATTTGCGTAAAGTAAGGCGTTAATAAGCGAACCACGAAAGGATATGAGAGCTATGTGCCCCAAAGATTGCAAAGTTAGAAATAGACAGGCTAAATATTTTAAAATATTTTCTCAAAAGATACATATATCGGAATTAGAATATAGTTTTTATATTTTTGCAACCATATTCTGGCTTGATGATTCTCGAAACCATCTACTAATAAAAGATTACCTAGTTCGTTAATTGCTGCATGTGGCATAGTCACCTAATAATTTGAAATTTTATGAAGATGAAAGTTACCCCCAGAAAAAACCGAAGGAGTTCATGAAGTCACTACCTCTAGATTATAAAATTTTGAATAAATTAAGGTAGGTCGTTATATAAAACGTGATTGAATTTACTATTAAGTTTAGGTAGGATGTTATACATAAAACCCCGTCAAAACAATATCACTCATTTATTTCAGTCCCACACACACAAATAAAACTAAAATAAAAAAAAAAAATGTAATTACTTGATTGAGATGATGCGTTTGATGGTTTTAAATATCCACTAGTAAATAGTTTTACTCTAGCTGTAGTTTGAGTCGAAGTTGTCGTCCACATTGTAGACTGACTTGTTCGAATCGTTCTAGTTGTTCCTTGTGGTGTCACGATTGTAGTAGTCTCTGTTGTTGTTGTTGTTGACGGTAGTTGTTGTATTGGTACTGTCACATTTTTGTTTGGTATTGTATCCTCGTTATTTGTATTCGTCAATGACATACACAAATCACATTTTATTAATAAAGTAAACACAATTAAATAAAATATTGTAAAAAAATTGATTTTATTCATTTTTTTAATAAAAAATTTTCGACAATTAATTTTATTGACATTATTATTTGAAGTTTTGTTGTTGTTATTATTGTTGTTGCTGTAAACATAAAACAACATTATATATTCACTCATATGTGAATATGTTATATTGTTCATGTGTATTGGTTATGTTGTTGTTTTTTCTTTCGTTTCTTTTTATGTTTCTTGTGATGTCTGGCGCCGACACAAAAAAATCAACACACTACTATTTTTTTCACACAAATATTTTATTTTACTAAACTAAACATTTTATAGATTCTTAATTAACAATAAAAATTACACTTATTATAAAATAAAACTAAAATATACGACTACGTTTTGTTTCCTTTATTTATCATTAAACCAGTTAACTTAACACTACTTTTGTTTTTTTCTTTTTCACAATAAACAATTTTCTTCGATTACCACTTACGAAAACACAACCAAACCGTACCGAAGTTAAAAAAACACTGACTGGCATATGAATGAAAATGGACCACAAAAATACAAGACAATTGTGTAGTGCGATTCGTGTATCGCACGAATGGATGTTTATTTTGGATAATTTGAATTTGACATGTTCTCAAAAATTAATACATCTCATATTAAAATCAAAACACATCTTTCAATATTAATAATGTTTAAAAAGACGAAACTTATGCTTTTATGCATATATTTTAAATTACAAAGTTGTAAATAAACCCGCTATGATTTGTTGAATGTTAACACGGAAACTATATTACCGACCGTATCAAATTATCGCCGCTGTAAAAATATTTAATGTTACGTTCAGTGGATTTATTCTCCTGTCAAAAGCTTGTCATTTATAATTTTTGTGATAAAATTATTTTTAAAATTTTTGGTAATAAAATCCTATCTCGTATTATTATTGAACTATATAAAATTTTTATAATCTATTAAAATAAGCACGATAGTTTAATTTATCATTTATTGTCTAGTATTATACATTGATTTAAGTTTTTATTATTATGTAATAACGTAAAGGTTATGTTTCAATTTGACTCCTCAGTGACAGTCGACAGAGAAAGACCTGCAAAATGGGGGGCGATCACCATCACCATGGACCACCATACAAAGTACCCGATGCATCAATTTATAAAATCGAAGGTATCAAAGAATTAGAAGAAGTCCAACGGGAGCTAGCAAAACGAGGATTAAAAGATCCATGGCTAAGAAATGAAGTTTGGCGATATGATCCAAAAATGTTTGGAACCCATCGGCAACGAGCAACTAAATTTTTCCTTCGCGGATTTGGAATCGGTTTTGTTGCATTTTTGGCAACAATTGGTATTGAATATGCTACCAAATATGATTATAGTCATGGAAACTATCAGGGCCATGGACACGGACATGGTCACGGCAATGGAGAAGAGGGTCATCACTAAAATCTTGTATATAGCTAATAAGTGGTGAGATATTAGAGAATACAGTTCAATAAATTTAACTTTATTTTTATTCAATTTAAAATACAAAATAATAAAAAAAAAATTGGAAATTTTATGTAGAGCCCCGTGGTTTCAATTCGTCGTAGCATGGACGAAGGAAAATGTAAGTCTTCTTTGCGGGGTTATGATATTCGTGTCCCTTCGACCAATCGTAACCAGTAGCATAGGCAAATATTTGGCCGTTTGAATTGAAGCAACATTTAGTAATCTGTTGGTCCATAGTTTCAGATGCCTTTAGTTTAGTACGAGCATCTTTGTCCCAAAAACTAAATGTTCCATCAGAACCTACCGTTGCTAAAGTTCCATGTATAGGATGAAATGCAATATCATTAACAGCGTAGATATCCTGGTATCCATTTGTTCCATTACCACGATGACATTTAAATGTAAAATTATCTTTTGGATTCGCCGGATTTACATACTGAATAGCAACACGACCCTCGATACTACCTAATGCGTATCCAGTTGGCGTTTTCTTTTCGTTTTTATCCCGGAAGATCGATACTGTACGATGTTGATATTTCAACGGACTTTCTTGTTGTTTAAATTCAGTAGGTTTGTTTTCTAACGAATAGATGATTAGGCCACGTCCTGCAATTCCGACAACAGCCATTGGATAATCGACATCTGCACAATAGCATCGCTCGGGTAAATCAATCGACATCATCGGCTGTGGTGAACGCGTATCCCAAAATTTAAGTGTTTTATCCCAGCTGCCGGTCATCAAGCACGAATAATTCGAACCTTTTACCCAATGGCATGTTTTAACTGGAGCATTATGGGCAGCTACTTGCACCATTTGGTCAGATCCTAAATCCCAACATTTAACTTGTTTATCACAAGAAGCGACAAATACTTTCGTACCATCCTGGAATAAGTACAAAACTATAGAAAACTTTACAAATATAATAGAAAAATAACTTACGTCTCCCCAGCATACATCCAATACTGGACCACCCATTGTTTTCATTTGTTTTGGTATTGTTTTCCCCGTTTGTTCAACTTCCCAACATCGCACCGAACTATCCCAACTTCCAGCAATAAGAAAATTTTTTTGCATCGTTGGTGGGCTAAACTCCAAAGCTGACACCGAATCTTCGGGAGGCGAGGTTACTTCAAAATCTTTCATTGGATTCGAGGAAGGTGGCGCTTGAAAAGCAGAACCACCCGACATTTGTGATGTACTTAACATATTTGGCTTCGTGAATGTAAATCTTTCAGATTCTAAAATATGTTTCCCTAATAACATAACCCCAAATTATAAACGTTGTTTGGATTTCACTATACGATCAAATAATGAATTTAACTATAGAATATTCTTACCTAGATATAATATAAACTTAGAAGATTAAATTTAAGTTGCTTTTACGTTATTAATCTAACTTATTAATCTTATTGTGGATATTGTATATCCACAATATTCTTGTAGTGTATAAACCTCACATACACCAGCGGTAAAATTTGAGTTTTGACAGTAAAATAGCGTTTAGTCAATAAATTGTTTTTGTTTTGACATCGAATTCAGAAAAGATTTTGTATTCATACAAAAATACTTTATAGTTTATTTATTTAAAAAACGAGTGATCATATTTATAAACAATGAAGAATATTGATTGATAGATGAATAATAACAGATTTAATTTCACAACAAAATGTAAATATGTATTTGCAAATGCGAATTTATTTGAATAAAGTCCAAAGTTGTAAAAATTATTCTAGGTTTTATGATGAAAACTGAAATGATACAGTAGACTACCTAAACCTGTTGTACGTTTTCGAAATTTTTACTGCATGTGTCTGACACCTTGCGGATCCTTCTATAACTTAATTGTTAATTTTTATATTTAAATAATTATATTTGCTTATAAGTTAAAATTAAAAAATGGAAAAGAATGGTGCTTATTTAAAATATGCTTACCTAAGAATTCGACAGATATTCATAGCATGTAACCGCAAGACGAAGTTAATATTGGAATTATAAAACTAATTAGCTTTTCAGTAAACTTTTCACACTTACCTTACAAAAGAGATACATTGAAAAAACAAGATCAAAATAGAAACCATTTGAATATGATTACACGAATGATTCTTTCAAAAATAGTATCAAATTTTTTTTGGCCCTATTTCAATGTACAGCTTATCCACTGAAAAAATCATTTATATTGCTCATACACTTCAGATCAGTGATAACGTATATATTGCTGTTAATAGTAGTCGGCCAAATGACATAGTCGTTTAATCGGTTTGGCTTCACCAGTCGTTAACGGAAAGAACTGCGTTTGATTCTCAATAGTGGCAAAACGTAACAGATTATTCAATATTTTAATTCGCTGGTGGTGTAGATTAACAGACCTAAGTAATTTAGTCCTCAATCTGTCTGGTTACCTCAAGGTAAGAAATTCGTAACAGATTGTATAGACATAGAAAAGCTTAAACTTAATAATTTAAAATCCCACTTATATGATTTGTTGTCGCTTGGTAGCACTGCTTGGGATAAATTGTAATATCAAATTGAATAGACCGATACTTCTTTCTATATGCTACTAACAAGCTATTCAATCTACAGACGGTCGCTATACTCCTATACGTTCTTCTTTTGGCTTCGACGCTAGGCAGGGGGTTAAAAACGACCAACCCAAACAGATTGTTAATTTTGAAGAAGATAAACATTTTAATAACCTAATCTTAATTTAATGATTTAAAAAAAATTATAAAAAAAATCTTGGATCCAAGTCAATTAACTGTAACATAGATTACAGTCGCATGTTTCAATTTTCGAGTCGCACATTCAATGTTTTTAATCATAAAACAAATAAATATATTCAAAGTTCCAATGTTCTTTCCCTTTGCCGATATAAATATTAATTTCGTATTCAGGTATTGGCTACACAAAATTATTATTTGACTGATAATAAAATTTTGTCTGAGATACAACCACCGCCATTGCTTCATTAACCCATTTAAAAATACTGTAGGGGATTTTCTATTAAATGCACCTTAACAATGTTGTGGTTCTTATCAAGTCTCAAAAGAACAGTTGATAAACCACAATCAATGACTACACATATACATAATGTATATATTATAATACGAGTACATGCTGCGATCATTTATATTGAAAATTGCGAATCTGCCAATACACAAATAAATGACTGTAGTGTAACGCATTTAATCAGTTTATCGCTATAAATAACCGATTCCTTATCGTTTGAAAAAAAACAAAATTTAATTTCCAATCTTTGTACTATCTTTATATTTGATTACCGTATGTTTAATTGATAACCATCACTTTACGTGAATTAGATGACGCTTTACATGTTTTGTAGTTCAAATATATATCGTGTACTTTCCCAATTGAGTGAAGGTGTTCATGCACGTGATATACAGTTCACACTATAAATATAATATTTATTTATTGAATATTTATAAAATCTTTATCGTAATATTATAGGCATCACCGGCAGTTTAAAATACATTTGTTGCTATTTTTACTGTAAAACCGCTAAAAAAAAGTCCGATAAAATCACTGTTAAAAATTTCATAAAACTCAAAAACCACACTCATATGTTTATATTGTACCAACTCTGCAATTTAATGAGAAACGCAAATAATTATGTGAATGTAACTATTTTTAGCGTTTATTCTTTAAATATTTGATTATAAGATAGTTTTGGTATTACCTGCAAATTATTTAGATAAATAATCGACGATATTTGATCGACGAACATTGAAAATACCAGTCAAGATTCATACCACTAGACAAATATGAAGATAAGAAAGTTTTTTTGTCTCTACTATCTGTTTGTGTTCCTTGAAGCACAGATAGTTCGGCCCATGAGTGACTATCATTTTTCGGCTTACTGACTAACTTTGGCTTACTGACTAATATTTTACACCCAGTAAATGTGTAGGCATGTGAGGTTTCACTTTTTTTTAGTGGGATCTAACTATACACCCATGATACCTTTATACCACATAAATGATACTGCATACACTACTGTTTCAACACAAACAAATTCTATAACATTGGTAATAAATTAATCAAGTTCATTTGCCTAACATTTTAGTTTACGATTCCGGTCTGTGTTAATAGTGTTGAATTTAATTTGTTTGTATAATCTTGAAAGAAACACATGGGGATCCACCACACACCATTGGACATACATAATCCAATGATTTTTCTCGAGAATTATAGACTTTATCTCACACACATATTTTTATTACACCGGAAATGCTGTATATACCATTTCACTCAAAATCAAGAGTTCAAAGTTTTTATACAATTAGATCACCCAAGTGGAAATTAAATAGTTAGTTTTATAACCGTTGAATCAAAGCAAAATTTATACATGGAATGTACTAATATTCGCGATATCATCAATTTGTATTTATTACGTTTCATTCTTGTTTCGATCAATAGATCAAATTAATACAAATCGGCGTTAATTGAAATTTATTAATGTTATATATCTTCGAGGGAAAATACTATTTCTTAATTATTTATTTTATTTATTAATATATACTATTATTGAAATTTACTGCTTTTATCTGAATTTTTCTGTCTGGGTATCGTCTGTTTTCTCCAATACAAACCAAGTACCGGTGTTTTTGTTCCGAGAAAATTAGTTTATGCAGTGATCCATAATATATCTGAATGTGAAATTAATTTAATTTTCAATGCTGCTAAGTGTGAATCCCTACATACATACATATATACAGCCTACATACATTGTAGCAATGTATTTTTTTGACCAAGGAATGAACAAACTTCATACACTCATTATTTGTGTACTCAGAAAATCGATTGATTCACAATCACTTTACGAAATAACCAAAATGTAATTTTTTTTTTGCTGACCAAAAATTTTTGGAACTAGGTCAAACAAATCGTCCATCAGAAAATTATGTCGTATATGTTGTAATGAAAATCCCCGTATACATTTTTTTATTTCTAGAAATGTAATTCGATAAATGTTATTGTTATAAAAAGTAGTTTTTATATCAGCAACAAAATAACGAAATACTACCGGGGTGACAATAGACTACGGAGACTGATTAATTATTTCAACTGTTTGTTAATAAATCAACGAAATCATTTGGAAGACCTGTAAATACTCATAACACGTTTATTTAATAAGAAATCATTTTTTCGTTATGCCTCTATCAAGACTACGAAGTCATATAAAATTTCGGGTCCAAAATGAATGTCCTATCAACTATATACTTAATTTAATTTTATTAAATTGTATAATTATCGAATCAGAGAATATGATCGACGTTTGCTTATGTATAAACTAAACTTTTGTAAGAGGCAATACTTCATATAAATTTTACATAGATGTCACAACTAGACACAAAAGGAGTCACGAAAAAGTCACCTTGTTAATATTTGTGAAAGAATAAAACGGAAATCATGAACTTCGTAACTCTGACTCCAGGTACGATTCCACAACCGATGGCATCAATATATATGTATATATATATATATATATATATATATATATATATATATATATATATATATATATATATATATATATATATATATATATATATATATATATATATATATATATATATATATATATTATTATTATTATTTTTATTAACATCAGCGCACTTCTAGGGGTATTTCATCTCAAACCATCAAAATGATTGTAGATCCGGTGGCCGTTAGACATTACATAATATCAATAAAATTTGAAAATATTTAATACTTTGCAATGTATTGAATACTGCTTGCAAGCTCAACGAAGATATTTATTTGGTTAACTTAATCATTGAAGGAGATGAATTGAGTGAAGGCTTTTCGATGGAGGTCAATTAAGCTCAAATCATAATATACACTCCTGTACAAAATTAACGCATATTTTTTTTTGTAATAAAAAAAAATCCCGCTGGACAATTTCAGTGGAACTGGTATCAAATGATCCCAAATTTATAATTTTCTCAAAAGAGGCACAAATGTGGCGTTATGGAATTATAGCAGCTATTTTTCATTGCAAAATGTTAAAATGTGTCGAACTAGTTTTTTTTTAAATTTTTAAAAGCGGTTTATAAACATTAAAACTAGCTTTATTACAATTTAATTTGATTAATTTAATAATGAGTATTTCCCCCTCGAGACATAATTACAGCTTCCATCCTTCTGGGCATACTAAGTAGAATGCTTTGTATCATTTCTTGCGAAATGAGATTCCACTCTTCTTTCGCTTCAACTCTCAGCTCTGCTGTTGAATCTGGTGCATGATTTCTAGCTCTAATACGGCGTTTTAGAATGTCCCACACGTGTTCAATCGGATTAAGATCAGGACTCATTGGTGGCCACTTAAGTGCACGAATGTCAATATCTTCGAGATATTGTCGTACCATTGCAGCAACGTGGACTGGAGCGTTATCATGCATTAACACAAAACTGTCATAACCTATGAAGCCTACATATGACAAAACGTGATCGCCAAGAATATTCCGAGCATACCAGTCTGCATTCATCCTCAAACCAATCTCCACCAGCTCCGTACGGCCCTCCCAACTGATTCCACCCCAAAACATTATTGAACCTCCACCAAAGCTTACAGTTTGCACCATGTTACACAGTGCGCAGCGTTCTCCTACACTTACGATCACGTATACAAGATTACGTCCATCTGGTTTCCATAATTTGATTCTGGTCTCATCTGAAAAGAGAACAGTGGCCCATTGATCAGTTCCCCAATTTGCATGAGTATGAGCAAATTCTAAACGGCTGGATTTGTGGCGGGGAAGAAGCCGTGGAACTTTTACGGGCCGTTTTGGAGTTAGGTTCACTTATTTTAATCTTCGTTTAACTGTTCTGACACTAATATTCACTTGACGCGCACTAAGTAACTCATTTTTGAGTTGAGTAGAAGTTCGCTTTCGATCTCGTAACGAATTCATTTTTAAAAATCGATCGTCATGCTCGGTTGTGCACCTTTTACGTCCTTGTCCGGGCTTTCTTTTATACTCTAAGGTCTCACGATACCGCTTAAGTATTCGTGAAACCGAAGACTGATTAATTCCTAATTTCCGTGCGATTTGTACTTGTGTATAATCTCCCTGATACAATGTGACCACTTTAACCGCCTCCAGCTCTTGAACGGATGCCATATTACAATGGATGTTATATTAGGTGTTTGCTTTAGAACACATTTACAAGAACTAGTGGTACTGCATTTAAGAATAATTGATATGCAATGGAACAAAAGTCGATCGTTGCGTTGGATTTCAAACACAATGCAATTTTGATTAAGCATTTTTGAAAACTTTAATTGATTGGCTTGCAGTTAACTTTATTCAAGGTGGTTTCTGATAAAAATATAAATGTGCTATCATTTGACACTAGTAGTATTAAAATTGACCAGCGGGATTTTTTTTTATTACAAATTTTGTCCGCGAGTATATGTTATATAGATTTTTAGCTACTACTAACAATTCGAGATTCTCCTGGAATTTTGACCGAATATAGTCTATTTCGAAATTCTAGCATAGTGGCACTAATAATGATTCAATTTGTTATATCCGAATATATTCATAACGCTTTGTATTTAACGTCGTGCGAGCTTTATTTTGTCTCTAACAAATTTGCTTTTTGGAGATTCTACGGGAAGGTTTACCATTTGACTATGACTTATTTCATAAACGTTTTTTCGGTTTAGTAATTATTTTTTAGAGCGCAAATACATCTTTTCGATAGAATTCACAATTCTAGTACCTTTAGTTATAGGTATCGTTTAAAGAAAAGCATTTTGTAAAAGATCGAGTATATCGGTGCAGTGGTCTCATATTGTACATCTGAACATGTGACGTACCAGACGACAGACAAATAGTTACCGTTTTAGATATCTTACGGAATTATTTTGAGGATTATTTGAAGACTCGGCTACAAGACGCATCTTTATTTGGGGATTTCTGAGTGTTCAACATTTGATGATGTTGCTCAGCTATGAAGTTTTGTTGTGTATTCCCAAACCTTCCTGGACTTTTTAAAAAAATACCTAACTAGAGAAATACAGTGACAGTATTTTATTGACACGATGTATTTGCAGTGCCCATATCCAATAATTAAAACAAACTGCTCGGTTTGTTTTTAATTATTGGATATGGACTTCAATTAATTTTTATTAAAAAAAAGTAAAGTGGAAACAATTCGTTTGTTCATGGAAGTTTATACCGTGAACATGGTGCATCAAATACAACGTAGAATTTATGTCAGAATTATGTCAGATCGAACAACAATTTGCAGAAAAATTCATGTTAACTGTTGAACCTATTTCGAGGAGATCAAATTTGTCACTTCGTTTGTCACCCATTGATTATTTCAATATTTATTAAACATATATACTTTGTTTGGTGCTTAGTTGGTAAATTACTGATCACATCATACTATATTATTTAAATGATTCAATTATAGTATCATTTGGGAGTTTTTATAGATTTTCAGTTTTCATTCATCAATGGTAGTAATTTCTATTTTTGTGATAAACACAATTTTTATTCATTATTTATGAATAGGTATTTCATTAATGAGGTTTAATATCACAGTCATCAATTTTATAGGCTTAATGCAACGTAAATTGTATACACCCATCGTTCATAAAATTGAGACTCATATTATTCTTTAAGAAACATAAACATGTCATAGAATCCCACGATTAGAGTTTAAACCAGGATATTACTTTTATATATAGTGAAATCTCTACACCATAACGAGGTGACGTCAAAATTACAAGTAAACAGAAAATTCAAGGTTAAAATTCCATAAATCGTGCCAATAATAGTTCACATTTACTGATGGTGTAATTCGTATTATAAAGATTTATTTAACTAAGATACTTAAACAAATAGACATTCCTCTAAAATTTTAAATGTTCAAAGTCTTAAACTGACTTTCTCCCGCAATTGAAAACAATCAACAAAATTAGTATTCATAATTGTAAACACATTCACGTCAGAACACTAATTTAAATTATAAATTAATTTTATGGTGATCTTGCACAATTAACGCTAATTGACATTTTATATGGAGTTCCTTAATTTGTTTGCACATTTTATTCAAATGAATCTCAGTCGATTTACATAAGCCCATCCATATATAAGAATGATGGCGCTGATGCTTTTTATGATTCAGAATGAATGAATACCCTAACCTAACTTAATAAACTTATACATTATAACCACACAAAGGTAGTTAACTAATTAATATTATTCTGTCATCTAATAATAATTTTACACTCGGGTTCTTTGTATACATACGGTTTTTAGAGGCTCAACAATTTTATGTTTTTGAAAGTCATCGCTTTATTTTTAGAAAATGATCAAAATATTCATTTGCGATCTCCAAAATATAACCGATGCATTACAATGAACACGAGAGTCAAAAAAACAATTTGGAAGATCATTGGTCAGTTAAATGTGCTTTTGTTCAATATCAACCGACATTTTAATTTATGATCTTCGATAAAATGTCGGTATTTTATTTTGCTTTGCAACAAGGTATGCAAGATATGCAAATTATTAATTTCGTTCGATAAAAGAACCAGAAATGTTTGAAATATAATATAATAAAAATATGGATTGAATTTAACAAAAATAGAAAGTCGTAATTATTGTGTTAGAAATGCTAGTGATAAAGGTTAATTGTAGAGTAGGTATAGCGTTTTACGATAAAGTTGGAAAATTATAAATAATACGAGTTTCATTCATCAGTGTATTTTTATCAACTTGTTGTTGATTATATTCCATTGAATTTTTTTTTCCAGATAGTATATGAAATCATTTTTAAAGTATGATTTAAATTATATTGCACAGTTCAACCAATGTTAATGATGAGGGCGGCTTGGATCAGACCATTCTGCCGATGGTATAAAATTCGGTCGATTGGTCCCATTTTTGAGTTAATTTTGGTTTATGTGGGGGAGTAATTTCTTGCTGAGATATAGTTGGCGAGTTCCTATGACTCCTATGACGGATTGGGAAATACGGTTTTTTTAGGTTGATAACGAATCAGTTCTTCATACTGTTATAAACAATTAAAATTACCAGCCATCTTTCTTACTCATGCGTCAAGGCCAAACTCCCATATCTATACATGACAACGGATCTGATCAACACTCTGTGCAATATCACATATCCGCATTTGGAAGATATTTCTTTTCAGAAGTGGGACGTAGCATATATAAAGCCCAATTGCCAGTGACAAGATGAACCTTGATATCCTCTCCCACACGATATATTCGTGAGGAATGAGAGATCCAAGAAACTTGAATCTCATTTTTTCTTCAAACGTGTGGTCATCAATACTTAAATCAATTGCGTCTTGGTCTCTAAAACCATAGATCAGATATTTGGTTTGGTTCCGTTGATTTTGAGACCAATGGAAACTGAACTGAACACAGAAACTCAATCACATACAGATATCATCTGCATATGCAAAAAGTTGATTGGACTTTCGGACAGTATCTTATCAGTCTCGAGATGGATTTAACTTTTGCTTTAGAATTGCTAGAGTTGTGTAGTGCGTATTTACGTTGAGAACATGTGGTTGGGTATATCTGTTTTAAATGGGTGGGGTGAATGTAGGCGGAGGTTGATGTCTGAGTGGTGGAGGAGATGGACATTTTTTGTTTTAGCTTGAGATAGTGAAATTATTTATGAGAGATCTGTATTGGGAGATTCCCTGGTTTAAGTTTCCTAATCTCGTTATTCTTAAGCAAGTTTATTCAAATTGAGCCGGTGGGTTCTCCAGTTTGTATAAACTAAATTTGGAACTGAGTGTTTTTTCTCCGCTACCACTCAGAGTCAGAAGTCTCGTTTGGTGGATGAGGATGATAATTCCTATACTCTATGTTCATCTTATTTATGTGAATTGCATATATGTTCAGCAATTTACTGTCTGCATAGATGTGTTTCGCATGGATTAGGCGGCATTGAAGCGAAGGTCGCACCTATCTCGATATTCAAACCAAATAAAATTTTATAGTCCCACGACAACACATTGCTTATCTACTAAACTAAAAACCATAATTTTTCGATCTCCAACCTGCGGTCACTTGTCACAAATTGTTAAATTAGTTTCAGTATTTTGTATTAATGTTTTAATTTTATTGTAAAAGGATAAGTACAGATAAGTATTGTATATTGGCGATTGCAGATTAGTATATTAGAAGTGGGATTGCCTTGTACTAACAGTTTAGTAATGATATACCAGGTGTTTGTAATTGGGTCGTTCTTTCTTAACTACCATATCTTCTTATCCTTACCTATTGTTTTATGTACATGGCTGTGGGAATAAGACCGGCCCATTACTTAATCAATGCTTGCTGGAGGCACTAATATATTTTTCTGGGTATTCCTCAATGATTTTTCGGAACGTTTTCATTATAGAAATCAATATTTAGGTTTCCCTAAAAATTGGACGCTTTAGCTTTATTCAGAATCCACTATTTTTACATTTTAAAAATATAACTTTTAAATAAAACGTTTGCTGATGTAATTTAAAAACAAGTTCAAGTTTCGTTTCCTTACTGATTATAAACAACTCATTTGTTATTATCATCATTGTAATTGTTTGTCATAGCCTATTAAGATTTAATAATTTTATAAAAATATCCAACCTTTCAAAAAACACAACAAAGTTAAAATAATGATTTAAAATTATGTCTGGATAGTTAATGTAAATATTCCTTTAACTTACTCGTAGTATACTGATATTCACGGTCAAAATGTGCTTCATATTGACATCTTTTTCTGTTTATACTGAACTAGCAGATTTGATATTCATCAATTGCGTCATAAGTTTGTACAAAAATAAAATTTTCAGTTAATTAACAAGAAAAGCAATGACATTAAAATAAAAATTAAATTATAGTTGAAACTAGACACGCAGTTCAAAATATAGTTGAAAGAAGTCAGAATAGACTTACATGAAGCAATGCAATGTGCAGAACGTACGTCCTCAATTTTGCTTCGGCATAAGGTAGGACCTGTAAAGGGTATCCAATGAATTGAGATCCAATGAATTTTTTTTTTTTTTATTTTTTTTAACGGTTTTTACAGGCCATTATTGGCCCGTACCGTGTCAACAATCTGACTCCATCGGTTTCGATCACGAGCCAGCTCTTCAAACCGTTGTAGGCAGTTTGAAGAAGCCAGATCGCTCTCTACGCCGTGGAGCCCTCGTCGCCGACAGCGACCTCTTCGCCTACCGAAAGGCGGTTCACCCTTAAAGGTTCGCTGTATCATTCGGTTCGGATCAGCACGCAGAACGTGTCCGAGCCAGCGTACTCGCTGTCCTTTAATTTCATGCACGATATCAGGAATTTGCATTAAATTCCTGATCTCGTGATTGAAAAGAACTCGGTAAGTGCCATCGACGTCGCGTTTTGGACCATATATCACACACGCATGATTCTTCTCTCGAATGTTAGGAGCCATCTTTCGTACTCATCCGTCAAGGTCCAACTCTCACATACATACATGACAACGGGTCTGATCAACACTCTGTACAGTTTCAGCTTATCCGTATTTGCAAGATATTTTGATTTCAGCAGTGGACGTAGAGGATACAAAGCCCGATTGCCAGCGGCAAGGCGGACCTTGATATCCTCGCCCACACTGTTATCGTGAGTGATGAGACATCCAAGATACTTGAATCTCATCACTCCTTCAAACGTGTGGTTACCACTACTGAAATCAATTGCGTTTTGGTCTCTAAAACCCGAGATTAGATATTTGGTTTATACTTATCAGTATACGAGTATAATATATGGATTAAAATTCGAAGTACCGAGTTTACTGTTTGCTATAGGAAAACACATGACGATTTTATTAGCACTTTCCAATTCACGTTTCATCACATAAAGTAAATAAACTACGTTCAAATTAGTAATCTGTTTATGGTATTATAGAGTAAATATTTTATCTTGAAAATGATTACTACAGTAATACCTCGTACAACACTGTAGATGCGTTCCTGTAAACTGAGCCTAATAGAAAATAGCGCTTTATAGGAGGCAAGAAATGTACTGATATTTAAGGGTTATCTAACTGCTGTAAACTACTGATCTATACTGTGCCATTACCTGCACTATTTTCAGAATAATGGATCGTAAGTTTTCGTTATGCAATTTCAAAAATTGCTTTAGTTTTTACCTCAACTGCGTGTTAAAATTATTTGAAGTACGCCGAAAATAATACGCTTTAAAATTCGCTAGAAGCCGTATTCGAATGTAAAAACATAATATTCCACAGGTATACTTTGTGCAACTTCAATACATTTTTTAAATGTATGATTAGAAGTGCTCTAAAATCCAGATTAGATATCCAAATCACTGCTAAATTATCTCTTCACTGTCCGAGTGTTTTCTGAGCGGTACAGCAAGAATGATTTCAATTTTTACTAAAATGGTAGGCCCATCTTTGGTCGCTCGAAATCAAGGAAAATTCTTCTTTTGAAATAATCGTCTTGAATGGATTATTTACCAAAATATTTTTTTTGGTTTAAAACAGTGTTACAACGCAACAGCGTTGCAAGAGAAAGAGTTGTATGAGGTATTACTGTATAATGATTTTATTGTCTTGTTGTGACTTTTAATTAATTTATTTTAAATCAAGACCTTAAAGCATTAAATAGAAGTAGTTTTCGTTTTGTTAGTTTCTATAATCTTTGCACTCTGTCATTGGACCGAAGTACATCCAACTTCTGAGAGAAAGTTATAAAAATCCGATAGACTAACTGTAATTTGACCTTTTACGAGCGATCTAGAGCTCGTTATTCATTAAATTACTATATAAACTATTTAATACTTACCTATAAACATATATTATACTGCTTACACAAGCGATTAGTATTTCAATTGTATGTTTACATTTTAAATTTGTGCCTTGTGTGATACGAGTAGATAACACCAGTACACAAAATTTTACGATATTTCTTCGAACAATATTTACGCATAAACGAGTATGTGTAGAAAATTTATATATGATTCAAGTGCGTGTATGTCTGTCTTATCGCCACACAATAAACTCAAATATTTCGGTGATTTTTGTGTACGAATTCGAATCACTAGAAACCAAAATTATGAACTCATGAATCTCAACAAAATAAAAAATGAAACAAACGGATTTAAAATAGTTTCATCATTCACAGAATGAATAATCACAATTTTATTATAATAACTATAATTAATAATAATAATATGTATAATAAATAATAATTCGGCTATACAAGTAACAAACAATTAAATATTAAAATACTGAAATGGGCGAGATTTAGTTTAAGCACAAACATATGATTATAATAGTCTTCGTATAAATAATTAAATATTACAGGAATTGTTTATGATTATATTTCCAGTTGAATTGGCAATTTGGATCGAACTGTCCAAATCAAATTTGCATAGCATATCCAAATTGGGCAGTGAAATGTTGTTCTTCAATAGTTTATCCAAATTTGTGGTGGTACTGGTATTTTTATTGTCACCTTTATCTGCTGCACTGCATCCCTTCGATTTACTATAATACACGGTATTTTTGTCGATATATATTTTGTCGAATGTCTTTTGGCATGTCGGTGATGCTGGTGCCGAGATTGATTTTTTACGATCCGAATAATGATGGCTGGGTGTTAGGATATGCTCCTTCGAGAGTAATTTAAATTTGATGTCGTTTCCGGTGCACTGAATTTTCGTTACTGGCGATTCTTTGCCCACATATACTTTTGAATTATTACCGATTATATTGATTTTACCACAATTATAAATTATTTTCACTTTAATCATGTTGCCAATTACATCGAGCACACCTTCGTTTGTATATACAATGATCTTGTTGCCATTGCCAATGATACGTAGTCGTTTGCGATTTGTATCCACACGGAATTCTTTACGATTACCGATCAACTCTTTTTTTTCTAAATTATTCATATTTAGATTGAAATGTTCACTATCACTTTTTTTAGTTGTATTATTTTTTTCACTATCCACAATTGGTATCACCATTTTGAATTTTTTCGTAAAACTTTTTATAAAAATAACTCAAAACTTTCGAATATAATTTACTTTGAACGATTTGAACGTCTTTCTATCATAATATTTGGTTTGATACTGACTATAATTCGCGATCGTGAATTGAATATAAATTAAAAATTATCGTTCATTGAGAGAGTATAAAGCACGATTCGCGAGAGAGTTATAAAAACTCATGTCAGTATTTAAGCCATTCGGTTATTTCCCTCGCATGTGTATTACAATGAAACTTACGCGATTGTTTTGGTTTCAAAATTCGTTAATAATTGATGAGATCCGCGGATGTTGCTGTTTTTGTAATTTATTGTTCAAATATATTATATAATTATTGCTCGTTATCTGTGTATATATTTACATCCACAGACTAGTTATTTATGAAATATGGATTTAAACGATGGCTGCCAGTAACCAATCTTTCTCAATTGGCGGCTGCATACACATAATAGATTCTGCTTTAGTTATTATTTCGAAAAGCCACCAAAAATACTTGACATAAATCATGAACAGTTGTATATGTATATACAGTTGAACGAATAGGGGAACTCCAGCAACACCGTGTCCACCTTAATAAATTTTGTTAAGGTTGAGCAATGACCATCAAAATGTTATTCAAATTTGCATAATAACACTTAAGAAGCTATAAAGGAATGTCGGAAGTATGAAAAGTTTATAAATAATACATAGACTTAAACAAACATGTATATATATACACACTCATTCATCTTAATTGTTCATATGTGTAATGGTGGATTATCGCGAGAGTAAAATTATTACTTTTAATTAATTGTATCTGTTTGTTTCACTTTTTTTTGTTAAAATATTTTCGGTGATTTTTATTTTGTGTATATAGCACTCGCAAAAAATAGTTTGTCTGTTATTATTATAAACCAGCAAACATCGGCTTTGCAATCGATATAAAATATTGCGATATAATTAGCATGTGTGGTTGTGTTGGGTTAGATAACGCCGCCAAAATATCAATATTTATACAAGTAAATAAAATCAATAGATTTACTAAAGGGTTCTCCAATAGGAATGCGTTATATTTTTTAGCATTTCAGCGACCACTGCGCCTACCGAAAGACGGCTCTCTGTTTAAAGATAGCTGTTTCATTCGGTTGGGACTAGCACGTGGAACGTAACCGAGCCAGCGTACTCGCTGACATTTGATTTTATGCCCGAAATCAGGAATTTGCATTCAATTCCTGATCTCGTGATGGAACAGATGACACATACCATCAACATCGCGTTTTGGATCAACTCTCACATCCATACAAGGGGCCTGATTCACACTCTGTACATTTTTGGCTTGTCTGCATTTTAATTTTTTTTTATTTCAGAAGTGAACGTAGAGGATGTAAGGCCCGATTACCAGCATCACATCAAGCCCGAAAGACAGCACATCTCCTTGTCGAACACCGGAGTTAATTGCAAAAGTTCTCGATAGCCTGTTCTCAACTTTGATACAACATTGTGACTGTTACTGTCATTTTACACCGATGTACGTATTTGTTTGATATTCCTAAATATTCAAGGTTATACCATAGTCTCTCTCGATTGATCGAGTCTTGCTTGAAATCTAGGAAAACGAGGTGTACATCGCGAGATGTGACTCACCGATTCATGAATACTGAGAGAAATTTAAGAAGAATTCATGGACGACATTATTCAATTTATAGTGGTTTCTTTAAACGTTACAAGAATACCAGTACGACAAAGAAATGCACGCACACAAGAGACTATTGATTTGGTAGCAGGAAGTGTAAGAGGCAACACAAATTTATCGGTTCCACATCGTTCTCAACTATTAAATCTTTCTCAAACCATAACATGTAGAATTTTAAGAAAAGATTTGGGCAAATATTCTATCAAAATGTATCTGGTTCAAGAACTGAAACGTGGTTTATTTTCTTATTTTGGTCTTGACAACTGATGAAAATGATTAACCTTTTTATCGAAGCTCATTTTTGGTTAAATGGAGTGACGAAAATATTCACACGAAACTATTCAGACACCATTACATCCAGTTAAAATCATGCTGGTAGACTGATTGGTTTATATTTATTTGTAGAAAATGGTCGAATGGTAGCAGTCAATGAAGAGCGATACAAAACAATGTTAAATTATATTAATATGGAAGATATTTGTGGCTTCAACAAGACGGTGAACACAGCCATCTTAACAATCGATTTATTCTTTCCATCATTAAGTTGCATAACCTACTGAACACAAATTGCTTCATAATTGTCGTCGCCTCCGGGTCCTCGTTCGTTAGAACGGGTGGGTAAAGTGACCTAGGTGTGGGGCGGGTCACGCTAAATGACGGCAGATGGGCTGGTTTACGGTGTTACGCGACCCGTGCCAACAAACTACCAGGCTGGGGGCCCATTTAACAAAGCCCAGTCGCAAACGGAGCCCTCTGGATACCTGGCGACCTCCAGTTGTAAGTAGCCTTACCTGCGTAAGCGGATCTCTGCGCAGGTGGACCATATATTTCTCCGACACTCGTGGGAACAACATGGAATCCAATAAAAACAAAACCGAGACCGGCACTCTCCAAAGGCCGGAAAAAACCGAGACCGGCACTCTCCAAAGGCCGGAAACAAAAAGTGAGAGCTCAAACCGTAAAGGTGGGGCTCCCTCAAAGACACCAGGGGGAAGCAAGTTCAAGGCTTTTAAGCCAGGGACGAGCGGAACTCAGGGTAAGTTAAGGGCTGCTGAGGGAGGTTCGACTAACGTCAACCAATCGAAGCAGCGCTATAGAGATAGACGCGCGGCGTTTAGAGTTTTGGACAGGTGGGCTGCAACCCCTGAGGGGCAGCTTACGGCTGAACAAAAGCAATCCGTGAGATGGGCCAAGAAAACGGTCGAAAACTCAGAGAGGGACCATGTGTCAAAAAGACAGCGGTCCCAGGATGAGTTGGAGTTCGTGGACACAAAACGGCCCAAAATGCAGGCGGAGAAGGAAACTCCTCACAAGGTTTTGCCTCCTAACAAGGCTAGACCAAAATCCTTCAGGGATATTGTGAAGGACCGTTTGTTGGTGCTAGCCGTCATTGACAGGAGTCATGAAGATGGGAGCATCACCATGGGAAAATGGAGTTTGGTGTACAATGCACTAAACTCCGTTTTCCTAAGGATCCTGAGAGAAAATCCAGGACCCCCTCCATCCTGCAGAGATGCGGGCTGGCATCAAGGGCGCGTTAAACTTATAGCGTGCTCTGATGCCAGATCAGTGGAGCTTTATAAAAAGGCGGTAGCGGAGGTGGGAGAGGTGTGGCAAGGCGCGAAGCTGGCGGCTGTAGGCAGGGAAGAGATTCCTAGCAGGCCAAGAGCACGCGTCTGGCTGCCAACCGAACCAGCTAGCCCAGAAGAGATTCTTGAGATAATCAGAATCAGCAACCCCGATCTTCCGACAGGAAACTGGAAGATCGTGAGGCAAGAGGATGCAAGGGGGGGCTCCAGATTATCAACGATGATAATCAACACGGAGTCCCTGGCGCCGCTTGCCGCGACTAAGGGAGTAATCGACTTCGGTTTCGGGTCGATTACTCTCAAAGTATACAAAAAAGACGAGGCTGAAACACGAGAGGAAGGCAGCCCGTCCACAACTGATGCAGTTGCACTTGGAGGAGAGACAGCCCAACCGATGGAGCTCTCCGAGGTGACCGCACTTAGAGAGGAGATGGGCAGCCGACTGTCCCTGGCGTCAGACGAAGAAAACCTGTCGGACCCAAGGGACGGAAGGACTGCAAACGTCGGGGAAACAAGTTCCATGGGGGGCGAGACGGGAGAAACCGGCGACTCCAATGGAAACAAAGGAAACTAGCCTGCGGTAGCGGGGAGTAAACAGGTAAGTAGGCTGAACTTGGTAAATTTATGCTAAATTTAATACAAATTAACCTACACCATTCAAAGGCGGCGTCGGCCGCCTTACTCCTCAGACTGACTAGATCAGAAGAGGACGTGGTCCTTATTCAAGAACCTTGGATAAACACCAACAGGATCTGTGGCCTTAAAATGAAGGGGTATAACTTATTATACTCAAGAAATTCGGGGAATATCAGATCCTGCATTCTTGGAAAAAATAATTTAAATATGTTCCTTCTTCCTCAATACAGCAATGGTGACGTAACTGCGGTCAGCCTAGAGGTTGATGGCAGTATATTTTGGCTGGTCTCAGCCTATTTGGACCGGGACAAACAGGTTCCGCCGGATAACCTGGGGGACCTGGTCCTCGAATCGTACAGGAAGAAGATTGGGGTGCTCCTTGGAGGTGATGTAAATGCGCACCACGCAATCTGGGGAAGCACTGATATCAACGAGAGAGGTGAGTTACTTTTTGATTACATTTTAAACAACAACCTCATGGTGTGTAATATTGGGCAAGAACCCACTTTTATTACTAAAAATCGGCAGGAGGTTCTGGACGTAACCTTCGCCTCAAAAAACCTGTACCCTTTGGTCAGGGAATGGAGAGTGGCGAAGGAACACTCCTTCTCTGACCATCGTTACATAACATTTAGTCTTAACGTTTCCCCTGCCACCCGGAAACCTTTCAGGAATCCCAGAAAGACAAACTGGAGCAAGTACGGGGAAACCCTTATAGGACTACTATTACCAGAGACCCCTGAACCACCAGCGACAGTGAAGGAACTGAACAGCATAGTGGAAACTTTCACAATTGCTTGCAATCGGTCCTTCAACGCTGCTTGCCCAATGGTTAAACCCAGGGGCAAGCAAAAACCGGCATGGTGGTCTAAGGAACTGGGGACCTACCGGAAGGCGTGTAGGAAAGCATTTAATAGAGCCAAAAGTACGAGAGAGGCTCAGGACTGGGACTCCTACAAGGAGGACCTCAAGATATACAAAAAAGAATTAAGGAAGGCACAGAGGAAATCATGGAGACTCTTCTGTGACAAAATAGAAGAAGTCTCCGAGACCTCTCGTCTTAGGAAGATTTTGTCTACCAATCCTACCAGTCCCAGTTATTTAATTAAACCAGATGGATCCTGGACTGCTTCTAGTAAGGAATCCTTGGAACTTCTCATCGAAACCCACTTTCCGGGAAGCTTCGATGACTCGACAGGGACTGGTACTCATCAAGAAGCAAACGTAATGCGCATAGAAGATATCGTAACCAAAGAACGGATCCTATGGGCAATTGAAGGGTTCAAACCCTATAAATCGGCGGGCCCTGACCGTATTATTCCCGCGGAGCTTCAGAAAAACTCGAGGGTTATGCTCCCCTGGTTGGAGGTAATCTTCAAAGGGTGTTTAAAACTTGTCTGTACTCCGCGGGAGTGGATGGAGGTCAGAGTGATTTTTATTCCGAAAGCGGGTAAATGCTCGCAGGGCTACCCTAAAGACTTAAGACCAATAACTCTATCATCCTTTCTATTGAAAACCTTGGAAAGGCTGATAGATATCTACATACGCTCAAAAATTAGACCTAGTGACTGGGCTCAGACTCAGCACGCTTACTGTAAAGGGAAGTCTGTGGACACAGCTCTGCATGCCCTGGTAAGTACAATTGAGAAATCATTATTCTCGCAAGAGTTTTGTATAGTGGCGTTTCTTGACATTGAAGGCGCCTTTAACAATGTAAGGAAGGAGGCAATTCTGGAGGGATTGTCGCTACTAGGTGTGGATTACCCTATAAGTAGGTTAATCAATCATATGCTTGGGTGCAGGATGATTAACTCAGAGCTGGGGGAATCCACCATCAGGAGACGGGTGACTAGGGGAACCCCACAGGGAGGTGTTCTGTCTCCTCTGCTCTGGAACATAGCAATCAATGAGCTGCTATTAAAGCTGGAGAGAGAAGGGATCGGAGTGATTGCTTATGCAGATGATGTAGCGATAGCTGTCTCTGGGAAATACATAAGCACAGTGGCGGAGGTAATCCAAAATGCCCTCCTAATTATAACGAGGTGGGCCACCAAATGTGGACTGGCAATTAGCGCGTCTAAAACTGAATTGGTACTATTTACGAGGAAATATAAAATCCCTGTAGTAGATCCACCTCTCCTAAATGGTAACAGACTAGCTTTTACGGACAAGGCAAGATTTCTAGGCGTAATCTTGGACAGTAAGCTAAGCTGGAAGCCCAACATTCTGGAAAGAGTAAACAAGGCCAATATAGCTTTGTACTCGTGTAGGAACGCCATCGGAAAGAGATGGGGCCTGACGCCGGAGCTGGTACACTGGCTATACACTTCCGTAGTAAGACCTGTACTTATGTATGGGGTGAGCGTGTGGTGGCCAGCTCTTGATAAAATAACATACAGGAAAAGGATTGAGAAGGTGCAAAGAACGGCCTGCATGCTTATAAGCGGGGCACTGAGGACAACACCTACAAGTGCCTTAGAGGTCTTGTTTCACCTTCTCCCCGTGGACATTTATGGTAAGCAGATGGCGTCGATTACGGCCACTCGACTATCAGCCATATCTCAGTGGAAATGTCTTCAAATAGGACACTCGACGATAGTCAGATCGCTGAGGAAAGAACTGGCGAATATTGACTATGTTACACCGACTCTGTGCTTCGAGAAAAGGTTCAAAACCACCTGCCCTTCAAGGGAATCCTGGAGGAGCGGGTTGGCAGCTGAAACAGGAGCATTGCAGTTCTTTACGGATGGCTCCAAGCTAGACGGTAAAGTAGGAGCTGGAGTCTTCTGTGATAAACTAGAGGTAGATATAGCAGTTCGCTTCCCTGATCACTGCAGTGTGTACCAGGCAGAAGTGATAGCGATTGAAGAGGTCCTGAACTGGTTGAAACATAATGTGGTATCCTCGACTGATATCGCAATTTATGTGGACAGTCAGGCGGCAATCAAGTCGCTGGGTTCTGTTTCTCTAACTTCTAGAGTGGCGTTGGGTTGCCGCTCGTCTCTTAATGAGATGAGTGAGCATTTCAACATCCAGGTAGTCTGGGTCCCCGGCCACTCAGACGTTATGGGAAACTGCAGGGCGGACGAACTAGCGAGGCACGGTACAACTCTCCAACTGCTACCGGAAAGGGCGAAGTTGGGGAGACCCATTAACGCACTAAGGACTGTGCTTAAAAAAGAGGCGGAAGCCTCTGCGAACAATAGGTGGACGAACACCCTCTCATGTAGAGTGGCAAGACAAGTCTGGCCAAAGCTGAACTTGAAACGCTCAAAGGCACTTATCTCCCTGCGAAGACGTGAACTTAAAACGGTCGTGGGGATACTCACAGGACACTGCCTTCTTGGAGAACATGCGAGAAGGCTGGGTCTGGAAGTAAATGACTTTTGCAGAAGCTGTAGGGACGAGGAGGAGGAAGAGACGTTAGTCCACCTCCTATGCTCATGCCCGGCTTTGGCACACAAAAGACATGAATATCTGGGTATGTTTTTAATGGACTGCCTTTCCGATCTCGAGAACTGTAATGTGCGAGACTTATTACGCTACGTAAGCAGCTCTAACTGGTTCACATAGGGGTAAAAGGGGAGTAAGATCCTGTGGTATCACAACGGACCGTTTCCGGTCTAAGTGTGCTGTAGCAGCCACTCAACCTAACCTAACCTAACCTACTGAACACAAATGACATTCGTTGAGTGGCTGCTTCAGCGCTCTTAGACCGGCGACGGTCCGTTGTGATGCAACAGGATCGTACTTCTCTACTACCCTTATGAGAACAAGTTTAAGCTACTTACGTAGCGTGATAAGTCTCGCACCTTACAGTTTTCGAGATCAGAGAGGCATTTCATTAAGAACTTACCGTATGTAAGTATGGACTACCGCCTCTTCCTGCTCCTCGTCCATACAGCTTCTGCAAAAGTCATTAAATTCTAGGCCTAGGTAGCCTCCTGGCATATTTTCGAAGAAGGCAGTGTCTTGATTGCCGTCATAATTGAAATTCCTATTGAAAAACCCTTTATTATATTATAGGTACACTTGCCCTAACCCGAATTTCGATATAAATTTTATTAAATTCAGAGTATTTTTTGGAAACGGAATAGATTTTTGAAAGCGGATGTCTTCGTCGCACACATGAATCACCCATGTGCGGATTGTACTTTACACTGCAGTTACATAGAAACAATATATATTAACAAATCAAAGAACACCAAAACAATTCCACTAACTAATTAACTACTATTAATTTCATTCATAACAAATGGTTACGGCTGGTGATCTCCCAAATTTACGGAATATTTTATTATCAAAACAAAATTGTAAACAAAATTTGAATATCATAAAACTGCGTTGTATTCGTATCGCAAAACAAAATAACACGCGTCTTGGATAATTGTGTCATAGTCGATTTCTTAGAATTGTTTACTATTTTATTGATTAAAATATACGATATCACTCAATTACTATGTCATTTAAACTGGGACTACCAATGAGTGTAAAAATTCTCTCTTGCACCGAATAAATCGAGGTTCATTGAACGAAATAATTTAAAGAACCAAAATTGTTTCGTTTTTTGTTCTTTTTTGGTGTATGTTCTTCACAGAATCTTAAAAATGATCTTCGCTTTGCACGATCATTATAATTATAATGATGATGACTAAACAGTTTTTGTCTATGTCAGTATAAGTTATTCTCATCATCGCTAGACACTATAAAAAATAAAGATTTTTGTTCGTATTCGTTTCAAGCCAAATTTATAATTATATAAGAAATACAATTTCTTATATAATTATAAATTTGGATTGAGACGAACGAACGATTGGCGCAGGTAGTGGTTAAAGCAACGGCAATTGGCGCAGGAGGTACCGGGTTTGAATCCCGATAAGGGATACCGATCTGATTATGATCGGTGGTGTAAATGAACACATCTATTACCACTTGTTACAGTGCAGAACTCATGAGCCAAACCATCTTCGATGTCAGTACTATGGGCTGGCATGGAGCTATGTAATGTGCAGATGGTTTCACGTAGGTCCGACCTATAACCGTACGTCCTCGATTTTGCTATATAATGGTGTTTAAGGTGGGACGTATAAGTGAACCGCAAAAGAGTTACGCGAGCCTTGAGACCCAAAACAGATTGCAAAGATAAAGGCAAAGAGACAGAAATACAATTTCTTTTTCAATTAAAACACAGTCGATTTAATTTATATGATTTGACTTTTTAATTAGAATTGATAACAAGTATACTTGTATATAGTTACGTATTGCATACTCTTGTGACATCACACAAAACTGATATCAGAACGTTATTTGATTATAAATTGTATTTATGGAAATTTACTGAGGGTATTTTATTTACTCGTATGTGCGACGATCAGACTAATCGATTGAACTGAAAAATTGATAAAATTAACAAATAACCAGGCCTGTCATACCGATATGAGAATACCCAATATTGAGAGAGATTTGATTTGCCATATATTTTTAATATTAATAATTAAAATTGATGAATTACGAGTGACGTATATAGTTAGGGCTGTAAAATATTTAGGAGCATTATCTAATTACGTCAAAGTGAATCCGTCAACATTAACTGAAAATATTTGTTTACAAAATTTGTTTGTTGGAAGCAGTACCAACTTTTTACGTATAGCTCAAATTCGTTGACAAATAGTCTCGTCATTTGGTGCGTCCGATAAATAACGTTGATAAGGTTTAGTTCATGAATTGAAGCTGAAGTACGACAGTTTTAACCTTTAGCTGATAAAATAGCAATTGTGTAATTGATATGAAAAAAATGCGTTGTGAATTCCAAAATATCTCATTTAATAGCTTGGATTTCTTTTAGCGAAATTGTAAAACACAATAATCAGAGCCATCTTTAAACAAAGCCATCTTTATAAAGATGGCTCTGCTATAATGCGTATAAATAAGAGATGTCTAACCATTAACGGACGATAAGTGAACAAACATCTGAACATGCAATACAGTAAGACAAGTTTGGTCGGATTAGACCGTGATTCGATCGAAATGCTTATTTATACTGATAAAACGTCCAACAAGAAAGTTGGTAGTAATACTTACAGGACGCACATCCTCCTTGAGGCACCTGTGGGACGGTTGGGTCTGGTCTTTTCTGAAGGAGCTGTGAGAGTGAGAAAGAGGAGTATAAAGGTAAGTACCAGCTATGCTCTGAAATAGTATTATGTGCAAGATATCTTACTAATCGATTAAATCAAAAAGAAGCAGGGATATTCATGATATCACAATGGATCAATATCGGCCTTCCTATTGCAAACTGTTACAAATGAGTGAACTCCCTCTCCACTAATTGTATAACATCATTAAAGCATGCCTCTAATCTATTTATACTCAACGCAAGGATCTGAAATTAGCTATATCTTCAATACTCATTATGGTCAACATTTACATCGATATATATATACACTGTTACTTGGTCAAACTTGTAGTAACTATTCAAATGAAAAATTATATTGCCTTATCATTTGAAAATTTTGCAATTTCATTTTTTTATCGGCCTTCCTAGGCTACTGTTGGCTCGTACCATGTTAACAAAAAACACTTTTTCGGCTTCGATTACGAGCCAGTTCCATGCCGGATCGCTCTCTACATCGTGGAACCATCGTCACCTATAGTGACCCCTTCGTCTATCTCTTCCTTAAAAGATCGCTGTATCATTCGCATCATGATTTGTCCCACATTATCAGGATTTCACATTATATTCCTGCGTGTTGATCCGGTAGACGAATAGAGGAGGTATGTGCCGTTAAAGTCGCGTTTTGGGTTTTAATACATCTCTAGAATGTTAGATACCACCATTCGTACTCAACCGTCAAGGTTCAACTCTCACATCATGACAACGGATCTGATCAACACTCTGTACAATTTCAGGTAATCCGCATTTCCACAAGATATTATCATTTTAAAAGTGGACGTAGATGATATAGATACTTATTGTCAGCGGCAAGGTGAACACTATATTATCGTGAGTAATGAGAAATCTCATCACTTCTTCAAACAAGCGATCACTCTGTTTGAATATTGATTATAACGCGGTCAATGTTTCCATCCTGGTCCCAAACGGCAGTTGACTGAGATATTAAGGTATGGTGCCATCTAGTGACTTCTTTGAAGAACCCACTCAAATTGTCTTCATTCATGAACTGTTGTCCTTCTCAGACCTTAGCCTTATTCACTTCTGTCTATAAATACTTTTAACTGTTCTCATAGCAAGACCCGCTTTATTTTTCCTTATATTTCGTTGCTCAACAGCAGGGCGATACTCTCGTCTGATTCCTGTCAGATCTTGTGCACCAATCACCAATCTGATATCGTGCTCAGTTATACAGCCAATCGGATCAAATTATCGGATTATTCAAATTATTGTAAAATGAGTCTTTATCTTAAGTTTGACAGGTTGACATCGGTGGGGTATGTACACAGAAAATTGACATTTTGGCTAAGCCCATGTGCAAGTGAAACTTACACATCCGATTACTTAATGCATAGAAGGCAGAATCATTTTCCGGAGTCATCTCAAAATTTCCGAGGTCATTCCAAATGTGTAGCAATTGAGTTTCTTGGAGAGTCACGAGCTCCAGCTGATAGTCTTTCATACATTTGATAAGGATGTCGAATGCGCCAGGTTTTCTGAGTTTCACGTGCGAATCCTTAATCTTGGATCTGGGAACTTAAGCGGGGGGTTCGTTGTTATTTAGGCAGTATCCGAGTTTGTTTGTGGGTTATCAGCCTAGCGACTCCTATGACAGGCTCTGGTTACTGTGGTGGTATTCTATGGGGGCAAATAATAAAAGGGCCAGCAACGTGATTTCAATTCGACAAAATCAAAACACGTGGTACGTTTGATTAGCCTCAATGTTGGCTAAATTCGTAGTTCACGCCATTTCGTCCGATCCTGCGCATATTTTATTCTCCTGAATGTCTTGATCTACACGTGTACATGATCCTTTTTGTTATATTGTTTACCTTTAGCTTTGCCTTTTAAACCTTCACGCTTTATATATTTGTCCTTTTCCTTCTTTAACCTTACTAGTGTACGTTATAACTTACCTGATAATCTGTAAGAAACAGCTGATGATTTATTTATTTTACTTATATTTTTTTTTACTTCGCTTCGACAATCAACCCTAATATTATTTGTACACACTCGTATATAAATTCTTTTCAATTCTTGTTCTTAAAGAAAGACAAATTCCCCGCTAAAAATATTTTATGTTTCTTTTCTGTCCAATCCAATTTCGTTTTCTTAAACATACAAAAAAAAAACAAAACAGGAGCAGATGTACATTATAATTTACTGTACGTAGAAACTGTGTGTCTGGGACGATTACCATAATATTGTAACGGTCGTGCATCAGTTAAAATGTTTTAGTTTCCGCGGTTATTTCGTAATGTTAAGTTATAAGTTTTTATAAATTTTGTTAATTTTATATTTTTTTTTATTAATTTTATTTTATTTTAAATTTTAATTTGTTTTGTTAAAATTAATTTTATTATTGATAAAATTCGTTCGTGAAAGTGAAATTTTATATAAAAGTGTGTTTTATTTGGGAATTTGATTGTTATTAATAAAATACAAAAATTGAAAATATAATTAAAATGTCGTTCCCAAAAGCTAAATTGAAACGGTTTAATGACATCACAGGTATGTAAACTATAATAAAGTATATATAAGGTTGTTCACGGTTTAGGATGGATGCACAAAAGATACGTTAAAAAATCACTTCGCGACCGCCATACAATTTTGGAATTTTCGTCACGGTCTACAATTATTTGAATTCATTAGCTATTATTTCGGGTTGGCCGTAACGATACCGTATAAATAGGGTGTTGAAGAAAATAGAGTTCATTTTTGGTGTCATAATTTCAGTTTTTTATTTTTGGCGCGCTTTTACGTTCTCTCTCTTATAAGCGGATTATTTAAGGATTAGGTGAAAATTATAGGTACATGTAGTTGGATTTATTATAAAATCCTTTAAAATGGTAATACCACGTGCAAAATTTGTATAAAATTGATTATTTGTTCCATCTCACATTGGACCTTACAAAACGTGGTCAAACTTAAGTTGGTCGAATGTGCTCATGGCTTAGGTGCAATTTAAATCAAAAGAATCACACTGATCAGTAAGCAGCCAGATGGAAGCTCTAAAATTAATTACGTTCATACTTTTATTGTTCAGCGATCCAAAACTAATCGAAGATTTTCGAGATACACTTTTAATTGCATGTCCTCTTGTTCCCAACATTTTCATGCAATATTCATTATATATGAGAAACTTGTAGCTTAACAAAATAGGGATTTTCTATTCTTGAATAAATTTACCTGTCCTAGTTTTTATTTGACGAAAACAACATCCTTTTGAGTAAATCACAATTATTTTTAATTCATGTTTTCCATGTGAAAAGAAAAGTTGAGTTCTTACACACAATACGAATAGCAATAAAAGACAACCCCTCGAATTTAATTTTATGTTTTGCGTTGTAATTATTTTCAGCTGTTAACTCACCCTGTTATGAGAAGAAAGAAAAATCATCAAAAATTCTAGGCGGATTAATCGGCAAAGAAGAACGTTTTAATGAACGATGTGTTGATAAAGTCGAGAAACCTGATAAGCCTGAAAAACCGAAATCACATTCTTCGGAGAAAGATTCGGCAAAAAATTCCAAATACCGGCTATTCCGAACGGTGAGTATATTACCAATATTTCAAATACTTTAACTAATTTATATAATCGTTTAGCCCTCCTTACCTCGCCGTCTGCGTTTTCGTAATAATGAATCAACACCATCGAAATCATCAATTAAAGCTGCTGCATTGGCTGCTGCAGAGCTGGCTGAAAAAGCCGCAAAATGTGCTGCCGTTAAAGAAAAAGAAACACTTGAAGCAGCTTTAATCGAAATTAAAAATAAAACTGAAACTTTGCATGAAAATGCTAGTGTAATTGAAGAGCTTAAAACAACAACGTACTCATTAAACGAAACCATCTACAAATTGAGTAACGAAATAGTTGAGAAAAATTCTCGCATCGCACATTTGGAACGTGAAATTGACAGTTTGAACCAAGCCGACGAGATGATAAAGAAAATTGCCGAACATTCGTTGGACAAAATCAAGGAACTCAACGATGAGATTACAACAATCAATCAATTACGAGAAAATGAAATGGTCGAGGTGTCTAAAATACGCACAGCACTTGAAGATGATTTAGAAGCGTGTAAAAGAGAGTTGAAACTATCCCAGGATATGAATATTAATTTGAAAAATCGTAATGACGATTTATTAGATGATAATAAAGTTTTGAAACTACAGTTGACCGATTACCAAACGAAATTTGTTGGTATTGAACACGAAAATGCAACACTTCAATCGAAAATTGAAGAACTACGCGAAGAATGTGATAATGATATGGTTGCATATATCGAAGAAACTAAAAATTTATTCATCGAGATCGATAATTTAAAAAAGATCAATGAGACGCTTTCGATTGAGCTGGGCAACGAAAAAACTTTTGTTAAAAATTTAAAGAATGACGTTGCTAATTTAAAGGCAGTCAATGATATGATCGCCAAGAAATTCGATAGCCAACTAGTAACCGCCAATGAAATGCATGACATGAAAATCAAAGAGCTTGAATCGATTAACTATCTAGAGAAATCAAAAATACAGAAGGAGCATAAAGAAAAACTAGATCAATTACAGTTCAAGCATAATGATGAATTGAGTAAAGTAAATGAGCTGGCCGAAGAAAAAATCAAAATATCCGAAATTCAAATAGAGGAAAAAATCAAAGCACTGGAGGTATCTCTCGAGTGCTCAATTGAGCAGGAACGAAATAAATTCAAGGCCGAACTGGATAAATGCCAAAAAATTGCAGAAAACGAGATTATTAAGAGTGAATACGAAAAAAATGATCTTAAAGAACTGTTGGAAATAGCAAATGAGTTGGTGCGAGATAAAGATCAACAAATCGATCAACTTGAGACAAAACTCAAATTTCGTTATGAAAATGAGGCTAATTCGCACGAAAGTTGCAGGCTAGAATTAGAAGAAGTGAAAGAAGAATGCAAACGCGTTCTGACCGAGAAATATAATTATCAATTGACATTAAATAATACTCGATCTACTGTAAATATTTTAATCGAACGACTCAAGAAATCTGATTCAGATGTGGAAATATTCAAAAATGAAATTGAAACGATGACAAGTATTAAAAAGGAGCTCGAATTTCGATGTGAAAAATTACAAGAGGAGCATATTTTATTAAAAACCGAACTAGACGAATATAAAGTTGCCTTGTCCGCGCTACATCAGTCCTCATCCGCCCTCGAGTACATCATGAAACAAGAAAATTTAATAGAAAAATTAAAACTATCCGAAGGTGAAACGGTCGAAACAATGGAACACATTACGAAATTGTTCGACTTGAAAATTGAAGAGAATATTAAAAAATATTTCGACATGTATAACGAGTTGAAGAAGAAGTACGAATTACGAGAGACATATATCAAAGATATGAAATTGTTACTGGATGAATTTGTGACCGGAATCGAAATAGCTCGCATTGAAATCGAAACCAAGAACACAAAATTGATGGAACTCGAACAGGAAAATAAAGATATTAAACTTGAGAATATGACGTATAAATTTAAGTGTGAACAATTCGAACGATACGAACATCCCGATTGTATTCGGAAGCAGACAAATACGCCCGAACTCCAGGATACAACTGATTCGGATATAATATCAAACATATTGATCGAAAATATAATAAACGAGCTTGACAATAGTATTAATGAGAAGTCACAACATAATATGTTGGCAAATGGAAATTCAACATTTTGTATTACTGGAAATCATTCTATTGACTCTAATCTGGAATCAGAGAAAAAAATTCAAGAACTCGAAAATAAGTTAAAAAAAACTGAACTATTGTTAATCAATTCACAGAAGCACAAGAGCTTAGATTGTTTAAAGGAAGCCAATTATGTATTACAATCGGTAAGATAAATGTTAGCCGACATAAAATATAATTTAATTTCTATAATTTCTAAATTTAATTTCAGAAAATTAATGAACTCAATTCGATCAACAAAGATCAAGAAACGAAAATTATCGAATTAAATGAAAAAATCGTCAAACTAGACGAGAAAACACCAAAGAAAATTAAACCACTTAAGGCCAATGGAACACCGAAAACACCAAAAACTCCAATCATATTTTCGGGGAAAGAAAATTTATCACCGGCCATCAGCGCTACCAATTTGTCTAGTCCAAAAGGTGTACTGCGACCACGAAACAATTAGCAAACGGTCGGGTATGATGCAAATGGACAGCACGAAAGGTGTATTTAAGATTTATATTTATTTAACTATAAGCTTATGAAAAAAATATTGTACAAATTTCGAAATTTAGTAAGTTCCTCAACGTACATTTACATAATATAATCCCATGGTGACAAATCGTATATAGTTGTTGTACTATATACAAGATTTACTCAGAATTCGCTATAAATTATAAGTGTTTTTCTAATTGCATAGTTTTAAAGTACGTAGTGCTTGCGTGGTGCCAAACTAACAAACAATAATAATTAAATGTTATCAAGGAATTCCCCTTTGAATTTGTTTAATCTTATCATACAAATATTATTTTAATCAATATTAACCATATATGTTTGTTGTGTTCTAAATTTACGCTAATCGCGGTCATGAGATATCGTTTTAGGCGAAAACCTCGAACAAAAGTGGGTTGGCTTCGAATACTTATGATTCAAAATAAGTTGGAAAGTAAATGGCCGGGAAGCTGTATTACCCGCAAAATTATACAAACGGAAGAGTAAATTTTTATTTTAGAAACGATTTATTAATATATTTATAACTATAAATGTAATTATTTTGAATAAACTAATGTAATTATTGTATGACACCCGATTGACGTCGTATTCAAATTACTTGTAATAATATAACGTAATTAACTTTGTTTTGTTTTCAAATTCTTTCTAACTTGTGTCGTTTCCTTCTCCAGTTACATGAATCGTAAATATTGACGTAGTATTTTTAATTTCTGAAAGATATCTAGTGATATTTGTCACACGGTGAACTGTAATCTTGGTACGATTTATGATGTCAATGAATTAACCTTTAATCGTCTAAAATCACAATTAGTCACAGACTACAATTAAGAAGTGAGTGATACTATTATTAATACCTTAACAACAATAAATTGTCAATTAAATCCGTTAGTAAATTGGTGTAATATGTGATTCCCTTTAAGCTGAAGGTTAGAATAGTTAAATAGAATGTACATTGTGAATGTGATAGAATAGTTGAATATATATAAAAATATATGTACGTCACTACATGGTAGCTCTTATTTATGTTAACAAAGTTGCAGACAATTGTCTCACATATATGTAATAAGATGTCAATCATAAGACAATCGCATTATAAGTTCTACATAAACCAATAATGGAAAAAATATGAAATGCGAAATATCTTAATCAACTTACACCCATTCTTTGAATAGATCTTTATATATAAATACTATATTTTTTCTTTGTTAAAGCTGTATATGGAACTTAAGGTATCGGGTTCTAATCCCCATATGGACAGTATGCAAAAGCAATTTTTTACTAACTGATTACGTACAGACAACGTTGTATGTTGTCGATTTGGCTGTAATCGCGTTATAAGATATGAAGTAAATAACCCACGAGCATTGAGAGTGCCTTGATAAACAAATAAATCGAGCCCAATGATATAAAATCATAAAAATAAAGTGATTCTTCATGATCACAGTTCTATTTTTGCAGTCTGACGGTGTTCTACTCCAAATTTTTAATTGTTTAATTGGGATATAAATATTAGTTCTGATCTATGTGTTAATCTGCTCTAAATATTAATCATCTCGATATGGCTGTAATGGCGTAATATAGGAAGTAAATAAGCGAACCACGAAAGTGTTTTGAGAGTGTCTTAATAAAAAAATTAATCGTGTCCAATGATATAAAATTCTGGTTGGTGTTCAACTCCAAATCGTTTACTGTTGTATTGGGATATAAATATTAGTTCTGGTAAATGTGTTTATCTCCTAGTAATATAATATTAATCCTCTCTAGGGCGGGATGCAAAAGCAATTTTTCACCCACTGATTATGTGGTGTGAATAAACACATCTATAATCCCCTCTGTTGAAGTACAGTACTATAAAGCTGGTATGAAGCTATTACATTTGCAGATGGATTCTACGTAAATCGGACAACGTGGTATGTTCCTGATTTGGAGTAATGGCGTTAGATAGGACGTTAACAAGCGAATTCTTTGGTAAACAAATAAATCGAGCCCTATGATATACATACATCGTTCCTAATATTCTTAAAGTTCTATTTTCTTAATCTGACTGGTTTTCAATTCCAAAACGTTTATTGTTTAATTGGGATACAAGTATTAGTTCTGGCATAGCTCTTAATTGTGTAGTAATATAATCAACAAATTGTAAGAAACGCATATTTGTTCAATCAACAAGTAAGATACATTCGGCTAGTAATAAGTTATAAAAACCAATATTAACTGAAGCTTGCAAACCACTAATCATTTTCTATGTCAGTTTCAAAATTTAATGTAATGAGATATTAAACCAAGATAAATGGAAAATGCTCTGAATTAAATTTCATTGATCAATGTCGTAACAGTATTACAATTGTAATTTAAAATAACTCGTTCAATTATTTAAAATTGTTCAACAAGCTAAAACAAATTCTTTATAAACAAAACTATTCGAACTCGAAATTTTGTTATGTATAATATTAAATAATTGATCAACATTCAGGTGTTATTTATATTACGTTTAAAATTAAAAACGAAAACAAATTAATGAGTCATACATAACATGAAAAGTCGAAATAGAAGATTAAATATTTAGATTTGACCAGCCCCCATATGTAAATATGTATGTATACGACCATATTATAAAACATAAAAATGCAAATGTATTTACGACCAACGGGTTGTTTTTTTACACACGAGGTAAAATCTCAAGTCATGCTTGCTGGTTATATTTTAAATAAACAGATTTATGTGATTATTTTTATTGGTATTGTAGAATTGCCATTTCAAAATAGAATTGCATCAGATTTTTAATTTTTTTTTGTCGTTTTCCCCTGTATTTTAGTTGAATTGTTTAATGGCAGATGACATCATAAAATATTAACAAAAGATAAAATTGAACCGTACACTGTATTCTGTAGACATATATTTGTGTAGAAATAAGTAAATTATTTAATAATAAAACTTTACCCGTGGTTTATTATATTTTATTTAAATATATTAACATTTAAAATATTATGTTTCTTATTCAGTTCGCTGCCCTTAATACATGTCATATGATTTTTTCCCCACTTTAACACATTTTTTCTACAAGATGTCACTTTTTATATAATTTTTTTTTTTACTATTTTATCAAATCAAATCAGAAGTGCATTATTAGCCGGTCAGCGGTGCTCGCTAGTTTTCATCTAGTCGTTAGTCGTTAAACTGTTAGAAGAAAAATAAAATAGAGAAAAATCCAAAATTTAAAATGTGTTGTGCAATTTATTAATTAATAAAAAGAGTATATAATTAAGTTAATGTTATAAATTAATAAAAAAAAATTGTTTGTTTTTAAAAATAAGTGCAAATGAAATAATTTACCCAGAGCACGAATCGATTAATTAATAAGTTCTTAATATTTTTAATACAGTTATACGATGTTTTTTTGTTTAAATAAATAAAAAAAATAAAAATTTGGCCGAGAAAAGTGATAATAAAAGAAAATCGATTATATCATATCCTAAATAAAAAAGGATATCTGTTATGTAACAGTATAATTTTATGTTTTTTTTCTGTTCTGTTAAATTTCCCCAACAACGATACACAACAACAAATAAATTTTCCGAAAACTGGAAAATAAAAAAAAAAAATTGAAAATTTATAAGCAATTGATAATTTTCTTTAAGTACAAAATAAAATAAAGAAAAAATTTTTATAATACTTTTTTTTCGAGTGTATGCGTAAGAGATATTACGTTTGTTTCTCTTTTTTTTTAATTTTTTATTTTTTTGCTTTTGATTGAAAAAGAAAAAGCACGTGAATTATGTTATGCAATAATACAGTAACGCACTTATTATTTAGACAGTAAATAAATCGAGTGACTTTTCTTCTATATACCTAATATTCTAATACATATAGTGTTTGTGAACAATTCTGAGCCGAGTTCGGAATAGAATCTGCGCAGGATATATTTTTTTTCGAGTGACGAATTTAATTTTTAATCTATGGGAAAGAAAAGTACAAAAAAGAAGACGATATGGCGAACACTCTCAATTGGAGATATTACTCCTACTTCCAACACCAGTGGCAGCACGAAGGAAACAAAAAAAGGTAAGTGTTAATTCAACATCTAACCGTTACAAATATAGTTTGAATATGTAACTGTTTTTTTGTTGGTGTTGGGAAAAAATTCTATTTTAAACGAAAATCAAAATATTTTCTTATGTTTGGTTTGACTGCTACTCGAATATAATACATATTCTTAAAGCGTGTATATTACAAGTTCTGTTAACCTCTAGTTAAATAAGAATTTTGTAGTTTAATAAAGCACGTGGTTCATATATTACATATTTTATCTATAACGGTATCTATGTACAATTACGTATATCCTACTACTGGAGTAAAATTTACAACGTAATCAAATCGATGTCAAGCTAATCATTTAACTGACTTCGATAAATTATATTTCTTAAAAATTCTATATTTAGGAATTTCGAATTATATAATAAATGCATATCTTCAGAAGATTATCCAGGGTATTGACTTATTTCACTTTTGTATAAACACGTGGTCTCATTTTAAAGATAACATACAAGTTAATATTGTTATTCGACTTAAAACTGTTGCAGCATTATGTATAAAATTACATCATCTGCAATAATTATATTTACGAATGATCAATAAATTGACAAAAAATATCTAACAAGCATTTAACCAAAATGCTTACTATCTAAATTTAAAAATAATTTAATAACAATTACCTTATTAGCAAATAACTTATATTCTAAATAATTCGTGGAATATAATAAAACGACGAACGATTATGAAATAAATCTTCAAAAGAAATAAGAAATGTGTTTAAAATGTGTTTAGTTATAACATGCTAATTTACTGTCATCATTAACATTTCGATTGTATCTTGAGGAATTGCATACACTTAATACTGTTTTACACAGTCAAGTAATTGCGTTTTCTGAAATAAATTCATGCACCCTAAATACATATAGCTTGAGGTTGTCAACATTATCAAAAGAATTAGTGGATAGGATCTCGATACATTTGGTTTGTGTTGGCGATATGACGGCATTGACAGATTTCTATATGAGATAAAGAGCTGCTACAAAGGCATAAGAAAAAGTTAAATCAAAAGTTGAAAGATTAGTAAATACGTAAAGAATCTACTGGTTTTATCATACCAAGTATTTGATAAACTACCATTGCTTTGGTTTAACATTGTACACTGGCCCAAACCTTATTAACAATCTGACTTCATCTATTTCGATTACGAGTCCGCTCTTCAAATTTTTGTTCGCAATTAGAAGATCAAAATCGTTGTGAGCCATTTATCTCTTCGCCTACTGAAAGCCGGCTTTAAAGAATTTAAAGTGTTCACTGTTTCATTCCGTCAGGATCAGCACGTAGAACATCCAATGCACACGCTGTCTAGATCTTGTGATTCAAAAGAACTTGGTATGTGTCATCAACGTCGCGTTTTAGATATATCACACGCATAATTCTTCTCTCAGATGTTAAAAGCCATCTTTCGTACTCATCCGTCATGGTTCCATTATCACATCCATACACGACAACAGGTCTCAACAATCTGTACAGTTTCAGCTTATTCGCATTTGCAAGATATTTTGATTTCAGATCTGGATGTAGAGGATATAGAGCTCGATTGTCAGCGGCAAAGTGAATATTCAGAGCTTTTCAAACTTGATTCCCAGTGATTTCAGAATTTATGATTAGTGTTGATTAATCACAGTTTTCGAAGTTTGGCTGAACGATCAAAAATAAAAAATAGTCTAAATTTCTTTAGCCAAAGACTTGTTTGCGCCGACAATATGCAACTGTAAGAGGCTTAGGTGTATTTTATTACCTCTCGTTTTTATATTGCTTACAAACTTTTAAAGCCCTCTTGATAAAAATGTGCTTTATTTATGTAGAAATTAATTTTATGATTAATCATAATTTTTTCATTAATCTAAATAAATTTACAATTTGGAGTTTATGTTTGTTTTTTTTATAAAATTTGTGATTTGTAAATTTTTTATTCAACTAAGATTAATGACAATAATTTAGATATATATTACTGGAATTACAATGTTATATTAATGTAATTTACAATTTTAGTTAACGTGTTCGCGTAATGTGAATGTGAATATAAGATCTCTATTGTTAGTTTGATAAGTCAATAAAATTTAGTGTTTAAACGATACGTATGGTTTCTTAAGTTCAAGCTGGTATTTAAATTTTGCATTTTACGATATTAGCAAATAAAATACATGTACATTAATCATTGTAATCAGCTTATTCAACTAAAGTTATACATATTTCATTTTATTGGTAACAATGTCTAACATCAATTAACTCTGAAATATATGAAATCTAAAACTTCGCCAAGCCGCCAGCATTAAAACTTTATACTCGTGTTTATAATTTAGAGTTTAGACTATTGATCACCGAGGTAAATATTATCTATCTGTAAGTAAAATGTTGACTAAATCGTAGCATATAGCTTATGACCTGCAGTCCTAAGCTCATGGAGACTTGAATTAATTTTTATCGTAAACGTGATGTATTTTCAAGATTTATTGTATTGGTTTTGGCAAACAGTATATCTTGCAAGCATAAATATCACACTTTATAAGTAATTTCAATTTCAAAAGTCAAAAAAATGACGTTCAATGTATTGAAAAGTATATATGTATGTACATACATATATCTCAATCAATCTCAATACAGTAAATTATTTCTTTATATAACAAATGTTGCTTTACATATTTGATTGTGAAATCTTATTTTAGATTTTCGTTTAGTTAGTGGTCTTAACCTAATACACTACAAACCACTGTGGTTCTATTTTGTAGGAACCAAGTTGTTATTTATTTGGTGCATTTTGAGAATAACACCTAAGGTAAATTGTTTCTGTATGTAAACTTTAACCTCGAATACCGGTATTTTATTTTATAAATCAATATTATTACGTGAATATTACACAGCAAATATGTTTTTCAATAGTTTCATTGTCGGAGTTATACATTTTGTCAAATCATACGGTTGACTAAATTAGTTAAATAATAGGTAGAGGTAACAATAAACTGTTAATTTTTAGAAACATATAAAAGAAATTAGTTAAGATTTTAATAATTATATACCATAATGGTTGACCTGAATTATACAATATGATATAAGTATGTATGTAGTTTGAAAAAGCAATTTACAACCGATCTAAGATTTCTGTTTAGATTAAATGTAAACAATTACATACATATCCGCAAGTTCACACAGCTCTTCATGCAAAGTAATGACGTTTATTGTCAATTTGGTTTTAAAGCTACCTTCTAAATTTTCTCTTTTATTAGCACAAAACACATATTTAACCACATTAAATATGCAAATTCCAAAGCATGGCATGTAATTGTTTCAAATTATCCGGAAAAACTTTTAATCAAGGTTAACACAATGTCAATGTACATAAGGAATAATTTTTCTGTTTAAATAACATAAGGCTTGTCGTGTTTATTTTATCAATGTAATGAGAAAAGAAAGCTTCACCATTTTATATCATTTATCAATTCTCCTTATACATAAACATTGCAAAGAGGAAAATCGGAAAAAATTCCCAGGAAATTTTATCAAAAACAAAAAATCAATGTGAAACGTGATAAAAATAAATAGAACAATAAGTACGCCGTGTATTATTATCGAGATGACGTACATTTTTTAATGTCATTTATTTAATCACTTAAAGATATTTTTCATCTCTTAAGTAATTTAAAGAAATAGTCAAAAATGCAATATTTGAACATCATTGTGTTCGTTATTTCACCTTGAGTATAATATTGCTTGTACATAATCTTTATATCATTAAGTAACTAATATGCTATTTGATTCTTCATCATTAAGTAATTACATTAGACCAACGATTTAATTATATTATATAATCAGCTATATTTTGTAATTGTATTTACATTATACCTATGTATGTAGATATTTTTATAGCTATGCTTAATTCACATTAGTTGTGTTTTGTACATATTCATAGAATAACAATTACTATTTGTAGATAGATAGTAACTCGTTTGTTTCATCAACATGTATAAGTTATATTAAGAATAATATAAAGAAAAGAAATCAACAGAAAATAAGAGTTATTTAACAACCGCACATTTGATTTTATTGCTCTATTTTATATCAAGTTTAACCACAATAGATTATCATTATCATTTTAATTGTACTAAACTGTTTGAAAATTTCGCTTTCTTGATCTTATTTGTATACTTCACCAATATTAATGTTTTTCAATTTAGAAATACATAGTAACATTATTTTGGGAGCAATTGATTATATAATATGCGCATGTTCCACATTCAATAGCTACTATATATATTATTTATTATATTGAAAGATTCAACATTATTCGAAAGTGGCCATGGCCTATATGTTGTTAAACGGGATAGATACATGCATCATTTCGTCACTCAGTTTTTGTTCATTTGATTAATAAAACATCCATTATTTAATGTACTGAATCGTTTAAACTGAGATTATGTGTGTAGAAAAAATAAATAAAATTAACTTAGTATTGAGATGTAATCTCTCAAGCCAAATATATCGTCTATACATCATAGTGTCAATCAAATCCATTTTAGTTTACGGTTATTTTCAGAATAACATAATAGAAATCACAAAGTAGAAAAAAAACTTTGTGAAAACGTAATTATTGTAAAGAAAAATCTATAATTACACTTACTAGAAGTTCAAATTGTGTGTGTTTCAGTTAGAAATTGATATTTTTAACTATAGTTAAACGTCCCCACTGTACGAGTATACTCTTGTACGAGTTATATTATAGCATTTAGATCATAATTGAAGTTTTCCACATGTCGTGTGTTTGTCCTCTGATGTACATATTTTATGTGTATGTACTTATATAATAATATTCTTCCCGTGAGGAAAAATGCTTAACTATATTGTTTCGCATATGTCTGTAAATTAATTGAATTTCACCAAAGTTAAATTAAACATATGCCATGTTAAACATACGATGCATAAAATTCAAAAAAAAATTTCTCTCAATTCACAAGTAACGATTTTAAACGTAGCACTATAACGTTAAAAATTCTTTGTAAAAATACATACATTATAAAGAACAACAACAATAAGGTAATATGAACATTCATTAAAGTAACCCTTTAAGTCCCGTATAATGATTCCCTTCACAATATAAATTGTCTTTTGAAAACGAATATTGTTTTCTATTTTTATGAATTGAGATGTGAATAGAAATCACATTTTAATATTTTTCTTCGCGTCATAAAACGAAAATCATGAAAAATCTAATTAGTTAAAAAATATAAAATAAGGAATAAGTATAGATAAAATTAATTTTTATTATAGATATTCTAAAACATATCTCATACTTTTGTTGCTAAGACAAATCACATATTTTATATGTATGCATTCATAAGAATGTCTATTCTTTATAAAAATATAATTTTAAAATTAGAACTCGAATGTAAATTGTATGACGTGGATTGCCAATTAATTATACACTATGTAGCGCTCTCATGTAAAATACGATCATGTATTGTAACAATTTGACTGTTTATTTGAGTCAAATAGTTCCAAATATTATTGGTTTGGTACTCAACTATTCCGTGGTGGATAACGTGTTGCAATGAATATTATATTTACAACCTTAGGAATAAAAAAAATATTATAGATAACCCCCCAGTATAGTGCCAAACTCATTAAATTATTTGTATATAATATAATAAAATTATTAGAGGAGTTTGATGTATTATTCATTAAATTAAATAAGCCAGTCATAATGCGAAAACAATAAGTATGGGATTGATAAAAATCTCGGTATCAGTTCCTGCACAATATGCATATTTGTATTGATTTATTAAACGTGTGACATTGAGCGAATTTTGAACCTCTATGCCAACCTATGTTTTTAATTAAATATCAAGTTCAATGTTCAGAAAAGTGTCGGTGAATATAACCGCGAGACGAATATAGATATCAAAATATTTAGAAAATTTATTTTAATTGCATGGATTAGTTAAAGTCAATGGACTTGAAATAAATGAAAATGTATAATTTGTGAGAGTTGTGTTCTGAAGCCATATCGGTTTGGGTTTGAGAAATATTAAGTCACTTTGTATAAATAAACTTATCGGTTCAATGGAATATGTATTAAGTGTAAAAAATAAACCAAACAATCTTAATATTATTTTAAATCAAACTTGAAAATTTAAATAATAACAAAAACAACAAGCATCACAAATCACAGCTGACGAGAATTAATGAAAGCTATACTTTTATTTTATTCTAAATTATTATTATGGGACTGAAGGTACTACCAAACTCTTGTGTTTCGCTTTATTTACCTCCTCCTTACTTTAATATTCTACACTCAAACAGCAGGCAAATATGTGTCTATTCATACCACCGATCGTAATCAAATGGCGCAAAATCCCTTTTGCATCGGGATTCTGGCCAGGTGCCTCTCCCGCTCCAACTTCCGCAGTTTTAATCACTGCGCCATTTAGTAGGTATTGGATTATCTTCTTATTGGTTTAACAATTCAATAAACTTGTTAGAATTTCTATATTCCATATTGATTGACACTAATAAACTATATATATTATTAATAATATGTATACAGGTAAACCTCGTTTAACGAACCCTCGCTTAACAAAACATCAGATCTACTAATACATAAAACCTCACTTAGTTTGATACAAACCTCACTTAACGAATATATACCTCGGAGTAACGTATCAAAAAACGACCCTTAATGGTTTTTTCTAATACTGTAGAAAACATTAAGATGAATTTCTTTTGCCATTTATTTTTGATTTACCAGTCTTATACAACGAATGGGGGGGCCAAGGGGTTATCTGAATGAATGCGGTTTGAAGTAACTGAGCTCAAGGTAGTAGACATACTGTCTGATGCAATAGATACTAGCAGTATAACCAGCGATATTGTGATAATGGCAAGGTGAGCCGATATTGAAGGCATTTACGAAGAGGGCATTCCAGAATTGATAAACGAACAGACCACAGAAATTTCTATTGCGATGTTCAAGCAATGCTGGTAGAATAGAACGTGATTATCATCAACAGAAGATGAAGAGCCACAAAAATATTTATGCTAACACATTCTGAATTATTTTTTTTTAAATGGACGAAACATATGAGATTATCAGAAATAATGATAAAAATGAAAACAGAGACAGCATTGTGATTCACTCAATCCAAACGGATATGATGTGTTATAAACAACAAGTTTGATGAGATCGAGAAAAACCAAGACAACAAAATACAATTTTTGCTGAAAACATTATTTTTATTAAATTTGAACTACAGGAACCAAACTAATAATTTCTCATATAAAATATATGATAGCGAGGATTTCCATGAACCGAACCCCTTCGTCAAGCGAGGTCTACCTGTATTCTAAAATGTATCCTTGGACTTATTTGATTTTTGTACATCAAACACATTATTCTTTATAAATTATATTGACACCAATCAATTTACAGTAAATCGATAATTACTTGTTGGGTAACAACGAATAGCGCCATTTTTGAACTTTAATCAAATATGGCCAGGTATACCTATATAAAATCGATTTAATTTTCTGCCATGAAATAAAATGATTCATTTTTTTTATGAATTACGAATGTATGTAGATGTACATAAATATGTACATTTTATATCATACATAGGTAAGTTAATTTGATATCAATATTAGTTGTCGTTATCAAGTGCGAAGTCTACGCTTGTAATTCAGTCATGGGAATTATTTTGATTTTATCATAAACACCAAATTATTTTAGCGTTTTCAAATATGAGATATGTACTTGACTTGTAGTACATACATTTAACGATTATAATCACAATTATTTATTATTATGCGTTTAGTTTTGTTACTTGATGATTGAAAGTATTTTTATTGCTTTTTATTCATTAAACTGTGGAGCTAATCTTTTTTGTGTGATATCCAATAAATATGCATATATATAAATATATATATATATATATATATATATATATATATATATATATATATATATATATATATATATATATATATATATATATATATATATATATATATATATATATATATATATATATATATATATATATGTGTGTTTTGTATTTTATTATATGTATTCTGATTTTCTGAAAGACTTAAAACAGATTATGTTGTATTCGAACAACAGATAATCAAAGAACAATTTCTCTTTCATAAATATTCCATTATTCTTTATAAAACGTCGCGTACCTTAGTAAGACGACTGCCTTACAAACAGATTTTCACATTTTCACAAATTAATTCGTTTTTTCGCATATAATACGCATTTTTATATATATTTGATAATAATTTGACAACATTTGTTTGTTGATAAGCAAAAGAAGGGCATATCAAAAAATACTTCTGATAATGGTTTGATTAATATGTACATAAATTTACTATATAGTCTGTAGACGTTGGAAACTAAATCAAATCAGATACACTAAAAATGATAACGACTTTTTCATCAATGATAAGGTCAATGTATTAAGAATATGAAACGATATATTTTAATTTAGTCTATAACAATGGTTTTCATTCATATGTAGTTTGTTTGTCGAGTAATTATCTTCATAATAAAATAATAAATGTGCATAAAGAAATCAGGTTGTTACTGGTAGTTAATTTCACCTGAAATGTGATTTTAACCTATTAAATTATGTACCTATTACATGTTATCATATATAAATACATATACATATTTTATTAATCGTACAAAAAAATATATATTTTTAATAAAAATGATTTATGGATTTATAAACTTGACCAAATGGTTTAAACATAGATAAGAAAACTTAGTAGTTTATCGTATTCATTCTCATGTGAATAAAATGTGTCGATCAATTTTTGATCCGTTGGCAAAGACTAGATAGATTACGTAAACATTTAATTCATATTTCGTATTTTTTTCTGTTTGCTTTTATAAGATGTGAGATAACAATTATACAATAAAGAAAACCCAAACCATGGTTCGGAAACCCGTCACTCACACTTGTTTTCTCAATAAAAGCAACATTAGTGGCGCCTAATAAATCTCATTTGGCTACGATTTTTTTATTGCTAAGTTAGTTAGGTGAAAACAAATGAAATACATTTTGGTTAGCAAAATTATATGTTTGATTGATTGTAGCACTATTCCCTTCACGATTTAAACAATATAAAATTTTAGTTAACTAAATATAATTTAGCATGTGACGCCAGTGGTACTATTGATATAGGCTTTCTCGGCAGTGTGGATTACATATTTTGCTTAAATAAACTCACAGTTATAATATAACATGATCTATTTCTTCGATCTACATTATGCTTAACAAATACGTGAAGAAATAAATTGGAAATTTTGTTTGTTAAAAATATTAGTATACATACATAATAAATCCTTCTGTAGACATACTTGTGTTTATTTAAATTATCATCATATCTCTTAATTATCTTATAATTTCAAACCGTCAAATTTGTGTTGTATTAACTATGATGAGTTATCTTAACTTACAAAAAGAATACCTGATAGCGATACGACGAATATAAAATGCTGCGTATGGTATTAACCTATTTTAAACTAAATTTACTAAGTTAACACATTTATCACGCTATATAAATACTATGGTAAGTGAATGCCGTTTGGTTATTTATTTATTTATTTTTTTTTTTTTGATAAAAAAAGTAAATAATTTTCTAATAAGTTTAATGTTGTTTGATGTAGCAGTAGTCAACTTTTTCTATTGTTGATGTATACGAATGACTATATAGGTTTATTAAAAGTGTTAACTATTTTTTTTGACTATAATATATTTCTCAGTTGCAGTTCTTTCTTTTTTAGCGTCAAATAACATATAGATTCTAATTGTTTTCGGTTAAATAATAATATATATTTATGAAAATAGTTTTGAACGTGGATATGGTTCACTAATATCTTCTATTTTACTTTTATTAAATATTAAATCATTCATGCATAACCACAGGCTTGTGTTGCTAATTAATTCTGCTATGTCTATTCAAACACAATTTATTGTTTATTTTGCATAACATTTTTCATTTTCAACAATAACAGCCGGCCAGAAACAAGAAACTTTACAGTATGCTTTAACTCATAATACAAGTCAGGGAAAATTGTATTTTTTTAACACAAAACTTTCGAAGTAGCGCAGTTTCTACTAATCTCTCTCAATTTTATAAATAGGGTTTTATATAGCTATTAGAGGAACTAGATGTATCTCGGAGCTTATTTTGCGGTATATAACATAGATAAAACACGAAAGTTTGTTTAAAATAAATACATCAATGATTGGGATTTTATGAAACATCTCTAGCGTTAAGAACAATTACAGAATTCGAATATAAGGCAGTTAACTTGTAACAATCGATTGTCAATAGGCAATATTTTAATACAGCATACTATATACAGTGTACAGGAACTTACGGTACACATATGTAGATGTTATGAAAGGAGTGTTTTAGAGTTGTTATAGAGCTACACAAGTTTAAATCATTATAAAACAAATAAACATATTTTTTAAAATCACTGAAACGGGCTTTATTGGATAGAAAATTTTATGATATTATTGTTTAAATATGATTTCGGACATGTGATCGCAACGGCTGGCAATTTGGAACAGCAATTTGTACAAACTTTTCGCAGCATTTGCGAACGTTCGCCAATAACTCTTCGAATTTTGATGTCCAAGTGTTCAATTGTCTCTAGTTTATTGACTACATAACCGCAAACAAAATAATCCAATGGAGTTAAATCAAGCGATTTTGATGACTAATTAATTGGACCATTACGCAAAGATATTCTTTTATCGAAACTTTCTGTGAGTAAATCAATTGTAGCGCACGCTGTGTGGCTCTGTCATCTGGAATCACATGTCAGTAAGATTAATGCCAGCTAATAGAGGTACGAAATAGAGGTACACCATTGACAGTAAGATTCTGACTATTATTGTTTTTGAAGACATTTTGATCAATGGCTCCCGCCAGCCCATAAATCGCACCAAACAGTAATTTTCTGTGGATGTAACGGTATTTTGACAAAAGCTTGTGGATTATCCTCACTCCAATTCTGATTATTTACGTACCCATTCAACCAAAAATGTTCTTCATCGGAGAAGAATATTTTAAATGGAAATGCTACATCAAAATCAATTTGTGCTTCAGCCCATTTGCCGAATGAAATGTCAAACCATATGAATCTATAATGAAATCTGTACGTTTAATACCAAACTAAATAAAAAGTATCTATCAGCTGTTAAGTGAGTCGCCCAAATAAAGCAATGTTGCCAACTTTAAATTTGTGAACCTCTAAAACACACCCTTTAGTATTCAAGTGTAAACACGTGTATACACTGTATACTACATATGGTATGTGTTTTAGTGTACATTTGTGAACATTTCTTTCATAGATGAGAATAACTGTATATTTCTAATTTTTCAAATATTAGTTAATGATTAATTTAGCGTGATCTAAATGCGAAATGGTCCAAAATACAAAAATTTGTTTGAACGATACTATTTCACAATACCAGTTACGAAATCTTGTAGATATAAATACATCAACTTATTAGTAAATAGAGGGTTTGAAGAAACCAACAACCACGACGCAAGTAGAAAATAGTGACTAAATTCAAAAGTTCGGTTCTCTATACGATTTTTTGATGCTCATAAATTAAATATATTAATGTAATACATAATTCTTACATATACTTATAAACAACACGATCATTACTCTTTATATTGAAATTTTGAATATTTTCAACAACTATAATTTTTAATATTTACTTAAGTATTTTGCGGATAAAATTCAGTGTATATAGGATTATCAGAAAAGATAACACTTAAATTATAGGTGTGGGTAAATCATGATCTGAGTCGTGTTGGTTTGGCACTTCTTAATTAAATTTGAGTCACATGACAATATTTTATCAATTTTTATTTAATAACCAATATGTTGTATATTATATCGTTATATGTAAGTTATTGGTGTCCATTTTATGAGCAATTAGGATTATTGGTGTAGTATACTTTATATATAGTTGATGTTTTGCGTACTTACTTTGTATACTTATGTGTACAAATTTCTACATGTCTAATTTTTAAAAAATCAATCAGGTATATCTGTTATCAATATACAAAATTTCTTTAAGTTTCTCATACATAATACGTAGGTGTATTGTATAGGAAATACATTTCTGGAGTATTGTAGTTAGAATATCAGTTTTCGTTATTCTATATATTAAAATTTTCTATACTAAAAATTATGTAAAATCACGCATGTTACGTATATTTTAAAGTATTTATTTATAGAAAATATCGTTAGGAAAATTGTATATCTATCTGTATACTATTGTTCGTTCATGCGATGTGTATTGAATTAGAAAATAACAACAACAAAAATAGTAAATAAATAAAAAATAACTTAAAAAAGTCACGCGAATTTTTGGGCAATTTTTCAATTTTCTATTTTGTAGTGCTTCAAGATGAACATTTTTCAAACCTATAGTTTTTTGGTATTTTAAGTTTTTTTCTTCGAATAAATTTCAATTTGGGTAGTAGTTGAAAATATTTGATTGATTTTCAATGCAAATAATTCTTATTCTTTGAGGTATCACAGTTTAGTTCACAATTCAAAATTATATGTTCAATTGAACAAATCACATATGGTATTGTTGGCATAATATAGATACACAAAAATAGAGACTCTTAGTCTGCAGAACTAAAAAATCGATCGGTAAAAAATCGTTTATGTGTAATACATACATAAATATTTACTATAATATTATGTATTTTATTTGTTCTTGATGGTGTGGTATATAGCTTCTATTTTTCTAACAACTTTGTTAATCAAAATATAGAGAACTTAAGTCGTGAACATAAACGATATTATTTTATATTTGAAAATTAACATATTATTTTAATTAATTTGTTGATAGATTTAGTTGTTTAAAATTAATGTAATTTTATTTTACGAATAATATGAGGAACTACTACAAATCATTAGAAGTTGGTTTGGCTATTAATAGTGGTAAAACGTTGGTTAAACACGTTATAATATAATCGTGGCAGTTGCTCAGCTAAAATTAACAAATACCTATTGAATTAATTAATCCTTTTTTAATACCTAAACTTCCGACAGTCAAACATTCATTAAAGAGACATTACTCGGTTAGTCTTTACAATTGAGTCGCCGTCGTATCCATATCAACCCAAATTCATTTGAATCAATATATTGATTCGTGAAACAATTTTATGTTACTTTAGAGGGAGGGTAGTAGTTAGTAAAAACTGTTTTATGGTTTAATACATTTATTGATCACTTGAAACACTCGTGCATCCGAACGTAACGTACGTACCTAAGGATCTTCATAAAATATATTATTATTTCTAAAAATTATGTTAAAAAACTTATTTTTTTCTAGATTTCGTGATTTGTTCTTCTATACGTGTTTTTATTTTCATGAATCACATGTTATCAACACACCAAATTTTTTACGTAAACACTTTGAGAAAAATTATTAGATTCTCATGATGTAATAAAAATATGAAAATAGTATAAAACAGTGAAAATATAAAATAATTTTGGCGGTTGTTTAAATTGGCAACCACTACATAGCAGTGTTATAATATTAAATAGTAGAAGTAATCGTATTCATTCATAGAAAGATTGTGTGATAGCGAAAACCTATCACCACCAATGCACGTAGAACATAATTGTACAGTACCCAAAATATTGGCAAACAATATCCAATTAAAACTTTGTTATGATTAAATTTAAGCTATTGAGCTAATTCTTTTAGTAGTTTATTAATAACATTTTCAAGGCTTTTGCTAATTCTGTTTATTTACATGTACACATATATTATACAATAATTTTATGTATTTATAAATAAAATTTTCTAAAGCCATTACTTAGATAATTTTAAAATAATCCGGTTTATTACTGTGGGAATATGTTATAGTACATTGTTTTCTTCATTGATAGTCATAAATACCGTTTTTCCTATTTGTAGTTAACTTTACTTAACCTCGATTCAAGTCATAATAAGATATTTGGAAAATTTGTATATAAAATCTTAATATAAAAAAAAAACATTTGCTTTCCCTATTTCCCTCTAGGTTAATTGAAAGTAAAAATGTGAATAAGAAATATAAGTGCCAATTTCGGTAAAAGCTATTAATAAAAGCGTAATTTTGACCTAACAAATCAACAAATAATATAACTTTCAGTTTCGATACGGTTATAATAACTTACGAATACAATGAATTAAATTGTGAATAGTTATTTTTTAAATGTTAGATTTGCTTTATAGAGTTTTGAATTATTCTACATCTAAATATTTTTGTTAAGTTTCATTTTGTAACAATTATTTTTTATCACTTCCCTAAAAATTTAATCCAACATATTTTAATTTACTTCAATTACTTAATTGTTCCTCACTTCTGATGTAATAGAAAATGTTCTACACTACACGATATTGATGAATGTTATACCCTAGCTCTACGCAATAATTTCGAAATTTTATAATACCGCTCGCGTGTTCTATCTAACACTAGAAATGATAAATAAATTAAATCATCATAAGTATATCGATTTTATAAAATGTCATAAGTCATAAAGGAAAATAAATTATAAATATAACATTTTGATACATTTAAATAATGTCATAACTTAGAAGCTGGAAAAAGGACGTCCAAGGTACGTTCATATCATTACGTTGTGTTCATTCATATCATTACAAAATACACGCGTCAAATATATGTTCATATTATGTAGATAACATAAAAATCGATTTAATATACTTTCTTGTTTCAATGGAAGTCCAAATATTATTTTGCCTCCATTAAAATTTGAATAAAATAAATGTAGGTATATTATATATGTACGCAATAATATTCATAAATTTGTTCATCGGTTGAATAGAAGAAACAATAAATATTACAAAATTTCCCGGAAACTGTTTTTATGCTTATTGAATTTTTATATAAATGAAAACGCGAAATCATTTATATTTTAATTATATTTTGTACCCAAAATTATTCATTATTTCGTTTATTATCGATAGACCCGTAGATAAGAAAAATAAAAAATGCATTAATCGTTTTTCGTTTATTTACAGATTATAGAACATCGATTAATATTGATTTAAGAGCACAACCAAATAATAATCAGAATGGCAAATTATCAACAACGTCATCAGAATTATCGAATAATGAAAATCGAAATAGTTTTAATACTAATAATAATTATAATTATAATAAGTCCCATAATAATAGTAGTAATGCAGCATTGCCTAATTCATCTTCATCACAAGAGCATCCGCAATACAATAAAACATATCTCCCATATAAAAGGCGTCCATTTTCAACAAAAAGTTTAAACTACAATAATTATTATAGTAATAATAATAGTTCGAATGCTGGTGGCAACTACAGATCAAATTATCGATATCGAATAAACAATTACAATAATTCTGATAAAAGTAATACCGATGTAAGCCAAAATAATAAAAGTGTATCGCCTGAGAAGAAGGAATCAAATTTCAATGAAGGTAAGGCTAACTAAACGATTTTAGTTAAATTTGTAAAATATTATATTGACTGATGAAATTTTTTTGTCAAAGAAATAAGATGATTTATTATATTTTTTTAAAATGTGCCCTTGACCTATTTCAATTTAATTTAGGAAACTATTAAAGTAATTTACATGAAAAATTTTTGTTTTAATTATTTAGATGAATATACTCGTATAACGACGCCGCGACAAGATGTTTTATTCAAAAAAGGTTATTTATCGAAACCGAAAAAATACCTTAAATATAATGATTCACATACTCCATCGTCGTCGGGTGCAATGAGTGTTATATCAACAGAAGAATCTACAACAACTAGTACTCAATCAGTGACACCGGAAAATTTTAATTCAATACCAGAGAATCCTGATGAATCTGAATTTACATCTTATCCCTATCACAGTTTTATCGATCAAAATGGCTTATTCTACGTCAATCGTAAGTATTTGATTATATCACATGCATTGTACATATATGTTAACTATTAATATTATTTTATTTAGCTTATAGTTTTGATCCCTATGGAGGTCAAATGTTTATGATGCCTTATCCCACAAGTGCTAATTGCCAACAGCCTTTTAATACCAACTCATTTGATATTTATGATAATTCTCAAATAACAACAACTTCAACATCACCCGTTTCATTTAATCATAACAATGTTAATAATATGGAAAATAATGAAAATTCTTCACAAACTGCAGAGGTAAAATTGAAAAAAATTATAATCAAAAAATAATCATTTATTTATAAAAATGTACGTGTATGGTTTGTTTTATTTAAAGGTTAATCCGGATATAAATATAGTAGTAGATGAAGAAACCAAAAATATTAAAGATATTTCAGAGGAGGGAACAATTCTGAATGAAGGTGAAACTACAGATAACGATAATTTAAATGTAGAGAAAGAAACTCCACTTGAAAATCAAATTACTGCTACTGAAGAAGAGGTAGGATAATACAGATCAATAAGTAATTTTTTACCAACCCTAATTAATAATCTTAAACATTTAAAATAGTTTAACAATTAAAGTTATGTTTTTGGCCAAAGCAAGTTTTGGCACATTTCCAAAAATATAATGTTTTCAGACTCTTATTGATTATATTCTTCAATGTTTTAATTTAGATGTGAATTATTCCTACATGTATATTAATATTATTTCTAGGAAAAACATGAAAATATTAAAACTGAAGAGAATATTGAAAACACCGTACTCGACTACACAAATGATAATGCACCGTATTATCAACCAGTTATGTACTATCCGTATTATTACTGCCCACCGCAAAGTATGTACCCTGTTAATGGTGAGTTGAAAAAATTATATAACCCAAACATAAACCAATATATAACTTTTTACAATATTTTCAGATTTAAGTTATACAAATGGATATGGAATTCCATATGATAATTATTTAAGTAATAAATATTTCAAATATAAGAAACGAAAGCGAAAACCACGAAAGACGTTAAATTCTTCGGGAGTCACAACGGACGATTGCTCAGATGATGAATCAACCGATAACGAATACAATCATTCTTATTACTATATTCCTTTTGCAAATACCCAAACTAGTGAGACGACTAAATGTTACTTAAATGTCGAAGTTGAAGAATTTCAACCAAAATGTTATACTCCGAAATTGGATGATGTTTTTGAAAAACCATCATCTACTGAAAATATATCTTTTCCGACGAAACAGGATACTAATTCTGATATTATAAATCCTGATATACCGCTAAGCCCGAACAGTACGCCATTTGTTCCAAATTATTCTAACGTATTAAAAATGGATTCAAAAGACACAAATAAAAAGACTGCCATTAATAATATTAATTTAAATAAAAATTCTATAAATAATAAAACTAAAAAGAAAAATAATAAGAAATCAATATCGAAGCCTGCGGTTATTAGTTCACAAATTAAAACCCCCGTCATTCATCAAGTATCATTGTCGAATGAACCAACTTATGCTCAAATGTTAAATGGTGGGAATAAAACAAATGTGATTGAATCATTATGTGAACCCAAACCGAAACCGATAGAAGTAATTCAAAATGAGATTACTACTCCGACTAAAGTCGTCACACCTAAGAAGGTTGAAAAATGGCAAACAGTAGTAAAATCAAAGGGGAAACGAGGTAAAAATATACAACTTGAAGAAACTGATGTTACTCCGGAGCTCACAAATGAAAATGAAATTGAAATAAAATCAGAAAGCAGTCATGACATAATAATCACGAATGACGATAATATAATGTCGACAGCAAGAAATGATGAGGACAATTTAATTATAAATGACTCATCCAGTGTGGTTTCTTCTATCTCGACAAAAAAATCGTCTTCAACGAAACCTAAACCAAAAAGTAAATCATCGAAGAAGAACTCGAAACGTAAAATTTTACAAACAAAATCTCAGAACGGGTTCGAGGTTATTGAACCGACATTCGCCGTGTTTCTCGATGGTGAAGAAGAGCAACATTATAAAGATGAGCACGATTTTAATAATTTGACCGAATTTGATTCATTTATTGAAGAAGTTCAAGATGTTATCAATGGTGATGTAGAAACTATTGAAAAGATAACAATTAATGTTGATCATGTTAATGAAGGGAGTTTCTCCAATTTTGACTTTATCGAAATAGATGAGTTAGACAAAGATTTTGATATAATTGAGAAAACAGAAAATAATAATTATATTAATAAGGCGGACGAAAAACGCGAAACTATTACTACTGTGGAGGTGGCATCACCTCCTATTGAAAATATTGTTGAAAAGGAGTTTTATAACTTTGAACAAAATATAATGAATTTCGCTGAGAAAGAAATTATTATTGATTTAGATGAGGAATTGAAAAATGGTTGTGCAATAGAAAATAAAATTAATGGTCAAGTAGAGGAAATTATCGAAAAGATAACTGTTAATGAAATTGAATCAATTTGTAATAAAATTGAACAAGAATTATCAATTGATGACAATCACGTTGCAGAAGACAAAGTGTCGTCGACCAACGACGATTTGCAAAATTTTATCGAAGAAGATAACGGCAACCAAAGCCATATTGCATGCACAAAATTGAATGATTTATGTGATAAAACTCAAGAAGAGACTGAAAAAATTCTATTATCTAATAATGTTAAAGAAAATGATGTTACTGTTATAAAAGAAAATATAAATGTTAAAGAAAATGGTTTATCAACAACGTTGAAATTTCCATTAACTGAGGCCGTTACAAAATGGCTTTTTGAAAAAGAAAATCAAAAAACAACAATTACCGAACCACTGTTGCGATTGCCCAATGATCCAATTTTATCATCAAAAATACAATTAATGATATTGAGCCGGACTCAATTTTTTGACGATGACGACGAATGGACAACAGAATCTGAAACCGAGTTAGAGCATGATGATAGTGATGTTCACAAAACAAAAAACTATATAAGCAACCCCTTGCCTGTGTCATCTCATAATTCAAGTAATGAAGATATTAATAATATGTCGATTATTGATACGGACAGTGATTATATGAGTGATAGCCAAATACGTACGGATGACAATACACGTAAGAGGGTTGCAGCATCTAAAAATTATGATTCGGATACTACAATAACTGCTACTACATTATCAAGCAATAATCATTCAAAATTAAGTTCCAAATCGCTTGATAATAATACTACGAAGTTAATTGATAAAAAATGCATAAAGCTTCCATTTACAGACGTTTGTTGTGTGTTAATGTAGATTTTTATGTTTTCTATCTTAAATACATACATAATTACATAAATCAACTAAATTCACATAAACCTAAATTACTTTTTATTGTTAATCTTATAACATAATTTAATTAATAATTGTTGCTTAAAATAACATAAATAATTTTTATTGTTGAAATGTGAAATCATTTTATCGCACACATTGATTTGTTTTAATCAACAAAAATATAAGATGAATTTTGTTAATTAATGAATTACGTTTTGAATTATAAAGAAATTTATAATTAATTTAATTTAAATAATAATTATATTATTGCGTTATTATTAATGTAATCTACAAAATAATTAATAATTACAAAAAACAAAAACTTAAATAAGAATAAACTAATGTTGAAGTAAATAAAACAGAAAAATTGAATTAAAATATGTTGTTTTAATAATTCAATGTGTTTCTTGTAGTCATCAATATATATTGATCGAGATTGTTCCCACAGTAGGTTCCACAATTGTTACTGCCATCTTTTGCAGAGATATTGAACTTACGTTTAAATTTTGTTTTGATACCGTTCGAAGTTCAGTTCATCGTAACAGATTAAAAAAATAATACGTTGTCTAGATTTAGCGTGAAACAATTTTTAAAATGAATTATATGAAACGAAACTTATTTACTAAAAAAGATGTGGCACCGACAAGTAAGTTTAATATAATTAATTAATTCAGTGAAAAAAACATCTTAGAATAAAATATGTTTTTCAAAAGAAAATATTTGTCCTTGAAACTGCAGTATTACCCACAGAAATAAACAAAACAATGAGAAGATAAGTTCTCCGTTGTATGCCTCTGTCTGTTTTTACATTATTTGTTGGGGCCAAGGTACTTTCTACTCTTTCGCAAGTGACTTACTTTTCGCCATTACGTAGCCAAATCGATGACGTGCGGCTATAGATATGATTTATGTAGAACCATCTACACATTGAATAGTTCCATGCCAGCCTCTAATACTGACATGGAAGATGGGTTGGCCCATAAATTCTGTACTCCAATCAGTCATTTAATAATATTCCATACATCATTATTTAGTGTACAGAGGAATTTTTAATTTCCAGTAGTCATCTGTTCCTTAGAAGTGTGTTCCTTCACTTTTGAGGTGTGAGGCTTAATCAGATTTCTGCTAAAATATAGCATTCCTTAACTAACAGGTCGATTCGTAGTAGTGATAGGATCCTATTACGATCGATAATATAGATGAACATATCTATGACTTTCTGTTGTAGTACACAACTCATTTGCCAACCTATATTCCTGGTCACTACCGTAGGCTGACTTGAAAAAATGCAATGATGGTCTGAGCAGACCAGGCCTGTTGCATCTTGTTTTTGATTTGAATTAATCGTAAGGTAGGAGATGGAACTGTGAGAGACTTGGGAGTCCTTCAGCTACAAAAATGGATTCTAGAGATAAAACAAACATAATTCTTTTACAGTTAAAAAGTCAATAAAACCACCAACAACGAACAACCCAGACTACCAGGATAATTACCACGATATGATCTCCAACTTTTTGTCACTTTCACCATCCGATAAAGAAAGTAATACAAGTGAATTTGGAGCACGTCAAGACACTTCAACAAAAGCTTCAACATCAAAACAAAAATCCTCAGATCAAAAAATCGATCGACTTAACACTGTATCGTCAGACGAGGATGCTTCATGTATAATGGCAATATCTGAAGGTCGTGGTCACGCACGTTGTGAAGTAGGAATTGCAGCTATTAACACTGTTAGTCCTCATTTAATTTTATGCCAACTGAGCGATAATCTTTGGTATTCTGGAACTCTGACCAAGCTCAATATACTGAATGTAGTTGAAATTTTAGTACCGAACACTTATATTTTGGCTCATAGCAAGTCAAATCTTATCAAATATATACAAACGATGTATCCACAAGTTAAAATAACGCCAATCCCGAGGCGGCATTTTAACGAAGCGCTTGGAATCGAACTCATCAGAAAATTATGTGCACCTAGCCATCAAAACATTATATTGCAAATTACCGAAAAGTTAGTTGTATCCTTTTGTTGTTTATACTTTAATTAATTTATAAAACCTTCTAGATTCTATTCTCTTTCTTCGGCCGCAGCTCTACTTAACTATCTTGAATTTATAAAACTAACAAAGTATGTTCCAAAAACACTTAAAATGGAATATCAAGCAAAATATGGAACAATGCTGATTGATGTCGAAACTAGTCAGCGGTTGGAATTACTCAATTCACTATGCAATGAGAAAGCACCAAAATCGAGTTTATTTGGAATTCTCAACTATTGTGTTACATCGATCGGGAAACGAAATCTGCGAGCAAAAATTTTACAGCCACTGTGTGATATTCCTTTAATAAAATCATCGCACAGTTGCGTTCGAGAATTACTCGACAAGGGAGAAACACTTTTCAAATTAAATGTATGTGGTTGCGATTTTTTCGACGGTGTAATAATTGTTATTTTTTCTTAGGGTATTCTGAAACAATTCAACCGCGTTGACAAGCTACTTAATCTCGCTGTGTATGTTCCACAAGAAAATAATGTTAAAGCAGCTGAAATAATGATTAATCAAACATTAATGTTAAAGTCATGTCTCGAAAATATTCCCAAACTATATGAAATTTTAGGTGAAACAGAGACGGGTCCATTTCAAAATATACACAAGTGCCTAGAAGATCCACGATATAATTACTTATTAGAGAAAATTAACTCGATACTATCAAACACAGCCAATTGCCATGGCTCGAGCCAATACTTTCAACGGTTGTATGCGGTCAAGCCGAATATAAATGATCTTTTAGACGCGTCGCGAAAAATGTATTCCGATAAAGTGGATGCGATTAATGAAATTATTAAAGAGCTAGGTTTAGCGAATAGATTAAATTTTAAGATGACACATACAATAAGTCGTGGATTTCATATGCAAATGACACTTCCGAAAAATCAAAGTGCACCCACATTTCCTGAATCTTTTGAAATTGTAAGAACTCGATTTGAGGAAAATACATTTGATAAAACTATAATTATATTCTTAGCTTTCTAGAACTGGCTGTCATGCTTTTATTACAACACCAGAAATTACAACAATTAATTATGAGATTAAAGAGATAATCGACATGATTCAAATTACAAGTAACGCGTAAGTTCCGAAAGTGTTCAGAAGAGAAATTCGTTTGCTTACAAACTAAATATTTTCAGAGTCCTTAGTAAACTGTTAATGGACATTCGGCTAGAAATAGATGCTATCTATCATCTAACTGGATTCATTACTGAACTCGATATCATTCAAAGTTTGACTACAGCGAGCAAGATCGGAAATTACTGTGAACCAACAATTAGTGAGTCGATTAAAATCAAAAATGCAATTCATCCGTTTCTAGAACAGAATGTAGATCGAACTGAATGTGTTCCAAACAATATTGTAAGGGCATTATTGAAGTTACTTCGTCGATTATTTGTTACTATTGGTTTGTTTTATAGATTGCTGCGCCTGAATACAACTTCTATCTAATAACGGGTCCCAATATGGGTGGTAAATCGATTTACATCAAAATGATAGCCATTCTGCAGATAATGTTTCAAATTGGCTGCTTTATACCAGCCACATCAGCCGAATTTCGAATTTGCGATAAACTTTTTTCGCGAATCGGATTAGGTGACAATATCGAAAATGGTTCATCAAGTTTTGATGTTGAGATGCGCGAAATGGAATACATAATTAAGAATATAACACCAAATAGTCTTGTGATTATTGACGAATTGTGTCGTAGCACAAATCCGGACGAAGGTAAGATACTAGCATGGCGAATATGTGAGAAATTAATTATGATGAATGGCATTTCAAACGATGGCAAATACTATAAAGATAGTAGCAATGATGCGAACGATGAAACGACAAATAATGAAGACACGACAATACATTCACTATTGACAATTACATCTCCGTTTATATTTGTGACGACACATTTCTTGGAACTAACCAAGCTTAATGAACAATATTATAGCGTCATAAAGTAAGTCTATGTTGTAGCATGTACCCATATTATTTACTAAAGATATTTTTTTATTTCCAGTTTACATTTGAGTGCTGAACAAAAGATCATCGACAACGAAGTTCATTTAAATTATTTACATAAAGTTGAGAGTGGTGTAACACCAATTACACGTTATGGGCTAGCTTTAGCTCGAAATGTACGATTTACCTCCGATATATTACCTCGAGCAGAGGAAATTCTTAATGAGATCATATCAAATAGTACAGCCTCCAATTTAGATTTCAATAACATAACTTTTAACACGACTCACAATTCTATTAAAATATCGGAAATTCAGAAGGGACTCTATGATTTAACTTATAATATATCAAGTGTTCTCAGAGCAGAGGAATCAAAAGCCAATAAACTAATAAAAATTAATGAATTATTGGCCGACTTTTCTCGCGTGCAAAGTAGTGACTTTATAAATCTCATTCAAAATCAAACTATAGATGAAATTTTAAATATGACGGAAGCTAATGCTACGAGTAAAACTGGGTCTAAATCATTGACGGTTGACAAAACTAGAGGTGATGAAAATAGCACAACCGGAAAGACTTCAGATTTATCGTATCACAGTCTAAAACGACGAATTGCGATATTAGAAGATAAAGAAACTAAAAAATTGTGTACCGACAACGAATTGCATAGGTCCGAAACATTTACGATTCCGAAACAGAGTGTCGCAATGGTCGGACAGTATAAAAATAAAGTGAAACCTGAAGTGGCTTCAACTGCTAAACAAACGGGGACTGTTAGTAATTTAAAAGAGTGTAAACAACCGTTGATGGCTACAAATCCAGGTTTGCTTCAAAAATTTGTGAAAGAATATCCACAACCTGTAAATCATAATAGTTCAAATTTAAGATATTTAACTAATCAAAGTCAAAAAATTTACAAATCAAATTTACCAAAAAATCACAAACTTGATTTCATGAATAGCAACACCGCGAATTCTTTATATCAAAAGTTTTTAGAGCGCGCCCCTATTACAAGCCCACAACCAGTTTCTCGTTCATTGACTAAGCGAGATCGTTGTGAGTTAGGGAATTATATGAATCAGTTGTGTGACGATGCCGATAATAATTTTCCTGAAATATGTAATTTATCACCTGAAATTGACAATGATTTGAAATACTCGCTTGATCCATCCCAAGTTATATCTTTATCTTCGACCGACAATCGTCATTCCATAAATCAAGGCAGTTATTATAATGTATCGGAATTGAACGATTCTGCAACCGCGAGCACAAATTCCTCGCGTAAAGGTAAATTAAGCTATCAAACTGATTTGTATTTGAAACAAATTTTTCAAAATGAAATGAAAAAACATTCAACGTATAAAACATCGAAGATCAAAGATAATCGGATTCTGAAGAAACCAGAATATATGCCCACTGAAAAGAAAGCTCAAAATGTGTACGAAGAAAATCAAATTTTTAATTTTTTTTCAACACGTTCAAGATCGTTTTCGTCAAACACACCTTCATCCTATCGGCCGTATCCAAATTCAAATCTACATGATTTTACGCGAAATAATGAGCCAAGAAAATCGAAATCTGTACCAACGTCAACTGTAACATTGTCTCTATTGGAGTCGCAAAATTCTAGAGAAAATTATGTCATGCCATCTGAAGTTATGGAGGCCAGTTCGTCGAAAGCAATATCTGATAAGTTGAAAGGTGTTTTATCAGAATCAAATAGAAGTCACTTATCTGTGGCTGATTCGATTTCTAGTATGAATTCTTTTACACCTAAACTAGGTAGGAAGCAGGTGTCCTTTGATATAGATTCAAGCAATAATAATACATTTGAGATGGAAGATTCTATTTCAAATTTTATCTCGAAACGTTCAGTATTGTCAACTACTACGTCATTTTCGGATATACCTAATTCTGAGGTTGGTAGAAAACCAAGAAGTTTATCAACCTCAACTGTAACGCAATCTCCTTTTATGGTAGAAAATTCCGATCACATCGTATATACTAATAAATCATATGAAAGCGACAATCAAAGTGTTCTTCAACTAGAAATGAATTCGCGAAATGAAACCGAAATAACCAATGTGGATATGGAGAGAGACGACGAACCATTCGATTTGATAAATTCACCTTGTTTTGATCAAATTTGTCCTACAGTACACGATAATGAATTGAATTTTGACGACGAGTCTATTTCATATTAGTTTTGTAACCAACACTTAAAATACTAGTTGCTATAGCAAAATAAATAAACCGAAAATCAATACAAAGAAAAGTTTTTTATTTTTCATAAATTAGTTTGAACGCGAAAATGCCACCAGAAACACCAAAATTGGATCAATTTATAGTTGGTTCGACCAACGTAATAAAAAATATAACACAAGAAATTCTGCGTGAGTGTGCAAAAGACAACATCATACTCGATGAACATGTGATCTCGTATTCAATTAATTTAATATCACTCGATCCAAGTCATGGCTTAAAACTTTCGTCTCACTTTGATCGGACCAAATTAGAAAATTTCGTTCGAATGTGTGTCAATCGATTTTCCAATTTGAAAGATCCATCTATCAAAACGCTCGAAATGCAAGTAAAATTTATGATGAATCCGATCGATATCGAGAAAATTATAACGGCAAAGCGGGAACAATTTCGCAATAAGTCAATGAAATTCATTCAAGAAATCGTCGATACACAAATTTTGGGAAAAGGTGATCGAGAAAAATTAATGAAAAAATTGGCAATTGATACGATTGTGTACAACGGGCTGGGTAATCCCAGCAATAGTAAAATATTTAATGAAACGTTACAAGTGTTGGAGAGTATTATGTCTAAAGGTGATGTTAACTCGTTTTGTGGGTTGCCGATAGCTGAAAAGATGAGTACACTACAGGATGTGCGCGAGATAATTGCCGGCATTCGTATTTTCAATAAAAATGCCGGGCATTGTGCTGAAGGAGTTATCGACTGTAAATTATGCTTAATAAGTGAAAAATTAAATCTATATAATTATTTTCTAATTTCAGTGCCCTCCTTTGTCGAACAAACGTGTGAGTCGACAAAATCGATTCTTGAGATAAACTTATTCGAAGTCGTTGATCATGTTAATTTATTGACGAGTGCGCTTGATACGACTTTGGTTTTTGTTGAAAAGGTAATGGAGTATGATATAAAACTACCGAATGGGATCGATGATGCACAATTGAACACTTTAAAAGATGTTTTAATAATGACACGACAACAGGAATTGTATATAAGATATTTACTGGAATATTTAGATGCTGTTAAATCCCAATCTGAAAAATATATACAAGGTTTTCGTAAAATTCTCGATGACATACACCTAACGGTCCAATTTAAAACTGCGGTGGCAACCGACTTGGTATTTGTAAGTATTTTGTGAAATTATATATTGCTGTTCGTTTATATTTGACTTGCCGTTTATTAGCCCAAATTTAGTGAACTCGGCAAAATATGGATAAAATTACAAAATCAAATATTCGTCCTATCTCAAATTAATTTGGTTTCGAATAATTTAACGGAGCTGGCAACGGAGGTTGATCCATATGAAAATATAGCTTATCAAGCGCTTGGCAAAAATTTAATTGAAACCGATAGCCAACGTGTAGATAAATTAACCTGGATGGATAAGGAAGAATCAGAAGCATTGAAAGACCATGTAATTATAGTAGAGTATAACGAAAAATTCAAAATTGAACTACTTGGATTCTGTATCAATTCACTATCCGAAGGCCATGGCATGTTGATTCCAGGTAACCCAAAGCTAGGTTTGATCTTCTATAAAAATCGATATTACGCTACCAAAAATGTAAAAGGTCTATTAACGTTCAAAAACAATCCTGAAAAAATTATATTCGGCCTAATTCAAGCTGCTCGTAAACGGCCCGAATTGATTGTATTTCTCGATATTTTCGAACAAATGAAATTTGGGCAAGATGAATATCCCGAACTATCGATTGAAAAACCAACTATTTCCTATGAAATGGGTTGCCAAACCGAATTGCATCCGATTCAATCACAAAAGGAGAATAGCTATGTATGGAATGTGTGGGACCTGCGTCGTAAAGCAATCCAATTGGCGAATATAAAAAACAGTCGAACATGTTCGTCCCAAACTAATATGAGTTATGATCGTTTAACCATTCAAACACAGACTATTGCTTCTAAAAGTGCAAGTTGCCAAACTATGCGAGATAACGAGACGAATGTTAAACCGGATAAGATTCTATTAGCCAGACAAAGTGTTCAAACTGAAACTAATATCCAGGAACATCGGCTAATTCCGGATTTAGAAGTAACCGATTTTATGAATTGTTTGGATAAAAAAAATTAAATTACCTGTTTGTATTTGTTTTATCTATTTAATTGGAAATAAATTAATTTAATTTATGTTTGTGGTTTATTGATCCAATTAGGATATGATGCTTTTGTGTTAGTGAAAACTTTCGATAACCTGCAGTGAATAAATAATAATTTCAGAGTCGATAAAAAAAATGGTTTCATCAGATTTACGGGATCGAGCTTGTATGGGCGAAAATTTGTGTGAAAACGTCTTTAGGCGATGAGAGAAATAATGGAGGGCATGGATTGGTAATAAAAATTAATAAGCAATAATATTGGTTATATCTGAACGATTAACTATTGCACGATAAAATTGTGATATGATCGATTAATATTCGCATATATATATATATATATATATATATATATATATATATATATATATATATATATATATATATATATATATATATATATATATATATCGATAGGTTCCAAAAATTGTAAAATGGCACCACAAAGTCTAAAGATATGTGGCGTTCAGAGCAGCTCAAACAAATCGCAAATTAGCTCACGCCACACGCAATTCATAAAATCGATATTTCGAGTTAAGTTCTTGTAATTCACTAGTACTGTCGCGTCACAACTGTATATATACGAATCGCACAGTAAGAACATCAAGTCCGGTAGCATATGCCTGATAAGATGGATTTGATCTTTTCAATCAGCTAGTCATTCAATGACGTCATCATCAGATCGAAACCGGCCTAGTGGATTACAAGAACAAAGCAACACTCGGAAGTTACAACACACATTCAAATTTACAACAAGCTATACACTCTTCAGATAGTTGGTTATTTAGGAAATGGGTGGCCTTCGTATATAATTTGCAGATATATCATATATGTAGTTTAGAATTTGGAAAATATTTCATAAAAAGACATATTAAGATAGTAGGTAATATATGACAGTTTGGCATGCGTATAGGCCAATGCTTTTGATGGCTGCAAGTTTATAAACTGTACTCGAAACATTCCAATCAAGTTTGGGATATTGGAGGACAATTTTTACTTGACCCGCTTCAACCCCACTTGCGTCACATTTATTATGACCCTACTTAGAGCAAATAAGGGTTTAAAACCAAGTGATTGTAGCTTTGGAACAGATGGCTCATCTAGGCGAAGATTAAGAAGCATGCCTTTCGACTATCTCCTTTTGGCCAAAGATGGTCCATTTGTTAATCTTTATATTGTGTTATATAGGTTCATAATGGTAACTGTCTACGAATTTTGTTGAGGACTGATAAGATCTCACGTATTTGGAAATCAACCTATGGTCAATTTGGCTTCGGGCTGTTTTACGTGTATGTGTTCTTTGTTTGCAAATGAGGAAAGAATGTACTTGCCACTTTGAGATCATGATCGATTACAAAGTACATCATTCCTTTCCCCTATTTCTGGTCGTAGTTTAGTGTCGGGAGTACCAAGATATATCATTACAAGTCGGACTGATTTCTTATCCAAATTATTGCAAAATGTGTCTTTATCTTTGGGTTGGCTTATCTCATGTGCAAGGGAAGCCTACACATTCGATTATCGACTGCTTGAAAACCCAGCACAGCCTTTTTTACTTGTGGGCCAATGAGAAATCCAACTCCAAAATTTCCGAGGTCATTCACTGTGAAGCAATGTATAGCCTTGAGACACTCCACTTTTAGTCCATCGATTTTCTTGGAGCGCTGCGTGTTCCAACCGATACTCTTTCATACATGAGATGAAGCCGATTTTGTTATTATTAAATAAACGCGAGTCGGATTTTTGCGAGCCTTGATAAATCCGTGCTATACTGCTATTCTGCTATTTTCCGAACGCACACGACAAAATCCGACTGGTATTTATTTGACGTATTTTCTTTTCGATTGATCGTATTTTGATGTTAAGCAATTTTAAGAATTTATATTCTTCGATCGGATCAGATTTTTCAGTTAACGGAAAAATATGAGTCGGATGTATAATAGACACCTATATCGAAAAATTCGCTATTTTAAAACTAAAAAGACAAAACGAAATCGGTAGAGGTCCAGGTCCGTGTTCAATACGAGATTTTGGAATTTCGTCCAAAGCATTTTAATAGCAGAAACTCACCGTTCGAAGATTTCGAAGCTTCTTCCAAGACGCATCGTTCATAGAAATAAGAAAGCGACATGTCGTCTAATTCTCTCGTTTAATATGCAATTTTACAAATAAAACTCAAATTTTAATAATTAATTAATATAAAAATATTATTAAATTCTCTTTTTTTAAAAAAAGGTTTCACTATTCAATATGAACAATGAAACAATTAAAAAAAAACTAAAACAAATTAAAAAATAACGAAAAAAAAATTAATAATTAAAATACGATTGTGTTGGACATGCTAATTCATCTTAACGTAACGAGCGTCTTTTCAAAAATAAAAATAAAAAATTTAATTTTCTTTCTCCTCGTCATTGATGTTTCGACTCTTTTCGATATTTGTTTGCACATTTTTCAATACACTCTGTGTCTTGAGCAGTTGCGTTTTTATTTCCTTTTCAATTTGTTCCTTACGCTGATTTGCCTTCTTCAAATGACTCCATGTTTCTTCAAGCGCTCGCTTAGTTCGTGTATATTTCTTTTTTATTTCGATATTCTCTTGTTCTACTTTAAGGCAATCGTGATTTAGTTTTTGATTTGATGTTGATCCCGACGATAGATGAACGAGAATATCATCGCTAGCTTGGAATTTATTTACGAGATCATCGCTTTCGATACCTAAATCGGGTGACGAATTATTTAATCGATTCACTCTAAAAGGGTTTTCGGGATTACTTTCGGACGAACTAATTGATAATACTTGAACTTTACTTTGGTGGCTGGGGGTTAGTGTATTAGGCCGTCTTGGCGATAAGCGCATAATTTCCATTTCCAATTCTCTCTGCTTGTTTTCGATTTCTGATTTTTCATTTAGTACTTGAGTTTTTTCTAGTATAATTTTGGACGATTGGATTGTCATCTTATCGAGCTCTTTCTTTAATTTACGAGAATTTAATTCAACCAATTTATAATCATCTTTTAGTTTATTATATTCTAATAACTTTTCACTATTGTCTTGAAGAATTTTATTAAGTTTTGACATTTCTTTTTCAAGTAGTTCATATTCCGATTTCTGAATGAAATTTTCCTTTATATCTCGATCTTTATTTTTTAATAATTTCTCATAGGTTTCTTTCACCTCGATATGTTTTACTTCAGACTTTGATTGTTCGGTTTTAAGAAGTTCGATTTCTTTGCGATGTCGTAATTTTAATTCTTCAATATCGTTTTTCATTGTATTAAGTTTTGTTTCGGCCACGCGAAGATTTATTTGTAGCAATTCATAATCCTTGATTTGATGCGATTTTTCACTCAATTCGACCTTTAATTTTCCAATTTCATTAATTTTATCGGTTAATTCTGTGTCGAGACTGTTCAATTGCTTTGTTAATTTTTCAATCTGTTGATTATAATTTAAACGTTCACGTTTAAGTTGATTATCGCTTTCGACTAATTGACATTGTTGAATTAAAATTTTGTTCTCCTTCTCGTACAGGAGCTCTTCCAGCTTTATGATCGATTGTCGAGATTTCTTATTTTCGTAATTATTACCATCATTTTCACTTTCTGTTGATGTTTCATTATTTTTAGTATTTTTCATTTTATCAACATCAACCTCAAGACCAATCCGGGCTTGTGATACGTTACGATCCGGTTCCGACCACGTCTCCGACTCTGAATTTTGATTATTTCCTGTATCTGTTGGTTCGATTACCGGTATACATTTTCGTTCTTTAGATTCTCGCCGTTTTTTATTCTTAATCGAATCACTCTTGAGTAGTGCAATCTCGTCTTGCAAATCCTTTATGATACGTTTCTGTGTTTCTGTCACTTCATTTTGAGACGTGACAATATTTTGAAAACTAGTATTGAAATGAGACGAATTAATGAGTTCTGAAATGTTTGCAATATCGAAATTGAATGTGCTATAATCTGTATTAGTTAGATTCGAAATGTTGGTGTTGTCATGATTCGATAGTGACATATTGAAATTTTTCGATAAGTCAAGGCTTCGATCGACCGCTTTACGTATGGCCCGTCGACGATCTGCCCCAATATTCGTTTCTTTGTTATTTAATAGTGAATCTAAAAATCCAGCCAATTCAGCTAGATGATGGGTTAATATTTCGCAAACATTGGTACAATTTTTATGCCACTGTAACGCTTGGGTTGTACGCTCGTTTGCTTCTTTCAACTCATTACGCATTCGTTCAGTTTCAATATTATTGGCATTCGAATTGATACGTGTTTTTTCCAATTCATCATATAATTCTTCTAATTTTGTTTGCAATACTTCATTTTGTGAAATGGCCGCTGTACATTGTTCCTCGGTCAACGAGTTATGAAGTTGAAGATTAGATCGTTTGATTGACATAGTTGATGTATTTTGTTTGTGAAGTAATTTTTCTAGACGGTCGATTTCACGATTTTTGAAACAAAAATCTTTTTTGACAATAGTCTGAAGAAATATAAAATAAATAAGTAAAAAATAGTAACAAATCACATTATTATATTTGTAATCTACCTGTAAGCAAATTGTCTTTTTACGTAAACCGTCCTTTAAACCAATAATTTCTTTATTCAACGTACTCATTTGAAGTTTTAAATTTAGTATCTCCTTCTCTTTGTCAAAGTCGCCCAAGCTCGTTCGTACATATTTCTCCTAGAATTCAAATTGTTTGGATAAAATTTTCGAATTTTTAAGTAACAAATTAACTTCATGCAGTAATTCAATTATTTTTCTTTTATTCTATCGTTTATAACAAATAGTTATTATTTAATAAGTGTACTAAAAATTAACAAAACGTTTACCTCATTTGTTGTAGATCCGTTGCCCTGTATTTTTCGTAAAGCGTCCATTTCACTTTCCAGTTCTTTGGTTCGCTTGGTTAGCTTATGAATGACCTATAAATAAATCACAAAATCAGATAGGCGCTTTGTAAAATGTTTAACTTTAATTTACAAAGTATAATTATGTGTATTAATTAAAAACAAAAATACAAATGAAAACAGATAAGTTTTAATTATAATTTTATTAAAGCTTTTTCATTATTAAATAAACAAACAAAATCATCATTACCAAACAAGCATTATCATACGCTGTCGATTTCTCATTAAATTTTTCTTCAGTGTCTTCCAATGAACACATTTTATCCGCTAGAGTTTTTTTAATTTCGTAAATTTCTAATTTTAATTTAGAATTTTCCTGTGAAAAACATAAAAAAAAATGTTGCACTATAAATATACAGACACGTGGCGATTGGATAAATTGGATTCCAAAATTGTCATTTTGTCGATTTATTAGATTAGTTGAGCTTTTTTTTACAAATAATTAATTTTAATTATCAATTAGTCTTTAAATGTTAATACGTTTAAACACAAAACAAAAGCAAGGTTAATAATTAATTTATGATTTTTTTTTATTTTAATTAACGAAACAAAATAATCCGCTTTTGGCAGTTTTAGTCTCATGTATTTTGATGTTTCCGTGGTCAAGTTTTTTCTAGATCCTGTCAGTGAAGCTTTACTCACTTAAAAATCGAAGATATGAATCGAAAACATTAGAGCTACCATTAAAAGTTTGATAAAGGTCAAACTAAGCTAAACATAGTTTTAGTGGCAGAAAAAATCAACTCCAGTGTCAGAGATAACACACAATGACAGAACTAAGCGAGGACCTAGTATTTTACGCCAATTTTAAACCCAAATTTTCTGTATAAGCTGGATGATAACTATATGTATGAAAAAGTTGGAATGGTGTAACCAATTCATCTATGTAAGTCGTTAAAATTAGCAGATTTGCCCCAACGATAAATTTGGACCACATCGGCTATTATTAAAGAGTTTACATAAATTAAGTTCTCAAATCAGTTTGTTGCCTGATTTATGCCCCTATTATGCATCTCACTTACATGTCACCGAGTGACGCGACGTCACTGAAATTAAAATTTTGGTATTATGATTGTCACTGTGAACGAGTATTATGTCACTTAGCGTCACCTGCAATTTCTTGGCGACATCAAGTGCAATTTCTTTTTTGTCATATTAAACTTTGGCTTCTTATATTGTAATGAGTGAATCGAGTGACAATACACGTCACGGTGACGAGTGAGGCGAGGTGGTAATCATATTAATGGTATTAAATTGTGTTGGAGTAATCGCCTCAATATGTTGAATTTGGAAATAACTAAAAGATCGTAATTAATCCCAGCAACCTTTGAAATACCACAAGGCTGCTATGTAGGCGCTGTGATCAATTTGAATTTCATAAATGGAATTATCAAGTGATGATCTAAAAATCTAAACCATTGGCAATACCAACATACTCATCGGAGCCTAACCCCTTCAGTGTTAACATCAACAAGTGTTAGACGTCATCATCCCATCGGAAAGGGAAGTAAGTTGTGGCGTTTTAAGTAAGTGAAATTCGTTGTCCAGTTTTCAGTTTCCGTTTGAGTATAAAATGCACAAGTTTAAGGCAGATATCAACTTTAACTTGAAGTTTCGCGCGTTGGGTGCAGGAGCTCTGACAGTACCAAGGAGCTAGGACAGTCTAAAAGTCCGTCTGCACCACCCAATTGAACTAAATTAAAAAAAATAAAAATTACCGCCACAATCAAATAAAATCAATATTTGGAGTTAGTTGTGTTCTTGTAATTCGTTAGAACTGTCGCGTCACGACTAAAACGTACATATACGAATCGCACAGTACCAACATAAAGTCCGGTAACATATGCCTGATGAGATGATTTTGGTCTTTTCGATCACACTGTCGGCCTAGCGAATTAACGTGACCAACTTCGAATAACAATAGACAAAAGACCTCCAACAACAACACGGCTCTACTCTACAAAGTTCTGGTTTACAACTTAACTCATTTAAACATTGTGTCGCCTCTACTAATTCCATGGTTGAGCTTTTAACTATCATGGTTGTATCTTGAAAATTTTGTGTCAAACTTGGTTGGGGAGGAAAGAGTTAATGTTAAACCACTACAGTCGTTTAACCTTTTGTAATATAAAACAATGAATGAAAGGCATAACTCATTGGAACAAATCAATAGACTTTCCTTCTATACTCGACAAAGCTGTTATAATAGCAACAACCAGAAACTCAATCAAGAGTAACTCCATTTAAATTATGGTTAACAAATTGATCACCTTTATGACCTTTGAACAATTTCATGTCCCGATCTGAAAATTCAATGTTTCGATATTTGAAATACTTTCCAAGATTGACTACATAATCTGTAATTAAAGTATCTATTGTGTTTTTTATGGGCTACACATGGCCTGATTACAGTGCGTTGCACGAAAGATCATATATAACAAACCCGTTGCGTTCACAACATAGTACAAACAGTACAAAAATTATATCATTGAAATACCATGAACAATCACGCCACAAAAGAAAATTATATAAAAATCGAAAAAAGTTTCGCTTCAAATTCTGTAATTCGTTAAAACTGTTGCAACAAAGCCTCACAACATTTATAGAAACAAAAATGCCTGATGAAATGGTTTTGATCTTTTCGATCACACAACAAACCAATGACGTCATCAGATCGAAACCGGCATAGCGAACGAAAATTACCGATCACATTTAAATAAGATGCCATACATTTCGAAAGACAAACGTCTTCAACTGCTAGTTGATTCAGCGCCCTAGTTTGTCAATCAATGCCACTTCGGAGTTTAAATATAACTCCCACCAGCCGACACGTTCACAGCTCTATCATTAATCATATTCTACAAACCGATTTTTGATAAAAACGTAAAATGAGTTCATTTATTTTTATATTTTACTATAATGGAACAATATTATATTATGATCTTTGGTTGCACTTATAACCAATAAGAATAAATCAATCAATAAGATCACTCAATTATATATTATTAATAGAGATCACTTATCGGATGTTCCAAATGGCTTATAATTGTATAGTAGATCAAATTATTTATAGAATCGTAAATTATAAATGTTAAGAATTTTGTAACTTCCCCCAATTATGTTACATCCGTTTGTTACGTTTGTGAGCATATTGTCAATAAGAATGTACAAATCAAAAATTGAACTCAATAGCTACTCATTATATACTACATAAAAAAAAAACGATTAAAATAAATAAAATTTGTCTACCTTATCGGTAGTTTTCGAACTTAAAACAATATCATTATTTTCCTCATTGTTCTTATTGATATCAATCATAACTTTATTGTTACTTTCGGTTTCAACAATAAAACTTGGGTGCAGCATAAATTTTGAAGTCTCTTCATTTTCCAATCGATTTATTATTTGATTGTTTTTATTGCTGTGTTCGAGATCATTACTATCCGTAATCGAATTATTATTATTACTATTATTAATAATAATAAAATTATTTGAATTTGTTGAATAAAATTGATCGCTTTGGTTCAGTAGATTTAATTCACCATTACCCGTTGCTGAACAATAAAATGGATTTGCTAATTCAGGCCGATGTTTTGTTACATGATTTCTTGTTAAATTAATTGCAATTGTATTTGAGATAAACGGATTGATCGATTGTTCTGAACGATACGATGCTGTCGATATATTACATTTGTCACCTGAATTATCATCGGTACGAGTGAATTTTTCTTGTATTGCTACAAATTCTTTATAGAAATCTTCATGCTCTTGTTTGAAACTAGCCAACGAGTTCTTTAATTTGTAAATTGTTTCCTCGTAATTTCGTATTTTTTTCTAATAGATAATATATAATAAATTAGGGAAAAACGAACATAGATCAGAAGGAGATAATTTTAAATATTTTATTAACACCATTCCCTTACATTCAACCCTTCAACAAGTTGATTATTTTGTTTCATTAATTCGCGTAATTGGGTCGTGTCGGCTTTAATCGTTTCCAGCTCAATTTTCAAATTTTGATTCTCGACTAATATTTCGTTTAGAGTAGTCGAATAATTTTCATTCACATTAAGATTTTTCATAAATAAATTTTGTTGCTAATAAAAGATATACACAACATGACATAATAATATGGTGTTAGATTATAGTGTGGCTAAAAATAATTATATATGTTATATAAAATTAAAGCTTACCTCTAGCATTGCGGTACACTTTTCATTCTCTTCTAGTTTTTCTTTCAATTCGTAATTTTCATATGAGATTTTTTCTAATTTATCACGTGCCTCACAAAGTTGTTTTTCCTTTTCTTCCAATTGCAATTCTAATTCATCTACACGATTTAGTAATTCGTTGATTTTCATTTGATTATTGTGCGATTGCAGTGTCTCACAATCAAGTGACTGTGTTATTACGTGAGGTTGAGGTTTATTAATGGCATGATGTTCAATTTCATCATCTTGTTCGAAATGCGTTGCTAATTTATTATTATCGATTGTTTCGAGTTCCATCTAATGAATAAAAAAATGTGAGAAACGTACTAACATATAAAAAACAAAATATTCTTACCTCTAGAAACTCAATTTTTCTCTGCAGCTCATCGATTTTCGCAGTCGCTGCTGATGCATATTTTTTCTGTTCTGCCTCCATAATTTCCATCGCTTTCGCTGCTTGGCAAACTAATTCCTGTTTCTCTTGCAACTCTTTTCGAAGCGATTCACTTTCAACTTTTAAATCAACATTTTGTTTAAACAGCGATTCACTTCCATCGGCCGCGGCCGCTATTGATGGATTCTTCTCTTCGAGAAAGTATATTTTTAATTTCAAATTAAAATTCTCTTTGCGCAGCGCTGTCATTTTTTCCTCATATTCGCGTAATGAACGGCCTTGTCCTGGCGATGAGGAGCTGTCACCATAACCGAGGGTACTGTATGGTGGCGATCTAAAACCTATAAAATCGGTTAAAGAATTATGATCCGATTCAGACATTATATGTATTTTTTTTTATATAATAATTATATTGTAAAACAATTTTATTGTAGAAAATAAAATTTTTTGCTAGACGTGTTTTTTTACTAAATTTTAAATAAGAAAAAACAAAATCAACACAAGAACAAATGAAAAATTATTTTGACAAGCCTACTTACTATTGTCCATTGTAACATCGTGCAATTGACTGGGAGTCGTACTGAAAATAAGAAAAATTAAACGAAAAATTATTTTTTGCAATAATTAAATAAATTTTGGCAACAACAATATAAATACATATTTAAAAATAAGCATTGATAAATGAGGTTGGATGTAATGTAATTTATGAATCCTTGTTTTTTAAATTGTAGCAATAAAGTGTGGACACCCAATTAATTAAATCTTTAATAGATGTATCTTCTACTTTATGACTTGCAGAAGAAATCTATTTTATAATAAATCAAAGACTGTCCTGGGACCTAGATAATTAAAGCGATCGAATAATTTGTTTATAATGAACCTTTCTGCAGAATACAATGTAGTCACTATTTTTGAAAGTTCACATCCAAAATTATAGACTGTATTGTCTACATCGGTGCTAAGAATCATGGCAGAGCACAATAGGTATTTTGGAAGTCACGCTGATGCATTAGTATGGAGATGTTGGTATTCATCATTTGCAATGGAAATATCAGTAAGGTCTGTAACATCAGTAACATCTGCATGCCATTCGGCTATTAATACGAATAATGTACTCGTAATGCGAATTAGCTTCTAGCGTAGCTCGTAGTGCTTAGTACAAGATAGTAACTATTCTGAAACATTTAATTTATTTAATATCGTCTGCGTTAGATCTAAGACTGCAGATATAATTGTTGGATACTGATGACGCTCAAAGAGCCTTAATTCGTCATGGTTCCCTCACATAGAGTAAGATGAGTAAGGTGTTTGTTTAATATTTATAAAATTTTATCTATTATTTGCTTTAATTTTTCGAGAACTTCACAGATGTTTTGATGTTAGATTAAGTTTACTAAATGATTTGTCCCGAAATCTATTTGTTCTATTAAATCTTTTGACACTCTCAGTCCTGAAATCTTTTTGTTCTTCTAATGAAGTCCAAGATAACCGGTATCTTCAAGGTCGTGTGTTGATCTTCAAATAGGAATTGTGATCAAAAGCATTACAGTATATGCGAAGAGTATGAAGGACAGCTCAAGAAGTGCTCAACAGTTTCTTCCTCTCTTCCCCACCACTGTTCCGCAGTTTGCGATGTTCTGAATTTTCATTCGGCGCCTTTCGCTTTCATATCGTTTATTCTAATGTGATCTCTTCAGGCCCTACAAAAGTGCAAGCTGTACCCAAATGGGCTAAGTGAAAACTTCATTCAGACTACCTAGTCGATATAAGGCATTTATCATATCGAAACTATGTTTCGATGTAGAGCGCTGCTTTCAAAATTGCAGCAATTTCCGCCTGAAAGATAGTACAAAAGGAGAATAGCTAGTTTGATCCAAAATTACAATCTGTGTTGTCTACATCGATGTTAAGAGTTATCGCAGAGCACAATAGGGATTTTGATAATAACGCTTATTCGCGTAATGTACTCGTAATGGGAATGAGCTTCTCGTAGGGCTTAGTGCAAGATGGTATTCACTATTGTGTAACATTTAATTTGTTCAACCTCAAATTGTGAGATCTGAATCTACAGATATGTAGAGTGAAGAACAGGAGCAACAGAAGTACTCAACAGGTTTTACTTCTAATTCCCTCACACAGTTCGCAGTTTGTGACGTTTAAATTTTCATTCGGAACATGTGACTATTCAGGAACAATGGGCAGCAAAGTGCGATCATCCTAACGCAAGAAAACTGGGATCTTTCCTAATTTAGTGATCCAAGTAGATTTTGGATAGTCGACAAGAGATGAGGTTGTCCCATCGCTTTTGATGAAGAACACTTAATTGATATTTATTTTAAGAGATAATGGCGTCACTCGAAAAGCGAGCTCAGGTGCCACAAAAGTGCAACCTGGCTGTCAGATAGCAAGCAGATACGACGATCTCTGCAATTCATATCTTTTGCAAAGAGTGCTGCTTTCAAAATTGCACCAATTTCCACCAATTTGAGAGAAAATAGCGACCTACTAAGAGGAAACGATAATATGACCTAAGCATTTTTTATGTATGTATAATTCGGCACCAGCCATGGAAAGCCGATAGTATAATTATCTATTCTAAGTATTTTGTTTGATGTTATCTCTTCAATCCAATTAATTTAAACGCGTACGACATTCATTCAAAGGCTATCCTCGCGAAGGTGTCCCAAAAACAACTGTTGGTACAGAAAACGTCGATGCTGTGAGAAAACTAATTAAAGAGTATCGTCATTTTACGCTGGGCCTGTACGCTGGCCTGCATGAAAATTTCAAGATGCAGAAGCTATGTGCACGTTGAATTACACATTTGTTGCCAGACGCACAATCGTGTCGATTGGTAGGATTTGGAGGCAATCCTTAAAAAAATCGTTGGAGGTACTTTCGAAAACGTATACAAGATCATGACATGTGACGAATCATGGATACGTACGTATGAGCCGGAAAGAAAATGGCAATCAACTATTTAAATCTTCCAATTCGAAGAAAAATCAACAAAAGTGATGCGAGCTCGAAGCGTTGGAAAGCAAATACTAGCATGTTTCTTCACGAAATTCGATCATGTGGCTACTACGACTCTTGAAAAACAAAAGACATACAAATGGCATACGACCATTTGTATGTCTTTGCCCGAGATTTTTAACATATTGAGAGAAAACAAGCCAAAACGGCGGATCATTTTGCATCTCGATTTAGAACACACACATTACATCAAACAAGCGAGTATTTCAGCACTTAAGCGATCGAATTAATGAATCAACCACCTTACACCTCCGACTTCGCTTCCAATAACTTCTTGCTATTCCCAACAATCAAACTAAAGATGCGTAGACAGCGATCATCTTCGAACTGGCAAGCAATTGGATACATGGTTTGAGCGTAGCAATAAATCAACTTTTTTAAAAACTATTACGGTAGCCCGCGTAGATAATGAATTATTCATTATTATATTAATGTGTGGAAATTGAAGTCAGTTTACAATAAAATCTATGTATAAAGTTGGATTATATAAAAATTCACTTGAAAATTGTGTTACTGTTTGTTATGCCTATGATTTGGACTCATTTTATATTCCAAACTCGTATATTGGAAAACAGCCAAGTTACATTGCCAACATACAAGTGGATTCAATTGCCCTAACTACCTTACAACAAATGTATGTAGTACACACTTCAAACAGTATGACGCAGCTTTATAATTAAAAATTTGGAATACCCATTGAGTTTATTTTATAAAATTAATGATTTAGTAAGTAAATATGAATGATCTTAAATAATTTTATCTTAAACAAACACAAACTTACACTTTTAAATTTATAACACTCACTCGTCAGTTATTTCAATAGACCAACAAACAAACAAAATCGTATTAAATAAACATAATGTACCTTAACAACTGGATGTGCTTCCACCCAAATACGATAGTCTAGTACTTGGTCTGCATCTTTATTTCATGCAACGCACAACTTATTTGTAATAAACTCTTTTTACTCGAAATAATTATAAATTATAAAAAAGTGTCTTATCTATTTTATAGTTACAGAAAAGGAAAGATCATTCGAAACTTTTATTATAACTGGAGCGTTATCATAATATAAATATATGTGTGTGTGTACACAAAAATATGTATTTGTGTACTTTTCTTAAAATTGTCTTATCGCCCTAAAGTAAATAACGTTCGTAACAATATTATCTTATGTGCGTTAGTACTCGATTAATATAAATATTTAGTATACTAATCTCGGGTATGGCGTTGAGTTGCCCAAAGATCAAATGTTTACGATTTCAAATACGCCTTCATATGTATAGTGTACGACAACACAAACCAAACCCCTAATTAAATATCACTTAAATGTATTAATTATTTGTGCGTTGGTGCGGGACAAATTAATTTATGTGCATACCTAACCATATAGAAGCTAATGTATAATATAGAAGTTGGTTATTTAATGATTGATTTACGAATAATTAAAATAAAAATTACAAATTTCAATATTTGTATCGTGTATTGTTCTAAATTTTATACAATAACGATAATCAACCTTCAAGATTTATTTTAAGAAATTAAGATTTCTTCATTGTATATGAGAGTGCAACAACTACATAACGTTAGGAAAATAATGGAAATTACATGTGAGTATTGTGTTACACAGATGGGTTTGACTCGAAAACGAGATACTGTAATTTGGTGACATTGGATTAAATGACTGACAGTTTTGTGTGTAAGTACGAGTGGAGTAACAAAAGTTCGCTGCTTAGTGGGCGACTCTAAAATATTTTTAACCAAATCCTCTGCAATTGCTTTAGAAACTTCTTTGAAAAAATCAAAACGATTGGTTAAAATTGAGACGAGAACACGCAAAACGGCTGATGATGAATCAGACAAAATTCCACCACCAACGCAAACAGACTCTTCGATTTTCGGTTCAAGTTGTTCTGTAGATTCCAGACGGGAAATTTTTCTGTAGAGGACGAGCACAGAAAGGTTCCCAAATCTCCTACTGATGACGTTACTGTAGCTCCGGAAATCAAAAAGCAGTTCATCGTATGGAGCTCAACAGGAGCAAACCCACACTAAGCAACAAAAATCAGCAGCAAAAATAATAAGATCAGTTTACTTCATCCGACACAAAAATTGAAGCGGCTAGTCCCTTGAAATCGGGTCAGACGGTAATTGCAAAATGGTACACCAAAGACTGCTTACCTTAAGTTATCAAAAATTTGTTGGAAATCCACTGGAAAATTATGAAAAATGAGATGTCTTTTTCACTATATCATTTTCGACGAGATACGCAACGAAGATTTGCTCATAATCGAAGGCATGTGCGTGCTTATGCTTTTTGTCAAAATTGGACATGCCAGCACCGATTCGTTCGATACACGATGCATTTAATCGTGATTGCAACGACAGAAAGTGTACGATCGAGATTCAATCAACCCAATAGTACGAACAAATGTTTCCCGCATTTGAATGTACAAACATTTTCTAATTTCATTGCTTTTTGTCACAATTCGCTCGAGAACTCAAATAGCGATAACTGTAGCATCATCGGGAATTGCTGGATGTTAACCGGACGGCACATTCTGCATTAAAGTTGCCGATGAATATGCAAACCAGTTTGCTCCATTTACCAAGAACTCGGCGATTGCCAGGGTATTGCAAGAATGCAACATCATCATCTGGAACGAGTATACAATAACACACACAAAAGATCATTGGAAGCGTTCAAACGATGAAGGATTTAAAAGTGATTCAAGGCTTTTTGGTGGCGCGATGATTCTGCAGTCGAACGTTTATCGTCAAACGTTACCTGTCATCCCGAGATCAACAGCTCCAGGTGAACTCAACACATTTTTGCATTTTCACGACGTCGGAGGAAGAGCTTATCACGAAAGTGTTTCAGATCAACCGCAGAAATTATAAGATTCGCTCATCAAACGAGCGATTTTGGAAGCGAAAAACAAGGATGTACACAATTTGAATTACTTAATTGAAAACCAAATCATTGGGGAAATGCGTTGGTACAAATCTATTGACCAATCAAGAAGAGGCAATTAATTATCCGATCGAGTTTTTGAAAATGCTTGATCTGCAACGGATGGATGATTTGTGATAATCATGTTGCGCAATCTAATTCATCCGAGATTAGCTGTGAAGAAGCTTATAAACAACGTGATTTAAGCTACGGTCATCAAAGACAAACTCAATAGAAATAATGTTCTAAATCGAGAATTCTCCTGATTCCAACTAACATTCCGTTTGACTTAAAGCAGTTCCGACTTTCGTTCGTTCCCCAGTTGCATACAGCTTTTGATTTAATTCCACTCGAATAAAATACATTGATTTTCAACTAACTCCAATTCATTTCCAAACTTACAGAAAAAATACAAAACTCAATTTTCGATAGATGCGTCAGTTTGAATCGATTTTTCATTCAAATACATCAGTGTTGAATTCGATGAAACAGCGAATGGGATGTCCACTCAACTGAATAATCTATTTCACTCAACTGAATAATCTATTAAGAGTTGTGTTGAGTTGCTTGAATTGTCCTATCATTAAAATGAATTTTCGTCAAGGACACAAGTATTTACTCAGTACGAAGTAATTTGGGTTCGGGGTCAGGTCTATCTATATTTCCTGCTCCAATATTCCCATAATTAATTTTATTTCCTGCACGGATATTTTTGAATTTTGATTTTTCATGTGGCCGTGAAGCGTTCCTATATATACCAGCGTAAGAAAATATTACTAGCCTCTTTATATTATTAAATAAGTAAGAAAATTTCGACATTTAATATGCATGTAAGATATTTAATCTATGGCCAACAAAATTACTGTAGATTCGCGGAGCGTGGCGATTGTAGACCGCTAGTGGCGAAAGTATTATCGGTCAGTATTATTTGCGCTATCCCATCTTTCTTTCAAGAATAGTATCGCTTTTAAGAGCATGCCATTTGTCGATCGGACTAGATTCGTAATAAAAATGTTTGCTTGGGAGCTTGATACCTTTGAGATTCAACTTTGTTTCATGAATGCATTTCATGTTATGGGACTTACGTCATCTGTTTAACAGTATGTGGTTTTAAAGGAATTTATTTAAATTAAGGCTTCAAGATAAAATACGAACTCTAACCTTTATAAGAGAATGAAAAAGGTATGTGTATACTCTGCCATGTAATATGCCATTAACGTTACTCTCTTTGTCAATTTGTATATCCAATCAATCCGTCTTATTTAATCACATTTTTCATATTTTATTCATGCATGTCTATCAAATAAGAAATAAATTTATTATAAATGATAACATAATTTAATCAAATCGCATTTTGTAGAATATCAAACTGACCGATTAAACCGCGATAAAAAAATAAAACAAAAATTGATTAAAAACGTAAGATGTTTATATAAGTCCTTGGTAGCACTTGACATATATTTAAATTGTCCTCCTTAACGTTCAATTAGAGTAACACACACTATTGTTTCCGGTTTGTTGACGCGATAAATTTTATTGAAAGAAAGAAACTGCATTGTTTTAAAAGATTCATACATTCGATAAAATATCGTCTCGTACGTAAGTGTTTGAGTATATGTAACTTATCGCTACCGGAAATTTACATGTGGGCATACAAATAATATATTATACACACGCATGTTCACCAACTTATATGTACCCAAAAGATTTATCGACGAATTATGTATTGATATCCTTTTGAGAATTCATCAACGATGTAAGTAATCAAACAACATCCGGATTATTTGTTTTATTATTAGTAATACATTATTAGTGCGTGTGTATCCTAAATGGATCAAATTTCGTTTTTTTGGAAATTTATTTGTCTATAATACAATATTTTTAGATAAACATAAATATATATATTTAAGTCATTAACCTAGTTGTCGCTTCTTTTTATACTCGTATAAAGTGACATGTTTGTTTAAATTGGTTTTCGACAAAATCAAAAGATCATGTAGAGTCACGGATATGATTTTTATTTCGTAGCACAGCTTTGGAAATCCATTTTGTTATCAAACGGCCGGACGAGATGATTTCCTATCACTTGCTTTTAATCTAATTAACATATGAGCGTGAACTCGTCTAGAATACTATTTGCGACATACTATATGTGATGATGATCATCTGTTTCTTAATAGCGATCGTAAAATGATGAAACATTTTTAATCTCTTTGTAAATTACTATTACTACATCGAAATTATAATTTAATGCCCATATCAAAACACCCACGGACTAATTTACGAGACGAGTACGTTCCGATTCGATATTAATAGTTTTTTTTTGTTAATTTATTAGGTATGTTGAATTGATCTGATATCGTGTTTGATTATTAGGATCTTAAAATAACGACATTATTAGTCATTCAATAAAATCGAGCTACCCTACTAACACATTTCGAGAAAACCGTACTTACATTTGTCAATATGTCAAGGAAAATCGAATATTTATCTTTCAAGACCTGTTATAAGAATGCATTTGTAATTCCAAAATATAAAGGGTTTTCTAATAAGAGATTTCATTTTGAATAGCCTGCTATTTGGGCAGCTGTCAATTTTGAAGCTGTCACCTTTTGACAAGTAAAAGCTACTCCATTACTAAAATTGGTGAAACTGATGGAAAAATTTGAGCTTTTGGGACAAGTTAGTGATGTGCAGAATCAAAACCGTGTGCCGCTCAAGTACAACAGAGAATATTGCTGCTGTAGCCCGTAGTGTTGAAGAAAACTCAGGTTTAGAAATTTGAAAGTTTAGTTTACACAAGACCTCAAGCCGATCGATGGCCATGAACGTCTTATCTTCGCTGATTGGGTTCTTAAAATGATTCAGATTTTCATCGAAAAATCATCTTCAGTGATGAGGCACATTTTCATGAAAAGCCTCGTGATTGTACTTACTGCTGGTGCAACTGTTGCGATGAATGGATTGCGCTATCGAGCTATGATTTATGAATTTTTATGGTTGAAATTGGAAGATATTGATCTGAACCACGTTTATTTTGAGCAAGTTGGTGTTACGTTCCACACAAGCAACGAAACAATCATTATTTTGCAAGAAAAGTTTCCTGACACTGTTTTTTTTCGAAGAGGTGATTTAACCTTTAAACTTTTTTAGGTCATGTGAAAGATAAGGTCTACGCTAATGCTTCACAATCGAATTAAGACCTTAAAAATAGAATTCGTGAAGTTACCGAGGACATACAGCCGCAAATGTGCGAATAGGTCATGGAAACGATGTGGTACCCGTGTATGTGGTAATAATAACCGTGGTGACCACTTGGCTGATATAATTTTCAAATGTTAATAGCATACCCTCCTCTTATTGGAAAACCTTTTACAAGCGGCGCTAATAATATCCTTTTTCGGAAATCTTCTATAAACATAATGATTTAAAAATACTTATTTGTCGTCTTCAGCATTTTAATTTTGGCTTTCAAAGTGTGTAAGAGTACACACGTAATTAAACGATACACATAAATGAAATAAATTATGTGTCCAGAAATACAGAGAGCACGAATATTTTTTTGTTTTATTTTCCAAAAATAAATATAATCTTAAAATTAAAATGTACGAGAGTTAAGAAGAAAATATATATGTACTTTGTGTATTTAACATAAAAAATAACGAATGATATGATTTTTCTGTTATGACTAAAGTCGAAAGAATTTCGTTGAATGAGACTTAGAAAATGTTAACACTCGAATTGGTTTTGTATACATTTAGGTTATATGTTATTTAATCACACACGTCCGTAAAGGGTTTAATTAAATCAATAAATCTAAAAAACAAAAATCGATAAACATTTTTCTTCCCCAATTTAATGGTAATTAATTGTCTCAGACCATTTTCTTTTGGTATACGCATCTGTTGGCTATATATATTGTTAAAATTCTAAATTAAAACCATAACCTAATTTTTACAATTTTAATCTACTACACTATTATGTATGCAGATGCAAATCCCATCTTTTACGAGATCATCAATTATCTCGTCTTTTGCATTGGAGATTTGTTTAAGAACACATTAATAATTATGTCAGATTGCAAATTACGAACAAATAAATACATAAGTACATAATTAAATATTTAATTTATGATCGTTTAAGCATATCTCGTCTCAAGATTTCTATTAGTCGATGATCAAAGAAACATCATAAATTTCTTTGATGAGTTAATTAAAATTTATTGTTAATGCAATGGAATTTTATGTTTGATTATAGTCATTTAGGTTTGTTTTTCGTCGAATTTGTGATTTATTGCAGTTCGTTCATATATTATTGACTAACTTTTGAAGTAATTTGTGGTAACTTAGTTAATTGCATCCTACAAGAAATCTGTTTTATAATGTAAGGCCTCCAAGACGCTTTGGTACGGATTCACTCTAGTAGTTTATTAGTAGCATCGAATGACTGATTCTCTAAAATATACATTTTCTTATTATTTTTTGTTATTGACTCGGACTTCTGTTCTTGAGCGAGTGTTCACGTCGCGAATCTTGAATTGCTTAAGCTTCCTTTTCGATTTATGGGTTTTTTTGCTGACAAAAATTATGCAAAATTAAAGATGGTTATTTTGGTGTAACTATTTCGAAATTTAAGTTGTCAAGAAAAAAAATTTGACGAACCTTGCACATTGATAATTTTCTATATAGTTATCAGTTGATTTCTGTCTGTTCGTTTCTATCCTGCAATCTGTTTTGGGACTCAAGACTCTCTCAACTCTTTCGCGGTTCGCTTATTTACGGCTTACTTTAAAAATTCGATTAATTACATTGCCAAATCGAGAACGTACCGCTATAGGTTTGATTAACGAAGAATCATCTGCACATTGCATAGCTCCATGCCAGCTATGATATGAAAGATGGATTGATCCATGAATTCTGCACGCCAACAAAGGGTATATGTGTTCATTCACACCATCGATATCAGATGGTGAAAAATACATTTTGCATCCTGCCTCTCTCAGGATTCGAAGCCGGTTCCTCTTGCTTCAATTGCCGCACCTAAAACCACCGCACCCTTTGGTCGGTAAGCTTCAGCACATCAAATGTTTTATTCGATTCTTGTGTGTCCATATTGCTCGTTGAGATCTAGTGTGTGTAGTTGTAAAGTTTTGCCAACGTTTGAAATAAAACTCTTCAATCACATTTTCAGTTTACTAACGAGCCACGTTTTGCCTACTGTTTTACATATTGCTAACTCTATTCAGAAGTACCAACATAATAAAGCATAAGCGTTGTCTTAAAAATCTCAGTAAAATTAATAACATGTAAAAATTTGATAATCTTGATACAATTCTGATAATGTCATACAATTCTTTCATATCAAAGGTTTCAATTCAAGCAAAATCAGAGTGAGCTAGATTCTACACAGAAGACTGATCGTTTGTGTACAACAATAAGATAATGGCTGAAATTGTTAAAACGGGACCATGCGATATTTTTACTGCCCCACAGCCAACTATTTAAGAGATTGTGATGAAAGGTTGGGTACTGTTGCTCCTATGGTATAATTATAAATATACTTTGAAGTAATTTGTGGTCACTTAGTTAATTGCATCCTACGAGATAACTGGTTTTAAATGTAATTCTTCAAGACGCTTGGGTTCCGGTTCGCTCTGGCTGTTCATTAGTTGCATCGAATTAATCTCTATAATATAATTTTTTAATATTTGTTGTAAATAATCTAAATAAAAAAAATATTTGTTGTAAATGACACGGAATTCTGTTCTTGTATTCCAATTGTTATATTTCAATAACAGAAAATGAGTATTTTGCTAGTATGGCAATTCGGTCACTTTTGTTTAAGAAATTAAAGTCATGAAAGTTTGTAAAACTAACCAAATTGTAGACTGTCTAAGAAATATAAGGTTGTTTCTTATTGTACAAATCCTGTATTCGTCTCAACTTTTTTTCACTCAGTAAGGACATGGAACAAATTATCCAAGAACCTAACCAAATTTAGAAGCCTGGCATCGACGTCTCAAAACAACCATCGAAAGAGCGTTACGATAGGTTTTATAAATTATGGAATATGTATAGAAATCGTAAATTAATAATAATTAATTTAGTATTTGAACAAGTTTATTGTAAGGAAAAGCTCAGTGAGATGAATAATTTTACATGAAAATGCTTTGTACTGCTTTTACTTAAAAGACGAAGACACGTTCAAAACAATATACCGAAAAGTGAGAATCGGCTTTATTAAAGGAAAACGTACTTCCATTTGTTGTCAAATGTCAGTATTTGGTGTGCAGGTGACATAAAGGTGACTTTGACAACAATGAATTTAACTAGATTATCGAAGCTATATTGAACGTCGTTGTGAAATGTGTATTAAATTAAGATATTAAAGTTAGCCAAAAGTTTCCAGCCGAGAAAATAAAAAAATCGAGAATGTACAGGATGACTGACACGAAGTCACAGAACGCCACAGAATTTGTATTTTTTGATGAATTTTACTTAATCTAAGTAAAGCAGAGAATATGAACCGAAGAATGTAGTTTCTAAGCCAATCTTGATTGAAATTTGAGCATTTATCCTGATGTCCAAAAAAACGAGCAGTAAACGGGTTTCGACCGTTGCGACGGTTCAAACCATCACCATTGGCGGCGCTTAGTTTCGAGTCGAAATCCATTGGAACTAAATTCGGCAAATCGTCACTTTCATGCAAGCGTAACAACTCATTTTATGAAACCATGCGTTTTATGGAATTTCAAGGAGTTTTGTGCAAGATTATTTTTCAATATGTGCTGCATCCGCTCGAGCGAAATTTTCGTTTCACGAACCATTTTGGTTTGACAGCAATGACAGTCTAAAATTGTTAACACTTTGTGTCAGTCACTCTGGTCTTTGCTATTCCAGCCGAAAATTAATAACTTTAAATTTAATTAATTAACTGTCAACCCAAAATCAACCTTTAGTGTTTGTTACATTGTAGCTAGACGTAAGTATATTTTAACCGATTTATCAATAGTTATCACTGGAAACAATTTAAGTTAATTTCATATGGGGAGTCCGGTATTATTAAATTCACTGTGCCCGTAGTGTAAACTTCTAAAATCTATAAAATCAACCTTTTAGGGTGATGTGAGTTTATTTTAAGCATATCAATGGTTATCACTGGAAGCAATTTTCGGTCAAATTTCATATGAGGCAGTCCGGAAAAATTCAATTCCTCATTGGTTATCAGACAAATCGCTTAGAATCAACTCACATTTGAAATTTGTAAATGTATACATTATTGCATGTGTTTGTTTACATCCTTAAACCTTAGATTATGTAATTAATTACCAATTTTTTGTGTGTTCTTTTGCAAGTTGGGTACTTTTGGAACTACCCTCGTATATACTATATCATCTAGTGTTACCATATATGATATCTCATATACTGTAACAAAAATTTCACTCGCAACTCACGGGCGGTGCAAAGGAAATATCCAACGTATTTTAAACAAATATAAATTATATACGAGTATAACTTAAAAACGTTTGATCGGATACACAAATAAATTGTAACAAAAAACATATATCGGAAAACGCGATCATGAATGTTATTACTCGTATACATATGATGAGGGAGATCACTATAAAATAGTAGACTAGTAAACCAAATAAAAATTACAAGTCTATAAAATTAAACTTCAATGTCAACACATATATAGTTCGAAATAGTTTTGCGATGCGTCGTTATATTGTGCCTCACAACAGAGTCCGCTAAAATTCCTATAATATACTCTTTTGGTCTATAAAAAGTACTTTTGTGTAATAACAAAGTTACAATTCGGTAATCTAAATATTTATACGAACTAATTTTCCAAATTGTTCATCTGGTTTTCTCCATCAAACGAACATCTTTATACCTAAAACCTATTACATACTTCTCGTTTATGTTTTATGTTTCGCTAGCAGCTAATACACTATATACCCACAATAATGTATTCCGAGTCGTTAACATAAACATTCCCTAAATTATGAAAAAAGTAAAGCAAAATATTTTTTTAATAATCGACCAGATGGTTATATCAGATCCGATTCTGATGTATATATATTTATATACATCATTTAATTATTATTTTTTTGATTCGATTTCATCTTTTGGAAGCGCAAATAAATAATTAAATACAATTTTAGTACATTGTGTTTTATATTATAAAATAGAATCGAATTTCATTAACAACCACCTACAAGAGACAATAACATTCTAAAAATAACGACCAATTTAAAATCAACCCGCAGTAATTCATCCAGACCAACTACAACACGGAATTAAATCATCTATATAGTGACGATACTGTACGAGTATGTACATATAACTTGGAACTAGTCATATGTGTCTAGGAAATTAGACATTTAAATTTTATAAAAACGATTTAATTTAATTTTTAAGATGAAAACAATTTTTAAATTGCTTTTAATTTTCAATGACCTCAGAGTTATTGTACTTGTAATTTTCAAAGTTCAATTGTACGTTTAAAAAAGAATGATCGAACGTTACTGTATGTATCAGAGTATTGTGTATAAAATTGGCAGGTGCATTCCAAATTCGTCTAAACAAATTAGATTACAAAAACGTATTATGATTTGCCATTTAGCTTAACCGACCAATCAAATGTAATGCAAATTGATACAGTCTGTGTGTACAATAGTTTGAATTCAACAAAGAAGTGGAATGAAAAGAAAAATACAAAAGAAAATCTAAATAGAAAAAAAAAAGAAAATTGATTTTAATTTATTCGATTCGCATTAATTTAGTTTCAATTAAAATTTATTTACTTGATCTTAATGAAATTTGTAAGTCGACAACGACGTCTGGATAAGATACAAAATTCGTTGATAAAATATTGTAAATGCTGATAACATAGTCCAAAGCATAATACATATGTACACAAAAAAGATTACATTTTAAGACGAAACGCCAATTTGCAACACATTGACTGCCAGCATCAAAATTCGTCTTAAAGATGTACATAGATTTACTTAAAATTTTATATGTAAATAAAACTCGGAATTTATAAATTTCACAATAAATTAATTGTTTATTGATTTGTGGTCAATGAGGCTATTCAATATACTGTAAATGGAACACATTATAATTTTTTATGGCACGAAATGGAAAATGTTTATATATGTATACATGTATATTCTCGTATGTGGCAGCAAATCAATTTTGTGGTAGGATGATGTTTTAAATGTAGTGCGAAAGAATTATTTCTGGATTGATGATATGACGTGATTATAAATTATTTTTGATTGAGTTAAATAAAATTGTGTAGAATTGTTTGCTTTAATATAACAAAGGCGAGGTTATTCAAATCCCAAAGGTCATTCTTCTATATATTTTGTCAGTTACTAACTCTTAATGTGTATATTATGATTTGTTTTCAGTTGTACCTATTAATAGTAATGTGTTTTTGTCCCTAATATCTGTTTTGGGGCCGAGTCACTCCCAACTCAATCATTGCAGTTTTTTAACATCCTACCATATGCCAAAACCAAATACGGTTTGACGACATACGGCTATAAGGTGGGTCAGTTCATGAGTTCTGTACTCCAACAGGGGGCATATAGATTTAATTTAAACGTATACATACATACATAATTACATACCATATATAAATTAGACTACTTTTACGCAAAGATGATGACTAAAGCAATTATAATTGTTTGATTGTGCATTTTCCATTTTGATCGCCTACATAAACGGTAAAATACTACACAAAGGCAAGATAAACAAATACAATAATGTTGAGTTTTCCTTTTGTTTGACCCTACTTCTTTCCTTTTTAACTATCTGGCAGGCAATCGTTTGTTTCCTAAGGTTGTGTACCCCGTCCTTAAAACAATAAAAAATTCATATGGGGAATTGTGGGAAGATGAACAAATTTGTACTGCTACAAATTTAGATAACGTCAATATATTCCAAGTTCGAAAGTTATACTGGATCTGGAGACAATATAGTGCTTCCAAATACGCTAGATCTAAGTATCAAGAGTTTATTTTCATAATCTTTATACATAGCTGTCACTGCTAGTTTATCTTTATTTTTGATTTATTATTTATTTAATGCTTATAATTTGTATTAAGAAGGAAAGGCACATATGAGGAACATGTAAAAATTTCCATTAGGTATAAAAACTTCTTAAATTGTTTACTAAAGTTCATTTACAATGGGATGAACAGCATGGAGCAGATAATTTTAAAAAAATCTTACAATTAAGTTTAACAACCTATATAATGTCGTCCAAGAAATAATGATTAGATCTCGGCAGATCTCAATCTCCTAACAACTAACTATTATTTCCATAATTTATTAATTATCTTCATAATTTGTTTTAAACTGTACCACGTTTGGCTTATCCCATGTAAATCCTCGACCAGAAGTAATACTTTGCAAAGAATAAAATGAAAGGAATGGTAAAACCCATACAAAGAATGTGTACCATTTTCGAGTTCCAAGAGTTAGAAATTAAAATGTATTTTAATCATGAACATGTTTTATCAGCTATCTTACTGCCTTCAGTATTGCAATGAGCTGGTACCCAAATGACTGTTAGAAAATTGTAAGAACAAAAAAGGTTCAGTATTTAAACATTTTTATGGCCTCCGCTCCAATACACAATAATTTCTGCTTATGCCAACAAATGTTTCATTTCCATTCCATGCTACAACACACAACAGACGAGCCGCAACAGAGCATGCAATATCTAAAATAAAAGTCTGTACTGTAAGAAGTGACAGAGTGGGTTTTATGGCGAAATGTAGTGTAGATCTCATAAATCCAGTGATAGATTTACAAGTCAAACCATTGTAACCGTTTAGATGTAGAATTGGTGATTTTAATAGAAGACAATGAAAAAGATCACTAGCTGTTTGACCAACTCTAGGAATTTTTCCACCGTCATAAGTGTATTCTGTAATGTTGTCCCAAAATTAGTCCAAGAAGTAACGATAGTTTTATCGATTCGATAGATCTATAAAACTATCGAAGTAACGATAGTTTTATAGATTAAATCCAGCTATGTTACAATCGAGGACAGTCTAGTATAAGGTGAAATATGATGAACTCCGCTAGTTATTTAAACTGCTGCAATTGAAGGAACCAGAATCGAATCTCGATAGGGACTTGATTCAAAAACGAATTATCATCATGTAACGTATGGTCTAAAGTCGTAAGGTAGGAGTGTAGGACGTTAAAATAAACTGCGAAAGTGAGTTGTAAGTGGTTCGCTAGTAGATAGTAGAGGCCAAAACATTCTCCAAAAATTCCAAAAAATATGTGGGGTATATTACTGGCGTTGTTGTAGCTTCCGTGTGAATTTGGAGAAGATTTAAATTAGTTTCAAATATCGGTTCAAAAATCGAAGATCTGAACTGTTAGACATTTTTATAAATAACATCTATACATCGTTATTCCTTTTCCAGACGAAAATTAATTTTCGTTTCACAACATTCCGATACGAGAAACAACCATTAAAGCATTTCTTTCCTGGGAATTATTCGGCTGAACAAATGTCCTTTTTATTCAGTTAATTAAATTATTTAATTCGTCACTTCTTTGATTTATATTCTTCTTAATGATAAAGTATCGAAAACTGTTTTAATTTAACCTTGCAAAGTATTCGAAAAGTTGAATCCTGACGGGGGACTATTGAGTCATGTTCCCAATGAAATAAGTACCTTCCAACTTAAAATAATTACCGTTGAAGATACCCAACCCTTAGTACAGCTTATAGCTTTCTCGCTGTATAGTGTCCAGCTTTTCAGAAAAATATTTTGTTTTTTCTTTGTCAATTGTATATTGCGCAATCAAAATTGTATACTTTCCAATAATTCTCGATTACATTTTCGGCCAGATGTCATGTCAGTTAATTCGTAGATGGCATTTTAAAATTGGCAACTACTTTTACAGCGACACCCACGTTAACAGTTAAGTAGTGGTTTGTTTTATTTCCTATTTAACCATTAATATATTAAATTTTAAAAACTAGATAATAATAAACTACAAACAATATTTCTAGAAATTGTCTTGAATCTCAAATATGGCGCTTCAGCGACATTTAATCATATTTAACGCAACTAGCTTTATCAAATCAAACCTAAAAGAAGGTTGTCTAGTGTAATAAATATATTTCTAAGCAATAGAAATTCCTTCGATATATTATTTCGCGCACGAGACGCCAAAAATTAATTATTTTATGCAAAATTAAATATCACAGTATAGGAGGAAATGACACAGATATAAAACTTCAGATACATTTATAAAACGTCTCGCAATATTAATTCGAATTTTTTTCCTTGTTAAAATTAAAAATGAGCAAAGTTATTTTTAAAATACCGAAACGTAAATTTCTAAAGAAAATAAAAAAAAACCTAACGAAAATCATAAATATGGATTCCAAGGTATTGTTACCTCATACACATAATGATGCACACATATATTAAATAATTTATGTTTTAAACAGAATCAAATTTTACACAGACCTCGCGGTACAATTTGCTAGACAAGTTGGTACTCGTCAATAAAAGAAAATTAATAAAAATCGCCCACTTATGACGTAACACCATATTTCAAACATTTAAAATTTATCTTTCACAAAAGAATGAAAACATCTTGAAAAAACAAATTTTTTTTTCTCAGATACAAGCTCTACATTGAGGCGAGAGTTGATGCCAACAAAAAATTAATTTAATTATTTATTAATTTTTGTGTTCGGTTGGATAGAACAAAAAATGTCTAACACAAAGAATTCATTCTATATATATGCGGCTTGTGTCTAAGCAAAAAAATTAACTATTTTAATATCCGGTGTCTAATCGAATTTTTTTTCGTTAATAAAAATATGAAATTAGAACACGATAAAAACTAAGCGTTGTGGTTATAACCAAGCAGAAATAAATATTTTGTGGTTGCATATTATGCAGCAGATGATAGACGGATCATTTTGATTTAAGTATATGACCTAATGTTGGCTTTCGTATGTTTTATATACGTGATCTTGTCTCATTGCCAACTTTTATTAATTGCGACATGTGAAACAGTCATTTTTGTATATAATCGATTTACTGTGCACATGGCAATATATATCAAAAATCAAATGTTTTGATTAGGTTAGCGCCAAAATGTGTAGAAAAATAATTGAATGAAAAGGGGAAGTAAATCAATTGGCAGTTTATCTTCAAGTTTTAAAACGTTGCAGGAAATTATTGTACGATATAGCGTTGAAGAAAGTTTCGAGTTCGATACGCCATTTGTTTTTTGCAAGTTATTTTTAGTCTTAAATATACGATTACATACGACTTATAAAATTTTGCAAGTTATATCCGAATTGCTACAATTTGCTTTACTACAATTATTTAGCACGTGATAAAATGAACTGAACTGATATAGATTACAAATAATTTATGATATCTAAATTTCAGCGGTTACGTAAACAATCTATACAATTGGCTTCCGGTTCTTAATACTTCCATTTTTTGTCAGTTCAGTACTCTTGTATTGTTACTAAACTGCATCGGTTTCGGTCACAAACCAGCTCTTCATATTGTTGTAAACAATTAGAAGATGCTATATCGCTCTCTACGCCGTGGAGCCATCGTTGCCGACAGCGACCTCTTCGTCTATCTAAAGGCAAGTCTCCCTTTAAAAAATCGCTGTATATTTCAGAACGTCATTTAATTTACATTAAATTCTTGATCTCGTGATTAAAATGAACTCAGTATGTGCCATCAATTTCGCGTTTTGGGCCATATATCACACGCCTGATAGTTCTCTCGAATGTTAAAAGCCACCTTTTGTTTTCATCCGTCAAGGTCCTACACTCATACCCATACATGACAACGGGTCTGATCAACACTCTGTACAATTTCAGCTTGTTTGCATTTGCAAGATATTTTGATTTCAGAAGTGAACATAAATGATATAAAGCCCGATTGCCAGCGACAAGGCGAATCTTGATATCCTCTCCCACACTATTATATTGAGTAATGAGAGATCCAACATGCTTGGATCTCATTACTCCTTCAAACATGTGGTTGCCACTAATGAAACCAATTACAGCTTGGCCTTGGAAACCATAGATCAGATATTTGGTTTTGGAAACGTTAATTTTGAGACCAACGGAAATTGAACACTGTTCCAGTGGATCAAATATCTTCCACTCCGTTGCCATTTAATCCAATCAGACAGATTTCATCCTATGTGTAAAAATAATGTGTATATTTTACTAACAAATTATTTTACTAATGATTTAGTTAGAAAATGACTTTGTTGCGGATTATCGCACTAGTTGTTTCTGTGACTAACATTTCTTGTAACCCACAGTATTGAGGGGCAGGCAGGGCTGCATAATTATGAAATATAATATGTTTTTAGATATCTATTTGGTACTCGAACATATTCCAGTAGTAATGTTTGGCTTGTACTTCTTCTTTTATATCATATTAATTAAATTAATTGTTAGATTCCTGAACCATAAATTAATAAATTTATTTCAGAGTTTTGTATTCATGTTTTAAAAGACATGTGATTATCTTAGGCTAACAGTAGTTTAGTAATGATTTGCCACGTGTTTGTGGCGTTACAAAAGTAACAACAAATAACTTCCCACAGTGGAATTGTCTGGTGTATGGTGGTTGTCCGTTTCGCGCTTTCAAGGCTCAAATATTTCCAGGAAGTTCGTGTCATGCTGCAACAAAGCCAAAGTAACAAAGACTAAGGTGGACGAATGCAGGCACCTACAAATACAGGATGCAGTAAGGTTCGTTCCATATCACAAGCCGCGGAATCAGGCACCTCAACGCACTACGACATAGAATAATCATAATCACACTTGTAGGGAAGTCATGTAACGTTTAGAGTGAAATTAATTCGCAAAATACAAGTATCATCACGCTACAATCAATCAATTAATAAAATCGATATTTCGAGTTAAGTTCTTGTAATTCGCTAGCACTGTCGCGTCATAACTGAACGTACATATACGAACCGTACAGTACGAACGTCTGAAAGCATATGCCTGATGAGATGGATTTGATCTTTTCGATCACACAGTAATTCAATGACATCATGATCAGATCGAAATCGGCCTAGCGAAAATTACAACATTCAAGCAACTATTCTCAAGAAGAGTACAACTAACTTTAAAATACTCGAAGTACACCTTACTTCAAAAGGGTCGTTCCTTTCATACTAACATACCTTTCTAGCCTTACCTATTGTTTTATGTAAACGGCTGTAGGAATAGGTCTGGCGTAATACGACAGCTTTGCCTCCTTGGCCCTACAGTTCAATCAAAGTTCTGTATAGTAAGCTTAAAAAAACTTTGGCTTAGATTATAGCTATAAATCGGAAAAAAACGATCTGAGCACTGAAACTAGAGAAGTTGATCTGAGTAAAGTGTTTTATTTAACGACGAGTATCTCAATAATCTATTAGGAACATTCCAGCTGTTATTAAACTGTCTGAATAAAATACATTTTATAGTAAATAAATGATTTATCTCGCGATTGCGTTCCGTTTTTCAATTAATTAATTTTATTATTTCCAATGAAAATAATAGTTTACTCAGCAAATGAAAATTCTTGGAAGCGTGATAAAACCACCCGTATAGCATCAAATACAACTATTTGTTTCCCCATAATTATTTCTATATATAGATTATACGATAGGTAATTATTACGGGATATCAATAATATTAATTTCACGTTGATTTTTTATGACTCGATCCATTTGTATGCTTGTGAAAGATTTATGAATCGAAAGTGTATTTTTAGCTACTTATGTAGAATCCATAAAAATCCCTAACCTTTCTTCTCCATAGAAATCTGTGATTGTTTTGTTTTTAACATAAATAACTTTTTTTTGTGTGTTTAGCTAGCATTTGTCACGTTTCCTTACTTTGTGTATACATGTGCCTGCTGTTGCTGCTGTTGGTGAAGAAATATTATATGATACATATAATTTTATATATGTTTAGTAGTTTCTGTTAATTAATTGTGTCTGATACATAAAATTTCTAAGACAAGTGTTATTTGTGTGGTTTTGTTTTAGGTAAAACATAAATAAAACAACCGGAAACATTATTTGAAGATTATTTAGGAAATCGGTAACACTGTACTTATTGTATAATTTTATCTTATAATGTGTACATCACAAGACAAAACAGACGAGGTTATTGTATCGTCAGTTCAAAAGCTCTCATCTCGTCGTCGTATGCACATTACTCTTAATTAAATACATACATGCACAAAGTCAGTCTGATTCAGTTTATATTTTAATTACATTCATCTCTTTATAACAATAAACATTATAAATAAATTATATCATGTTGTATATTGTTCCCGACCAATATGATAAGCATTTTGAATCATATTTATAATTTTTAAAGCAGAAATTTGGTGTACATACTACGTACGTTTTAAAGTTTTAATCAAAATTGAAATAAATTACGAGTGGAATATGTATATTACATAGAAAAAGGGGTTTGGCAATATATTTGTTTGTATATATGTTTGAAAGGTTATCATAAAGTGACTGTGGTTCATTTGTTTATTTTTCTTATCAAACTTTTAAATTGTTTGAATTATTAGGAAGAATAAATAGTTTAAATGATTTTTTTATATCACAAATATATAAATCCAGGGAATGGGAACTGTGTTTGTCAATTTGGATTACTGCAAACTGTTGAGTCACATCATAACATGCAGTTAGAGGAAATACATGAGTAATTTAGAACGCATTGGATCCACCTTCATTTTACAACATCATACATAAATTTTGAAAAAGTGAGGGAATTTATGTTGCCTTAGTCCTTTTTATCATACATCTGTGTATGTAACAAATGGTATGTGTGTGTACAAAATGTAACCCTCTTCTAAAAAGTATATACGAACTACATATAACTAAAACCATATGACAAAACATAAATAGTTTATAGAAAACCTAAATTTTTAGAAATAAAAACTTGTATGTATATAGGGTGACTCACCAAAATGGATTTGCACTCGCTCTTCGTATTGGAGTGGAATTTTTATTGTTATAACTAAATATTCCAGACATTATAATAATAATAATACTATATAATTATATATTTGGTTTAATTTCTTATATTAAATAAATAAAACTTAACAACAATAAATTATTATTTTATTATGGCACAATATTTATTAAAAATTAAATATTTTAAATCACATTTTACAACCGAAAAACAACAAAAAACAAAAATAAAGGAAAACAATACACTTTGTTTTGGCACAGTGGTTATCTTGGAAACATAAACATATTATTATGCTTATGCCAAACTAATTTAAATAAAATACACATTATATATTATTGTAAATAAATTAATTTTTATATTTATTATTTGGTTTGGTCTTATTATCCGAGCTTAGTAAAATTTCACGATCAACTGATAAAAAATGCAGTAATTTTTAATTTCAATACTAAAAATATATTGCCTCACAATGATATGAAATGACCTCACACGTGGAATAGCATAATTACACACCACCTAATAAAATTATTGTAAACAGAAATATTCTTTTTTTTTTTTAATTCATTTTTATTTTTAAGTTTTTCCACGCAACTATGTTTCGTTTTTCTTTTTTAGATAATATAAAATAGTATTTTTTATTTTAGGAAAACGCGCACAATTTTCATTTTAATTATTAGAAATGAATTTATAAAATGTTGCTAATTTTATAAATTATAAAACCAAAACTGAATATACACTAAATTATTCAGAATTAATTAATTTTTATGTTTTACTTTTAATTAAAATAAATAAATATTTTACACAAAAATATTTAAATAATTTTTTAATCAAATAATAAAATAAAAATAAAGCGCATGATCTATGCAGGCTGTGTACAATGTGAAACTGAACCTCTGTATTCAAGATTTTTCTTATTTCGAGGGAGATTTCTTTTTGATCTAAAATATAAAATTCTAGTATGTATGTGCGTCTGTGTGTGTATATATGAGTATTCGTTAGTTTACGACGTACATAATACACTCTCTTTCGGGTTTTATGAATTATGTTGTGCTGTTTGATATTTTTCGTTTTAAATGTTAAATACTAAAAAGAAAATGTATGTGTTTTCAATTCTATATTAAGGAGTATACATAGTATATAAGAGGGTGACACTTAAATATTATCAGTATATAGATTAGATAAGAATGCATTAGTATTTATGAATGGCCAGGGGTTTTCTACCAAATATATTTTATTCCCAATTGGAATAAAATAAATACGTTGTATTAAACAATTGGTAGCCACAAATACCTGCTTCTGTTGAAAGATTATACCAGTTTGAAGCTCAGTAGATGAGATTGAGAGTTTCCTAAATAATAGAAGATAACCAGAATAAATCCACTATTCAAAACGGGATAGAAGTGATATATCACCTGATAGAGGTATAACGTCAATGAAGTTTGTTTCATCGTACCAACATTGATTTATGCCAAAGAGATCAAAATCGACAAATCTTATTGAATTCACCAGCAGCACAATCAAAGTTATAAAAAGTCACAAGCAAGTTGACGTGCCATAGTAAAGCACTAGAACGGTTATACTAACTTGGGTTCTCAAATAACTTAGTTGCATGGTTTAGATCTTACTTAAGCAAACGCACCCAATACATCGATATTGGAAACAGCAGGTCCAAGTTAATTCAAACTACATCGGGTTTTCCACAAGGTTCGATGGAATCTCTGAGGTAATTTTATATTTAAAAATTTTAATGTTTGCTGACAACCTAAAATATGCAGAATTGTCGAGGACTTATAAACGATAATTAGCGAATTGGTGTGAGTCAAATCTTTTCAACCTGAACATAAATAAGTGTAAGAGTTTATTATTTCGCCGCAAATTGAATTGAGTTTTAAAACAATTACATAATAAACAATAGTGTGTGAGATTAAAGACGTTATTTTTAGAACATTGTGTTGCTAGATCTAATACCTTGTGGGGCTTTATTTAACGATGTACGGGATATATTTATGACCTAGAGACAATCAAGATTCTGTACTTTGCATACGTGTGGTCACAGTTGGAATTAGCTGTTAACGTTTGGTGTTCGTTGATACTCACATCTGTTAGAAGGTATTCAGAAAAAGTTTTACTTGGAAAGACGGCTGGGCGTATGATCATTAGTAGGCTGTAAAATAAACAACATTGCAATTCTGGGAAATAGACGGGAGCTTTAAACGATCTTGTTTTTAGGTAACATTTTATTGAGTCACTTAGACGCATCTTCAATACTGGAAAATTAACAAATTAACGTACCCAGGAGAAATGACAACTAAGAAGAAATGAGTTGTTGCAAGTGGATGCGCATTTAGAACAAACTATGGTTCTAACGAACCGATTAACATGAATCTTAAAGCTTTAATTAATCAGATAAATCACCTGTTAGATTTTACTTCCAGCAAGGATACCTTAAGACGTAGGTTGAAGCTACACTTTGCTTAATTATTATTTATTATTGTTTTATGTGTCTGAATGTTACGGTCAATTTTAATTCTATTGAATAGAATTCCAGTCAATTTCAATTTTACGTCGTATTTGTACATATTTATATATAAATGTTTAGAGTCGAAATTTGGAACTTGGTTTGGTTTTATTTTACATAAAACTCCAGAGTACTATACTGGCAAACTTACCTTAAACTAATACGTTGACATTAAAAAAATAAATGCAGGTAAAAAATTATACAGTATCTTACTTTACCTACAATACAAATAATAGTTATCTTAAATGTTGACCTACAATGGTTAAACATTTGTAACATTAGACCTAGGTTACTAATTTATACCGGTTTAGTTTAATTAAACCATAAATCTGCATTTTTATGTTTATAATTATTGGGTCAATTTGATATAGTACCTGATTACGTGTGTAAGTCATAAGCCGATACTAGGCTTAGATTAGGGAATTTTAAGGGGAATAGCATTTTAAGTGAAATTCTAACTTAAAAAATCGATGTTATCGGCAGGAATCCTTTTGTAAGTGGAGGAATGTTATTTAAGCAACCAAGAAACTTTTGTAAACTTAACAATTTTGCCGCAGTTCTGAAGTAGTTTAGACTCGCTTGATTTGAATTTTATTTTGAACTAATAACTGAAAAAATTCTCAATTTGTTGGAAGAACAATATCACATATTGCTTGACAACAAAATTATAATTACAATTGTATTTTACGACCTTTTCAATTGTTGAGTTAGTTAATACTGATTAGGTAATCACAACCTTTACCGTAATATATTCATGGGTGGAATTTTTAATTATAGTCAACGAATAAAGGGCTACGATAAATAAGAATATACTGTTTCGAAACTTGTTCAGAATCGTACTCTAGTTCAAACCAATTGGCCATTTGTGGTTGATAATTGATCAAAAATTGCTTGCACACTTTGTAAACAGTAGTGGTCATCATATTCCGTTACATCATTCACACACGGTTCTTAAACAGATTTCTGAATAGAATGATTTGAATATCTTAGGGAAGAATTAGTTTTAGGGAATTTTAAAAATCTAGCCATATTGGTTACGAAAGGGTCTACCAGATCCCATATATTATTTATAAGGAAAGTGTTGCAATAAATGTATGTGTTTTGATAGTTTTTCGAGTTCATGAGTGCAGTAGTTAGTTTACATAATTTTGTTTATAATCAGTGAGTGATATTCCATTTTTTGATTCAATGAAAAGTGTTTTTTGCGTTATTACGCAATGTTGATGAGGTCGAAATAATGTTTAAGACATGTTCACGCGCTGATCCTAGATTTAATGAACGGATCGCAGAAGCTTTGACGAATGACATAGAACGTGAATGTGAACAAAAGCCATAAATGGATTATGATAGGAACCCTTTTCGCAGTTGACTACGATGAAGACGATGATTTGCCAAATGAGGACGATACATCAGACATTCAATCGGATCAAGAATTCGAGGTACAACTGGCGTATGAAAGTGATGATGAAGAGAACGAAGTGCGATATACTGTTGGAATGCCGCTAGTAGTCGAACTACAGCTGGCAAATGAAAATCAATCAGAAATGCAAGAAGTATTAACCGATTTTAATATTTAGTCGTACCAAATGCTGAGCCATTATAGTACTAAAAAGATGGTTTTTGGCCTTAGATAACCCATTTCAAACATACAGATGCAAGGCGAAACTGTTTGTTCTCTTTATCAGAAACTCTAGTTCGTTCAAATTTAATTGCGCTGTAACAATCGGCAAGTGATAAGACATTTTGTCTGCCGATCAGCAATAGAAGCATTTTTGTGTGGCCCATTATTGGTAATAATTAAAAATTCAAATATTTATTATTTCAAAGAACTTTAAGTTATACATTTGTTTCAGCCAACAACACAATTTGTCGCCAGTGTCAGCGTGAGCATCGCTGTATGGGAAAGAGAAGACTGCCGATTGTGTCATGTATATGATAAGGTCCGCCGCAAAACTCGATACTACTGCGAGAAATGTTTGGACTCTGTATGCCAGCAACAAATGTCTGTCAAAATGCCTTTTTGATTGTTTCAAATGCCATAATGAAAAAGAAGTAACATCCAACAGAAATAATGAATAAATAAAATAATAAAATCGACATTTTATTAACTATTTGAAATTTATTAATTTGCCTCATTTTATTATAACTTGCTAATGTTTAATCAAAAGTAATGAAATCTGTACAATCACTAACCTCAATAAAATCCAATAATACAAGTAATTATAAGCTCATATAAATATGTAAGGGTCTGACTGGGCGCTTTAGTAAGCAATGCGCTAAAAAAACAACATTGGGTCACACAAGGGTTAAGAGTTCTTTTTAAGGTTTGATTTTATTAATGAAAATGAGAAAAAGCAGGTAAACAAGTATAAATTCTGTATGTTAACGAATCATTTTAATCGATTAAATCTCGCAGTGGTTAAAGCTGTGGCAGATGAAGCGAAAATTACCGGATATCTGTCCCGATAGGGGTTTTGATGATCGTTAATAAGGATGAACAGTTTACCCTCTGTTATGAAGCAATGCAATGGCAAATGGTCTATTCAAATCGACCCAATACCCGTACGTTCTCAATTTTATAAAATTCGGATTCTAAATCATTAACGTGCAGTTAGTGGCTTGATGACAGTCGCTAAACCATTAACTAATTATTTTGAGATCTTTTACATTTTTTAAACTTACCTACTCTACTAAACATAATGATCAGTGAAAATTAGATTTAACTTACTTTGTAATGATATTTAAATATATTTAAATAATGTCGAAAGGCCAACTATAGTATAAAATTTAGGTATAGGAACTAGTAAATGTCATTAATAAATTGTGCAATAAGTTACATTCGAGTGAAATCTATTCTCAACGGTATGTAATATTCGATTTACGTTAACGAAGCCCACGAGCACGAAGTCGCATTATTGAAAGATGTCAATTTAGCCGAGAAACATTACAGTAATATAGTTAGACAGTGGTCGGTTGGAAAGTTACTATTATTATAACGGTAATTAACCAATATGACGTGCATGGCATCGATATTTAAGGATTACCCTGTTACAGTAAAACACATTAACTTTAAAACAAATACATACTATTAAACACAATATTATAGTAAAACAAACTACTAGATATGTATTTACAAAGATCGTACACTAAGTAATATTGAGATTGTTTTAGTAGTTTATATATGCGGTTACTAAATACAACCTCATTTTGATTACGACGAACGGGATTTGGGACATATAATCGTATACAAAATTATGTGCATATTTTACGTATTAAGATTATACATTTATATAACAATTAATATAATTTAAATCGAAATTATGTTAACTTACATTTCGGCTGGATTGTTAAGCATTTCACGCAAAACGACTTCTCCAGTTGGATCAGACACCGTATCGTCATCCATTGTTTAAAAAAGATATTACACAAAACAATTTAAAATTTCGACAATAAACTAATTAAGACAACACTTTAATATAATATAATCTAATAAAAATTAATCCTGTCTAGAAATTAATTATTACACCAATGACCGGTACAATAAATGTCAATATTTAAAAATTTATTATCCACTGCACTTTAAAAGTTATAGAATTTCCCATTGGACATAAATAATTTTGTAGTAAACTGGGAAATTTTTCTGACTAGTACTACATTTTTAATCATACTATACTGTGACTGTCAAGTTATGTTCGATAAAAAAATGAATCGAAATTCGATTTTAATTTATAATTTATAGAATAACATAATTATGTGATTTATTTAAAATAATATATCTAGTTGCTTATTACATAATAAGATATAATAAAATGTAAGTAGTAAATAAAAAATACAAATTTATAATGGTAGACAATATGTCAAAAATTCAAAACAAAAAAACCCAACAAAAAATTGTTTGCAGTTCATGCGCTTTTCCTTATCACAAAAAAAAAGTTTATAATTTATACACTATTATTTGTAATACATACCAATTATTGTGTGGTATTACATATGTGTTATAAAAAATATCGAAACGTTTTATTAAACAATACACACATTTAGTTCGCAGAATTTGAGGTGGAACGAGCACCAAAAAACTTGTGTTAAATAAAAAAAATTGTGAAATGTTTGCATCACTAAAGAATAAAATAAAAGAGGAGACAGGGAATGAGGTGCCAGTATTGACAATACGTTCAAATTCCACAGCTAGTTCTAGATATTCGCGTGGAACAGAATCAATAGGTTCGACATCATCATCGATTGATGAACTTTCGGTTATAGAACAGGTGAACTATTATAACGATTGATAGTTTTAGGCGAATGATAATAATTTCTTATGTATTTTGTAGAAAGATGCAGAAATTCAAGCCCTTCGCATTCAACTTAGTGATGTAACTACAAAATATAATGATGCCGAAAAGCGTAATGATACCTTAGAAGACTTAAAAATACAGCTAGAGAATGATAATCAATTGTTGGAGGAATCGATAAAGGTAGCTCAATCCCAAAAGGATATAATTTGCGAAGAACAGGATAAAATACAGAATTTGCAAGCCCAAGAGATATCGAAACTAAAAAGTTTATTATTGTTTAGAGAACAAGTGAGATGACTCAACTAAGTCCCAACTGATATGTAATCTAATCCTATCTCGATTTATTTTTAGGAAGCACTCGATCGATTGTCTATTCTGAAGCAGACACAACATCAAGTCGAAAATCTTAAGAATGAATTGGCTCGAGTTAAAAAATACGAGCCTATGCTAGAGGAAATACAGGTGGATTTTTATATAAAATTGTTATCAATTTAATTATTATTTTATGCTTAATTTTTATTTTTGTGTTATCAACATGCGCTTTTTATATATATATTCGCTCGTATTCTATGTGTTATCTAGTTTTTTGGGTAGGTAAAGTGCTAAGACACAATATAACACATTATTATTATAACACGTTTGATTAATTTGTGTGTGAACATTGAGTTAATGTGCGTTTCACTGTGTGTCGAATTCAATTAACATAATTTTATTATTAAGTAAGGATGTGGTTTTAGGTGGTATACTACATGTGGGTGCTTATTATTATGTATGTGTTGTTTTATTACGATTTTCACGTTCTTAATGTAGTTATCTATGTACTTCAGTAGCGTAGGATTACTATACTAAACAGTTTTATTAACATATGATAATCTTAGATAGATTAGGCGTTCAAATGTTATCTCTTATTTTATTTATTTCAGGATGAGTTCGAACAATTTCGTCATGAAAGCCAGATGGAGAAAAACAATTTACTATCAACATTAGCATCAGTGAAAGAAGAGAATCGGTTTTTAAAAAGTCGGCTAGAAATTTATGAAAATTCGACCGTAAATTTTCTCCAAAACTTGCCAATAGATGAAAAAGTCGAAACACTTTTAAACGAGCGTAAACTACTACAGCAACGACTGGAAGAGGCCCATATACATCTACAAGATGTCAAAAGTACATGGAGTGGACAAAATTTAACACTTGAAACGCAATTAAGTCGACTATCGCGACAGGTTGCCGAAGAGACAAGTGAAAAGCGTAAAATCGAACAGAATTACGATTTAGTGCTCGACAAACTAAAGCAATTTGAAAGCGATATAGTAACACTAGAAAATGAGGTAATTGAGCGAAATAACAAGATCAAGATACTAGAAGATGAAATTGAAGATTTGAGTTCAACACTAAAGGCTGTGCGATTAGAAAATGATGATGAAGTCAAATATTTACAATCAAAAGTTGTGAGTAAAAGCTAATTAAGCTTTATAACATACCTACCATGCACCAAAGACAAAACTATTCCTATATAATAACTATATATACATTTATACAAACAAAATTATTTAACATTTTAATTTAATATGTTTAGTATTATCATTATTTTAATATTGTTTTTTTAATAAATCATTTTATTTTAATTTGGTTGATTTTATTTCATACTTTAATTGGTTACTCTAAACGGTTTTTATTTTATTGGTTAAATAATACTAAATACGATAGCATACTAAATATGTTTTTATTTCTGTTGTAGGAGGAAAATAACAAACGTAAATCTGAACTAACTACTCGATTATCAGTATCTGATATGAAGTTGAATGAATTGATGGAGAATGCTGAAAAAAATTCGAAAAATTTAAAAGATGAACTTTATAGTTTTGAAGAGCAAGTTAAAAATTTAAATAATTTATTAGAAAAGTAATGAATAAGGTGAAGTCTTTATATGTATGTTAATTGTTTAATTTTTTATAGAGAAAAATTAGAGAAACGGAATATGATGGTGACGAATGCGGAATTGTCACAAAATGAGGAAATATATAAAATAGAGTTGTTACGGAAGCGTGATGAGATGAATGATTTGAATGATAGGATTAATTTATTATTAGATGAGCAAACGGAGAAGTAAGTGTAATATGTTTTTAATCCAATTACAGTTCGATTATATATTTTTTAAATACATTGTTCTACGATCGATGTAACAATATTTACTTATGTTAACTATCAAAAGTAACCTAAACTTTCGGTTTAATCAAAACTATATCCTTCGAATATATGAAATGCATCTAAATACTTTTGAACATACAACTTCCAATAAAGCTGACATAAGAAATCCAATAGCTGCAAACCCACTCTTAAATGGTATAACACTTATTTAACTCAAAATTCATTATCTCTATGTTAGCCGATATTTTGTTTGTTGATTAACACGAATGCCTTTGGGTGGTGATAGCTATTTAAGGTTATCATGAATGGTAAGAAATGGGTCAGACTAATGAATGAGTTTCTCATAGTAAATGAAATGAATGATGTCAACCAACTTGAGAATGAAATAGAGAGAGTAAATGAGAAGTGTTTTACGCAAGTAAGCACGACGGAAAGGAAGGTAATTGGGTGGTGGAACAGAGATCCAGTATTGGTATGAAAGAAAATGGATAGACTTGGGCCAGTTCAGAAGCTGAATTTGCAGACAATGCTGAGTTAATTATGATCGAACAAATTCAAACTTCAAAAAGGCTATCTGTAGAGCCAAAAGGAAAAGTTGGCGAGACTATGTGTCTCAAATGACTCATAGAACTACAACCAAGGAGAGGTCATAAAGCTAGACGACCGAGAAAATGGAAATCAATTCTTGTGAATGATGGTGGATGTTCCAAATAATTTTGGTGACAATAATGAATGTATGATACCTGAAAATGTTAGAGATACTTCGAACGATATGTGTGTTGAGTTTAAATGGGATGAAATTTTGAAAGTTTTAAACACTTCAAAGTCTACGACTCCAGGAACTAATCGAGTGAGCTATAGAATGATTACGAATTTATCTTTGAAGCAAAAGTAACTTTGCTTCAAATTCTTAAAAAGGTGTGGATGAGTGTCAAAATACTGGATAAATGGTAGAAAGATAGAGTGGTAGCTGTTCCCAAAAGGGATCGGGATAGAAATATGGCAACAAATTACAGGGGAATTTGTATGTTGAACTTGTTATGAAAGTGGTGAATGGACTAGGTATTTGGGGATCTGGATTGATCAACGGAAAAGTTTTAAAGCGCACATGGAGAAACTAACTGATAATTGTAAGAGTAGATTGAATGTTATCAAAAGGGTAAACCGAAATGTTGATCTCACCCTAGTGTGACTTATATTTATATGGTACGGAAGGCGCTAGTTTCCTTCAAAATTTCGTACGGAATGAGCGGGTATGGTTCTAAAGTTGGGTTTAACGCGTTAATAAAAGTTGAGAATGTATGTGCTAGAGTTTGCTCTATGGTCTGAAATGGATGATACAACTCTCAATTATAAGAGAGATCACCGTGCGCGAAACTGTACGGATGATTATGAAAGATAACGCGTTAGAAATGAAATGATAACCAGATTGCAGGCAGGAACAGATTTTAGGAAAACTTAAAGAACCCGCTTGATCTTGGAGAATATGAATATATTCGACAAGATCCAAAAAGTAATTCCAACTATTCCTCCTGAAAATCTGGTGGTATGTTTGAATTATGGAGGCACGACAAAAGCTTTGATTTATCCGTTATCAGTTAAGAGAGAATTTCACAAGATGTAAATGAAATATTTGATGATCGTGTTGGAATTTATATTCCAGCACAAAAAAAAGAGAAAATGTTAAGAGTAAATGATAGAATCTGTATAATGAATGCTGAATTGATAGGGATTATCGAAGGAATCAAATTGGCAATGAGTGACGAAAAAGGATGGTTCTTTTACTATCCGATCCTCTGACTGGTTTCGAATAAATAAGTAAGGTAGGGGGTACTCAGGGCAATGTTTATGTGAATAAGTTGTTTGAGTACATTCAATCTTGTAGGAGTGAAATTGTTTTCCAATGGATACCATGACATCTACAGATTGAAGGTAATAAAAGAGCCGATTTGATTGCAAAAAGGCGTTGCTGGATTGAGGATGTAATTGAATATGATATTATTGGATGCTAGAGATGTACGTCGTATGTTTCAGGTGATTTTGTGGAGAAAATGGTAGAGTGGATTTGTGCGAAAAAGTCAAATAAAAGTGATTTGAGTGAAGAAAATGTGTGTGATTCTTGTAAGGTTGTAGAGAACATTGAACATTTGCTTCTTAAGTGCAACAAATATATTCACAATATGCTAAATTTCGATGTCCTCATGAGTGCAAGGAGTGTGAATGAAATAATTAAAAGGGGTATAAGTGGATATAAGACTATTTATGAATTTATTAAAATGAATGGTATTGAAGTATGAAAGCGAATCGATGCGTGAAACATGAATAAATTAAACTTATCTAAATTAAACATTATTTTATATAATTTTAAATCAACAATTTTAAAAACAATTGTTAATTTATTAATAATTGTGGTGCTAGAACCATTAACATTCAACCATTTTGAATTCCTCGGTTACATAAAATATTTGAGCCATGTAATAGCAAACACAAAGCTTAATAGAGTCAATGGTTGACCGACCCTTTTATTGTAAGTTCTTGTTTGGTATTCATTCAGATAGTTCATTTGATGAGTTAGATTGAATTTCTGATTAGTAACGATTTTATGTAATTTTATGATCAACATTATTTTTTATCTTGTTTCAGAGAATCAAAATTAAATGAATTATATAGCGAATTAGATAATTTAAAACAATTAAATAAATTATATCATGACAAGATGAATGAATATGATAAAATTGAAAATGATCTTATGGACAAAACTAAAACAATAAAAATTTTAAATCAACGTTTAGTCGATATGAAAAAGACGTTACAAAAAGAATTAAAAACGAACTGTAATGGCAGCACTAATAATAATAATAATATTCTTATTAATAATTTAAATAATAATAGTAGTAATGATAATAATATTTGTGATAAAGATGTTTACAAACTGTGTTCGAGTAATCATTCCTCCAACGGTAATAAAATAGTTATGGATGAAGTTAATTTTAAATATCTTAAGCATGTTGTATTTAAATTTTTAACAAGTCGTGAGGTAAATATCTATTTAATATTATTATATAGCTTTATAGTATATAATTTATAGTTTCTCTGTATTTTATAGGTTGAAGCTCGACATTTAATTCGAGCCGTTTCAACCCTACTACATTTATCCACCGATGAAGAAAAATTGCTTCATGACACGCTAAATTGGAAAATGAGTTGGTTTGGGTCGAAACCTGACCACGGTACTGGTCAATTAGCAATATCAATCCCGCCTGGATTTTAAACTTCCATATTATAATATTTTTAGTTTTTCGCCAGAATCTCATCATTCCACACACACCACAAAAAAAGTATTTTTGATATTTTTTAAAAATAAAACTAGTCTATATTTTATTTATAATATAAGAATAGTTTATTGTTTTTATTTTTATTTTTTACAAATATTATTTGTCTTTGCTTAAAATCAATCACCATGTATTTTCTTTGTATTATTTATTAATTTTATTTGTACCTTAAAAATAGTGTAACTATGTAGTCTTATATAACATCTCAAAAAACAATAATAAAAAATGAAAAACTCAAAATAATATATAATATACATATATTTATTATTAGCTTAAATAGTTTTTTACTTTATTATTTATCACATATTTTATTTTATAAAAATTCTATCATCCTAACTATAATAACGGAAAAGTGGCGGAAAAAATATAAGAAAGGTTTGGCTTATTGTGCTTGGTACGTCGTCTAAGCTAAAACAAAAAACATAAATTCTTGCGATTAAAGTTTACTTTATATCTCTATAAATTGTCATTAGACACAGTCGTGAAATATTAAAAACCGTAATGCATTGCATGTCTACACGGAAGGAGCCTCTTACAAAAAACAAAATAAATACTGAGTAATTTTATATCAGGTTAAGAGTATACCCCAGATTCTTGACAAAATGCAATGCATTTCGATAAACTATCTAAAATCTAATCTGCCCATTACAAATTTTACTATATATCTCACTAGTCAATAGATCGTAGCTACCTGTTGAACTTAGATAATATATCCTATCGTCAATTTTACTCGGATCAAAGCCCTCGTTTTGTAAATCTAATTTTCTTAATTTAAATGTTCCAGTCAAATCGACTTTTGTCAATAGCCGAACAAATAGTGGCCGTGCATATGGTGGCAGTGATTTTTTAATACCATTTGCAAATTGAACAAAATCAATTTTGTGATCTGGATCTAGAATTGCGGCCATACCGGCACGACCTTCAATATTCGGTATTTCAACACCATACACAACAGCATCGCGATAACCGGCTTCATTGCTAACAAACGCTTCAACTTCCGATGTCGATACATTTTCACCTTTCCATCGGAATGTATCGCCTGTCCGATCTTTGAAATATAAATTACCAAATTCGTCTGTGATTAGTATATCGCCGGATAAAAATGCTGAATCACCTTTTTTGAAAACATCGCGAACAATTTTCTTTTCCGAAGCCTTACGATCGACGTAGCCCAAAAATTGTCGCGAAGCATTGCCCGGTATTATTTTACCAATAAACACGCCCGGTTCGTTGGCTTTGCACGCTTGACATAGTCCGTTTTTGTCACGAATTGGTTCACCCGTTAGTGGATCAGCTCGTATTATTGAAATTGGATAGATTTGTGGTATGATACGTGATATAAATCCAACTGCTCCTACTTGATTTGTAATATTAACTGTAATTTAAATAAGAAACAACCAATTAAGAATAATTTCACTGTGGCCAAACCAAAAAATCGTACCTATATTTGCATTGCCTTCGGTTGCACCGTAAAATTCAGTAACTCGTTTAATATTGAAACGTGTAACAAATGATTCCCAAATTTGTGGCCGCAATCCATTGCCAAAAACAATACGCAATTTATGATTCTTGTCGGATGGTGATGATGGTGTAGCTAGCATATAACGACACATTTCACCTATATACTGCGCTACCTGAAAATATATAAATGCAAATTGTGTAAGATCTGAGAAATTTAGTTGTATTGTATATGCCTTAAAGATTAAAACAAAAAGAAGCAGTAAATTACAAAGATTTAATAATCTTTTCCTTTTCCATATATGTAGGTCATATGATTTGAAATATTACATTTTTGAACGCGATTTCATTTAAGTTGGACTTCAATCACTCTTTTCTCTAGTTCAAACCTTTTTTTGTTTCCGTATAACCAGGCACGTAGTTGGAATGCTTATAATTTATTTAGTTAAAATCTAGAGACCATACGCAGGAAAATATCTTTTTTTGTGTCTTGAGCATCACGGAGAGTTTATTTTTTTTACAGTTTTTAGAGGCCTCAACAACCGGACTCCATCGGTTTCAAATACGAGCCAGTTCATCATACCGTTGCAAGCAATTAGAAGATCGCTCTCTACACCGTGAAGCCATCGTCGCCGATAGCGATCTCTTCGTCTACCGAAAGGCGGCTCTTTCTTATCATACGGTTCGGATCATGATCGAACCAACGTACTCGTTGTTTTTTGATTTCATGCACGATATCAAGAGTTCGCATTAAATTCCTGATCTCGTGATTGAAATGAACTCGGTATGTGCCATCAAAGTCACGTTTTTGGCCATATATCACACGCATGATTCTTCTCTCGGATGTTAGAAGATGATTAAGTATTTTTAAAAGTTGAAGTAGATTCAAAGCCAGTTTGCAAATCTACTTTACTCCATTGACTTAAAACTTTTGTTCGCTTGGTTCATAAAAGCTTAGAGTACGATCTATGTTACAGTGATCGTTAGATCTTTATCTTCCAAACGGTTCGAGGAATATATTGTAGAGCAACCTTGTTACACTTCAGTTGCTCGAGTGAACTCCACCATCTTATGAACTTGCAGTTATAAAACTATTAAATAGTTTATGTTGCAACGACATTTTTTTATACTCTATCGCTTTCTAAATAAAATATGATATACCAAGATAATGATGATCGACAATGTTACAACATACTTGTTCCATCGCAATATGTAATGTTGATACAATCGCACAAGTATTACTTAACATTTTGTCTTTTGTTTTGAATGTGATAATTTTGTTAATTAATTTTTCCTTCAAATTGTTTTCTATCCAAGATACGCACCAATTTTATAATATTGCTTCATAGCGTTTCCAAAAAACGCGCCCATTGAAACGCGCCCAAATGATTTTTTACACCTCTTGATTTTACATTTAAAATTGTTCGGTTTTTCAACTCAATGTAACCTCGGTCACCCGACACCCAAAATCAATTTAAAATACAAAGACCTCTTTGGTTTTGGATTTCCGTCCCCATACAGCAATTATACTAAATTAAGACATTGAACTTAAAAAGTGATACAATTTTAAGTTGTACTCGAGCATATTGTATACAAAACCTTGAACCAATTACCATTTTATTATGATACAACAGTTACGTGCTTCTTACGTGGTCATTTAAATAGAAGCCACCATTTGAATTTTAATAGTTTTCGATCTTCGTAAACAATTTTTATTGTTTATAAGTCTGATCGGTATACTTTGTTATTATGTACAGCCATGCTTAGTTTCAAGGTCGTTGACGATGGCCTTCTTAATATATTGACTTAAGATGGATAACCGATAATCGAAAGTCTCAATTGTTTTTGTCACATACTCGTTTGATCATATCGTCTATAGTATAATTTAATAAGGAAGTTAGTTCCAAATTTGATTCGTTTTGAACTACACCACTGTTTTAACGCACATAAAACTGCCGCATATATGACGTAATTTCGTAAGTTTTTTTATGGTAGTGTAAATAAATTTTATAGTATTTCTATACAAACCTTGAATAATCGTATATATATGCTATGAAATCATTTAGATATGAACTTACCGTGCAGTTATATTTTTCACAATCGGGGAAAAATCCAGACGCCGAAAACTTTTTTCGTATCACAACCGTTGATCCGAAAAGGATTGCTTGACCGATACTCATAACACCGCCAGCTGTATGATATAACGGTAAAGGTGTGTAAAATATATCGTCTTCTTTGAAATTAGCAATATAATGTATCCCGGCTGCAATAAATACAAATCGGGCATGATTTAGTACAGCAGCTTTCGGCAGACCAGTTGTTCCTGATGTATAAATGTACAGTAGTTTATCGTGATGATCGACTTTATCCAAATTTTTTACTTCATCTTTTGATTCACTTGTTAGGCCTTCATTAAGATCTACGTAACGATTTGTTATTGCACTATTCTTATTAGTTGGACTGTATTGATAGAATTTTATACTATCGGGCATTTCATCAATTATCTCATCGATATTATCTTTAAGTCCATCACCAAAAATCACAGCATTACAATTGGCTATATTAATACTATGAATTAACGATTTATTGCGTTGATTTGTATTAATTAATGGTATTACGATTCCCATTTTCGACAAACCTAGCCATGTTGCAACAAATTCGGGACAATTTTCCATATACAATGCCACCACATTATCTTTCCGATATTCATGATTTTTAAAGTAGTTACCGATTTGATTGGCAAATTCATTAATTTCCTTGAATGTCCATGATTTGCCATCACTGATTATGCATCGCTTTTCCGGATGCTTTTTCACGTGATCCAAAAATATTTCGCTTATTGAAGAGTTCAGTTTGGCATGTCGTTTGGTGTATATCAAAATTTTGATGTATGCATGTAGAGCACTGAAATTAAAAAACAATATCGGTTATTTATATATATTTAATTATTATTAATTAGTGTGCATATGATAATAAAAATTGTATATATGTCAAGTAAATGTTTGATTATTTGTTAAACAACAAAAATAATTAATATGTAAATAATGTTGAGACAAGACCAATATACGATCAAAATATTCGCGAATATACATTGATTGTTTGATCGTATAGTTTATGTACCTTGATGGATTGTATTATGGTTGGTTGTATATATAGCTATAAGACTTTGTAAAATATGTCCAAAATTAAAGACAAATAGATAGATGTGTGTGCATAATTAAATTGCATATAAAACATACAAATTGCTTAGTAAATATTTATTCCAAAATGATTAATAAATTTCGTAATTAAATATTTGATTCCGTTTATGTTTAAATATACGAAATTTCGCGTTTCTTTACATAAAAAAGCTATCTAACATGACGAGAGTACGATTACAAGTTAATCGGAAGTTATGTAATGTATACAGACAAATATTATACGATATGTAATTTATGCGATTGGATACGGTTCATTGTAGTCGTTTAGATAGTTAATTGTAGGTAATCGTGGAAAACTAATCGATTTGATATGTCGTTTTACATATGGTATAGATAACTAGTGTTTATCGTGTATTGACATATTTACATTTTATATTTTTATTTGCTAATAAAACACATTTTACTATGCTATTTAATCAACATAGATCAAAGGTTATACTCGTTTGGCCGATTAAAGTGTATTTTGGAATCTCTTAATTTAAATGTGTGCTATAAACAATATGTAGTATTTTCACAAATTTCTAATAGGTTTGGAATTTGCCCTACGTTTTTTAAGTCGCGATTGAACTGGACTTGGTTCCTAATCCCAGTGATTAAATAATATAATCATCTGCAAGAACTTAATTGGTGTATCGGTATACGTATTATGAGATGTTGAGCTTTTTCGAAAGATTTAGATTTGATTTGAATTTGACTGTAGCAAAGTTTAGTTAACCGTATTACAACCATCTCATCAGAATTTTGTGTTGATTACCATGATTTTCCATAACCAAATAAACGCCAAGGGCAAATCCAAAATTTTTAATTTGAATTAGAACCGGAATTTGGGTTTTTGCAAACTTAATTATTTTATAATAATGTTATTTTAAAGATGTGCAAACCTATTAAATATTATAACCATTAAGTAGGGGTAATCCCGGATTGTTGTGAATAATCTTTGAACCTGGAGTTCAATTAAGTACGTATACAAAATAAACACATGATCCAACAATATTAAGCTGTTAAATGAATTCTACAGTTGTTTAACAGACAAACGACTTAAACATAAACAAATTATACTTTTCACATGCAATTTTATAGGTCAGTAATAAGCACTATCATCGATTTTCTTTCTACATAATAACAATAATTTCAAATACATGTATAAAATAGCACAAAGGAATCGTTGTAATAGTATATTATGTACAATTTTTAATTAATCATCAATTAAAACTAATTTAAAAATAATAAAAATGTAAAATATTATATTCGCTGTTCTACAGTGCATCAACACTTATTATATAAATGTAATCTTACAGTTAACCTAGGCTTTCACTTTAATATGATTATAATGTCTTTACAAGTTTCATGGTTATTTTTCTTAATCTTTCTTTAGTAAAAATCTCGTTAATTACCACATCATTTTCATTCAGGTATTTTGCCTCGAAAACAAGTTATGTATATATACGCCGATTTCTTGTTGTTTTACTTGTTATAAATAAAAGTTTAAGTTTACTAACTTATTTCGTATTGTATATATGCGGTATGACGTAAACAAAACCACGATATATATTCACTTAATAAATATTCGATTTTATTGTGATTTTTTATAACTATTCAGCGATAACTTTGCAAAGGTAAATTTCAATTTATGTATATATTTAGTTCTATGAATATTTTAAAAATTGAAATGCAAATTTAACGACAAAATGGCCAAAGGTTATTTAACACATTTACTATATAGGTATATAATATTATGTAATATAAACGATGCTGACTGCCTCAAAATATAAAAATTTGATCAACAAATTACTATATACTCTCTTAATTTTCAAGGTTGTGGTATTTGTTAATACACGAATACAGTTTCATCACGATCACTTCTTAATGAGGCAACTTTGCTAGTCGATCTTGACAAGAACTTGTATTTATATTCAACTTAAAAACATCACTTGACACACACACACAGTGACTAATAACATAATAGTGCTATGTAAGTATAAAATAATAAATAAACATCGAATGAAACTTGAACTGGTCATTTATATATAAGACTTACCGTGTATCACGTCCAAGTGTTCGAGCGGCTACGTAAAACCATCGCCATTTTCCAGTTGCTATAATAAGTGTTATTATAGCAATAACAAGGGCTTGTATTCCATATATGTAACCCATATAATACCACACTAAAATCACAGCAGCACTTAATAATAAACCAACCGCTATAATTGCCACACGATATAAGACTGATTTAACTTTGTTTTTTGTATTATTTTTTTCGTTTACTTCGCGATCATTTTTATGATTTTCATCTTTATTACTAGTATTATTGTTGTTATTGTTATAGCCATTCCATATTTGTGTTTTACCATTACTACTACTATTATTATTATTATTATTATTATTATTTAACTGATCGTTTATAATATTAATATTGCATTGGTTTGTGTCTTCGTTCAATTGATGGTTTAACTTTTCAATATCGATAATAGATGTCTTCTGTTGAAATAAAGATGAATAATAAAATTGTTCATTAGTATTTTGATTAAATTTTTTTATTGAATTATTTTGTCATAAATTAAATACAAATGATCGAATACGAATTTTATTTAATGTATATAGTTTTGCTTTTATTAGTAAACGATTAAATGCGAACATTTTCTTAATGTATAATGTCGATTTCGAATTTTAATTTCGAAAACACAAACTGTTTATTAAACTTAATTCAATTAATATTAAATTATTAAAATACAGTAGTTTTGTGTTAATGTCAAAACATTTTGACAGTATGGAAAATTATTGATTTTCCTGAAGAAAATGACGAAAACGAGTGGTTTTAAGAACAAGGAAATTATTTTTTATTTTTACTTTCGCGCATGACACCTATTGGTTAATAGCGTAAAGTATTTAAAAATTTGAAGATGTTATTGAACTTTTAGTTTTTGACTATTTCTTAACGACTATTACAATAAAAGTATGTTAAAATTGAAAGTAACAAGTTGGAAATCGTACAACATTGTACGACTGTAATAATAGAAGAAAGAGCTGTGTGAAATACATGTAATTATATATTTTTGAGATTATAAATTTCTTATAATTTATAACGTTTTGGTTGCAGATGGCTAATCATCAAATCAAAACGGTTGTGGAGAAAGTACACAATATATAAGTTGCCAGATGGTTGAATTTCATGGATCCGTTATGCTAGATATATTTATCAACTGTCAGTTATGTTGAAAGGCCTTTACATTATGAATCACTTACTTGTTTGTTTATAGTTGATTATTTCACAATTGTTAATATTTATTTAATAAAAACAATGTATATAAATAGTCGAATTGTTTCATATACAAAACATTTTTAATAAGTAAATAAAACTTTAAAATAAAGTAAATATTATTATAATCAAGAAGAAATTTGTTTAGCCGCATGATTAACACCTTCTGTTTTTGTCTTCAAAATTAATTTATTTTGCTTCTAAAGCTTTATCTATATATATGTATGTACATAATTCTTAATATATAAATTTGTACATAGCTAAATAGTAAAGTGTGTTGGGAAAACCACATCGTAACGGAATTATTTATCCAATAGGTAATCTTACAAGCTCATCAAGTGTGTTCGTGTAAGAGAATCTTAAGTGAGTTTAAATTTCAAAAAATTATTAATTATTGAGTGTTGTGTAGATCGCGTGCAAAACTGTTTAAAAGATCATCTTTCTATATTAACAACGATTATATAGGTTAAAGTAATTTATCTTTACCTTCTTCGGTAATTAAATAACCAATACAATGTTTTACAACGTAAATAATCATGTCAATAGTATATCACGTCTTAATGCAAATTAATCATACTTAAAAATTATTCAATATACTTGTTTAAATACAAAAGAAAACCCAAGCAAAATTTAATGAATACATCATTATTATTATAATGAGGACATCCCTTATAGATTCAATGAAATGTACAATTATAAAGATATAAAAGACTTAAACGTCTGAAACGATGAACCCCATCATTGTGTACTCGAATATATAATAAATAAAACAATTAACCTTCAGTTTGATTAATGTTACCAAAAACTGTTGGCTTAAGATTCTATTATGATTTTAAATACGATCGTATTGGTGGCCATGACGATTGAAACTAATAAATAATATTTTTGTGTGTACCACAAATTTGATTGCCCGGTTTTTATGAGCTTATAACGACATCGCAATGTGTTGCAATATGCGCGAGTAGATTTGCCATGAAATACATTTAAAATTGGAATGATATCAACTTACAATATTCTTTAACACAAATATATACAAAAACTCATGAAGAATTTATAATAACCGCGATTAATTGAAATTCTACATATGTCTATATGTACGTACAGTAGTGTAACGAATTTATAGAAATTAAAAATATAATTAATGCAGTTTGATACACGTACTTATATATTAAATATGTATACAAAGTTCAATGTAAGGTAAAAGGTGGTTTTTGAAAATTTAGCGCCAAAATAATTTTGGCTCGAAATGGTTTAATTTTTTACAAAGAGGTCAAGATTGGTGTCTTGAAATCAACCTAGCATTGATTAATCTGAATCGACTTGATTACAATAACGAATAGTATGAAATAATAGAACCAGATCAGAAATAAGCAGCTATAATGGAATCAATTTATAGTATAGTAAAATACGACAATCTTCACAGAGTGGCATCAAAGCTTTGTGGAAGTGAAACATCACACAAGCTAACAAGATGGCAAGAGTGCAGAAGATTTTGAATCTAGGAAATACCGTATCCAAGCAATAACCACGACTAAAATATACAGACTAAAGCAGGAAACAAAAAAAAAATAATAAAATAGTTCTCAATTGGGTTATACATGGGCCCGAGCCTGAGAAGAGCAGGTCTGTATCATATAAATTTTCTATATAGTCCTAATCGATAAGGGAAACAATTATGTTAACACTAGGCTCGAGAAACTCCACAAGTTTGTTCGAATATTTCAAAATAATATGAAAGCTAACAAAATTTGAATAAATAATACTTTCTGAAATATAACCTCATACTATAGGATTGAAGACTCACCATATGGGGCACGATGTAATTTGCACGGTTTTTTACATGTAAAAAATGTGTAATTTACATAAGATTAGTTTTTACATTATATGGTGAGTCTTATAATGACCCCGACGTGTTGGACAGCTCTAGAAAGTAGATCGTGATTTTTAGATCTGCATCGTGATTACATACATTTCAACCACTTTACTTTCAGTTTCTTTTCTGCTTTCTTCGGTGCCTTACGTTTTGTAGGTGGCTAAGTTTCGCTCAATAATAAATTGTTCATCATCTGAATGGCAAGAGTTGAGTTGAGGAAGTGTTTGATTACTGGGTTTAAAATAAATGAGATGCGGTGAATCTTCATGGGTTATCTCCCAACTCCAAAGCGTCTCCAAATTAACGCATTGATATAAGATCTGGTTCAGTGAATAGAATTTATTTATCTCTAATTCAACACAAGTTCAAATATCTCGTCAAGCTCACCCTGGTTGTTGTTTTAGTTCATAAGACGTCTATTGTTCCTGATGGTTTTGTGACACCTATTATTTCATAGATTTTTTGATCTACCAGTATATGTCTCCTACCTTATAGGGTTTTTGCTCTTGCTTCAGAAGAATGTCAATTTCGTTATCTCTCTCAACATCAAAACATCACAATGAGGTATATTTTGTTGTTGATGAAGACCAACTTATATAAGACCGACTTATGTAATAATATAGGTTCGTACTCCCGACACGAATCTACGACCGAAAATGGAGAAAGAATGATTTACTTTTGTAATACCGAGTTATTTTCAATCACGAGATCAAAGGACAGTGAATACACTGGCTCGGTCACAATTTGTATGCTCATCCAAACCGATCTGGCATCTTCTAATTGCTTGCAAGTATGAAGATCTGCCTCGTGATTGATACCGTTGGAGTCAGATTGTGCCAACAATGGCCTGTAACGTCCGTTAAAAAAACTTAAATTGAAATTACAACAAAAAAATCAAGCAAAAACGTCTACCATGGTTTAGTATGTGTTTCATTGGCCTTATTAAGGTTTTGACGATTGGGAGACCGCTCCCCACCTTTCATCTAGCGCAATCTTGAGATTACTGATTTTAGATGGAACTGGATTTTCTAGGTTAGTTCGTCCAATAAATGCTCAATTAGATTCATGTCTGGACTGAGGGCTGGCCTGATTTTTTCCCATTATATATTATACCCTTATAACAGTTCATATTGAATCGTTTTATTTTTTTATTGATTTTAGATGTTGAACAAAGATTATTTATTTAGCCTAGATAGAAAAACTATTATACAAGTATGCAATGGTACTTCACTATGCTAATGGAAGGTTGCGAAAATTTCCTACCTATACACAATACTACACCGACATTTAATATATGCTTGTTACACAATAATTGTCAATAAACAAAATAATTTATTGTTTTTTTTATTATTAAATGCAAAAATAGTTTTAGAATATATTTATAGGCGATAGTCGATATTTTTAATTCACTGCACATTATTGGTTAACCGAATCGAGGCATAGAAGGTAATTTAGATAGTATAATTATAAATTATTTTAATTGTATATTGAAAGCTATAAAATTACGTCTTCAATTAACCACTAACTACGTAACGTGGTAGTCAACAAGTACATACAGTGTAATGAATATTCAAATAAACAATCCCCGGTATAAAATATGCCCGACAGTGACACATAGTTTTGAGTTCAAGCACACGTACAGAGCATATGCAGAATAATAAATTAGGTATGCAAAACAAATTCATGACGTAAAATTGTTGATTATACATTCATAACAACTATTGGTCTTAGTTTATAATAAATAACCGAAGTGTAAGGTTAATGCCAAACCCATTTGATTTGATTTTGAAATCAATTTTCTGCAACACTTGGCTAATTATATAATATTATATTATTTAAGATGCAAGTATATATATACTTTATGCTCATGTATAATGATATGTTAATTTTATTCATTCGAGATCCGATCGCATGATCTTAATAACAAAGATATCTGTTGTTTTGAATCAAATTTTATGTATTATTTACTAAGCCAAGGTGGATTAGATGAAATTATGAAATGTAACTTTCTAACTCTGTCTAATGTGGAATGATGCCGGTGAAAGGAAGTTTTTTGACATGAGACCCAGAAAACCTGATATATATATAGTCCAATAAACACGTATTTATCTATATATATAAGATGTGTGGTTTGAATCGTTGTGAAAACCCAACTTAAATTGTATGGAATTACTTGCGGTCTAAGTTCAAGTAGATCGCGTTTATATATTAATAAACAGATATAAATCTTATCATGTATGTAATATATAAACCTATATACATTTTTATTACAATGTGTTGCAATATATAATGAGCGAATTCCAACTAGTAGTGTAATAAAATAATGATAAATTGTTTAATTATTTCGACATGTCAACAGTCGACTTATCGTATGCAAAATATGGTTTTTAATCAATATCATATGCATGATTATTTAGTGACGTAGTCTCAAGAATTATATGATCAAACATCACTTCATCAATGCCAAAACAGTATACTCATCTCATTACTTAGTCGTGCGTATATAATTTCGAAACATACTTATGTACAATGTTGAGTGAAAAATAATTTCAAAATGCCTATTATTTGCAGATTTTTAATGAAACATCATGTACTTAGCAGTACTTGCATATTAATGGTTTAATTTATCTTTTATCTTCAACTTGTTTCAAGGAAACTATAATTAACACAGAAATTTTGTGATGCCTATACATTTCAACGCGAAACAACTCTGTCATGTAAAACTTGTCACAATCACATACGAGTGTCGGATTGAAAACCGTACAAAATTTTTTATTTACACAATATTTAGAGAATAATGCTGTGTATATAGTCTAGACGATATGACGACAGGTAAATAGTTTGACAATCGCACCCACATTACACAACTATCTCAATTCTCGTTAACATAAATCTTACCGTTGTCGATTTTAATCCAGTTTAAGAAAATATAATCACCTTACTTATAACATATAGTTACTACTTAAACGTTCAACACTTACTAATCTTCACATTTTGTCGTATTGTTATGATATAAGACGATTATTAGAGATGATAAATAAAAAAACCACTGTACTATACTGTAAGATGAACTTGAGTGTCTTTCTATACGAAAATTGATTTAAAAAATTACCAACGCCAAATTTATATACAAATATATATTACATAAATAGACGTCTTATCGAAATAATGACTAAATCAGAATACACCACACTATATATCATGTGGACGTTGCCGGACGAGAATCAACTATTCATTATCGCAAATTCAATGACAATATTTTGTCCATCACATATTGTGTTAATCAAATATTTTTTGTTCTAATTAATTTTCGTACACGATCACATTATATAATAATATATATATAATTAATTTACCTCGACAGTTTCACCTTCCTGGTTCATATTAACATCACCCATTTTCATATCTTTCACTATATACCAGAGTACTTTTTAGCACTTTGAACTTTTGTACATGAAATACTTAAATATATAAATTTCACTCACACCGAATTATAGCATTTTATTTTCACTCAAACAAAACACAATATTTCTTATTTATTTATATTTTTTTTTGGTCGACACCACACACTTTGTCTTATAGATAGTTCGCGAGTAACTGAATGAGTAAAAATTGTGGTATTCAAAGCTTAAGTTTTTTGTTTTGTTTTTTTTTACTTTTTAAATTCTTGTTAGTTGGTTATTTTGTTAATAACAATAATAATAAAACTATTATTGTTGCTCATTATTTAAAACTATTCATCATATGTATACCCATATTTTATTGCGTTACGAATTGTACGAAGAGTTTTCTACTTTATGAAGATTTAAAATTAAGAAAGTTAAATTTGTTGTTGCACTTCATTAAAATGAAAATTAGCTTTAAGCAAGATTCTGAAAAGATATAAAAAAAAGTTTTTTAATTTTTAATTAACAAAATATAAAAAAAATATCAGACAGTTGATGATGTACTTATTTTGTTTAAAGTTTAAGTCGTATAATAATGGAGCTAAGCCGGAGTTTTTGCAATGCAATTTCTCATTACTTGTTGAAAATGTCAAGGCTAAAGAAATAAGGCATTGAATAGTCCAAAGGTAGGGTTATGCATTTTTGACGAATCGAACTTGATGTCGAGACATGTATTGGAAAACTGGGTTGCATATGAAAAGAGACTATTTAACATTAGTGAATTATATAAATTAACTGCCAGCAACTAAACCAAAATTAATACCTTTTTAAGGTACTGTATATAAGTGGTTCAATTAACGAGTTAAATATCGAGCTTGTCTGAAGGTTGCTAACATTAAAAAGTAATTTAGTTTTATTTCTCGTACCACGCATCAACAATCTTACTCCATCGGTTTCGATCACAAACCAGTTCTTCATGCTCTCTTCATACTACCTCTTCATAGCAGGCAGCACGTGATCTATAGCCTAGCATACTTGCTTTTCTTTGATTTCATGTATGATATCAGGAATTCTCATTAAATTCCTGAACTTGTGATTGAAAATAGCGTTTTGGGTCAAATATCACATCTCTGGAATGTTCCTTCTCTCAAGGTCACTCGAGGTCAAACATGATATTTCGATTTCAAAAGTGAACATAGAAAATGTAGAGTTGCAAGCCGGGCCTTTATATCCTCTCCCACACTATTATCGTGAGTAATGAAAGATCCAAGATACTTGTATCTCATCACCCTTTCAAACATGTGGTTACCACTACTACTAATCAATTGTGTCTTGATCTGTAAAACCAAACTTTGAAAGAATTATCCTGACTTATATGGCCGATTTAGACGGAATCCTCCTTGGTACCGATAATTTTCTCCACCAGAGGAGTAGTTCTTTCAAAGATAATATACGACAGTATGCTGGGCAAAGGGGAGCTGTATGCAATCCCAGGTGAACGATATTTCTTTACTCTCTGCATGGCCGTAGTGAATCTTCTCAAAAATTTCCACCTGTGTCACTATAGCTGTATTTGAGTACAAAACATTTGCAGATATTTTTGAAGATCGCTAAACTCAAGAGAGTTCTTTGTGGTAGTAAAAAGGTCACTTCGGAACTGTATAAAGACTTGATGGAACTCATACGCGTCAAATCAGGAAGACCCAGAAATTCTAACGAAAACTCATTTTCCCGAAAGCAAGAATTCTAATATAGTAGATTGAACTTGGTTGCAAAGGTGGTGACAAAAGATAGTATTCGATGGAGCACCGGTTCTGTCTCGAAATTCAAAAGACAGGTCCAGACGGGATATTTCCGGATCTCCCACAGCAATGACTAAAAACAATTCTAGACCACTTTGTACATATATTCCAAGATCATCGAGAAAAGTCAGAGTAGTGTTCCTCCCGAAGAATGGAAAGCCTATAGATATCTTTTCTATTTAAATGTTTAGAGGGATTAGTTGATAGGTATTACAGAGATAATGCACTAGTAGAAAATACTATACATTTCAAACAGCCCGCACACCAGAGACCTCTCTGTTAAAACAGCACTCCATGAAGTCTTTGAACGGATTGAAAAATTGCTGAAAAACAAGGAACGCTTCTTTTGCAGAGCGACGATAATAACGCTTCCTTTGCAGTGAGACTACACTTATACGATGGTTTCGTGCCATGCTTAGGTCTAGGAAATTTACTGCAGTCTTAGGCAGCGATACGAATATAATTAAACGTCAGTGGAGTTTACTATCAGGTTTAACTACAAACATAGTTGCAGCCTAGCGTAGTGATCAGGGTTTATCAGTTAACCCTACAAAAACTAAGATGGTTTTTTAATAAGACGCAGGACTCTGAAAAACTTTAGTCTTCCAAAAATTTGGGCTCACACCATCCCGCTTTCTTCAGAAGTTAAGTATCTGACAATAACCTCATCTCTGGTTACATATCCAAAATCTTCTTTTGAACAATAAATCAACCAAGATTCCAGTACTTCTTGAATAATGACAGATCAATTTGAGAACCTTGCTGGGTAGTCTCACGGGACATTGTTCGTGTACTTGTTTCCGTCATAGTGTATACATAGACTGCACTGCTTTGGATCACGGATTTTATATTTTAAGATCAACGTACTGATTTAGGGACTGAGAGTGTTCGTCTGGGAGGGGATGTCAAAATGGGTTAATCGAGCCTATTAGTGATGGAGAAAATATAAAGATATTCACGCCATGTATCGAGTAGAACATCGATGTTAACACAGAGGATAACCTTCTCAGACCTTAGCCTTCTAACGCCTCTTCTGTCTAATAGTGGTCACTATTTCGTTGCTCAACAACAAAATAAATGAATGAGTAAAATTACTGTTGAGTGACATCATCATTCACGTGGTGATAGATTAAATAGAGCACCAACGAGACCCAGCAAGTATTTATTTCTATGAGTGTAAATTGTGATCTGTAATTTCCTACAGTGTAACTATATCCGAGTAGTTTGACCATGACTCGAGAGATTTAATTGCTATACACTAAACTATTTTGATATAACATTGATTACAAGAGATGAACACTTGGAGGACAAATGTGGTGACAACGAGTATGAAGGTTGTGATTAAACCAGTTACATACTCGCACATAAAGATAGATATGTAACTGGTTATCATAAATTAAAACAGAATTATGTACCAAATCAATGATAATGAAAAATGTTGAAGGGACAGATAAGATAACATAAACTGTATCAAGATTATGGGGTCAAGATTGAAGTATAACATTTTAGTAGTTAGATTAAGTCATTACTTATACTTATGCAAATGAGAATCCAGTAATAATTTTATTAATATTTATGACTATTATTTAATTAAATTATTCATAGTTAAGATATATTCTCATTATTTATTTATTTATTCATTCGAACAGTATATTATTATAAATAAATAATACATGCTTAGATTTTTTAGCCAATCTTAATGATAGTGAACACAAGATAAAGAGGGCTTTGCTTCTGATTGCCTAGAACGTCTTTATTATCGACACGCTTGGGCTTTAATTGGTATTCCATTTATAAATCTAATTTATCTACGCAATAAGCAATGCACTTGAATGAATGATATATGTAAAGAACCAATTTTAAGAACAAATTAATTTAAGTCACAGATAACGCCAACTGTTATCTGTAAACAAAGTGAGAGTGCCTATTTATTAAATACACAATTTATGGTTTCAGTTGTCAAAAAACGTGTGAAAAAATATCAAAAGATTGCTTTAATACGTATTTGACAATAATCAAAAGATAATGACGCTACAATAAGTTGAAGTACTGATAATGCTAGGTGTCACAATACCATATGGATAACTTGATCAAAGTACATGGAATATACCACTTATAGGTTAGCAGGATTAACTATATAGCTCCAAGCACTTTCTTGTCTCTTTAGGGGACTCTGTAGGAGATTTTCTTTTGAAAATAAAGCAATAATACATTGACTGCGGCTTTTTCAGGTAACGCAACGAAAGTGAGTTTGATGGAACAAAACCTGCCGCCATATTATACAATTTTTCTTTTGGTAATATTCAAGAATGGAACTTTCTCGAATTGAAAGAATTACCTTGTGTCAAATATATGAAGAAATAGGAACAGCATGACTACTACCAATATCGAAAAAAGCAAGGGAACATCAGAAAAAGGTAATCAAGGTACTTCAACAAACGAAAACTTAACCAGAAAAAACACCAACAAAGCATTTAAGTTTTCAAAAAATTAAATAACCTAAAAAAGGTAAGCAATTCCTCCTCCGGTAGTACTTAGCAATGTGAGAAATAACTCCGTCATTACATACCGATAAAGGTTATGGTTAGAAATTTGCACCAATCATGCGACTCAGACGATTAAAAGAGAACTGAGTGAAAGGTGTTTTAAAATCCTTCATGTCGTCAATAAAATCAAAAAGAATAAGAAAGGGGATGAAGAACTTAGAATTTCTCTTCCGTTATTACGTTATGCCATGTGGGTGTAAAAATTAAAGCGGTTAGAAGTAATCGTATAATTTCACAATGTAAACATTGTCAGCGATATGGCCACTTTAAAAGTTCTGCCAACTTGAGCCTAAATGTGTTAATGTGCTGGGAAACATTTATTTATTGCTTGTGATACCTACAATGGTAGATTTATACTTGGGGGTGATTTTAATGCAAAGCACGTTGACTTTGGCTCTAGGCTTACAACAGAAAATGCAATAGTAGAAATGGTATGTAACGTACATTCCACTGGCAAGCCAATATATTGGAGCACATATGCAGGTAAAACTCCTGATCTACTGGATTTATTTATATCAAAACAAGTTTCATCAAATTTTATTGAAGTAGAGGATAATTCAGATATGCACTCTGATCATTCTGCAGTGATACTTTCTATAAGCGACAAGATAATTAGAAAGGAAGTGAGACCAGCTCAAGAATAAGAGGTACAAAACATCACTGAACATAGCGGCTTGGATTAATACTAAAGGAACAACATCCAAAACCATTGGTAAAAGTTGCCCAAGAGAAATTCGGAATCTCGTCCTAGAAAAAATGAAAGCTACGAGAATATGGCAACAAACTTTGTATCTTGTATTTAGAAAAATTAACCGCTGATGAAAATACGAACTACTCACTATGAAAGGCAGCAAAACGTATAAAAACTCCAATTACGCAGACCCCTCCATTTACCAAAAGTGATGGCTCGTGGGCTAGCGACAACAATTTAAAAGCTGAAGAATTTGCTAATCATCTGGTTGATATTTTCAAACCGAATGAGACCGAATGGGATATTATAATCGAAAATGGAGGAACGATTATGGGGGTAGAATCCCGCAAATAACCCAGAAAGAAGTTATTAGGGAAATAAAATTCAATCTGAGTTCAGCAAAGGCTCCTGGATGTAACCTTTTAACGGGAGAAATTCTAAAGTAAATATACTAAAAAGGCTATCCTTTTTAGTATATTTACTTTAGAAATATACTAAAAAGGTTAAACTGACTCATTGGCTCGATGCTGTTATTAAGGCATATTCCTTCTGCCTGGAATGTTGTGGAAGTTATTATGTTATCGAAACTAGATAAACCTATCGTTCGATATCCCTACTTCCTATCATTTTAAAGTTAAGAGAATTAAGATAGTTTTTCTTGAGGTAGCGGATGCCATAACGACCGACTAGAACCATTCATCGAGCTGACTACATAAACTGGGCGTATTATATATATATATATATATATATATATATATATATATATATATATATATATATATATATATATATATATCATAATTAATTAACATAACTATTATCGGCCACTTACTGTATTACTGTAGAAGCAACTTTGGTTTGCCAGTAATTTATTACCTATCAACTATCAATTTATTGATATATGCTAAAACGCATGTTTTATTCAAGTTTGCAACTCTCTTATCTACAAAGTTATTCCAAGGACGTTCTTTATACATTTTTGATACAAAACCTATCCATTATGTACATGTCTTTGTGTCATTCTTTTACTTCCTTAACATTAAGTCTCTTTATATAAAAGTGCAATAAAACGATACAATCGGGTTATTGACATTAAATAAAAAATGCAAGTGAAAAATATTTACTGATGGCATACCTTTACCTACCTTTGTACAGTAAAATAAATTTTCATTTATTAAACTCTGTTTCATTTCGACGAGTACCACAGCATCTAATTAGGCGATCGATACGTATATAGCGTGGAGAATAGATAGTCTAAATACGTCATAAAGAATAGACGTTATTCCATTTATAGATTTATCTGATACGACAACCAGTTAAATTCTTAAACGATATGACGCAAATCAGACAGACAGTTATTGTTACGAATGCACGTGGACTGGTCATTTGAAAGCAACAGTACGGTGCAAAACTTTCTTCTATTGTAAATATTACAAGTGTGTAGTAAACCTGACTTGTCGCATTTCAATGATTTCAAAACACTGGTATATTTGCAATAACCTTTAACCTTGTTATATCTTAGTTTTATTCACTATGTGGCCTAATACTATTAACATCAAACAAGTATATAAAATCTATATGTCTGTAAGGTGTTAAATATTTTTCACGGAAAACGATCGTAAATATAACACGTTTTTATATATACAAACCCGTTTAGGTTTGTAATCATTTCAAGTTCAATAATGCATTATTATGTATATATCGATTATATAAAATACAATTAATATTAATTAAGAATAGATTCCGGGTAATTAATATAATTTTTTGTAACCTTATAGAATTCTGGTGTGTAGGGCAACAAATCATGTTCCTATACTAAACCAATTAATCACTATTTAAAAATATAAATTAACAAATTAATAGCAGAACCCTTAAGTGTGTCGTGACAATATATATATATATATATATATATATATATATATATATATATATATATATATATATATATATATATATATATATATATATATATATATATATATATATATATATATATATATATATATATATATATATATATATATATATATATATATATATATATATATATATATATATATATATATATATATATATATATATATTTATATATATATATATATATATATATATATATATATATATATATATATATATATATATAGTTAGCCCTCGTTTAACACGATACTCGCATTACACGAATTTGCTATAACACAGTTGATAAATTGTAACTAATTCTTACGCTGTCTGGCTTACAACGGATTCATTACAATACATTCATTCATTAGTGTATTGTTACTTCTAGACAATCCTCCTGAACATCCTCAAGATTTATACCACTCGAACATCCAAGAAGTTTTTCTCCTACCCAACACAACGTCGCTCATCCAGCCAATGGACCAGGGAGTTATCTCCACCTTTAAAGTTTATTATATCAGAAGATCATTTCAACGAATTTGGTCGGGTCACGAGGTCGGGCAATGGAAATAATGGACACCGATCCATACAGTTCCTCAAGTCTAGAAAATTATTGCAGATGATGTTATAGTTAAAATTGGACGAATCCTAACTCTTTCTCGTGAAATACGAGGAGAAGGATTTGATGATTTACAAATTTCTGACATTCGAGAGAGAGAGAGAGAGAGCATGGCAAGACGATACATTAATGGAAGAAGATCTATTGGGTATAATTGCTCAATCACAGTTTTTAAATGAGTCAAGCGATTCCGAAAGTCACAATAATATTGAAATTTAACATTTTACACCTTTGAAATTGCCAAAAACTTAAAAGAATGTGTTACATCGTGATCCATTTATGGAACGAAGTTTATTTTTCCAGTTTAGCACCATACAAGGAAATTGAAAAGCAATTGGATGCCAATAGAAGGCAGCCATTGATTTTAGAGTTTATTAAAATTGGTAAACGTAAGCCCAAGTGTTAAAACCCTAAATCGTAAAAGGAAACAGATTCAGACTAACATGCATCAATTGTTTCGTAGAAATAACCCTACAAATACCGATAGTAGTAATAGTGCGAGCATTGGGGGTGAAAGCTGTTAATCAAACTTCCAATGAATTTTATAATAATTCTGTGAGTGCATATATATATTTATAATAAAATAAAAATTTTATAAATTACGATTTTAAAATTTTCTGATGAATTTTCTTAAATTTGGGAACGGTACTTCATAAATTATATGAATCCTGAGTATTGTTTAACACGATTTCAAAGAACGCTGACTTTCAGTGGAACCATACTACCGTGTTAAGAGAGGTATACCTATATATATATATATATATATATATATATATATATATATATATATATATATATATATATATATATATATATATATATATATATATATATCGGGTGATTTTTTAAGAGCTTGAGAACTTTTTTTTAAAAAAAAACGCATAAAATTTGCAAAATCTCATCGGTTCTTTATTTGAAACGTTAGATTGGTCCATGACATTTACTTTTTGAAGATAATTTCATTTAAATGTTGACCGCGGCTGCGTCTTAGGTGGTCCATTCGGAAAGTCCAATTTTGGGCAACTTTTTCGAGCATTTCGGCCGGAATAGCCCGAATTTCTTCGGAAATGTTGTCTTCCAAAACTGGAATAGTTGCTGGCTTATTTCTGTAGACTTTAGACTTGACGTAGCCCCACAAAAAATAGTCTAAAGGCGTCAAATCGCATGATCTTGGTGGCCAACTTACCGGGCCATTTCTTGAGATGAATTGTTCTCCGAAGTTTTCCCTCAAAATGGCCATAGAATCGCGAGCTGTGTGGCATGTAGCGCCATCTTGTTGAAACCACATGTCAACTAAGTTCAGTTCTTCCATTTTTGGCAACAAAAAGTTTGTTAGCATCGAACGATAGCGATCGCCATTCACCGTAACGTTGCGTCCAACAGCATCATTGAAAAAATACGGTCCAATGATTCCACCAGCGTACAAACCACACCAAACAGTGCATTTTTCGGGATGCATGGGCAGTTCTTGAACGGCTTCTGGTTGCTCTTCACTCCAAATGCGGCAATTTTGCTTATTTACGTAGCCATTCAACCAGAAATGAGCCTCATCGCTGAACAAAATTTGTCGATAAAAAAGCGGATTTTCTGCCAACTTTTCTAGTGCCCATTCACTGAAAATTCGACGTTGTGGCAGATCGTTCGGCTTCAGTTATGAAATGTCAAAGCATACTGAGCATCTTTCTCTTTGACACCTTGTCTGAAATCCCGCGTGATCTGTCAAATACTAATGCATGAAAATCCTAACCACAAAAAAATCACCCGTTATATATATATATATATATATATATATATATATATATATATATATATATATATATTATATATCATGAAAATCAGCAAGTATATAGTTAAATAAAACCGATTTTATATAATTAATAATATTTTCTTATAACTACCTTGACTATGTACTATAAATACTACTGCATGACAGTAGTATTTATTAACGATTAATTCATTAGAAAATACATGTGATTATAATTTAATTGGTTAGCTCATTCATTGATTTGTCTACAGTTATACTTGAAACAATACAGCAGGAAATACGTATTAGATAAGTTTGTCTTAATACGTGATGAGATGAATCGCTTTCTAGTCGACAAACACAGTAGAAAGTAGAAAGGTTTGTACCTTTGCTAAATAAACCAAATGTATAATTTACACCCTACGCGGCAGTGTAGAACTGTTTCGGTTTTTCTGTCAAAATTATTTTTTTGTTTTTGTCAAAAAAAAATAATTACAAAAAAATTTTGACAGACATTTACATACACAGATTGTAGGTTATGTTTTACTCATAACTCCCATTTTTAAGCGTTCCAATAGTAAAGACAAAAACCTTTCTACTAGTGGGTACTATAGCGGTTCGTTGACTGGAAAGTGATTTAACGAACTTCCGTTAAATCGTGAGTATTTTATAATCGCAACTTTATGAAAACATCTTAGTTGGTTTAATATAACGTCATCCTTCTGTTCATATTTTATATCAACAATACAACACAGTATAGGAATATCTCAATGGGCTACCTTTCAATTAGTCTATATATAAAATAGATACACGATTCAGTCTTGGTATTATAGATGGCTTTCAAATCTATAATAGCCATGTGGTCGGGTTAATTTAAATTAGCCCATTTTGCATTCTTCATGTTAATATAAAATTATTAGTAGCTCACTATAGGCTTATAGTAGCGAATGACCACTGACATATACATTCAGTAAGTTTGCTCAGAAGTTCTAACTAAGGATAAGCACATCTCAATGTGATGTATAATAAGACACCCAAAAGAAAAGAGAGATTGTGTATTTGCATAACCTTCCTTGCAATTAAATCTTGCAACGCACATGCATCACATGCATATAATCTAATAGTTACGGGTGTGAGTCCGAGTATTGAGTAAATAAAATTATTAATTTCTAATTATTATAAATTATTTTATTTTTAAAAATAGATTTTGCTGTCTCACTTGGCGATAACGTGTATCCATACTTTTGTAAGATATAAAATTATTTGTCATTTTATGATTGAGTAGTTTAAACTTGTATTTGATAAATCTATAATTTGGTGATCCCTATATTACCATTCTCCACTGAAAATAACCTAAACCACCATTCAGCACTAGAGAAAGTTTAACGTCTTAATACGTAACAAGATAAACGAAGGTATAAATAGTTAATAATCGATTTCCAGTCAACAAAACACATCATAAAGGTGTATGTCTTTGATAAATGATCTAAATGTTAATTTAGCAAAGACATAAACCTTTCTGCTTCGTTTTGTTCATTCAAAATAATTTTTGTTTGTGTCTATACAGAGACATCTTACTTGGTTTAATATGACGACATCCATGCGTTGATACTTTTTATGAACATACAATACAGTAGAAATATGTCTGCGGGCTAACTTTCAATTAGTCTACATGCAATAGACACACGGCTACAGAGGTTCGTTCTCATTAGTTTGGTAAAATATATACTATGCTAATTCAAATGTTTCATACCAATTATTTACAATAATATGTTTTGATAGTTTACAACAAATATCGAGGAGAAAAACCACTAATTCACATCAAATAAAGGTTGCCACCTTCATGTAGAAACAAATTCTAATGAAAAAAAAATCAAATAAAACGAATTGAGCCAATCTTACATATTATAGGTGGCGTTGAAATCTATAATAGTGTGACGAATCACAGATGTCACCAGTGATAACTAAAAAGAGTTGTAAATTATAGCAGTAGGGGTTACCCTGTAACCAAATGTTTACACATACGAACAGAGTAAAAATAAATAATGAAATAGGCGGAGCAAACATAATACGACGAAACGAACATTCACGAAGTGTAGAGAAGCAAAATAATGGAATGTTCTACAAGTATTTGCGTCGTATAAATAGGTGTAGACATTTGAGTTACGAAACAATTCAATTTTGAATTTCGAAGTGTTAATATCGGGAAGTGATAAAAAGTGAAAGTGAAGTGTTGAAATAATTGTAGTGATAATTATTGTGTAAAATAAGTGTAGTAATAATCATTTGTGAAATAATTGTGGAATTTATTGGGAAATAAATTTATTGTAAAAATTAATCTTTGCGAGCTTAATATTCACAATCCAGTGATCGAAACGGATAAATAATTTGAATAACCACTCAGCGAAATCGTAACAATAGTTATTAGATTGGGCTAATTAAAATTAGCCCATTTTGCATTCTACATTCTCATTGTCTAACTCTTATCTCATTGATTTCTTCTGTATGTGTAGCTCACACTATGCTTCACAAAACACCACTGACATATATTTTTAGTTAATATCTTTTCATTTGAAAGTTCTAACCTCTGAAGGTTAGAACTTTCGAATGAAAAGAGAGATTTTGTTAAAGTATTTGTAAAACCATTTTTAAAATTAAATCATGCAACGCACATAATGACTTGTAAATAAAATAATAGTTACGGGTGTGAGTCCGAGTATTGAGTAAATAAAATCATTAATTTCTAATTTCCAATTATTTTATTTTTAAACAGATTTTGCTGTCTCACTCGCGATAACGTGTATACGTACTTTTGTAAGAGATAAAATTGTTTGTCATCTTATGATTGAGTAGTTTAAACTTGTAATTTAACTAATTTTTATAAATCTATAATTTGGTGACCCCGTTGTCGTTTAACAAAAGAATAGCAATAATGGGTACCCATTTTGTATAACGATTTATTGTAAAATTGTGCCAAATCAGTTGATTGTCTTTTCGAATAGGAATGTAAACTGAGCACCTACAACAGTCGTTGAATGTAAACCAGGCTTAAGTAGTACAAATAAACAGTTTTGATCAATTTTTTTATTTGTAATTTGATAGCCAAACCTGACGATACCAGGCTAATACGAAAGTCAATTTTATGATAATACAGATTACAGGTAAGCTTGTTATGCATACTAGTTGTGATTGATTATTAATTTCAACACTTTAATAAATTGTCCACTAGTACGAGTACTTTAATCATATTTGAGATTATCTCAAGATGATAACATTTTATGAATATTAAGTTTAGTAAACGCGACAGTGTGTAACTAGGGGGCAACCCCAAGTCAAACTGTCATGGTAGGTCTAAAAATGAAAAGAAGAAGTGTAGAAAAGAGAGAAATAACAGAATTGAGAAGAAGCGAGTGGACTTAATACTTATATTTTTTATACTACGAAGTGCTTCCATTTTACAAACGAAATTGGTTTGAAAGTAGACTGTTAAAGAATTTCTAAGGTCTGGTAATGGTTTTGAAACTGTTACCTATGTAAGCACTGACATCATAGCCTGGTTAAGTTCTAGGTTCTGGGTTCGAAGGCCGAAAGGTTCGTGAAAATACTCATGTATGATTGCCTATTGGATTATGAGCCGACCTATCTTTCCTGTCAGTACTGTAGGCTGGCATGGAGCTATTCAGTATGCAGATGGTGCTACGTAAATCTGATCTATATCTGTGCGTCCTGGATCCCAAACTACATTTATTGTTGAGATGATTAACATAAACATCCATAACTCCATATGGCGTTTAGAACAAACCCGACTAATATTTATAATCCTACCCACATTTAAAAATGTATCATCAAATAAGAATAAAACTATATGGCATACAGTTCACTGATAAGACCCCATTGTTTGAGCGGGTAATTTACATAAAATGATGACACCGACACTATCTATATATTTTATCTAACTAATTTATTGCTGTTTTATGTGATTCATATAATTTATAACAATTTAACACTTTAATCCTCTCTTAATCCCCGCCAGTGTACAATTATATCTTCCCATATTCACTTACCTGCATTTTATATTTTTCGCACTTATAATTTCATAAATTCACTTAAACTCGAATACACTGTATATATATATAGATGGATCGCGGTTGGCCGAGCAACTTTAATCAAGTGCAGTCGAAATAAAAAATGTCAAGATCGCCACATGCACGATTAACACCTCGATTATCAAGACCGGAAATATATCAAATTCGGAAGCGTGAATTATTAAGTCGCCAATCGTTTATTGAACAGGTCCTACGTCATCACCAAACTAATCCACGACAATACGAATATCCTAAAGCGATTAAAGTAATTCGATTTGTATATAAGATTTGAATGGGCAGCGTTTTAATTTTATTTATAACGATTTTCAGGCCTGCCGCTATACATGCACTTTTGTTGTTATCGCAACCGCTGTTGTACTCATAATGCTTGTGGTGAAATCGGAATCGGACAATTTCAATTATTTAATGCAAGTGAAAAATAATATAACTGCACTATTGTTTGCCGTCAATTCATCCGATTGTTGTTATTAAATTATGGAAGAAACTATGGAGGATATTGCTGAATCGGTATTTTTGATTATTTTCCGGAAAGTTGGTTCAATTGTAAGGAGCACAATTATTTTTTTGTCTTTATATTAAATTTACTTATATTTAATTGGTTGCTTACTGGAACAGTGCAACAAATTCACTGAATTAATAAATAATTTTTTTCGTATTATAGATTTGACTTCAATTCATTTTGTTATTGTGATACGCTAATCTGTTATCAAATTTTGTTTTTATATTGAAGTCACAAGAAAAGAGTAATTTATGCTCGTAGTCGTAACTGATAACATGGTGTTTATTAATTATAACCATTTTATTTATATATTGACAGGGGCGATCAGTGGCACGGTGTTAGGCGTAAGTGATAAGGATAAATAAGTAATTTTAGATATATAAGTAAAAGATATTAGCCGGCACGATTATGCTCTTTTGTCGCACATACTCATATAGATAGTGAATTCACACGTTCTAAGTCAAAGACGTGACAGACCCCAAGTTGTTCAGTTTTGGCTATATTATCACATGTGGTATATATAGTACAATTTGATCACTTTTTGTATTATTTCTATAGCTGCTCCTGAATAAGAGTTTAGACCTCTAATTGGTGAGAATAGCCTTTGTCTGAGTAAGAATGTTTAACACATCAGCCATTTCATTATGAGATTCCGACGTGATCAAGTCTGATCGTTAGAACTATAACTTCATCTTAAGTATGCCAAGGCGATACTCAATCTTCCCCTCAAATTTCGTATCATTCGTATATATGTTAGAATATAGTTAGAAATTTTTACTCAAAAGATGACGTTGGTAAGGTATAGTAATATAGTATAGTACCTGAGTGATTGTCGTTGGTTTGATCTTGATCAAAGTTCCATCTACTCCACAAAGAGTATTTCTTATATTCTAATTGGCTACAATGGGAATATTTTATAAGGTATGAGAATAAATGAATTTCCAAGGGTAGTGCAATAGGTATATATTTACTTGATCTCGAATGATCTATATTTCATGAAAACGGGAGCGGAAGAAAAAATCTGAGACGATTGATCTTATATTTGGAATTTATTATATTATTCGAAGTTTCTTCGAACCATCTTATATATGTTAGAGTATAAGTTAGAAATTTTTATTCAAAAGGTGTCGTTGGTAGCTGTAGTAATCATCTTTAAGCAAAGATACCAAGGAGAATAAAATGAAAGAGGACTTTAGATCGCCCATTTTATAATCTATGTATAGTGTTTAACAATACACTAATTTGGTCCTGTAGCCTGCAATAGATCATTCTAGTGACCACAGCTTATCAGGACCAAAGACGAACATTTGGGTACTTGTAGATTGATTACAAGTACCCGAGTGATCGTCTTTGGTCCTGAGAAGCTACAATCAGAATGTTTTATATGGTTTACAAATTAAATGTATTTCCAAGAGTAGAGTACAAACGGGAGATATAGACTGGATCTCGAGTGATCTATATTTCACGTACAAATTGTCAGAAGGAATATAAAATCTGAAACGATTGAGCTCAAATTTGAAAGTATTGGTCTGATCGACATTTATATCCGAAACTGGTTTGTGGATAACCTTTTTAAGAGAACAAGACACCATAAGTGATCCAAATCAGATCACATTAGAATCAAAGTTGGTTCAGTTTGATTGGATATCATCTGATCCAGAACACTTGGCGTTACACAATGATCACCTAATTGGAGGAACCTTTCTGTCGCAGACATATTTATCCCTTCGACTTTTTCGCAATATGTGGTTTGTAAAAAATGAGCCAACTGACTGTTCATAATGACATAATTTGACATTATATAGACTTCATTACTGAAGAACTCGTACTGGACGAACTAGCTGGTTATAAAAATTACAAAAATAGTCATTGTGTGTGCCAGAATGGAGCATAAACTGTTCTTGAATGCTCATAGTCAACTAAGACCGATATAGTTGTACACTGGCGAGAAAACGACAACTGATCATCACGCCACTAACATAATATGTTGACCAATTTTATTTTTGGTCCACTCGGCACCGGACATGCTTAAAGCAATCGTTCAATTCTTGTTGAGCCAGTAAGAGACAGCTTCTTAGGACCAATCTGGCGAATCCGTATATCCCAAATCCGTATATCCCCTTGTAATATATTTGATTAAATTCCAATAAATTTATTGTTTTCAGGCTTTTGGGGTAGTAACCACCTTAATCGGTTTGGCGATTTTATTTATATCTTCCTTGATTATAATCGGAACGCTGGACCTTCTCCAAGAAGCTATTAAAGATATGAAAGAGTTGGTGATAGTAAAAAAACAACGTACAGTGAATTTAGAAGATTTTTTCTTTTATTGAAAACTTATGTTTTTCGTTTTGTATATGATGTCATGAAATGAATAAAAAACATAAAAAAATAATACTAATAATGTGTTAAAACTACATAAACTCCTCTGTATTGCCAGTTCTCTGGTAGAAAGCACGTGAAAAATCGGCAGGACCGCGGCTTCCCAAAAACGCCAAGTACCCATTACGGTATAGAAACATGAAAACTGATGTGATTGCAATACCAACGAGTAAACCGACAAGCATGCCAACTAGTACAACGCCGTCACGTTCTGGACGATTACCATACTTATCGAGACACCGAAGATGACTACCCTTTTCGGTCAGCTCTTTAACGTGTACACCTTTCATTTCGTCGGGAGTTTGGCAAATAACATTGTTGATCAATATCGAATTATTCTCAGATATAACAATCGGCATCAATGTATCGACCAACCATTGATTGTCGCAATCACATTGCCATGGATTCACACTAAAGTCGACCATCTCCAAATTATCCCATCGTGCCAACAAGTGTGAATCGAGTGTCGATAAATTGTTATGATTTAGTAATAGCGTCGTTATTGGTGGCCATTCTTCGCGACTTTTATCCTCGCTAACATCAGTCGATAAGGCAGTTTCACTGATCGCTTCCAATGCAATATTATTCGATATTTTGAGACTGGTCAAATTGGTGAGGCCGCTTAATCCACCATGTCCAATGTATTTAAGTGTTCTGGTGTACGAAATACTAATCGATTGAAGGTTTGGCATACGCGGAAAAACACTGAAATAATAAATAAATTTTCATTTGAAACACTCACATATGCTATGATTTACATTTGGCAACACTTACTTGTCATCCTCAATTCTAACAATTGGATTTTTATCAAACAACAATTCTTTTAGATTAACGGCATAGCGAAGTGCATCCGGAATTTTTTCAAATAAATTCCCGCTCAAATGTAACACCTCTAATCCACGCGGGGCATGGAATAATTCGACCGGAATATCTTTTATTTCCATATTGCTCATTTCAAGTATGCGTAACGATTGTAGTTGGCCGATTGCGATTTCGGATGCCCGATCGATTATTGTAAATGGATTTGAATCCAAATACAATTCTTCGATGTTGGGCAAATGATCGAATAAATCAATATTTAAGGTATGCAACCGATTGTTGCTCAATCGAAGTACTCGTAATTTCATCAACGGTTGATATGCTTCGGGCGAATATTTTCCGATAAAAGTGTCCGGTGTTAGGGCATCCGATTCCAATAGATTGTCGGACAAATTTAACGATACAATATTTTCGAGCAATTGGAATGCACCCTTTTCGATCGCTTGGATATTATTGTTGCTCAAATCGAGATTGATGATATTGATGGCGGGGAATTTCGTCAAATTGGTTAATTTATTGTGATGAAAATCGACAATTTCGAATTCGAAACCGGTATCATTTAATGCAGTCCAATCGGCGTTGGTGAACAAATCGAATAGATTTAGATTGTTGCACAGCAACGTTTTGCGATTCTTTATACAGTGACACGATGTGCATATTGTGTCCGCATTCCCTTTCGGTGGTTTTTGCTAGAAATACAAAAAATGTCGTTGATATTTATTGAGGTCACTATAAATAATTGTTATCACTTAAATAAACGACATTTCTCATTGAATTATAATCATTTCCAAGACATAATGCGCAATTAAGTAAATACTCAAACCAACTCTACACAAAAAAAAATATATCACATATTTATTAGTACATACCTCGTCTACTTGAGTACTATTGTCACCTGCCGTACAATAGATGAAACTACAAATTAACAGTGTGTAGAATAAAAATAATTTCATGATGAGGGGAAATTCTGTAATTAAAAATTAGATTATTTATTAACAATAAATTAATAAAACAACCATTTTAGCGATTAGGTGTGGCCGATTAAAATTTGTTGTTGGTTTTTTTTATTCCTTGTCACACTCTAATGCGTACTTATTTCGTCACACTTACACTATAAAAGCTTAACTAAATAGTTCACAACTTAAAATAAATAACTAATTGATTATTAATTTGATTAATTATTATTAATTAAAAATATTCATTTATTTTAGTATATTTTAATTAAAAGTACAAAAAAAAATGTATTTATTTGATTTGAATAACCGCAATACAATGAAATAGTACGATGTATGAAATTAAACTTTTAGTCGACTTGCTATTTCTAATTTGCTCTTATCTTATCTATAATTAATTTGAATGATAAGGGAAATAAGTAAGCAGAATATATACACACATATGTGTAATTGTTTTTAGAACAGGTAGACCTTATAACGATATATATAACAATGTTTGAGACATCGTATTTGTATTGAACGATTTGTTCGTGGAAATTTAAGCTCGCTGATGTATGCGCGGGTTTTGTCATAGTTGGATTCTTTATCTTACTCGTATATATAGAGAGAAATATCGTATTTATATACACACTGATAAGATAAAGTATTAATGATAATAGTAGGTGACTGTTTGTTGTGCTTGGAAATGTATACGAGTACTGAAGTCTGAAGTATTATATCATTTCGCATAGATGTATAGTTACTTCGTTGGGTATTGGTGCTTGTCGTTATAATATATAGTTGCATACGATTGATTGGTTTAATCTTGATGAAAGAATATCAAGCATTGACAATTCCAAAAATAACGATGTTTGTGTTGAGTCAAAATCATTTACATCATCTGCTGGTAGACGTCAAGGTTAATTAATTTTGTTGGTCAGTAGCTGCAGCGACTACTGACAAAAATCGAACTGACCACTATCCTCGATGCCAAATAGTAAAGCTTTAAGCTCATAATTTATATTATTTAAAGTTAGTGGTTTGTTTCTGTTATGTTTTTGGGCCGATGAATTCCCAATTATTTTCTAGTTCCCTTTTAACGGCCTATCTAACATCGAATGTAAATCGAGGACATAGGTTGATCCTGATTGGGTCGCCTCATGAGTTTTTCTAAAGCAAAGGCCATCGCGTTTTTTCAAGACCAACATAATGTATTCATAATGTTGGTATAGCACGTAAAAAGCAATACGGGTTTGGTTTGGGATGTGACAGTTTTGAACTCTCTCTGTGAACGCACTAATTCTAATTGTTGGTCATGATTATCATCCCAGTAGACAATGAATTCATAGTCTAGTAAAAAATTTGAGTCTAAATATTCTCACTGGATGTTCATGACAGTGAGAGATGAACCAATATAGTCGATTTCACGGTGTTTTAAAAATTTGGGCGTTTCTCAGACTACATTTTGGCGAATTTTGCGAAAGTGTCTTGGATTACACCCTTATAAGATCCAGTTAACACACAAGAACTAAAGCCACTCAATTATATGAAGCAACATACATTCTCGGAGAGGGAATATGGAAGAAGATGACCAATTTCATGCAAAATCATATGATTAAGAGCAATGAAGCAATGAAGCACGCTTCAAGAAACAGTACTTCATGCTCAAATTAACCTCTATGTTGTGTTTTTCATGCTGGTAATGTCATTGGCCATTTTTCGTTAATGAATATCATCATCACGTTAAAGTTAAAGAAATGAGACATGTTGCAACGGTATTTCTTTTCAACACGATGAAGTCATGCCACAGAGCGACTCCTATATCCAGAAATGGTGTTATCGATTGACCGCCTAGACCGTGAGATTAAACACCTCTAGATTTATTTTATTGGACTACGTTCAATCATTGGTCAACAAAATACCGGCTTGAAGAGCAAATGGCCAATATTGACCAAGAGATAAAGTCATCGAAAATCTAACCAAGTTCGAACTAGAACACACTTCAAGACTGGAAAAATAATCTAGCCTGGAAATCAGGTTGTTAAATATACTATACTGTAATTCGAGACAGTTGGATACATGTCATGACGTTAGGGACATCTGAGGTAGCTCGTATTAATCTGAAAGATAAATACTGACAATGATCTGAAGACGTATATGGTCGTATACACACAATTATGCTTTACATGTAAGTGACTACAAAATAACAAGGTTCATGGCAGTTGGCATCTATTAGGATAAAACGAGCCCAAGAGGAGGCGCTTTGTTAAAGATGCGGATGGAATAACATCATGCGATTAACTGTTATTCCTCAACAAGTTAGAATCAGACCCACCTCGTTAAAAGTAAGTTTATCATCAATCAGCTAAATAAAATTACTGGACGAACCAGACACAAGTGTATATAGATCTTGAGTACGGTCACAAAGATCATGTTCTCTTTTTACGGTTGGAATATGACTTTTGGACAGTTTATATATTCGAGAATGATCATCAGTCATTGTAGGGTTTCGATAACTTAACTGTACAGTTATTCGATTTGAAGCCTTGGCTGATTTACAGAATTATAAACATCTTTATCCATTTGTGGCCAGTATAATAATTTTATATTCCGATTTTTTTTAATGCCACAATGGGCTACAGTAGGCTTAGTTCTTAAAACTTCCTGTACCAAGCCCTTCGGAACCCATAATTTCTATACAGGTGTTTCTGCAATGGGCTCGGTAATGCGGATTTCAATTCGTATGTACAAGCGATCGTTAATATCCGAAGATTGGGAAATTCATTTGTTTTGGCTAAAACTATCGATTAAAAAGTATAATCGTCGTTCTCAAAGGCAGGTGAGAGCAGATTCAAATAAAAATCAGTACTATTCTTCAATTCGGAGATAGTATCGCAATATATAAGTGATAATGTGTCGGCAACAATATTTTATTTTCGTTTTTTAACAAGTCAGAAATTGGTACTGTAACTTGGGCGTAGTTAGGAATGGACCTATGATACCAACCCGCTATTCGAAGAAAGCGTCGTATCTGTTCAACTGACTTTTGAGCAGAAAAATTTACGATTGCTTCAAATTGTAGTCGGTTTGTATAAGGTCGGTACATAGTCCATCTTGTCGAACTACATACCCAAGATAACGAATCTTCATGTTACATACGGTTGATAACAAATTTAAATGAACTTCAAAACTTGGTGACACAATTAAAAGGTCGCCCAGGTATACAAAAACCTGATCGTGTAATTCCGTTGGGATCACCTTATGAATTAATCTGCACATTTTTTACGCCGCAGTACAGAGCCCGAACGGGATTGACCTTAATTGGTATAGTGGCCGGCCGGGTAACGTGAATGCGGTCTTCCTCTCGATGAGTGTTCCAACGGAATTTGCCAAAAGGCATCCTTTGAATCGAGATTTGTAATATACCTTGTATCTTTTAGTCGTACATATAAGACCATCAATAATCGGAAGAGGATACAAGTCTTTTTCAGTAACTTGTTTAAGTTTCCGGGAGTCCAAACATAAACCTTATTTCCCATTTGGTTATAATTTGATTAATTTTATTAAATAAGAGAGTTTAGACCAGTATACAGGTTAGATTGTGAAACTTGATTTTCAAATTCTCTACTTCCATGAAGTACACCATCTAATGTATTTCTTTCATACCAACACTTAAGTACGCCACTTTTTTGCTTTGTACTGGTATTGTAAATGCGATTCTTTATATATATATATGTATATATATAAATTTCGAAATAGCCGAACGGAATATAATAAATTACGAAATTAATTGAAATAACTTGCGAAAAAATTTTCACTTTCCGTATCACCACCATACACATCCGATCGCATCATCGAATTTACGATGATCATAATTTTCCAGTTCCCCTCTATATACACTTCCGTTTTTGGTATTTCTCGGCAATCCAAATAACAAAGATGATATCATACGTATATGTATTTGGAAATCTTTCATCAGGCAACAACAACAATTGTGAGCTGAAAATAATATTATTATAAATGAAACACTCGATGAATAATGCTTCGAAATATTTTATATCAGCCAATAAATTTTTGTACATCAATAATAATATTTTTTTTTTAGTTTACTCGTAATAAACGATCGCGAATAATGTTCGACGCCGTGATAAGTGATAAGGCGCGTTATAATATTATATGTGTGCATATACAGTGTATGGGTTCAAACAAACAAAAATTTAAGACGATTGGTAATTAATTAAGAATATTAAATTTTATTTCATTTTGCTTTCATCGTTCGAGTGCAATCCACCGCCAATGATATATATATAGCAGTGAATCGGATAGTTTTACACAATAATGTACCGAATTAAAAATAAACTCTCGAATTATATATTTGATATACAGGTAATCCTCGTTTAACGCACACTCGCTTAACAAAACATCGGTTCTATATGAATATCAGTTTTTGATACGAAACCTCACGAACATAAAAAATCGAACGTCAATCGCTCGATAATACTGTCGCAAAATATTTTCTTTTCACCAAGGATGTCATGAAAATGAAAAGTTATCACTTATACACTTGGGTGCAAAAAGATCGCACATTGCTTAATTTTCCACAAAAGTTCAAAAAAATGCCAGCAAATTGATTTTCTGTCAAATGCATACAATAGGCTTGCAGCATATGCCTGATGAGATGGATTTGATCTTTTTGATCACACAGTAATTCAATGACGTCATCATCAGATTGAAACCGGCCTAGTGGATTACAAGATACAAGCAACAAATCTCCGAAGTACAACACATATTCAAAATGACATATAAGCGACATTGAAGCGTGGAACTGGTGGATTTTCAGAAGGCAACAAGGATCTGGTCGACCTCGTGCTACAGCACAGCGTGATGATCGCTTGCATGTAACAACTTCCTTGCGAAATCGTATGAATGCGGTTCCAATTAAATTCGTGTTCGAAATTGACCGCGACTAGCCTGACGTGAGTTCGCTCGAGTGCATTTAAAATGGACAGAAAAAGACTAGAGAAGAATCCTGTTCTCTAAAGAGTTCAGGATGTGTTAATATGGACGCGAAAGAGTGTACAGAACACATGAAGAGCGATATGCACAATATTGCATTGAAGACCGTGTCTCGTATGGCGGATGTTCGTGCATGTTCTGGGGAGGTATATCACTAGAGGCAGAGACAGATCTTTATATTCATCGCCAGGAATGACTTCTTAACAGTGCATTGAGGAAGTATTCGAGGGATGCGTCGTACCTTTTTTCTGTTCATGCAGGATAATGCAAGACTCTATACGGCTGGTGTAGTATACCAGTTCCTTCAAGAGGCGGATATACCTGTTATAGAGGTCAAAACTCGGACCTCAACCCCATTGAACATTTATGGGACGAGTTGAATAGAAGGGTTCGAATCAGAGATGTTGCTCCAACGAGTCTCCAAAAGCTGCAATAGATGATTGTAGATGAATGGGATGTGATGTCTCATGAATTTGTGAAATCTTTGGTGAAATCTAGGTAACATCAAATGGAAGCTGTCATTCGGGTCATTGAAGGAAAGATTTCTTATTAATAAAACTGTTCTTTTTTTTCATGCTATAAATTCACAAAACCATGTACTTCAGATATTTACCCGCAAAAATCAATTTGATAACGAGAATGGGTATGAATATTGGATTTTTTGATATTTTTGAAGTTTTGTTGAAAATTGAGCAATGTGTGATTTTTTAGCACTCAAGTGTAGAAATATGAAGAAAATACAAAATGAAGTTATGGCTCGAAGTAGACGCAATATCTGATGGAATAGATACTAGCAGAATAACCAGTAATATTATGATAATGGCAAGGTAAACCGTTATTGAAGGATTGGACGAAGAGGGCAGCAATGCTGGTAGAATCTAAACCATCAATAGAGGATGAAGAGCCACAAAACGATTTAAGCCGTCACATTCTGAATGAACATTTTTGAGATTACCAAACAAGCATTTCTAAAAATTGAACCTCTTCGTTAAGCGAAGCTTACCTGTACATGTATACGAGTGTGTATATAGTATACCCCGGTTATCAAGTATACGATGTGTACATATAGAAATGTAAACAAGTCGTTATCTTATATTGTAATCGACGGTGTATATAATCGTACAATGTACACTTGTTTGTGTATTGACGAACACTTTGTATGCCATAGATGTGGGAGATAATGAGACGATTTAGCAAGTCCGTCAATATTATTTAATTACACACATATTACAGTGCAGCATATATAACAACGACAAAAACATAATTCACATAAACAATAATAATTATCATAAAATAAAATATAATTAAATTAAGGAAATATAAATTTTCGCGAATGTTGTCTTTTCGCGATTTTTTTTTTACAAAACTTTTAATTTTATTTTCATTTTAATGTTAGTACGAGTACGTATTTCACTCATTACAAATAATTTTAAAATAATAAAATGAAAATATATATTTTTAAAATTGTTGTTGGAATTAAAAAAATTTATGTTTTCAAATTAAAAAAAAAACTACTACACCTGCATACAATTGTTTTCTTTTAATTTTGCTTTGAGGGAAATTCTTCGGAAAAATTAAAGAGACATTATGTACAAGAACGAGTGTGTATATATGTGTTTACTTAATTAGAAAATTTTGTTAATTTGTTTGACAAAATGAAATTGTTTGTTTTGACATGTTGGTTGAGAAACTGTGCGGATTAAGTTGTCTGGTATGGTAAGTTATGTACTAAAACAAAGATTTTTGTTGTTTTTATTCATTAGGAATCTTTTGTGTGATCTGTTCAGATACACATTTGTTGTAGAAATATTTGGTGATCGGTTTAATATGCAGCAGCCTGGGAGCCATAATAATGGGTTGCCCTATATAAGTATCGTTACAGTGTCGTTTTGTTTCAAACATACAATGATGGTTATAGATAGTAGGCCATGATTCTCATTTATTTTGAAATATTTTGACATCAACTTTTAGAAATGTTTGTCTTTTTTTTAGAAAGCACGTTTCAGAAATATTTTGAAACCAACATAGTGACCAGAGCTTGTCGAACCCGTAATAAACTCGAAAAATGTCAAATAAATGTTCAAAGGTTATATATAGATACATCACAGGTGAAAAATGTGAGTTTTAACTTTCAACCTCATTTTACAATAATTTGGATAATCTGATGGATAAAACCCTCAGGTTGCGCAGTGGTTAAAAAGCTGCGATGTGCAGCAGATGGTACCGGGTTCGAATCCCGATAAGGGCAGGATGCGAAACGTGATTTCCACCTTTGATCGTTTGGGCGGTACGATCGGTGCTGCGAACTCATCTGAAACCCAGTTGAGGATAGAATCCGTGTGTCGTACCATCTTCCATGTCAGTACTATAGACTGGCATGGAGCTATGTAATGTGCAGATGGTTCTACGTTAATCGGAATAATATAGCCGAAACGTAAAGTTATATAGTGGGTTGTTATAATTGGACTGAGTGACGGATAAAACTAAATAAAATTATGGGTACCTGAGCACGATGTTAGATTGGTGACTGTAATGCTAGATTATGCCAGCTCGATTCATAACGATTTAGGATCATATGTACTCGTACGTCTGTACTAAATTGCGAAAGTATGACCGCACTTTCTTTGTTCAATAGACATTCTCGGAATTATCGCGGATATATTCACGTAAAGCAGCCCGATTGGCTTCGTGCTGATTTTGAAAGAGCGGGTTGTTCAAGATGTGAGATAGTTTCGGCCTTCAATCAAATTGGTAATCAGTGAACATTACATGAAAGTTTTCGTACAAATCTGATAAATAACGGAACGCAATGGAAATATTAAAATTTAATTATTTATAGTCTGGTAAAGTGAGTTTTGAAAACTTCGGTAGTCATTGCCGCTCGGTGTTCTATATAGTAAATACTTAGCTGAAATGTGATTGAACTTATGGGGAGTGTCGTCGTTCTGTAAAGCAACCAAATATAGTTCATAATGCTGTTCTTGCGAGAAGTGCAGCTTCACGAATTAGTAGACAAAAAAGTGTTACAGCCTTGGGTTTCAGTAGTGGTAACTATACGTTTGAGGAAGTTATGATTTTCAAGTATCTCGGATCTCGCGTTTTTCATCATAATATTGAAGGAAAGGTTATCAAGATACACCAAACAATCGGACTCCATATCCTCTTCGTATTTTTTTGAAACTGAAATATCTTGAAATAATGCGGCTAGTTTAAATTGACATAGTAAACTAAAGGTTAAATTAAAGGTTTGATTGGTTAAAGCCGTTGTTATGTATGGGAGTGAAAGTTGAACCTTGACAAATGAATTCGACGGATATTTTAACCTCCATTGTTGCATATAACAAGTAGAATGACTCCAAACAAAATAGTCAAAAAGGGTTACATTCCGAATACTACTTGGCCATTTCATAATGTTGACAAAGTCATCCGAATCGATTCTTGAGTCATTATTTTGCTTTATGAAACTGAACAGATTTTTGTTCGAAGTTCGACCATCTCCAAGAAGTATTGCATCTTGATTTCGTATGAACTCGTTTTGTTCGTAAGAAGATGGTCTTTTAAGAAGATGGTCTTTTAAGAAGATGGTGCCTGTACAGACAATTGTCAATATCTTCTTGGATTATTTGTTTGACTTACGTGGTTTACTCAAGAAAATCTTTTTGGTTATACATGACGTTTGTTGATTTGCGCAGTTTGGTGAATCTAACATTTGATGATGTGCATATACGACATGTTTCAGGAATTAGTTAAATTCTAGTATCGTTTTGAAGACTGTTGTACGGTTAAGTTTGAAGACTTTAAATTATGTTTTTTGCTGCAATTTCCAGTTTTAATCGAAATTAGTTGTGTCCACTTTTTAGACATGATTATCAGGTTTTTGCTCAAATTTAAACGTTTCGGTTCTAATCGAATCGTTGCCTGTCATGAGAAGTAAGTCACTAATATAAAAGCGCGAAAACTGATTGACAACAAATGAGCCCTTGGCAGATCGAAGATTCAGTATCCGAAATTACCTATACCGAAAAGATGACGTTCGTAATGTGAATCAAATTGCTTTTTCGTTGTGTGGGGTAATATTCCGACGTTCTTGAGAACCAATCTCACCTCTCATATCTTTAACCAAACACTTAGAGAAAAGCCGAGATTAAGATTTATAGATTCTGAGTCCTCATATGAGCTTGTCTAGTCGCCCAAAAATGTTTAGTTTATTAATATCTATTGCGGCGATAATTTAGACGACTAATTAGTTTATGAAAGTGGTCGACGTTCCAATGTTATAATTTAATTGGTGTTGTTTACTGTTAAGGAACACGATTGAATTATATTTTTCAGTCGAAAGAACATTTTCTTTAGCCTTTAATGTTCATTTTATCAGATGTTCATATTGATGTCAAGAAATCTGCCCTGTAGGCATGCCATAATCTGTTATGATTGTTGACTTCTAATGGCTCGCATCTTTACATTTGTATATAGCAACTAAATTAATCATGGCCAGTTTAATATGAGGCGGGTCCATGAGATTGCCATTGCAACAGGAAGCTAGCTTTCGAGAAGACGACAAATTCATGAAAATTGATTAATACCCTTATCTTACATAAAGTTACCGGAAATTATAATCAATCTAATAGCTAGAATAAGTACATCTGTCCTTGAATACATTTTTAATATTTCCCGCGGAAGATAAACACAATATGTTATAAGTGAAAGGTGAAATGTACTTAATTTGAGGTTTATAATGTATACTCTAACGAGATCAACTCAATGGGCAGAACACCGATTGCCTTAGTCCAACAAGCAGAATGATAAGTAAAATACAAACTAGCTTCTTATAAATGATACATGGTCTAATAGCAGATCTTGCGTAATAACTAGATCGGGCCAAGGCTGGATATGACTAGATTCGTACAATGGTAAGAAGCATCAGTATACTAATCGTCGTTTTAAAATATTATACTGCGCCTCTCCTGAATGATTTGACAGTTCTCAGTGAGATTGATTTTATCCGCTTCACCTTGAAGTGGATTCATAACGCTCGATGTCCTACGCGCAGTTCTAACGGGAGCCTTTTCGGAGAGCTTAATCCGTTACGAATTAATTTACACGTGTTTCTCGGCGAACGTAACCAAAATGTTTAAATTCATCCTCAAAAAGGGTTTGCGTCGATCTTCTTTATGCTTTCAATATTTCTAGACTCTGAAACATAACTTCAAAATTGTATAATATGGAAGATATTAACTTTTTCCTGGGTGGTCATTTTGTGGTGTTTTATCATACTTTTATATCACGGTTGGAGGCTTTATTCGTGATATAATTTTTTTAAAATAAGTCTCCAAACACATCCCTGCGCAATATATTTAAAAGGGGAAATAATGAATTTTAAGGAGAAATTAATATTTTAGAATAATAAATTGACGTTTCTACATAACCCCAAAAGTATTTATATCATTTTTGATATGAAGTGGTTGAATAGGTAGTGATAAAATTTTTATAATGTGATTAGTATATCAATAAAACTTAATAAATGATATTGGAAACAATTTTAACATGAAATATGACAAAGTATAAAATGTTGACTGATAAGGTGAGATGGAAGATATTGTTGTCTTTTTTACCCATTTCAATATACGACGTGAAGTTGTTCATTCATGATTCACCGGCAGTCACTTAATGTGATAAAGCACCATCCTGGACTAGTTTGACTGGACAAATAACAGAACCGATACACAATTATTACTTCGGTTTTTGATACAGATAGCTCAATCTAGAATTCATTGAGGACTTATCTAACCACTTTTTTAATGCATATGGCATTTATTCTTGAATCTTTTCTACATTGGAAACTAACAAGATGTAATCAAATCTAAAATCTAATAAAATTCATTTAATTAACCTATGTTAGTTCTTAATATTAACGTGCACTCGGTAATCTTTGTTTGTTTGTTTTTATCTCTAAAATCTGTTTGGGGCTCGAGGCACTTCCAACTCTTTCGCGGTTTGAAAATTTACGTCCCTACCTCACGCCATTACAGCTAAATCGAGGACGTACGGCTATAGGTCCGATTTACGTTGAACCTTCTGCACATTGCATAGCTCCATGCCAGCCTATAGTACTGACATGGAAGATGGATTGGCCCATGAATTCTGCACTCCAACAGGGGGTCGTAGATGTGATCATTCACACCACCGATCGTATTCGTATGGTGAAAAATCCCTTTACTATCCTGCCCCTATCGGGATTCGAACCCGGTACCTCCCGCTCCAACTGCTGCAGCTTTAACTTCTGCGCCACCTGGGTGTTATCACTCGGTAATCTTTGAACTACCTAGCTAGATTGAGAACATCTCTTTTAGTCGCCTATTTCTTGGCCTGTTTAATAATTTACTGGCTAATTGTTTGGGTGACAAACTAGTTTTAACTGAGATTTTTGCTGTAGTGATGAATTGTATCGCGGTTACAGTTTCGATGAGTACGTCGAGATGCAAGTTATTTAACACTTTCGTGTTGTGGCAGAATGAATTTATTCAGTCTCACAGGCGGAGTGTGAATGTAAATGTGCTGATTTACGCTCATTGGCTTTGTTTCTCCATTTTGTTAGCCATTTTTGTCATAGCGTCATAGCGGGATTGTGATGCACAGGATTGCAGTATCTTTACAACACTGGCCCCAGTAATTTTACAGAAACTTGTCGCTCATTGTGCTCTAATTTTGAGTGGTAGTCCTTTATGTTATACTTTATCGAAAGCTTGGGCTATTTCTAGAAACGCGAGAGTGGGTATACTAAGCTGATTGGGCGATATGAGCTAACTTTTGTTTCAGCTTTGCCCAGTTTTTGAATCATTATAATAATTAAAATTTGCTTACATGAGAAGAGCCTTCCTTCAATGCTAAACCGGCATCAGTTCAGTTGCTCGATTAACGACTAATTTAACGAACTATATACTTGATCAAGATAAAAGCTTTATATTTATCTCACCAGTTTACTGATTACACCGGAGTTAGATACTTAGCTCAATATTTTTGGTGTCACTAAGATTTCGAGGTATTCGTAAATCCACCACTGGCTTCATCAAATCCTCGAGGTGATTCAATCAGTGAAAATTATAGATAGAGCTTTTATGTGGTAGGATAATGGACCATTATTTGTTTAAATGCCAGTTATTGGATCAACCATCGATCAGCGTTTTTCGATCGATGGTTGGTTTAAATGTGTAAGGTATGTTTCTTTTGCCACGTTTAGATTTGTTTCGGAAGCGCTGCCTTTTCACAAACAGTTAACTACTCGTATATGCCATTTTACTCTCAGATTTACACACAACATATAATGTTGTATAAGAAGGAAGGAACGTTTGAATATCTAAAAATATTGAAGATATTCATTTAATTTCCGCATGACTGCCACATCGATCGACACCGTCAATACCCGTCAATATTTATTAATTAATAATCAAAAACAACGATCGTATACGAGAGTAAAAACGTCGTTATATTATTATGATTTTTAATGATCATGTATAGAGATGTGTTTTTTTTTGCATCTGCGTTTTTTTTTATCTCTTGTGTTTTACTTTAAGGAAAACGACATAAGATTTTGTTGTTTTTTTTATGGGACTTCAAGAGTTTTATATGCGTGAATTTCCTGAGAAAAAAAAATGTTGACATATGTTGGAATTTTTACTCCGCATGTTTAGTCATTGTTGTTGTTGATCGTACGAGTAGTGGTGCTATTCGACAATCTTAAAGTCCCAAAAAACATTTTTTATTATAAATGAAGAGGATCGTATATACTATGTCTTTTAAATGAAGGGAAATTTACAACAACAAATTGTTAATAATAATAAAATAATTATTATTTGTGATTTAAGAACACAAATAAAAATGTTGAAGATCAAATATGTAGATGGTCTTTGTATGGTACAGTATATGATGGGATGAATACGCGCGCAAACTTTTTTCCATGAAAACGGAAAAACTATAAAATATTTTCGCACACACACACACACACACACACAGGCAGACAAAAAATACATATATGTAATAAAACAATTATTTTGAGATACACACATGTACGAACAAAATGGATGAATGATTGTTAAAAAAAAATTGAAGATCTATGATCTTTTGCGGATAAAAACAACACGTGTTTGTTTTAAAAACCATTAAAGTTTTTTTTTTATGTGCTGTTGTTTTCTATATATGACCATCTCCGGGGTAATTTAGATAATTTATTTAACTCAGTCATGTTGCTGCTGTAAAACACAAAAAAATCTTCGTGTATAGCATATCCCAAACATAAAAGACTGGGTATCAAGATCGTCCATAATTCATCGGTGCATAGTGTCGATCGATCTTTCGTCTCAGTATTTCAATCGATTTTAATTCATGAAAAACGTATATAACGAGATTATTATTTTTTCTTAATTGAAAATTAAAAAACAAAAAAAAATTAATTGAAAGAAAAATAATGAAAAATCATGAGACTTGATTGATTTTTCGTTTATTTTTCAGAAGAAATTTCCATTAAACAAATCGCTTTTATAATGTATATGAGTATGTAAAATTATATATATGTTATGATGCTGCTGTACCCCGTTCTCGTGTGGTGAAGATCAATACAAATTTTTTATTTGTCTTATATTCATTTTTTATTTTTTTTTGTTTCGTTTAAGTAAGAAGCGAGTATGTGAATTTGTTTTTCTTATGAATGGAAACGGAAAATGTATATAGTTTTCTTTTATTTTTAGGATTATTTCAAGCTTAGCACAATATTGGTTGTGGTGTGTATATATATAATGTGTCTGTGAGTGTGTGTATGTGTATGAGTTTTTTGTTTTAGATGAAAAGTTGATGGAAATCAATCAGTACTGTGATTAAGTCATGCAGTGAGTTCAAACTGTGTCCTTTTGATTAATAGATTTTAGTAAATCATATGTACTAGGCTAGATAATGCGAAATAAATGAATCGACGAGGTTTACAGGGCTTTACACACGGTTGTTACAAATTGGTTAGAAATGTTGGTTAAAAATATTGGTTAACCGTAGACAATTTAACTACAAAAGTATTTTATTAGTTAATAATACAAGTCCATTTAGAAAACAAAGGTGCCTTATCTGATTTTTCAAATACCGATTTTTAAAAAATGTGGTTAACTGTTTAAGGAAGTGGATATAGAATGATCGAAAGAGTCAAATGATACCGGTTTGTGTAAGGTAATTAAAAATAAATTAGAAAATATGAGAAAGTAGAAGATGCAAAGTCGGAGCCAAAACAAGTGGTTTCTTATTCCAACAATCCAATCAACTTTTTTCATATGCAGATAATATTTGTGTGAATGGACTAAGTGACAACCGAGTGAAAGAGATACTTAATCCACTAGAGCAGCATTCAGTTTCCGTTTATAATGCCAACGAGTCCAAAACCAAATGATCTAGTATTTTATTTAAGAGACCAAGATACAATTTAACCACAATTCTCACAATATTTTGGGAGAGAATATCATAAGGTTCGAATTATCAGTGGCAATCGTGTTTTATAACCTCTACGCCCACTTTTTAAACTATACAGTATTGATTAGATCCGTTGTAATGTCTCGATGTGAGGGGTAGATCTTGATGGATGAATACGAGAGATGGCTTTTAACATTCGAGAGAATAATTATGCTACATATGACCCAAAACGTGACATGCATGCTACATACCGAGTTATTTTCAATCACGAGATAATGAATTTAAATCGAATTACTGATATTGTGCAAAAAATCGATGATAGCGAGGACGCTGGCTCGATCACGTTCTGCGTGCTGATCCGGACCAAATGGTACAGCATTCTTTAAAGGAAGAAAAATAAGTATCTGTCCGCGACGATGTCTCCACGGTTGAGAGCGTGATCTTTGTTTATTTTGTTCTAAATCTTTATGAAGAGATTGTTGACACGGATGGCCAACAAACGTCTGTAAAAACCATCAAAGAAATTTATTTCTGGAATGTTTCTGGAAGTTGTTAAAAGTCCAGATACTTTTTTCTTTCTTTACTTACTGGTGTCACTGTTTCGGAGATAGCCATATTATTAGTTGCAAGGTGATGCAAAAGTCATGCCGTATTGTGAATGTGCTACAATTTTTAGCATAAATGGCGTCAAATATTATTATAGATATATTCTATGCTGGCCGTCAAGTAAGCTTAACTTACCCCCATGCTCTGTTAAACTTACCCCCATGCTCTGTTATTATTGCAGTATTTTTGCCTTTATTTTTTTGAGGACTCTAACGACATCACAGTATAATCTTAATTAACAGATATTAAATGAGTCTCGATCATTATTTGTTCCAACATAGGATGGAGGACCCGCTTGCACTAATCTGACAACGATGGAGATTTTGAGATTGCTATTTTCGGGCCCTTTTGTCCCTCGTTTTGGTGATTTGATCTGGCTGGCGAAATCCGATGGTGCCAGATTTTTTTATTTTGGGGTTTTTACAAATCAACTAACTACTAACCTTGAAAGTCATGAAAGCCATTATTGAAGAAGAAATCAACAGTTTATTGCCAGATATGTTGTGAGGAACAATTCAAAATTACGTAAAACAGGTGGTCATTTGACTAGGGGTCAAATGACTACTGTCTGAATTGTGAAGATTTGTCTTCTATATGTAAGGCAAGAAATGTCGTAGGCTATCTAAATTTAGCGTTTTTAGACGAGGGAAGTATATATATTCTTGGTATGAATAAACCCTCATATGTCCGTGAAAATTGTTAATAATAAACTTCTGTTTTTATCTTTTTATCTGTTTATCTGTTGAGGAAACGTAATTGTCGTTTCATACTTCGATTTAAAAAATTTGGCAGACGCTTGTTGGTTTAATATAATGCAGCTGTAGGAATAATTAAAGTTGCCAGTTACTGTTATTATTTTGTCTTCCTTCCTCAAATAATATAGATTCGCTTTCTTGAGTCACAACTGTATCCCCTGAAATTTTAAAACACTCGACTATCGTGTTTGATTATAAAATTTTCTAAAATATCATCTAGATTATCTATAATTTTCCGATTGACATTCTTCCGATTGTCCCGTCTCGTACAACTAGGGGTTAGAAATTTTCTATTTTTCCTGCAGACGTATCGCATAATAAAGAGGATAGTATAAAGACCTCTTCCAGCTTCGTATGTTACAAAATAAAATTTATAGGGACATCAGTAAGCGTGTGGATCAAATTATTAGCTGAAATCGAGCTAGAGAAGTTAATTCTAAACTAAGCAACGTTTCTAGCTTATCTTTTAGCTGAAATGTATAACAATTCCGTTAAGCTATAAGCTATAGCAATGTCCTTATTTCTCGGTTGTAAATATAAGTTAAGCCATGAGTAATTAATTAGGACCTGTCTTGACTAGGCTGATTTATACTAGTTTTCCATAATCTTTAATAATTTCATACAAATTCAATTTGAGTGTTTTGGATAAATCATAACTTTGTACCGAAGGTAAATTTAACTGGTTTTATAATGATGGCCAATGAGATGCTGATTTAGATATAAACGTGTTGTTATTGTAACCGGAAAACGAATCATAATCGAAAATCAAGTCTCTTCCAAAAATTGAATAAATCCATTTTTTATAGGTTTGAGAAGCACATTACACATAACAATGTGGTTAAATCACAGTTGGGGTCTACATGTTAAAAACGTTGTTTACATTTTTTATATTTATTATGTAAAATATCATAAACAACACCATTCGCAATGCCATCTATTATTAAATATCTAAATTGACAAAATCAATAAGTGGTCAACCTTCATCCGAGCCAGTTAAAGTAACGGAATCAGTACGAATTTTCTATTTGCTCTTCATCTCGCCGGTTGTAGCTTAATGGTTAAGAGCGCTGCTCATCGTGTTCGATTCTTGCTGTTGATCAAAAATAAACATGCTCCGGATGACATAAAAGCCGATTGTGTGCAAAAGCATTCGTTGGGCTGACCAGACCACCTTCAATGTGCACCAATTATAAGTATGTTGATAATAAAATGTGACGTCACATAATTTGAAAAGATATTAAGCTTACTCGTTCAATAATATGGTATTACTCGACACGGAAAAGATCGATTAGTAAACTATGTTCTACCGCCCAGGTGGCGCAGTGATTAAAGCTGCGGCAGTTGGAGCGGGAGGTACCGGGTTCGAATCCTGATAGGGGCAGGATGCAAAAGGGATTTTCACCACTTGATTACGATCGGTGGTGTGAATGAACACAACTATGACCCCCTGTTCGAGTGCAGAATCCATGGGCCGACCCATCTTCCATGCCAGTACTATAGGCTGGCATGGAGCTATGCAATGTGCAGATGGTTAGGTAAATCGGACCTATAGCCGTACGTCCTCGATTTGGCTGCAAAGCGTAAGGTAAGGACGTAAATAAGCGAACCGCGAAAGAGTTGGGAGTGCCTTGAGCCCCAAAACAGATGGCATAGAAATAAAAACAAAAAAAAACAACTATGTTCTAGTTTTTACCGTTGACGAAAACCCACGATGTCAAAAAACGATAACAGCCGCGGTTCATCACTTTATAAAGCATAAGACTGATTCAATATTTATTGCCACCAACGCACCAGGGCGCAGTACATTCAATGACTTAAGTGGACTAATACTACCTCATGAGCATTATGGTGCTTATCTTAATGGCAAAAACGAAACAGTTGACAAAGAGTTGGAGAAGCAAAATTTGATCGTTACTGGTCATACTTTGGCTGAAATTTGGTCACAAACAGTTATATACCATTTTCCAACAGTGAACGAGTTTATTGTTCCAGAATAATCTGAACTACAGACAGGTCAACTAACAGTGAAAATTTAGCATCGGTAGCATGTTCATGTTTGATCGAGTCAATATTTAACACAGGTTTTAAAATATTTAAACAAACATTTCTGCATAAATTGTTGATAGATAATTTGACAGATAATTTACTCAAATTTTTTTGTACTATTAGGTTTACATGGACTTGTACTGCGCTTCAGTGCAATTGGTTTTAAAAGATAGAGTTTGCAATACATAAGAACTCAGTTAATGTTACAAAAACATGTTTCCACCACCCACAAAAAGAAAAAACGTACCTGAGACCGAAAAGCTGCATACAGCGAGAATTAGTGACCGTGATTGCTCACCAAGAATATGGCGAAATTGCAGATTGGTTTGAAGAAACCGAGTTGAACATGAATGGAATAAATATTCCTTCTGAGGAAACATCAGTCCAATGTTACCCAATTTGTGACATAGTTTATAATATGTATATACAGTTTTGTGACGAGTTTTGACAAAGAGGGAAGAGGGGAGAAAATATACAAAAATAGTATGACGTAGTTTCTGGACAATCCCATAGCAACAATTTAGATAGGTGGTTGGTTAAATCTGTGTAGTTTGATTAATAATTAAATGGGAAATTGGATCCACTTGAACAATATTCTGCTTTTGTTGGTTTTTACAATCTTTGAATTCATAAGTATTTTGTTATTGGTAAACCACTCGTTTAGAGTAGATACGTCATAGTAGCAGTTTTTTTTTTTTTTTTTTATATTTTATTCTATGCTATCTTTTTTGGGGCTCAAGGCTCTCCCAGCTCTTTCGCGGTTCGCTTATTTACGTCCTACTTTACGCCTTAACGGCCAAATCGAGGACGTACGGCTATAGGTCCGATTTTCGTAGAACCATCTGCGCATTGCATAGCTCCATGCCAGCCTATAGTACTGACATGGAAGATGGGTCGGCCCATGAGTTCTGCACTCCAACAGGGGGTCATAGATGTGTTCATTAACACCACCGATCGTAATCAAGTGGTGAAAAATCCCTTTTGCATCCTGCTCCTATCGGAATTCGAACCCGGTACCTCCCGCTCCAACTGCCACAGCTTTAACCAATAGGAGCTTGACAGATAGGACAAAAGACTTTTTCTGACGTGATATTTGAACAAAACGCATGGTTAATGGTACAATCATATTATACCATTATATTATATCATATTATACCAATGGAATCATATTTTGATGATCAATTTTGGTGAACTAAATTTGAATGCTTAGTACTTGGAGTAGAAATAAAGTCGTAGAGGAAAAACAGAAGCTTTACGAAATAATTTTGACGATATACGAACTATTTAATGGGTACGTGGCTGTGCACATCATATAGGAATTAAGACAGATGAACTGTTTTCCCAGAATGACGGTGATGTACAGTGGAATTCGCTTTTAATCGACGTTCTATGGAAAAGAGTTCTTGTGAATTACGACTCTTGATTTAATCGAGGAATTTGGTTGTGATAAGGGATGTTCATTGTCATAAACATACTATGATGAGTTACATGTGTTTGTAACTCATCATAGTATGTTTATGTATAAGTACATATGTTTAGATTTGTCGTTAGACCCTTTTATACTAATTTAAAGGCTAAAATAGCCACATTGTTTTATATTAAGTTCATCTAGACGAATTATATGATTACCAAGCTCATTTTGTGTCTTCTCATACAAATATTTATTTTTATGTCAAACTTTCTTTTGAGATGAAGGTTTCTTAGCCCATGAATTTTGTACTCCAACAATGGGTCATATATGTGTTCATTTACCGACCAGGTGAAAAATCCTTTTTGCGTCCTGTCCCAATCGGGAGTTTATATTTAGGTACATATACTCTAAAAATGTAAGAATAATTTAAGACCACCATCGTAATGGTTGGCGTTTGCTTCTTATTACACCATCTATCAAAAGATACTTCTAAAATTTTCTTAAGAATTATAATTCTATATAGGTGTTTAAATCAACTATTCAACAGTTCCAGACATAAAGCGATCTCAATATATAGCTAATCCAATCCGTAATGAACCACCGAACTTAATGCAACAACAAACTATAAATTAAACAAACAAAAATTCCGTTAATTAAACACATGTTGAAAACAGTGTTTTACGTGGGAAAATATTATCGTTTCGGGGGGTTCATCATGATTATGATGACGCGCGATAGGGACTCATATATATGTGTATTTATATATATTAAAATGATTTATCTAGCTAAGAAAAGTGTTCATATCATTTTTAGATAAAGGGGAAAATGATTTTCCATACACGGTGTCTTAAGTATGGTTTTTTTTTACGTTTGGTTGGTTAATAAGAAAAATTATCATTATTATGTTGTTGGTTTTGGTTTCTTAATATTTTTTTGTGTATTTAATTTATGAAATAATTTCTAAAATTAGATTCAACAATTTTTTTGTGTGTTTTGTCTTAAAGATAATTTTTTTTGTATTTGTTTCAGAAATTCATTAAAAAAAAATAATAAAATAAGAATCTTAAAAAGGCGTTTTCTATTTATAACTTATGACTTTGTCTTATTCTTGGTGTTGTTGTTGTATTGTTTCCAAATTTTCCAGCCCCTGTACCTTATACATATATATACACTCGGTGTTGGGTTTATTTAAACGGGGGTTCGTTTTTCACAGGTGTCTGTCGCTATGTATTTTCCTCAGATTTAGGATTTTGTCCATAATCTGCGTGTGGTACATGGCAATCCTTCTTCTTATACTTTACGTATATAGTCTAAATTTTATGTTAAAATGACGAATAATAAAATATTACTGTCTTACACAGTACATAATACATTTATGTATATAAGACTCACATTATTTTTTAAGAATAAGAAGACACATAAATATACATATATATTGTAATTTAATACGATCTGTTTTAAATTAGTTACGCCATGTTTATAATAAACTGTTTTCTTTTATATAAATAATTTTTAACTGTCTTTTCGACATTTTTATTTACTTACATACACCAAATTTACTATTCGAGTAAATATATATATATTCTGAATCGACTGTATATGATATATAAATGTAATTTGTGTTTATTATATAAATATATATAATTATATATATATATATATATATATATATATATATATATATATATATATATATATATATATATATATATATATATATATATATAGGGTGTCCCGAAAGTGACTGACACGAATGGTACGGTTGGATTCCTTGATCAAAGCGAAGATGACTTTAAGTTTACTAATTCGCACTATAAAGCCCTCTCTATCAAGTTATAGGCGTTTGATCAGGCGCCTTCCACCTTGTATTAAAAATTCCACCTTGTATTTGAAAGGTGATAATATTTTCTTTTAAATAAATTATAAGTCATATACAGTACGGTGCAAAAATATCCGGACAGTTCGAATTCCTTTTTTTTAGATTACAATTTTAAGATTGCATTTGGTAATTCACTCGAAGTCTTTATGGAGAAAGAGCTTTTAGTATAAAAAAACGAATAAAGTACTTAAAATGTCTAAACTAAACGACCAAGAAAAAAGAGCTGTTATCGCGTTATGAAAGGAAGAACTGTCCGTGCGTGAAATTGGTAATCATTAATTGCCGATCTTATATAAAAATAAAGGACTACCACAACCACAACAGTGCAAGATAAATTTCTGGTTCTTCGTTCAAAGCAGAACCGATTTAAAACTTCACCGAAATTGCAAGCCGATCTTGCTACAGCAACAGGTATGGAATTTCCAGTTCAACTGCTCGGAAAAGTTTACTGAGGGCACGCCACTCGCTGCAGAAACCTTTTCTAAAGATATCTTCAAAAAATTGTCGACTTCAGCTGGCCAGCGAGCACTCTAACTGGACCAGGGAGTTGTGGAATAACGTGTCGTTTTCTGACGAAAGCAAATTTAAACTGCATGTGGGAGATGGATGGCTAATTGTGCGTAGAATACCAGGTGAACGCCTCAGCGATATCTGCATTCAACAAGTGCTTAATAAAACTGAGCGTCTAATGGTTTGAGGCTGTTGTAGTAATGCTGGTGTTGGTCACTTGTCCTTTGTCGAAGCAGGGGTAACCGGTAATGTGTACCTGAACTTTTTGGAAAGGCGTTGGAAAGCATCAGTTTTGGAGCTATTTAGTGAAACTGAGTGCTTCATCTTTCAACGAGACAACGCGCCAGCCCTCAGATCTATGCACTATGCACACAAATGACTATGCACTTTTTTTTCTTTATAAAAAATAATAAACAACTTTGCTACATAACATTTTATTTCTATTTGAAGGTGAAAAAATACTTGGTTGATAGTTACATCTACACAATAAAGTGACCCCGTTATAGCCCAGATGAACGCCATTTGGATTTGGTGCCCACTGAAACACCAAAACCAAATGGCGTGGGATGATATTAGCAATGACGTGATTCAAAGTTTGATTCATTTCATGAGCAACAGGTGTGCAGCGGTAATTAAGATAAAATGGCGGTCATACCAAATATTAAATTTATAGTTTAGTGGATAATTTATACATTTTATATTTTGAAATAAGCCTTATTACGAAATTAATATATTATTTTTAAATTTCTTAAAATTAATTAGTTTCAATAAATATGACAATTTTTCTCTATTTTCGCAAATTCGCAAAAATTATTTTACTGGGATCATGAAATTTAAAACCATAACATTTTGAGTAAATACTGAGTTAAATAAAAAGCAAAAATACTACTTGGTGTTAAAACAATTGCGTTTCAGATTGATTTAATTAAAAAAGGTTTGCTGTCCGGATTTTTTTGCACAGTACAGGTATCCCTCGTATAACGCGGTAGTTACGTTTCAGAAAAATTTCGCGTTCATAGATTTTATATAAATTTGTAGTCATAGATTTCATATAAATTTGAGAGCTACGTTCCAATAGGTATTTTTAAATAAAATACATACTTAATAACAGACGCACTTATATTTCAACTCAAAATTAAAATTCAGACTTTGTTATAAAATAAAAACACAAAATAAATATTATAATATTACAAAATTCAAAAAATTAATATAAACTGAAAAAAATTAAAAGTTTCTTCAAACATAATATTTCGCGAAAAGCGTTTTGGGCGTGCAATAGCTTCGCGTTATTAAAAAGTAGAAATTTCGCGTTACTAAAACAGAATTTTTTTTTAAATCGCGTTATATCGAAAACGCGTTTTATAAGTACCGCGCTAAACGAGGAATACCTGTACTATATATAATAAAGTATAACATATAAAACTTTTAAGCCGACATTACACGTTCAGTTATAATGCCATTAACTACTGATTAAGTTACTGAATCAATACTTCATGTTTATTTTCTTAGATGGTCAATAAATTTCATCAGTCAAAGACACAAGTGTATACATTTTAAAATATGGACAAAGCGTGCGTAACATGTGCATTGGGTTAGCTTTTGCAGTGATTAAAAAACAAACCGTAATTAAAGAATGGCTTAAAAGCCGAGATGTATACTCGCCTATTAATCTTTTCGATAAAATACAGATTAGTGACCAAGATGATTATCGGAACGTAAAACCTCGATATAACGGACCCCGATACATCGGACTTCGGATAAACCGTACACATTTTGGCCATATAGGTACTAGAGCACTATGTCATTCAAAGACATTTGACTGCCGACTTTTTTGTCAAAGCAGCTCTCTTAGCATTCAAAAGTGTTAAGATAAAATATTAAAAACTCCGTTCATCACGAAAAACGTATGGCGAGCCTATTCTTTTTTTGGAACATGAATTTATTTATTAGTGACCTTAATCTGAAGTTAAGCTGCATGAAGTTACACTAAAAATATACTTAAATGTGCGTATTCTTCAGAGTGAAAATGTATTTTTATATAATAGACCGGGAGCCGTAGAGTTATAAAAATGAACGACATGGTACACGGTTCCTAAATGCACGATTCAAAGGATAATAACATTTCGAACTGAAACGTAAAAATGAAACACAAGTTTTTGATGACGATGTCCTTCAAATTGACGCTCAAAGTGGTAAGTGTCGTTGTTAAAAAAAACGACAAGATACACGAGTAGTTATTTGACTAACATAATGTAGATCTCACATTATGAAAAAAAATCATTCAAGCGTCGAACAGTTTTTGGTGACCTTCAGTCAGAAAATGAGATTTGAAACTGGTGTTGTCGTTGTTAAAAAACAACGATAAGGTACACGGCAGATTCATAAATCATTTGTAAGGTTCTAATGTGAGCTTTCCAAATATATACGTTGTTTTTATATAGGCGATGACAAAGCTGGTCAATTTCACCAAAATTAGACAAAAAATGTTGTTTTTTACATACATATATACTCGTAATTATTAAGTATCGTTATTTCAATTTCCCTGTTAGCAATTTATAATATAATATAATTTGCATTTTTAATTTTTGCAAGTCCTCATTATTTTTCTTAACCATGTTCGGACGTAAATCTTTAGAAACATCGTCATATTAAGATGTAAACTGTTTAAAAAAGTTGAGCACAATGAAATCCTTAAATAATAACTTTTTGACCATGGTTGTCTTACCCAGATGGCAAGAATTCACAAATACAGGGGGTCTATTATGAAATATATCCGACTCGGATTTACCCGTTAACGGAAAAATCCGATTCGATTGAAGAAAATAAATTCTTAAAATTGCGATAACTTTATGCTTAATATTATGAAACGTTAAAATGCGATCAATCGAAAAGAAAATACGTCAACTAAATAGCAGTCGGATTTTGTCTTGTGCACTCGGAAAAAATCCGATTCGATTTTGCTTTTTAGTTTCATAATAGCACGGATATATCGGTTAACGGAAAATCCGACTCGGATTTATTTCATAATAGCCCCCCTGATATACCTGTAAGCTGCTGTTTTAAGCTGCTTCTGTATTAATAGTTTGTTCCAATGTTAAATCTGTTGGTAATTTTGAAAAAATTTTCTTCGTTCGATTTATGCCAAATCGACGATTTCTAAAGCTGTTCTCTAAGCCTGGGTGCGTTTGGATTAAGTCAATATTACATAGCCGTTATCGAGCATAATTACAATGGTTAAATGTAAAAAATAATAAAGATATTTTCTCAAGACAAATTAAATAGGCTTCGAAATGTCCCATTCACAACGAGAAAATCCTCGATATAACGAAACCAGTTCAATATAAATATAACAAAATTTAGCTTAACGATCGGTGGTGCCGATGAACTCATCTGAGACCCAGTTGACGTTAAAATCCGTGTGCCGTCCCATCTTCCATGTTAGTACTATTTAGGCTGGCGTGGAGCAATGCAATTTGCAGGTGGTTTCCACGTAAATCGGTCATATAGCCGGAACGTAAAAGTAATATAGTGGGAAGTCACAATGGGCCAATATAGCCTGAGTGACAGAAAACACTACAACAAAAATAATGTTCTCTAGCTAATGTCTGTTATTTATGCACAAAATTTTTTTCTAATATCTGTGAAAGCTCTTTAGAAACCTTGGGAGATTCTTTAAATGCTTCTAATATATGACTTAGAGGCCCTTACAGCGTCTCAACTAAGACCTTACGAACCCACTTTAACGGTTGGTGCGCATTGTAGGTGGTCGGCCTAACGAATGATTTGACATACAACCGCATTGTATGTCATCCGGTGCATGTTAATTTTGGGTCAACGGCGAAAATCGAAATCGAGCGCGGCGTGAAACTCTCTTAACCATTAAGCCAACCGGTGAATATAAATTCTTCTAATGATTCTAATTCATATTTTATTAATAAAGAATCGATTACCACTGCTTTTTTTCTAAAAACTCCTCAAAGTGTAACATTTGAAATGCTGTTCCCAAAAGCAAATTAGGTCGTTTGCATCTATAGTAAAAATGAAAATAAATAAAATAGAAAAGTTATCTTTATTATGAATAGCTACGAGTACTTATTTTAATGTGTTCCTGTAATAAAGGTATAAGTTGAACCTGAAGCTAGAATTCCACTTTCTTGGAGGATTTATTCACCATCGGAACCATCTAAGTATTTACCAATTACCTTGAAGTATAAATATGTTATCGTAAATGAGCGATTCATTTTCTTGTATTTCCAATGCGATTTCTGCTATAGCCAAATCATATGTTAGTCATATACGTTTGATGGCATTTTTCCATTATTTCCAATGATCTCCTCATAGTTTTGGCTACTGTTGAAGCAAAAGTTTAGGAGAATTAATTATTTGTGGCAGATACCAAACACCTTGTTTTTTGTTCAGCAAAAATGCTCCACTTTTTTAACAGTTTACATCTTATTACCTATGACGATGCTTTTAAAGATTTACGTCCAAACATGGTTAAGAAAAATAATGAGGACTTGCAAAAATTAAAAATGCAAATTATATTATAAATTGCTAACACGGAAATTGAAATAACGATACTTAATAATTACGAGTATATATGTAAAAAACAACATTTTTTATCTAATTTTGGTGAAATTGACCAGCTTTGTCATCGCCTATATAAAAACAATGTATATATTTGGAAAGCTCACATTAGAACCTTACAAATGATTTATGAATCTGCCGTGTACCTTATCGTTGTTTTTTAACAACGAAAACACCAGTTTCAAATCTCATTTTCTAACTGAAGGTCACCAAAAACTGTTCGACGTTTGAATGATTTTTTTCATAATGTGAGATCTACATTATGTTAGTCAAATAACTACTCGTGTATCTTGTCGTTTTTTTTAACAACGACACTTACCACTTTGAGCGTCAATTTGAAGGACATCGTCATCAAAAACTTGTGTTTCATTTTTACGTTTCAGTTCGAAATGTTATTGTCCTTTGAATCGCGTATAGAGAAACCGTGTACCATGTCGTTCATTTTTCCTACTCTACGGCTCCTGCCCTATAACGGACAAACGGCAAAACGGACTGCCCTCGTTTGAATTAGTCCGGTATATCGAGGTTTTACTGTATTTTTGTATGCACAAAGATTTATATAATAAGCTGTTGGTAATAGTTGCTCCCTATAAAACGACAAGATACAAATATGAGGCAATAGATTTTAGTGAAACAGAGATTAGCACTAAAGCCGAGTTCATACTACAATTTCTTTGTTCATTCAAGCATTCAAACAATTTTTTCGGCTTATCGTAGCAGTCCAAAATGACAATTTTTTTAACAAAAAATTTTGGAGCACTATGATTGGCCGAAAAAAATGTTTGAATGTTTGAATGAACGAAGAAATTGAAGTATGAACTCAGCTTTACATTACGGTTCTTGGCTACTGGAAAAAGCTTTGAGGACCTAAAGTTATGTGTTCTTATATCACCAGCATTTATAAGCCAAATTATTATTGAAAGTCAAATGAATCACCTGATGGTACATTCGATAAAATTGTTTCATTTGTGTAATCTGAATTTGAGTACAATAAAATTTCATTAGGATCAGAATCTTGTATATGAGGTGTCACGAGCTGTATGTTCTTCATTTTTCGCACAGAATATTTATTTAGAGTTTCCAATTGTGTCCTAAATAGAACATCGTTTATGGCTTCTCTGCGAATAGTTTTTGTTTGAAAGGCAATGACTTTAGTTTAATACTCTAGACCTTTGGTGTGTCTAGATCCGGGGCGTTTTGTTATAAATAATCGTAAGCTAAGTTCCGTAACTTATTTATTTTGTCATATGATCTTCATTTTTACGTTTGTTTTGTAACCTGCATTTTTACTAACATTTCTATTAGAACACGATGATTCAGATATATTTCTGTCTGTAACATAAAAAAATCATTTCAACTTTAGTTTCCATCAACCTATAAAGAGTGGAAGATAATCGCAAGGTAATTTGGAGAAAAGTGCAACTTAAGGAACACTTGATGGGAAGCACATAGCCATACGGTGACCGAACAACACGGCGTCGTATTAAATTATAGTACATAACGATGTCGTGTTGTTCAGTCTCCGTATGACTATGTGTTTTCCATTCCGTGCTATTTAAACTATGAATCAAATATTTAAACAATGATGGCAAAATTTAATTTAATTTATTTGTAATCTTAATAAATTTAAAACAATTGTTAAAATTACAAGAAGTCAGTTTAAGCTAAAGCCTTGGATGAGCGATTCGTTATTAAAACTGATAAATAATCGAAATCGTTTATCTAAAAAACTATCAAAAAATCGAAATAATGATGTCCTCAAAAAATTTTTGTCAATATACCCATTATGATTTAAAAATCGTGAACATATTATTATTGAAGATGTTGTAAGATATAACATGGTTTTGTCGCGAAACAGAAATCAAAGTTTTTTCTTTTTTCCAATTAGTGAATTAAAAATACTGTCAGCATTAAATGAATTGAAATATTCTAATTCTTGTGGAGTTGATGGGGTCTCAAATTCACTGGTAAAAAATGTTATTTTCAGTATTACCCACATTTTAGAATTTATCTATAATTTATGTTATGAATACTTCTAATAAATTAAAAATTGGCATTGTTAAACCATTATTTTAAAGAACTCACTTATTGATCTTAACAATTATCGACCAATTACTTTACTAAATACATTTTCGAAAATTATTGTTAAAATTATTTTATAAAACAATCATCGACTGTTAAAGCACTTATTTCATTTCTTACTCCAATATATCTTCATTTAAATAACAATCTAAAAGTGTCTGCACTATTTATTGATATTACAAAAGCTTTTGATACAGTCAACCATGCAATATTGTTAGATAAGTTATCACATATAGGTATCAGAGGTTCGGCACTTTCTCTTTTTCAGTCCTATCTTCAAAACCATGTACAAACAGTTTACATTTATAAAATACATAGCGATGAAAAAGTCAATAATGTTGGGGTTTCCCAAGGCTCTGTCTTAGAGCCATTACTTTTGTTCTGATCTATTGTAATTCTATCTTTGATCTTAAACTGTATGGTAGTCTCGTTGCGTTTGCGGATGATATATCAATTCATTAAAATGTGCCATTAAAGATGACATGAGTTTGCTAAAGAAATGGTTTTACGTTCATGATATGGTTCTTAGCTGCAAATCCAAAACTGTGCATTTCAATGTTAGTTGTGTCATCCAGGATCCTAATCCACTATTTTTTCATTCACTGGTTTGCAATGAGTTTAGTTGTACTGCTCTTTGTGTACCTATTGAAAACGTTATACCATTCAAATATTTACGTGCGACCTTGGATTCTCAACTAAATTTTAAAGATCATATAGCCAACTTGAAAATGAAACTTAGGCAAACATTAAGAACGTTTTCTTATTTGAGAAATATATGTAGTTCGAAATTGTTAAGATGTCTCTATTATGCATTGTTTGGTTCGCATCTTCAGTATGGCATTACGTGCACTGAAAAAAAAGTTGAACCTCAATTCTAAAAACCATCTACTTTATTTCATGGAATTGTAATTTTCTTACAGATGAGTCAAATAAATTAGATTTTCATTAAGCTTATGAATATTTTTATATAATTTAAAGAAAACTGAGCATTAAAAATGGCCTAGCTTTTCATAATTAGAATGATTTAAACATTCCTTGAAGTAAGGCTAAAATAAACCGGCTTATTATAATATTAAGGAATTTTCTTTTATTTAAAGTAAACTTTCCATTAATATAAGGTAGGCTTATTGTGAAAACTTTAATGACTATAATTTATTGAGTTAAGGACCAAAATCGTACATTGATTTTATGTTATTAATGACTAAATCCTTTGTTTCGAATTTGTTTAAAAATAAATAACTTATTCATTAAATTAGGGATTTTTAACATAACTTCTATGCATTGTAGTAAAATTTGCTTATTTTAAGGCAGATATTGCAATGATTTGATTTATATTAGGAAAAATACTGCTATGAGAATGAGTTTTTCATCATTTGTGTTGCAACCATCGCTTTATTAAGTGCAATAATCTCCTTCTCAAAAATACAATATAAAGCAAAAAATTTTAATTAAATAAATTGAAGTTATTTTATTATAAAAAATTGAATTGTTTGTAAAAAATAAAAACTAATTTTTTGAAATATAGTTACATTTATATAATTGATTAAAATATGTGAATATATAAAAAAAGTGAGGTTAAGATACTATCAAAACGTGGTCCAGTTAAACAATCTAACTGGAGTAGTGTAAATTGACCAAAGAAACCACAATTTCAATTATTTAAGGTAAATATTTAATAATAAGTGTTTTCGTTTGTATAATGTATACTTTAACAAATTTGTTAAGTGTTTCTGAGTTGATGAAAGATTAACCATATCTATAAGATTCCGTTTCTTTTTTTATAAAATTTTATTTTGGAAAAAAAAGTCCAAGTATCTTTACATGTAATTAAATGTATTTTTCATATATTATTTTAATCGATTTAGAGATGGTATTATCATCGAGTGAAAACAGATCGACACAGGTAACCTGTATAACGAAGATAAGTTAATGAAGCTTATCCAACAAATTGGATATTTCGGCGCAGTAAAAATACAGACTCATCGAAACTAAATAGTATTTTTTATATTTTGAGTATCAATTAAATAAACTTATAAAAATTTTGTAATTTTTCATTTATTTGTTAGCAAGTGGCAACAAAAACACATGAAAAAACAAAAGATGTGGAGTTTGAATAGGATAAAGAATGGTTACAATGTATGGACAATCCATGGAGCAAATTTCAAAATTTATTTAGTGGGAGACGATGAGAGTTATTCGAACCAAATTTTAATGTTAAATATATATTGTTTTAATTTTAAGTTTAATATTAAAATTTAAATTATAAATATAAGATATATATATAAAAAAAAGACATGATGAAAATAAACGTCACACTGATTTTTTTTTGTTTATAATAAACTTTATAAAAAATAAAATTGTTTTTTTTTAATTGAAATTTCTCTATAAAAAAATTTACTAAGCTTGATGTGAATATACCAAGAAAACAACCAATACATCAAAGAAACGAACCAACATGGACATATGAAGAAACATGGAATTAATGTAAACCTGGTCATTTATGCTTGGAAATATTCCTTAAATTAAGTTTTATATGGTTTATAATCGAGGCAAAAGACATTGATATTGAATTGATTCGGCTTTAATCAAATGTCAAATTGCCTAAATTTAAAGAAATGTTTCTTTGAATTTAATAAAATGATCCAAATGTATATGATTTTCGACTTTAAATTCAATGTATCTTATATTTAAAAATGAGTACCATATGCTTAAAATTAAAGCCGCATACTCTTTAAATTATGGTGCTATGTGACTTGATCTTATATCTGTAAATAAACATTAATGTTATATATGCCTTCATTAAATTAAGGGAGAAAAAACGTAGGGTCCAGATCAAGTTAGAAATTCATTAATAATAATGACAAAAACATTAAATTTAGGTTAAATTTTTTTCAGTGTGTTGGGGTGGTATTTACTTGTCAAACATCAAACCCATGGTGACATTTTTTGTATAAAGTCTTATTCAAAATTATATTTAAATAAACTAATTTAATACTCACTTCCAGTCTTGTATCATTTTCTACGATACATGATTGACTTCTTATTGGTTTTTCAGCGCAGTGTCTAAAAACTGTAAAACATAAAAACCTCAAGGCTTTATACATCGTCCACTCCAATGTCAGATCTTTTTGAATGTCCGCTAATTTGAAATTTTGACCATAAACTGTTACACATTTCAAACATCTCTTCATGAACTAATTGCAAACTCCTACGAAAACATTCCTGTCTTGTGTGATCTCGTTATAAGCTTCAAAAATTTGAGCAATGAAGGTTTCTTTATTTGGGATTGCAGAAGAATAAACTTTAGCTTTTAAATGGACTCTAACGGAAAAAATCTAATGGATTTAATTCCAGTGATCTTACCGCCCATGTATGGGTCCTAATCCACTGACTTGGAAACAAATTATTTGAATGTGTCCATCATGCATAAACCACATGGATTGCAGATTAATCAGCGGAACTTGTAATTCATCTCCAAATAAACCACACCAAACATTTTCAAATGAGGATTGCTTGAAGAAATGACGATCTGAAATGTGTATTATGTAAATTTATACATCCCTCTCGGGTGAAAATATTTTTTTTGGAAATCAAAAGTTTTGGGTTTGCTTCTAGATTAGCCATCCACAATTTTTTTTTTCTTGTTATCTTATAACTATCCTGCAAATTCCGATCTGCATCAACAATGACCTTTCCTTTGTGGTCAGGGGGAACGCTAAGAATTTCCACCACAGTATCCACTGGTTGTCGTAAGAGGCGACTAAAATGGTTGGATTGTTAGGCTTCACCCACAGCCGTAAAACTTTTTATTTTATTTGTTTTCTTTTTTTCTTTATAATTTTTATTCGTTATTTACGTTTAATTTATTATTTCGCCCGCGTTAATTTATTTTAATTTTTTAGTTTTGCTTTAATCATTTCAATTTTTATTTTTTGTTGGGACGGTTTTACGCATTTTTGCGCACAAAAATGTTTCTTTTTACAATGAGTAGTAAAATTAAAAAATCCTCGAAAAATGCCTCTTCGGATCGCGGGGCGAGGCATAATCCTCGTAAAGATAATATTGATAGCCTTACCATCCATTTTGCCAATGTCCGTGGACTCGTGACTAATAAAAACTGCGCACATCAACATCTCGAATCACGCAGGCCCGACATATTAGTGCTAACGGAAACAAAAGTATCTCATAACATCTACGAGAACGAATTCTACTTCAAGCGCTACCAGTTCGAACAAGCATTCGAGTTGCAACGTGGAGTGTGCATATTCATTAAAGAGCACATACCGAACGCTCGACATCAGAAGTACGAAATTTTCTCAAAGACCGCTCAAACTATTGTACTTAAAATATCCCTTCCTAATAAAATCCTTTTTTTAATTAGTTTATATAGATCCCCCAACCAAACGGATTCAGAAACCATGAATTTCTTCGAAGTTTTGTCAGACAAATGTGATGACATTCGCAATCAACATCCCTACTGCGAATTAATTATGGTTGGTGACTTTAATGCCCACCATAAAGGTTGGTTGAATCACCAAAATACGAACTGTGCCGGGCGTCAGACGGAGTGGCTTGCTGTTTCGCATGACCTTACGCAGATTGTTAGTGATTCCACATTTGAATGTCAAAATTCTACAAGCAGTCATATTCTGGATCTTGTCTTACAACAATTCCGCATTCCATGGAGCGCGTGTCGAGGCTGGAATTGGAAATTCTGACCACAACCTGATAACAGTAAAAATTTCTGTCACAACACCACCAGAATTTAGACAGCAGCCAAGGCGTCTATGGCATTTTAACGAGGCTGACAATGATGGGTTACGGTCATTTTTTCAACATTTCCCGTGGGAGAGCCATTGTTTTTATAACAATCAAATAGACGACGCCGTTTCCAATTTCACCGAAACCGTTCTACATGGAATGAGTAAATATATCCCATCATCCTTTTCCAATCCCAATCCTAATTTTAAAATTTTTTCAAAAGAAGCCGCCAAAGCAGCCAGACAAAATAAATCTGCTCACAAGAAATATAAGCGCAATGAAATTTCGTTTGACGAATATAAGGCCACACGTAACATCTGTAAAAAAATCTGTGCGAAGGAAGCGAAAAGAGCTGACAACAAGAAAGCCGCTAAGGCTTCCGAGTTGAAAATCTCCGATCGCAACTTTTACCAGATGGTCGCATCGGTTGCTAATATTTCTAAAACATCTATTTCAGCAATGAAATGTGCAGACGGTGCTTTGGTGGTGGATCCATATTTGCAAGCCGACTTACTGGCAAACGTCTTTACTTCGAACTCGACCTTAGTTGTCACCGATGGAGTTACACCTCCGTCAATTCCGTATTGTGGTACCAAAATGGATCCTGTCAACATCTCGGAGGAAATTGTCTTCAGGAACCTGAAGACAATGGACATAAATAAGGCCACTGGACTGACGGAATTCCTGTTCGAATATTGAAGGAGTTTGCCAGTGACTTGGCTCCAATATTAAATTTTTCTCCTTTCTTATAAGCAAGGTAAATACCCGAACGCCTGGAAGAGTGCGATGGTGCAACCGGTTCTTAAACGTGGTTGTGATAAAACTGACCCTTCAAACTACCGGCCAATATCAATTGTGTCAGCCGTGGCTTAAGTTTTTGAGAAATGCATTAACCAACAACTGGTGAATTATCTTGAGATTAATAAAATAATTTCAGATAAACAATATGGCTTCCGTGAAAGCCGCTCCACAACCGATCTTTTGACGTTTGTTACAAACAAATGGAATCTCGCCCTTGAGCACCATGGAGAAGCCTTTGCAATCGCTTTGGATATATCCAAGGCTTTTGACAAGGTTTGGCATGAGAATCTCATTTGTAAACTTGTGGCATACGGCTTAGATTCGATGACCATCAAGTGGATAAAAAGCTTTCTCAAAGACCGAAAGATCAACGTTGTGCTAAATGGGAGATCATCAACGACACACTCCCCAAATGCCGGAGTCCCTCAGGGATCAGTTTTGTCACCAACTTTGTTTTTGTTATACATTAATGACTTGTTGGATAGCACTGTGAACCCTATCCATAGTTTTGCCGATGATGCAACATTGCACTCTTCTATTTCATTCGAGGTCGAGCCTACTCCTTCAGAGTTAAACGGTAAACGGCTGGAAGTTGTCACTTCGCTTAATTCCGATTTAAGTACAATATTTGAGTGGGGAATTAAAAATCAGGTCAAATTTAACGAGAAAAAAACACAAATATGCACGTTCTCACGTAAAAGAAGTCGCAACGAATACCCTTTTGTGGTAAAAGGCCACGTTCTCGTGGGTTGTGACTCAATTCGTCTGCTTAGTGTTCAAATTAGTAACAATTTAAAATGGAATGAACACATTATCGCATTGGCCAAATCAGCTTCACGTAAACTCGGGTTCCTCAATAGATGCAGACGGTTTTTAAATCGCATCAGGTTCTCCAGATATATAAAACCTTTATTAGACCGTGTATAGAATATTGCTGTCAAGTTTGGGGTGGAGCATATGGCACTGCTCTCCAGTTGCTGGATAGAGTTCAGCGGCGTGCCATACGAATAATATTAAACTCCAGACTTACGAAAGATCTAGACAGTCTACAGCACCGCAGAGATGTTGCAGAACTATGCGTGTTCTATAGATTAATAAATGGTAAATGTTCTGCAGAATTAAAGGAGAAAATACCACCATTAGTTACGCCAGGACGGGTAACACGAGGAACGGTCAATGCGCATAGGCTTACGGTGAAGCTGCCGAAACCTCGAACTGAAGGTACAAAGGGCGAATTCATTCATCGAACATCCAGGAAGTGGAATTCGTTATCCGGTTTTCAGTTTCCGTTGGATTATAGAATGCACAAGTTTAAGGCAGCTATCAACCTTTACTTGAAGGACCGCGCGTTGGGTGCAGGAGCTCTGACAGTTACAAGGAGCTAGGACTGTCTAAAAGTCCGCCCTGCACCCAATTAAAGCTAATATAAGAAAAAGAAAAAAAAACAAACGTATTTACAGATGGCAATCTGCGATTAGGGTATCGATCTCGATATATTCGTTGAGCAAGTGTCCGAGCTCCATTAGCTTTTAATTTATTTAGATAAAATAATTTTACAAATATCACACATACTTAGCTTTTCTTAGAATTTCAATTTTAAAAGTTTTGTTTAAATTTGAAATATTTTTTAAGTATATTTTTTAAGTCACCATTTAAGTGAGATGAGCCTTGCGAAAAACAAATGGTTATTTTTCAAGATATTGATTTAATTTTAATTAATGGTACTACGTTTATAGGCGCCTGTTGAAACACCTATAACTGGAAAGGGAGGGCTTCGGAGTAGTAAAAGTAAAGTCATCTTCGCTTTGATCAAAGAATCCAACCGTACCATTCGTGTCAGTGACTTTCGGGACACCCTATATATATATATATATATATATATATATATATATATATATATATATATATATATATATATATATATAATTTTGGCGGGAATCTCAATAAAACACTAGAATGGTGAAAGATATGAATAAGATGGCGGGTAATCAACAAAATGGTTGTACGAATAATATTATTTGTTAATTTTTTTTATATATTATTTTAACAATCAAAAGAAGCGGTGATTATTTTGTTGCCCCATTAATCACCCTGTGATTTATTGAGATAAAAAAAATAATTCAAAGAAAAGTTTATAATACGAGTAGTATATAGAAGAAGAATAAGAAGAATTCAAGGAAGAAGATGAAAAGACAAATAAAATTTGTGTTTTGAGAAAATTTTTTATGTTTATTATATACGAGTATAGTTATCCGTATAGGCTGGAGCATATAGTCGTTACGGTTCTAGCATACGACCAACATTGTCTTATAAACAAGAATACTAAACGAATTTATATTCCAGACTGTAAGAAAAATAAAATTATATATTTTTTGTGTGGGACCAAAATTTTTCATTTTCTAAAATATAATAAAAAAAAAAATTTTTCGAACATGACAAGCGAGACCTGTTTGTGTACATTTTGATTAAATAAACACCGCGCTCGAACAAACATAAGAATAAAAATATTCGGAGATTTGTTATTTTCTTAGTATAATGAAATAAGATTTGGTGTTCGAGGAATATCTAAATATTTGGTTTTTCATTTTACTCCGATTTGAATTTCCCAAAAAAACCGATAAAACATATAAACTAATATATATTCGTCGATATGGAGCAACACACAAAGCAAGCAAGTGTTACGAGTGAATGGTATTTTTAGACTCGTAGCTTATACTAGACAAAAAGAAGTTATTGCTCTGTATGAGTCAAGTGTCTGCCTATATATCGATTTAGCAAATGAATCAGCGAATTGTATATAAAATTTAGTCCATATAAGGACAACTGCAGCTTATTTAATTAAAACTCGAACTAAATTTAATTTTTGTTTTTAAATTTTATTCCAAATACAACATATAAAAATATAATTAATTAATTTTTTATTAAATAACATAGTTTTTTATTTTTAAACTAAATAGAATGACAATATATATATATATATATATATATATATATATATATATATATATATATATATATATATATATATATATATATATATATATATATATATATATATATATATATATATATATATATATATATATAAGTATATATAGTATACAAGTTCTAGATTTATGTATAAATAAAACTTTATAATAAATCCAGACTACATTATATATAGTAAAGCTTTTTAACATATAGTTATGAGTTCATATTACTGCCATTACTCCATTCACCTTCCATGCGCCATACACTAAACAAATAACTTAGTTTCTCGTGTCCTATAAGATTGGCTGTGGTACTGCAACCGGTGCTATTGATTCCCAATGTTGGATTATTTTGACTTGTTCGCTCCTCGAGACTTTGCAGTAACGATAGCTCCTTGTTCGACAGTATTTTGTATAAAAAGTCGATATACCTGTAACGAATTGGAAAACAATTATATATGTGACAGATAAATAACATAAAATTTGTTAAGCTGTCAAATTTGATTTGACCTACATTAACATTTATAATATATCCATATAGATAAAATATATATAACGCACTCATAAATTTCTATAAATACGAGTTGAAATTGAAATCTTATATAAATTCGTGGACCCACGTAAGAAATACATTAAAGTTTTTTTTTAATGTGTGTGTGTTTCTTGATATCTCCGTCTGTGTGTTAATGTTATGATTTTTTTTTATGGAACCCGCAACTAACTCTAAAGTGGTTTTTATTATTTATGACGATAGAAAATGGATTTTTTGTTAATACACGAAATGATTATTAATACTGTGTGTATGTACCTATAGGCGCTTGCGATAAAATATATATAATTGTGAATGGAAATTTATCTGTTGGTAATGAAAAGTGGAAAAATTTTGTTATGAATTATATGTGTGAAGTGAGTGGATTAGATAAGTGGTTTTCAGTTGGATGTGCCACACTAAATATATATTTATTTAGATTAACTTGCATATATACTTGAAACATTTTGATAAGTATATAATGTGTTAAACTATGTGTACATATCTGCCATCTATGGGCCATGCACTCAAACTCATAAACAAGTTCATGATAGAAAGAGGTTAATTTTTGATAGCTTGAAGGTTCTAGACTACAGTATCAGCAACAAACTAGCTTCAGGTTTTTATAATATCGAGGTGTGATAAAATTTTGTTCAGACGTTTTTTGCAGTACTAGATGATATAGGCCTAAATTCAAACTGAGTTCGGGTCTAAATACCGCATTTCAAAACATCATTCAAGCAGATCAAAACATCGACTAGTTCATAAGGACGCGTTTCCAAATGGATTTTTCAAAACGTGTGTTTTTAAAAAGCGATACTTGACAACGCGGTATTGTGAGCAGGTCCATTCAAAAATAAAAGTTTGCAAAAACTTGCAAAAAAAAAAAATTTTATTCGAGTAGTCGATGAGAAAAAAAAATATTTTCGAATTTGAAAATCGAGTTTTCATAGAAGTATAATAGAATGATATCAAGATTAATATCGATTGTTTTAAAGTTTTTTATTTGTTTGCATTTCCGATTCATAGATGACACTAGTGTCATAAGCTGTAATTGTTATATCGATTTATACGACCAAATTAACAAATATATAAAATAAATTATAATTCGATTATAATGCCAGAACCATCTAAATTGCATCAAATCAGCTCTCAGAATTCTATTGCCGACAGATTCTTTGTTTTGTACAACATTTGATTAAATAGATGTCAGTCAGAATTACTGAACAATATACAAGACAAATCTAAAACATAAGTGGTGCTTAAAAATACAATAACAATTGCAGCTCAATAGGGCAGAAGTTCAATATATGGTGTATTAGTTTAGCAGTGGGGTCCGAATTCTAGATGGCTCTGATAATGCTTTAATGCGAAAGTTTTAGTTAACATTAGAATTTAATTTGGAAGATATTGGTTAGTGTAGGTGATATACTTATATTATAATATAATTTATAACTACATCGAGTTAAAGATATTACAACAGAGAAGTCCTGGAATAATACAAGTGTAAAGTTTTCTACCATTTAGCTATTACTTTTGATGATTGTCGTGGCATAATGAAATAGTGTAAGTAGAATACCTGTATATAATATTTAGACTCCAATTTCTCTAGTGCTATTGTTTGTCACCCAAGTAATTTCTACAGTGAACACTTTTAACCTTCTTAACTTTCGTGTTGCACAGCGAATGCTTACTTGTGAATTATACTTTGTTACGTTTAGCATTTTTATATAATATTTAGCAGGAGTGTTAAATGTTGGCTTGTTTGGGATGATAAACCATATGAAAACGAAATTATATGATACAATTTTCTTCTTGCTTCCTCTGCTTAGTTTGCCTAATCTTTTTGTCTTTTAGTCATGATGGAAACCATAAACTTGATTTTGGAGAATAAATTAGACTTAAATGCTTTAAGAAGTCTATTTAATATAATTTAACTGCGGCGCAAAGGAAGATATTGGTTGTAGTACAATTGGTCATTATCAAACCGCTTTTGAATGGATTTAAATGATTATTACGTTTTCTGGCGTACTCGAAGCTAATCCAATGTAAGCCTAATATGGAAGCCTAGAAATTAAATACTAGAATGACTATTCATATTGCGACTCAGTCGGTCAACTTCGGTCTCGTAAAAAGTAATACGAACAACAGTTTCAACAATAATATCTTCTGGATGCTGCAATCATTATCAGTGAGGTATGTAAAAAAAAACTAAAAAGAGTAAAACTGTTAAGGCCAAATGGATCTTCTCTAATTTAATTAGCAATATTATGTCATGAAGCATCTCTAAAATTTTTATTTCAATCCGATCGAGCAGTGTGTTGTCAAATAATGTGTTTTTTACTCGGTCTGAGTAATTTTAACCGTGTTTTTATATTAGGAAGTAAGCACACTCTTTGTGTTTGCTCGGTTTACATTGATACAAAAGTGAGTGGAATCTAACTTGTATCGACACAGTTTGTTTTACTATGTGCTGATAACACACCGGATAATTAGACACAGTACAACATTTGCTCAGTGTACATTGGGTAAGTCTACTCGCTCGAGTTGAAGTAAAAAATTGACCCAATATCCGTCAACTCATACAACACTCATTCGATGGTGACGATTAATAGCATATTAATAGGTTACGAGAGACAAAATGTCAACTAACATTACGCCAATCTTCAGTTACATCCTGATCGATACTTTCATTTTGTAAAATTACTCAGAAAACCTTTCCCATTCATTATTAAAAGTTTACTAGTGTTATTCAGGCAATAAATAGCTTATAGGCCGTTAACGCACCTCAACTGAGACGTAAAGAACCATTTTAACGTATTGGTGCACATTGTAGATGGTCAGCTCAACGAATGTTATTACACACAATCGTGATCCGGTGCATCTCCATTTTTGGTTAACGACAAGAATTAAACTCGAAACCGCGGCGTGATGAGAAACACTCTTAACCATTAAGCTACAACCGGCGACACCGGTATTAATGAGACAATACCGGTATATTTATATTGGCTGTATAAAAATTTTATTTTGCTGAATATTGGATATCCTAATTGAATCAGTTTTTCGCCCTTTTAGACCTTTAAAATGATATTACATATATGCCCAATGGAAGCAATGATGGTTCTTGGAAAGATTAAATAAAAATAACTGTCTAATCTAAACAAGAGATCACTATATAGAAAATAATACCAGAGGGAAGAACCAAACGTTAATTCATTCTCGTTTCTTGCGAATTCAAAGCCGGTTCAATCAAACAATTTCGGATTCTGACAATAATTTTGATAGACGTTATTAAAACCTTAGTTTTCGAATACACTGAATATGTACAAAGTGGAATGTGGTTCAAATTGTGAAAGTATTATTGAGCTTTTAGACGCTCATTCGCAGTAGCAGGGTTTTAAAAAAACTTCTTCTAATTTAACATAAGCTTTCGATATCTTATGGACTGTGTTGCTAAATCAAGTCTCCATACACTATTTTGAAACAAAAAGGTCGCATAATAACGCAGAACCATCAGATTTTTTTGCTTTAGTAAAAGATAAACCTCTATTGTCTAAGGACGTGACCTATTTCTGAAATCCATGTAATAATTCTGACGTTTAAATACCGGTTAAACTTTTTATCATCCTGTTAGTGATATAGTGTACCAATTGCCAACTAAGACGAAACTACTTATAATTTTATCTCCGTCGAATCAAACTTAATTATTTTTATGACGGAATTCTGAATGTTTCACCCAGTTTGGTTATCTGTCAAAATTGTTATGCCAAAATTATTTCGGGATTCGAACAGCAAATGAACTTATAAATATGGAAGAGAAAATAAGTTACACGTTTTAAATTATTTCAGAATTCGAATAGGCCATTTAGCATATAGATAAGTTTGACGTTTTGTGGTCAGTGGCCAGTTAATTGCTTAACACATAGTCAAATATTATTACTAAATAGGGCCAAATGGGAATTTGCCATTGACTGTGTGGTTCTTCAGTATATGAAAAGATGACAACAGTTCATATATCGATAGACGCACCAATCAAACTGATTAAATCACGAAGCGGGATTCTAGAATTTGAAACTTCAAAATTCTGTGAAGATTTAGTTAGAAGTAAACAGCTTCTGGCTGCATGTGTAAGCGGATGAATATGAGTTATTTGTAAATGAAAGCTGTTATAACTTTAATTCAGCCAAGAACTGTTGTGAACAATCTTCTAATTTCAGAAAGTTAAATCGCATCATTTAAAATGCAAATCTTTTATGAACCCACCAATATGTAAAACAGGCGCTTACCCATAATAACCAAATCCTTTAAATATTATATGCGAATTATTCCCTTCAAATAAGATTAAGGAACTGATTAAAATGTTAAAACCATAATCCTGTTTTAAAAGTCAAGGAAATCCCAACAAAAACAAAAATGAAACTAATTATTAACATATATTGTCAACAGATGTCTATGTCCTGAAAAATGTATCCTTGACGAATTTACAATCCCACACATTTTTTGCAATACACGATCATTGTGTTACAAGAAGGCGCCTCGATATTCGTTCGGCATTTCCACCGGATCATAAAATAATCCTATTTTTTATTGTCCTGTACATCCTTGCTATCAGGATATTCCAATATTTTTTACGATATTTTATTTAATCATTTTACGGTTGGATGTATTGTGGGAATTTTCAATGCTATAATGCGAGGGAGGTATACAATTTTTTTTTTGTTTTTATTATTTATTGGTTTTCCCGAAATGTTAAAAACATGATACATTCGGGAAGAAAACGATCGTCATTTACAAATTTCCGTTACGAAGGGTTTTTCAATCGACTAGCGCCACTCGGATACAAATGCGAAACGATTGATGATATATAGACTTCGTTTTTGTATGTACGAGTGTATGTGCTATCTTCAAAACTGTGTGAAAAATCTCACGAACAAAATTAAAAATTGTTTTAAGATGCTAGAACATCTGCATCCAAGAGAATATTATAAATCGTAATTTTAATAATAACAACCAACAAGACATACAAGAGAGTGAATATATATATAAAATCGAATAACTTCAAGAAAATATATAATTCTTAATTGTCTTGTACTGTTGTTGTAAGAAGAATCTTAAAATATCATTAAGATTATAAATTTGTTGTTTTAGTTTTTGGATTTCAATCGACGCGCGGAAAAACGAACAAAAGGGGGAAAATGTGTACTTCTGTGTACATATATAAAATGCGCGCGCGAGATGAATAATTTCAGTTGATCACATGATCATATCATATTATTGATTCAATTTAATGAGATTTTTATGAGATTATAATGTAGAACGTTATTTTTTCGGAAGTTATGTAATTCGTTTTCAAGTGGTGTGGGTGGCTTAAAAGCAATTTTTATCCCATGAGATCATTTGGACGTTGGATTGTGGAAAACTATATGCTATAATCCTTTAGATTAGAATATTGGGAAATTCCATATTTTATATAATTTACAATGTACAATAAATAATATAAGTAGGGAGTGTCGGGTTTTTTTAAAATAACTAATTACAGGTAAACAATATCCCGCCTACATCGAATATAAATAGTACGCATCCCTTTGGAAATTCCAGTTCGAATACGATAATAATATTATTTATGTTTGGGATTTTCCCACCACCAATATATATATTATATAGTTGAAAAACTCACCTCGATGCTAATTTTAACGTTTGTATTTTACTTAATTTATCACTTGGTAATGTTGGAATGATTTTTCGCAACGATGCGAATGCCTCGTTTAAACTCTGAGTCCGTTGTCGTTCGCGTACATTGGCCATAACACGTTGCGATTGCAAATCATCGAAACTAATTTCTTTTGAATTTTTTCGTCGCACTTTGGCCGCTTTTTTAGTACTCGTACTACTATCACTACTATTGTTGCTCGTTGTGCTGTTTGCTTTTTTTGATTTTTTCGCCACCTTCGATTTTTTGCCCTTATAAACGGTTGCAACACAGCTATTATTTGTGTCTAGCTTATCCAATATTGTTGTTGGTGTAATAGTTGTTGGCAGCTCATCATTCGACATGACTAGTTCATCCTCGAGCGTTGCAATCGATTGAGGTGAATATGTTTGATTTAGATGCGGTTGGTCGTAGTAGTGAGGCGAAAATATTTGTTGAACACTCGGCTGCGATGGAATATGATGATGATGATGTGTGGCCAATTGCTGTACTTGCTGATGTGACATATTATTCCAATCGGTTTCATTGTAATAATCCATTTCGTTTGTTGGCCGTATTCGCGATGTGTACACACACGAATCGTTGTAAAATTTAAATAATTTCGAGGGGTGATTATGATGTAGATGATGATCGTATCCATCTGTGTAGGGATCGCCCGTTTCATACATTTCACTATAATCACGTTTTCGCGAAAGCGAATTTAATTCACTTGCATTTTGTGTTATTGTAACACCACCACCAACACCGCCTGTATTAAGTATATCACTTCGCGGTATATTTAAATTACTACCGTCATAAAAGGGTTGATCAATACTATTATTATCATCACTATTATCACTAATATTATTATTATTATTATTATTATTGTTACACATAATTTCTAATTTTGTTGAAATTTGTAATTTTTCAAGTTTTATAAAATTTGGAATGTTATCACAACTATTCGAATGCTCTTTTTTATTACTTATGTCTAGAATTAATTTGGGCGATTTACGATCGGACATTTTGATTAATTTCTATTAAAACACAATTTCTAAACAACAAACATATATAAAAGTTATTTTGTATATAAATCTATAATTAAATTGTTTCAAATTTCACGATCACTTATGCATATCCTAACGATCAAACGATTTAATTAAACCTAACTAAACTCTGAAAATTTTTCTACTCGATCTTGTTTATTGTTTTTATTTTATTCTTGGATGATTTTTCGTGAAAAATGATCTTCTTCGGGATGTTATTTTTGTTTTGTTGGCTGAAATGAGAGAAAATATCGTTTTCTTTAAAATAAAACGAAACAAAAAATTGTTTATTATAATGAAAGACAGATTTATTATTCAATACGATCTTTCAACGTTTCTTTATAATTTTCATCTCGTTTAAGGGTCCATCTCCCTCCATAAAAAACATAATGAAGAAAATCAAGAAGAATACATTTTTTTTTGCCTAAAGACAATATTAAAAAAATGAAATGTAAACTCCGCCTCGTTTCTGATCATCAATAAATAACAATGATGAACATATTATGTGTTATTTGTTTGGTTGAAGATAACACACCAGTTTCTCTTTTGATTGTTTATTTCGAAAAAAAACTTACAAACTAATAATTTATAATAAAATTAAAGACTTTTCGTTCCGAACTTTTATTTCAACTTAATTATGTTTAATGGGCGGAGCTTGTTAATACGCCTGAACGTATACTATACAAATGTTAGTAATATTTTTCTATTTATTCAAAGATGTCACTAATGCTGGAAAGGTTTTAGAACACAAATGGTTTGAACCTTTGATAATTTAGTACAAAATAATATTCCATTTAAAAGAATTTTATGTGTTTTTATTCGATGGTTTCAAGCATGAAGTAACAAACTTTTTATCACATTCTTTATATAGATTTACATAGCTGACAAGTCTCAAAGAATAAAGAAGACAGTCTAATCAATAGCTAATCAATCTTGAGGCTTTGAGTGTTACCGCCAAACCGCCAAAAAGCCCGATCATGGTATCCGTGAAAAAGAGGTTTATCAATCTACAAGATACCTCCTCACCGATTTCGAAGTTGTTTAGATGATGAATTATCGATAATGGGTAAGCTAAATTTTTAAACTCCATCCGAATCCATAGATGTAGTTTTTTAAGGTCATGGAAAACTTTGATAAGAACAAGACTCATGTAAATCAACCAACTAGAAGATTTAAGATGTGAGACTTTCAAATTTCTACATGTTTCGATCTTAATCAAGTAAAAGTGACCAATAGCATATGTCGTTATAAAATGAATCACTGGGTAACAGTAAAATGTGTTCTCAGATATACACAGGGAAAAGCTGATCCAAAACGGGAGTTTAACTTGTTATGATTTATCAATTCTGCAGAAAATAACAGGCTGTAGTTTTGTCGAAATCATCATCTAAGTATTTATTGGGCTTAATTTATTGTCAATAACCAATATAAAATCTTTAAAAATAATTTTAGGATTAAGAGCCTTGTCGTGAATTAAACTGGTAGAATGGAAAGTATGGAAACTAAGTATGGAACAATGTTTGGTTAAATTTAACGAAAGGTGTAGAATACGCGCCAAATAGAGAACTAGAAGACCTTTAACACTATACGTTGTGTGGTGAGTTTTTGAATGTTAGTACATATGCCGAACGTGAAACGCAAGTAGTGTTTCTCACTGAATTGATGACTATTGTTAAACAAATGCGGACGTTTGTTAAACTGGCTACCACTTCACATATAACTGGAAAAATGTAGCTTTAACTTAATTTTACCATTGTTTTTAGTGATCACCTCTGTGAGGAGGTTATGCCAAAATAAGAAGCTATTTATAAGCTCACCGCAAATGTCAGCTGTATCCTATTCACTCTATACTCAATTTCCTTTAAAATTAAATTTGGTTTCCGACCTCGAAGGCCACTACGTCGGAACATATCGGTCTTCCATAATAAAATACTATAGCAGTGACTATTGCAAAGCTACATTGGAAATTTTCGTAAAAGTTAGAGTGAAAGTATAGAAGAATATAAGAGAAACATAGACTCCGGATGTATGATGAAACCTAAACCTAAAAATTGTCAAGGTTAAAATTTAAAAATGAAGAAACGAACCAGGTGGGTTTAAACCAGGAACGAGTTGCACTGACTACATCAATTCAATTCCATTCAGTGGAAGAAATTCACTACTCTACCTTTTCTTCGTCGATTTCGAACTCGCATTTGATATGATAAATATATAAACGCAATGTGGCAGACACTTTGTGAAATGGGCATATCCAAAATAAATCCAACTTGTACAAGAAATATAAAGACAAACAAAGTGATAAAACTTTAACACTCAAGGAGTGAGGCCAGGATGCATACTCTCACAAATGCTGTATACTATATGCCTGTTCACACATAAATACCTAGATATGTAGCTGAAAATACAACAGCTATCAGATCTAAAATGATTGGTTGGTCGTTTTGCGATTATTTCTTTCTAATGTAAACTTTGGACTATTTTTTTGGTGTTATTTGTCACTCAGGCTCAATTGGCCCATTGTGATATCCCACTTTTTACCTGATGTTCCGGCTATAGGTCCGATTTTACGTTGAAACCATCTGCACATTGCATAGCACCATGCCAGTCTATAGGACTTACATATGGAAGATGGGACGGCACACGGATTCTAAACTCAACAGGGTCTCAGATGAGTTCATTCGCACTACGGATCGCATCGTCCAATCGATCAATGAAGAAAATCTCTTTTCACACCCCAGGCCTATCGGGATTCGAACCCGATACCTTCCACTCCAAGCTGCAGTTTTTTAACCACAGCGCAACCTGGACAGTTACTTTGGACTTTACATTTCTCAAAGGAAAAAGTATAAATGTATGATATCAAATGATCTATAGGTGGCAATTTCACTGGTCCGAAACGTGAAATTTACTGTTTACCAAATGCAGTCGAGATCACGGGCTTCAATTTTAGGTTATTTTGTCTAGATGTAATGCTACCTCTTCGGATTGCTCTTGAACTAATACGGTAATTTTGCTTATTATCGTAGCCGTTAAGCTAGAGATGGGCCTTGTCGCCGAACAAATTTTTGCTCAGATATAGAGGATATTTTTCAAGATATTTCCCAAGGACTAAAACCGTGGCGATTTCGAAGATTGGCTGGATTCAATTCTTGCACGAGTTCAATTTTGTATGGGTTTAATATCCTTACGTAAGTTGCTGCATACGACAAGCCAAGCTGTTAGAACGGTGCCGAATCGATTTATTATGCTGGATGTGGTCTATTTGGTAGCGTATCATCCAATAATGAAAATTGTGTTTTATTGATTTTGTGCGTTCGGTTGGCAGATTATGTGGGCCACAAGTTGCTCTAAGCACATGAAACACATTCCTCGTAAAACGCTGATTTTCGTCATAAAGCTGAATAATTAATTCAGACGTTTTTTTGTCGGTTTCTACAGGCTATTGTTGGCCCGTACCGTGTTAACAATCTGATTCCATCGGTTTCGATCAAGAGCCAGCTCTTGATACTGTTGCAAGCAACTAGAAGATGCCAGATCACTCTCTACGCCATGGAGCTATGGTCGTCGACAGCGATCCGTATTTGCATGGTATTTGTATTTCAGAAGTGGACGTAGAGGATATATTCCCGATGTTTGGCATAAGATATTGTCTTGATGTGTTTCTTTTCTATGAAGGATGTATTCCAAAATGAGATTAAAAAGTACAGGGGACAGCGCATCTTCATGTCGAACACTAAAAGGGACTGCGTTACTATCATATCACAGATGTACATATTTTTTTTTGGTATTCCTAAATATTCAAGCGCATACCATAGCCTATCTTGATTGATTCAGTCAAAGGCTTGCTTGAAATCTATAAGAAATACCTGGTGTACATCGCGAGACGTTTCGTAGTACTTGCAAATAATCATTCGTATCGAAAAAACTTGATCAGTGACTGACCAATTTGAATGAAATTTCCCTTGGTAATCTAGTCACCGATAATTTCCTCCGCCAAAGGAGTAATTCTTTCCAAGATAATCTATGACAGTAACTTGTATGCTGTGTAAAGTTGAGCTATACCGCGATAATTTTCAGCATTCGCCGTGACTTGTCCGAAAATTTCCATAGTAGCTTTGCAGTGACCAGACCAAACAATACTGTACAAAAATACCATAACTATCTGACACGACTCACACTCGTTCTATAAAACGAATCGTTTCTTTGTGATATAGATTGGAGACTTTTTCCGTGATATAATTTGAGCGTCCACTGTGCTCCGCATCATTTGTTCATCTCCGAGTTCCAATAATGTTTATCAAGCCATTGTTTGGTTTTCACTGTATTTATTTCACCAAAAGCGGTGCTTTATTAAAACTCGAACTTCACTTTTTTCGAATTTTTTTCAAAAACAAAAGTTGCTTCACACAAAATGCTATAACTCACGAATCAATAGTCAGAATCTGTGAAATTTATACACGTATATATCGTTCGAAGGTTAGTTCTAAATAAAAATCATATGAAAAACTTCTAGTAACGCCATCTATGTGTCATCCTACGGACTTATTGAATGACCCTGTAAAAAAAATAAGTCTACAAACACAACCCTGTGCAATAAAGTTTCCCCTTTAAGTCAATATTAAGGAGAAATAAAAACTTTAGAGTGATAAATTGACGTTTCAACATAACCTCAAAAGTAATTACATATATTATTTTTTATATGAAGTGGTTGAATAGGTAGTGATAAAATTTTTATAATATGGTAAGATATGAATACAATTTAATTGATGATATTGGAAACAATTTTAGCTTGAAATATGTCAAATGCCAAAACCGACAAAAGTGTGTGTGTTTGCACAAGCCTGCTTATTTTCGAAAAAGTCCATATAAAAAAAATTAAAACTTTTCTCACTAACACTACTTAAGGTCTATTTCGAAAAACAGACGCACACCACCAAAGGCTTAGTACCATTTGAGCATTTTTATTCTCTTTTCCATCTTTTCAAAGAGCGATTGTGTCAAAATGACAATATTGAGTCATTTTTGACGTATGAAATGACTCAATAATACTTAGGTGGTTTGTGTTAGTTTATTTTTTCTATATTGTATTCGTAATCGTGTACAATTAGAAGAATGTTCACCAATACCACTAAACGTTGATATTCTTTTACAGCATATGTATGCATAAAGTTTATCTTGTGTAAACACACACTTTTGTCGGTTTTGCAAATAGTATGAAATATTGACTGGTAAAAGCTAGATGGCAGATAAGCTAGGACAATTTCGGTTTATCATACTTTTTATCACTAAATTGATGTTACAGCCTAAAATCAAGATGGCCGATCAACACCAACCTCAATTTTGGATGGTTTCTCGTGATAAGTTTACATTAAATCTCAATTAATTAAATATCCATTATAGATACATACCTTGATACATACCATGCCCGTCTTTATAAATAATATACTCGAACATTCTCCACACCGCCAATTAGTAAAGTAGAAAACCTTTCTTTCTTCCATAATTTATTTTTCGTTTAAAATATAAAAACTCTATAATTTAATAAAAATTTAAATAATGTGTGATATAATCTTTTTGTATATATGTAGTTGTTTTTATAATTTAACTGTACAAAATATATATATATATAATATTAATTCATCATTTATTAATTTAATTAATAAAAAAATAATCATAAATTTACAATTCGGTTTTTATTTTGAATTACTGGCTTACGGTTTACATAATTGTTTTTTTTACAAACAAAAAAAAAAAAATTAAAAATTAAAAACTAAAATCTTAAGTAAATTTTAATTTTATATAATTAATGCCACTTAAATATACGAAAATAAAAAATAGTTGGTTAGTTATAAAATAGAATTATATATTGCTTTAGTTTTTAAATTAATCGATTATTAAATTGAGCAAAATTATCATTATTACTATTGTTATTGTCTTTTTGATCAATCAATTCGATCCGTTGTGATTGTGAAATTTTTTTTTCAATATACGTACGATCACATATATTATGTGCTTAATGATCGAATGACAAACAGTATATATACTCGTATGTGCACGATCATTAATCTTAACCAATAATTGGGTGATTGGATTAAGAATTATTATATAAATTTATAAGATATTCGCACGCTGTGTACGTTGAGAGAAGTTGATCGTGAAATTACTAAATATTACAAAAAAAAAAAAAAAATGATCTAATATGTGATGATCAAAATACGTAATGATAGATAGATGTGGTACAATGATTAATTATATAGATTGTGTTTTGAAATATATGTTGTCTTGTGAGGCTGCGTGCTCACGAAATAGATTACATGAGAAAATTATAGTGATGATAAACTATGTAGAAGTAGAAAATGTATAGTTGATAAACAAATAATATTTTGTTTAACTATATGCAATTAACAAATTGGTTTACCCATAAATCGAACTTCGTACAATTTTTTTTTGTATTATTGATTTTCTATTAATAGGTGAAAAATACGACAGTTGTGGAAATTCGCGGTGTTCGAATTATTGTTGTGGAACTCATTCTTCGTTATTTGTGGTTGTTGCATAAGATTCAGGATGTCAAATATTTTAAGAATGATTATTATGGCTATTGAAGCGCCCTGGTTGTGCAGTGGTTAAAACACTGCGACGTGGAGCAGTAGGTACCGGATGCGAATCCCGATAGGGGCAGGATGCGAAAAGAGATCATTAATCTTTTGGGCGGTACGATCGGTGCTGCGAATAAACTCATCTGAGACCCAGTTGAGGTTAGAATCCGTGTGCGGTCCCATCTTCCATGTCAGTACTATAGATTGGCATGGATCTATGCAATGTGCATGGTTCCTATCGACATATACCACTACAACATAAATAAAATTATGGCTCTTGCCATAATTTTTTTTTATGTTTTTATATTGTAATCGCTGGGCTGACAACCCACATCCGTAAAAAAACATAAATGTTAAAAATGTCAGCAAACAAAAACAAATCGGATACAGCCAAAACAAACCCACATACACTTACAGATTCCTCCGAGGGACACAGCATGCACGCTACTTTTTCTGCCACAAGAACGACAGAGTTCAGAAAATACATCACGAACTAAAATCAGGGTCTGGTTGATACGAGGCATGCAAGATTGAACCGAACCATAAAGTTGATTGTGAATGCCTAAAATTGTCCGACATAATCATTATATAATGGGCATTGATATCTTTGACAATTGTCAACCTATTGTCTTGATTAGAGATGTTCGTGAAATATTAGTTAAACGAAGAGACAATTCAAAATAGAAACAGCCTTTGTGTACAATGTTAAACGTCTAATGATATTTGTGCCGTAATTTACTTGAATAGACTGAATAACAAATATTGGAGCTTCTGCTATTGTTTCATAGGTTATAATCGAAACGTCAAATTTCCGTGTAAGGTGGTCCAAAAATGGAAAAACCTTATTACTCAAAGCAAAGTTTGTTGTTGTGAATAAAAATGCGACGATATCATTATACTTTAGCAAAACGTATTAAATATATAATAGAGGCCGAGAACTCCTAGCACTCAAAAATATCGGCGGTTTAAAGCTCTTAAGTTTATCAATCGATTAGTGTTTTGTTAAGGCACACAGAGGGTCAATACTTTATAAACTATCTCATTTATTTTCATTTAATTGGTTTCCATAAAAATACACAGCAGCAAACAACGACTTTTTATTTTCAGGTTACATTGCGCTATCCGCCACCAGGTGATTAGCGAAAAATTGGCTCACACGATTATTTTGCAATTTGGTTGTAATTTTTTATGTACTATAGAAAGGTTTTGACGTTTTACGTAATATTTTTCTTATGCAACAACAACATTGAGTTTAATCGTAATCATTAGAACTTTAATAGCGACTCCCGACCTTCTTTACATAATGTGCAAGATTTGACGTATTTATCACCAATAAATATTTACATTATTACCTAAATAAATTTTGTTTATACACAATAATTAATAATTATATAAAAGAGTATTTTTATTGTTTGTGGATTTAAATAAATAAATAATTAATAATAAAAGTATAAAACACTGGCCCCGAATTATTATTTTATAATTAATAATTAGTTTTGTTTTTTTATTACTAAAATCTATGTAATATATAATGTATATCGAACAAATAAACAATAAGAAATGGCGTTCATAAAAATAATTATCTTAATTAATTATATATTAAATTATATAAACTATACAAAAAAAAAATATTAAAATTAATAATGCCCATTGAACCCATTTTATTTATGTATTTTATAAATGTATATTATCTATTTAATAATCTATGAGTCTTTTTGAGATTTGAAAGCTTAAAGGCAGCATGGACTCATGTACAATCTAAATTTGGTTTGTATATATAAATGTTATAGAGGTGTGTATTGTGGTCAGTACTGGAATATAGCCTTTACTATCGTGGACAACTGTGATATGAGTCAACTAAAAGCAAAGCGACTACCTTGTCCAATTAAGAAATGCCATCTATAGACTACTATTAATTTACCACTAAAAATGCAGAGTCATCTTTCTGGATAATATTATGCACAATTTACAACAATGTTGTATGTAAGATGAAACAGCAAATTTCATTAAACATTAAAAATGTGATATTGAGTCAAAGCGGAATTTATAAAGATATCCAAATTAAAATGTGAATCAGCAGGAGTGTGGAAAAAAATTATTTAAATCGAATGCAGTCAAAAGCGATCTGGTTGGTTCACACAACGTCAACCGCATCTCATCTTAAGAGAAAGCGGAGAATCAAAATAGGACCTTATGGTAAAATCGAGTGTATCAACAGAGTTATTACGCTAAAAATATTACTGCGTAAACTAAAATTCAAGGACATATAACTAAACTTGATCGTACAGTCAAAAGACCATGTCTACTTCTACTTATATAACCTACGGCTCAATGAATGCTTTTACACACAATCGCTTTGTATGTCGTCCGTAGGATGCCAAGTTTTGATCAACGACGAGAATCGAACTCGAGACCGCGGTGTGATGAAAAACACTCTTCACCATTTAGCTACAACCGGCGACTTGGGCTAAACCAAATATGTACGTAGAGTTGTCTTCTAGAAATGAGAATCAGGATCGCCAAGATTGGGGGTGATTTTTATAAAAATCGAATAAAAGGTGTTCGATATAAAAGCTCTCAAATATCATGAATGTTGAAAATGACTGTACAGCGATCATTGTACAGCGTAATCGAATGCTTGGATTGAGTTTGAACGGAATCAAGCACAACATAGTTTTTCGACCAAAACTTTTGTGGGTTAACTCCTTATTGTTTTTTCTAACAATCGAACAGAAGGTTTTTCGATACAAAAGCTCTCAAACATAATGAATGTGGAAAATTACTGGAGAAATTAAAAGATCAGATCACCTTATTCGAAGAAAGCTTTAAAAGAAGCTTTGAAGGTGTTAGAGGAAAAAGAGAAAAGAAGTCAGGATAGGAAGAAGCAAATATTGAATTTCTGAAACGGACTGAAAACTAGAAACGTCTTTGTTTTCTTTGCTTAAAAGAAATTTAAACCCGATGGTCACTATTATTTTCACTGTATTCGAAAAGTTCTTAGCAAAACACCATAGTCTCGAAGGAAGCGTTACGAACAGAGCTGTTTCATTTTGTGGTCAGGGAGATTTGTCAATTCTCATGGACATATCAGCAAGATAGTGCCCCTATCCATACATCCTATCTAATCAAATCTTGAGTATCGTAGCAAAACGTTTTACCATGACCACCAAGGAGTTTGCTGTCTCGGAAAGTTTATAAAAGTAAATTGGTTATTGAAAATGTTAAACCGATTTTAAAATAATCCCAAAAAAACGTACGTTCCTATTCAAGCAACCTGCAGGTATAATGGCAATACTTCCGCATTAATATGTCTTAAGTTTTGTAAACGATCGCTTTTCACAATCACTACATGATTTATCAGTTTCAGACTCCAGTTTAGGTTCTCTTTATAATCCAGCACATCAGAGTTAAAGTCAAGATAAAATTATAGAGTGTTTAAAACTTTTTATTTTTCCCGATAGATATCTCTATTGCAACATCGATATCGTTTAATATTAGTTTTGCAATATTCGATATTTCAGCACTGACTAATACTGTGTGCCACAGATAACTGTTCAAGCTATAATTGTATAAATTTGAAATATCGAGGCACACGATGTTAGGCTACATTCGCCATATTTGTTAACGTGTTAATGAAATTAAATTTTATAATGCCATCTATGATTTTATATAAGTAATTATACTACTATACCTAGCGCCACCTCTTATAATTATATTAATAAATATAAAAAAATATCACTATTAAATTTAACTAATTTATATAAATATTTCTATGTATAAATAATGCACCTTTAAATTTTTATTATATTTATATATAAAATATTTAAAACTTAACATTTTTTAAACTGGCTCTTATTAACATTTTCTATATTACTGGCATAAAAAATCAGATTTAAAATTAAATAATACAACAAATCATTTCACACGAAGAAAAAACTTTTATCACAATTGTGGTGCCATCCTGGGGCGAGTAGTGAAAATACTCATTTTTTTTTTAATAAATCAAGGTATGCAGTTTCGTGTGTAATAATTGTTTGTATACAATATATATAATGTACATACGTAAAAGTAATTAGTGTCGTCTCATATGAAGTGATAGGTGGTCGGAGCGGCTAAACGATCGTGTACACAATTTGCAGCGAAATGGTCGTAAACCAGTATGCTTTCGATAGTGGCGTGTTAGTTCGTCGGATCGTGCAAAACGCCATATACAACCCTCCCATGTACAAATGTATGGTTTCTCGCCAGTATGTGTACGCTTGTGTGCTTTTAAGTGTGAACTCTTTGTGTAGACTTTATCACATCCGGGTTCGTCACATTTATGGATTTTCCGCTGTTTGATTGCTATTTGATTTTCATGATCACTAGTCGCTTCTAATTTTATATAAATACTATTATTATTATTATTATGTATTTGTTGGTGTGGTGGTAGTTTTAATAAATTACTACTACTACTGCTACTATTATTATTATTATTATTACTAAAATTTAAGTTGGTGGGTTCAAGTTCGTATCTAGGCGATGTTGTATATCTGCAATGAAAAATAATTAATTCAGAAAGTTATTTTCTACTCGTGCAATGTCATATACATTATATTGTAAAATAAATCAATCAGATCAAGTTATATGAACAGGATATTTAATCGATACACACAATCAATTTTGTATCAATGATTTTTATTTTAACTCCCTACCCCATTATCCAATACAACATTAAAAGCGCATTCGAGTATTCAATATATACAGTTGGGTGCAAAAAAATCGCACATCGCTTAATTTTCTACAAAAGTTCAAAAATATTTAGTTTCAATACCTATCTAGTGGTACCTTTTTTTTATTTATACGTGCCATCAAATTTATTTTTGAGGGTAAACATCTGAGGAACAGGTTTTAAAACATGAAATAGGTTTATTAATAAGAAGTATTCCCTCCCTAGGCCAAAATAAGTTCCATTCGATGCTGCATTGATTTCACCAAAGTTTTCACAAAATCTTGAGGTATCAGCTCCCGTTCCTCTCCGATCACCTGTTGCAGCTACTAGAAATTCGTTGGAGCAACATTAAAGTTACGAACCCTTCTTTTCAAATCGTTCGATGGATTGAGGTCCGGGGTTCAATCTGGCCACTCCATAACAAGCACTTCCACCTCTCGAGTCACAAAACGCACATTGCTCGAATACTACCCCAATATAAAGTTAAGAAGTCATTTCTCTTAATCCACAGCAAATATTGCATCGGATGATGAATATTGAATACAAGATCAGTCTTCGCCTCTAGTAATATGCCGATCCACCGCCACACGAAACACGTTTTTCAATTCAACATTGTGCATATTGCTCTCCTTGTCTTCTCATTGGTGCCATATAAACACATTCTACACTCCTCAAATAACAGGACTCTTCTCCACTTTTGTTCTGTACAATTCAATTACTCACAAGCGAACTCACGACGGGCTTGTCAGATGGTTGCGGACTATTTCGGTCCGTTTGCTGGACAGTCAGATTATATTATTGAAGTCGTCTTCTTGCTGTCCATTGACTGACTTCGACTTCACGAACTTCTTGGAGCCGCCGTCCAAGTTGTTATAAGAAAGATATCATCACGCTGTTCTGTACCGTCGTCAGATCCTTGTTGCCGAATGAAGCCACCAGTTACCAGATATCTTTGCCACACTCGGAGGACGAAAAATCAGCTCTAAATTTAGTTGTAGAGCCACTTCACATTGGTGCTGACCCGCATTAATTAGTGCAACCACTTATGCGGCTACCTCTGGTGTGGTGTCCATTTCTATGCTCCGGTTGAAGACGTAATTAATAAAGGACCGTTCAGGCTAAGCGTCGATATGTGAATGATCACAATTCCGAGCGAGATATTTCATAGCATACTAATGTATCGATCTTGTTGAATTATTTTTAGAATTTAATTCAAAAGCCTACTGTATGCATTTGAGAGAAAATCACTTTGTTGGCATAGTAGGCAAAAGGTACCACTGAACTTATGTGATATTTTTGAACTTTTCCGGAAAATTGAGTAATGTGCGATATTTTTGCACCCAAGTGTATCAACATATATGCATTTACACTGCACTATCTAATTCACTACCTTTCAACTTTCAAAACAATTAATTTCATTCAAAGTAGTTTATCGTCGTATAATGGAAAAGTTTATAAAAATAAATTTTCATATTTAAATAATTTATTTTGTTGGGTTTCCGTTTAACAACTAACATTAGGGTAAATAACACGTTGATGATCGTGGGGAAACAATTCGAATGCGTTATATGTCAACATGTTTGTCCGCAACATGATCACACGATAATTCGATTTTTACATAAATTTTTATAAAAAAAATACCAAACCAATTTCCCAACCAACGAACATGTTCGATAGGTTACCTTGAAATTTATTGTAATAAATGGTTTTTACTTATTATTTTTCAATCTTTTATATATTTAAGATGGAAACAAAAACGTTCGAAGATGTTTTGTATTTCTATTAGAAAAAAATTATTATTTTTTTTATAATTATAATAATTTATTTATGTTAATGTTAATTTAATCAAAGTAAATGTATAGTAATGTTTCTATAAACATTGTGCATATACAATGGAAACAGGAACTAGCAGATTGGTGTTTTAATGAATTGCAGTTGTAAATGTAATGCTGATGAATAGTTTTTTTTGTACAGTAGTTTGTACCTATAAGAGTATTTTCTCTCGTGAATAAACGATTTATAAAATAAGTTTAAGCTGGGATCTATACAATATACATGTAGTACTACAAAGAAATGTTGGTAACGAATATTTTATTGGCATTGAAAAACTTGCACCGTGCAATATAACTCTTCCAAGAAAAAAATAGTTACCAACCGATTGGCGCAGTGATAAAAGCTCAATTGGAACGGGAGGTGCCAGGTTCGAATCTAGATAGGAGTAGGGATGCAAAAGGAAACACATCTATGACCCCCTGTTGGAGTGCAAAATTCATGGGCCTACCCACTTCCATGTCTGATTTGGCTTGGGACCTTGAGCTCCAAAATAGTAAAGATTGCAAATATAAAATCAGACAGACAGACCAGAAAAAAATAGTTGTTTGTGAAGAATACTACTGGTATTTGAAACGCGTGAAACTCTACGTGGAAGCAAGAATTGACCCACATAATTTTACAAATTTGGTCTAAAATCCACTGTGGTCTAAACTTAATTTATATGATCGCAGTAAATTGATCAACTCAAGGATGTGCAATACCTATTTCTCGGTAAAGACTCTATCTGATTTATAGATACACTTGCTAAGCTGGTTCCCATTTAAAAAATCGATGTGGACATTATTAATTGCTATATACCATATTCGAGGTCAATGTTGAATCTCTCTTTTAAACATCACAGTGTCTCTCCCGTGATGTAATGATCTGCATTATAGATATGCCAGATGATACCGTGTAAAATTTTGAGCTTAAAAAGTTACGAAAGCTCACTATGGAAAGCCTAAGAATACAGCTAGATTTTTTAGCCTTCTGGTTATGATACAGTTGCTAGTCGCTTAAAAAAAAAAAAAATAATATATATATATATATATATATATGAAATCTAAGATCTGCTCCATCTGTGAGAAGATCAATGGTTTTAAGCTTTAACAAAACATTAGGTAAAAATAACTACAAACGTTAGTACCTTGATGTTTTTCTGTTACCTACAGTCTTTTTGATTAGAGAAGTTAAGAGAACACTCAAAATCACTAATATTTAATCCTTTTTTAAGCTTATATATTGCATTTTGAGCTGTTTCACATTCTAGAAGGTGAATCAGCGTCTGATTATATCTATTCAAAACCGTCCCGCCCTATTAGCTTGTTACTTAACCTTTCTGAAGACTCTAAAAAGCATAATAGATATTTATAAGAGATAATTAGAGTGAGCAAATCATGCGAAACTACCCTACATGATCATGTAACTAGGATAATAATAAAAAAGTGTTTCTAGTGGATACTTATATTGGATATTGAAGTCTTTTTTGATATTATAATACTTCATTCAATGTGAGTTGTAACGAAGGAATTTATTTTGAGATATGAATCTTTCTAATGCCAAGTGGATTGAGTCTATTTTAATAAGACTCGCGTTACTGAGACGTAGCTAGAGGACATATCGGTATCAAAGCAATTTAGGTTGAACTCAAAGAGGTGTGGTTTCACATCTACTTTAGCTGCTTATAAGCCCAAGGATATGCCGACGATTTTGAACGATCTGTTTCAGGTAAACATTTGAGTATGGTAACATTAGCCAATTGAGCCTGAGTGACGGATAATACACACAAAAAATGGTAACATTGGTATATACATTGAGTCGTAATGTGCTATAAATTTAATTGTGAGTACATGTAAAATTAATTTAACTATTGCTACTAGGCGTAGATGTACTAAGACTTTTCTATGTCTGTTCTCTTTTATTACTGGTATTTGAAAACGTGAGGCTCGGTTGCAATGAAAGTTATCCAAATCACTACGTAGAGACAAGAATCGGCCCACAAAATTTTACAATTTTGTTCTAAAATTCAAATACTAGGTTTATATTATCACGGTGAAATTTTTATTAACCCAAGGAACTGCAGTACCTAGTTTTCGGTAAAGACTATGCGATTTGGATTAAAGGCAATTGCTCACCTGGTTCCTATATAAAGAATCGAAGTGGACATTACTAATTGCTATATTTTCGAGAGGTCAATGGTGAATTTCTCTTCTAAACATCATGAGCTGTTTCTCTTGTGACATAATATCCTGCACTATATCACGATATGCTGACCGGTTTATCAAAGCTCTTTTTCCTAAAATATCAATTGATTTATAGAACTTTTATCGGTCAGGTCATTTCATCACTAGACCCGATCCACCACTTTAGTTTTGTGGAGTCAGCTATTGAAAAATTTGCTATTGAAAACCTTTACTGTAGAGAACGATAACCTCTTTCTACTAGAACGTTTTCCTTTGAAATTTCTAGTCGCTCAAAAAGATAAAAAAAAATTCTTTTATATGCACATAAATACTTATAAATAGTTACATTTCTGTGAAGAGATTAATTGTCTGTCTGCTGTCTCTAGACTTAACAAATTATTAGGTAAAAACAATGTTTGTAACTTAAATGTCCTTCTTCTATTTATTTATTTATTTTTGGATTATGTATTTTTGGAACCCAATAGTGACAGAGATTTTAAGAGTCAAAATGCATTATAGTTTCAATATTAACAATTTTGTTTGAATCATAAATTCTAATTTATGATTCAAACAAAATTGTGTCTCTGTCGTTCATTTTATCCTCACAATGAGTGAGTGATAACGTCGCTAATAAGTTTATGTTGCACGAATTATCCAACCAAAATACACGACTAAGTGAAGTTCTTAAACCCGAACAACTTCTTCATTTAAAAGAGAGACGTTCGAACTATTCCGAGTCTTTCTGTTTTACACAACCCCGAAGAATGGAAAAAAATCAACACCAGTAGTAACTGAATTTGAACCCGATTTTTTTAATAGAATATCTTAAGCCGGTATAATTATGTTTCTTGTCTCATTAATCGAAAGATTAGATATGATTAACAATGCAGCAGAAGTCGTTTTATGAGAAAGCGATGAATCTGAAGGAGAAATAATTGTATTCAGTACTTTATCCATGAAGGAACGACTAGCAGTACCAATCAAACGAAAAACTGGAACTATATGATTGTAGACAAAAAGAAAGTGCCATTTAATACAACAAATCTAACCAAAGTTATAAAAAGGGGCACTTATTTTATATGAAGAAAATAAAATACGATAAGATAACCTTGAGCGATATTCAATAAAACCAAAATATGTTGAATCTAAAAGAGCCTTTTCAGCCACGGATCAGATATGCACTTAAATATGCTCGAGCCTATTTTATTGAACAACGTGATATTTTTAAGCCTCAACCTATTCCTATTAAGATTAACCGAGAATTATCGATACATCGGTAATTCTGATAAAAAATTTACCGAAAATCTTTATTGTAAAACCTCGGTAATTTTTGATTTCTCACACAAATCAACCAATTCAGTTTCAAGAACATCCAATTCAAGAAAATGCCGGATGTTTGATGTTAAAAAGAGGCGATTTGACTGGCCATTCATATCTCCAGCTTTGATACCTCCAGACTTATTTTTATGGAATTATTTGAAAAACAAAATATGTATGCCAGCAGGCCTCAGACTATTGACGACGTCAAGGCAAACATTCGTATCAAAATCATCGCTATACCTCCCGAAATACTTTTAAATGTAATGAAAAACGCAGCAAAAAGGACACACTTGGCTTTGGTTAATAAAGGCGGCCATTTAATTGGTGTTGTACTATGAAGTTTGAAGATAATCATCTGGGTCAGAGCGCCCCAGAATTTTTTAAAGTTTTGCCCTATACATAAAAATCAGTTTTCATCACACAATGCAAAAACTGTTGGTGGGGATCCTTCTATAGCTCACAGTGAAAAAACTGATTTTTATGTATGGACCTAAACTTCAAAAAATTCTGGAGGTCCTCTGACCCAGACGATTATCCTCAAACTTCATATTCGGATGAATTATAACCTAAGCTATTAGGAAATCATAATGGAATATTGGTTACTTGGGGGTCCTTTCATAGCTCACAGTGAAAAAAATGATTCTAATGTATGAGGATAGACTTTAAAAAATTCTGGAGGTGCTCTGACCCAGACGTTTATCCTCAAACTTCATATTTGGATGTATTATAACCTAAGCTATCAGAAAATCATAATGGCATATTCGTTACTTGGGGTTCATTTATTATAGCTCACAGTAAATTAAAATAACTACATATTATAATATTTGTATCTATAGTTAACACAATATATATTAAATTTGTATGAAAAAAATTTACAGATTTTATGTGAAACCTTAAATATATATTTTTGAATATTATATAAATATTCACGGACAAATTCTGCTGATTTTGAAAAATGACAGTAGAAAAAAATCTCTTTAGCGATTAAAGTGCCTCTGGTGGTGAGTAGAAAAAATATTAAAGGACCGCTAACTTCTACATATATAGAATTTCTACCTGTTCATTTTTTTGGCTGTGACATTATCAGTTGTGATCGTGTTCACGATCGGAACAACGGTTTTGCTGAATTGGCCGGTTGAAGAAATCGATCAATTAACAGAGTTCTCTTTTAGTTAACAGAGTTACTACCGGTTCAAAGAACAAGTATGTGGTTACCTGTTCATTGTGATATTGCAGGTAATGAGATTGATTATTGTTTAGCTTACATTTTTTAAGGCAACAGTGCGTATCTGATAATTCAAATAGAATACTCAGTTAACTATAACTTTCGATTGTGAATACTGGTCACATACGGCAGACATGTAATTTGACTAGTATAGCTACTGTTTTAAGGCTAAAACTCAGATCTATTCCGCGTGAAATTTCTATACGATTTTACCAAAGTGAACTCAGAAATGAAAAATTTCATTTCTGTTTCCACTAAGCAGTACTCAGTTCATTAGCGCAAAAACTATTGTTATCTCAATGCACCAAAGATGGCGCGCATAAACTCTACAAATTTGTTTCACGCGAAAATAATGATTCGAACCATTTTTTTCACGTGAAATTTGAACATTTGAACTGTTTGAGCATTTGAACTGTATTTCACGTGAAAATAAATAAATTTTTGGAGACCGCGGTCAAATTTCATTTCACTTTGAACTGAGTACTAGCCTTTAGTCTTGCGACTAAACATAAGTAAACACGTCCTACGTGAAATCGAAAGCAGGGTGTTCAGCGAATAGTCGGTATAAAAAGTGGATGACTCTGTTTGTGAAGCATTTAGAGCTTTGTCAGTGAAGCATGTATAGCGCAAAAAGTCATGTAGAGATCGAGATTTTCACTTATACAAAGATTATACGATGTACTCAAGTGTTTATACGCTTTTAGCAAACAATTAGAGTATTTTAGAAACACACATGCCCCTTCCAGCTATGAATAGTTTACGCTACAACTTCATGTCGCGTCTCATTTTTATATATTATAATATTAAAATATTTTGGAGTTGCTAAACTGCGGATGTAACACGATCAATGTGACTTGTCTCCAAATTAACAGAATTAAACGCCCGAAAGGAGTCTTCGATTATAACGTGTAAGAAAACTACAGGAGGAGAATAAAGAGTAAATGTTCTCCCATAAAGTTGTTGATGAGCTAAAGAATTGTTCAAAAGCTCATCTACAATTGAATGCTTATCTCCTAAGATTATCTTTACTGACGTAATGATCAAGTACAATTGTAGATATTGATTTGATTTATGGTTATACAAAGTCACAATTCTAAATTGAAAAAATAAAAGTATTTATTCCTAAGCTTGAAATAAATTCCCACAACATGTTGAGAACATTCACAATTGCACAAAATGGAAAGAGCTACCAAACCATTAATATAGCAAAGCACAACACAATGATTATATTCACATTGAAATTAATTAAACACACGATTTTATCCCTTCAAAATAAAGGAATATTAAATTTCAATTAAGCAATAAAATTATCATCTTATAACCACAATCGTGACAACAATGACTTAAAGTTAATAACACAAAAAAAAACAAACCAAAATATGAAAGCTCAATGATTGAGAAATATATGTTTGTTACTTACAAGTCTTTTGATTGTCTTAAGCCAACAATTGTTGATATTAATGATGTTGCTGATGGTGTTGGTTGTGGCTGATGCAGTTGCTGTTGTTGCGGATGATGTTGTAGTAGAAGTGGTGGTAGTGATGGTGTTTGATGCGATGGAAAATGTGGTGAAAATTTTATTTCTCTTCTAATTAGATTATTATTGTTGTTGTTGTGATTTAAATTAATATGATTATTGTTATTATTATTACTATTACTATTACTGGTGTTACTACTATTACTATTATTAGAGCTATTATTGCTTATGAAATTACATCGTTGGGATATTGTTGGTATTGTTGATAGTGTTTCAATTGTGCCTCTCAGCAGTGACTTTGTCCGATTTGTGTCTGTAATGAAAAAAAACCAAATCAAAATTAATCGTCACTTGATTATAAACAATAATAATTATATATGTATGTAAAGGGTTTTCCAATAAGAGGTTTCATTTTAATATTTAAAAAAAACGAGTAGTTTTTAAGACAAATCAATGAATGTTTATTACTCCATAACCTTTTACGATAACATCACGAGTTCCATCTTTAAGGTCTTGAATCGACTGTGGATCATTGGCATAAACCTTATATTTTAGGTGGCCCCAAAATAAAAAGTCTTAAATAACAAGATCACATTGATCAATTGTGATCACCTCTCCGAGAAATAACACGGTCAGGAAACGTTTCTTGCAAAATTGCGATTGTTTTGTTGCTTGTGTGGCACGGAGCACCGTCTTGCTAAAAAAAACCGTCGTCCACATAAATATTTTCTAATTCCGGCCATAAAAATTCATAAATCATAGCTCCATAGCGCAATCCATTCACCATAACAGTTGCCTACTGCCAGCCCAAAAAGTTTTTATACAATCATTCTTGGATTTTCTAAGCCCCAAATACGACAATTTGCTTATAAACGTAACCCCCGAAGCGAAAATGGGTCTCATCACGTTTTTTACAGCCTATGGTTTTTACTCTTAAATGTTGCCTATGAATTACCCAGCTTGATTCAGAGGATCCCGTTTTTTAGTCGCCTACATCTAAGCATTTTTAATAGTTCCCTGGCTAATTCGTCAGGATAACAATCTAGTTTTAACTGGCTCTACTGATGAACTGTATCGGTTCCAGTTTCGATGAGTAAATTACGACGTATGCATTGCGTACATACCAGAGTGCGTTTACCATTATTCAAACTATTCGTGACTGCATTCCAGTGGTGTTATATGTTGGAAGCACACGTGGAGCCAGCTGAATAAAATATGTCCAGATGGGTTTTTGTATCATTTTGTACAGCAAGACCTTACAGTCCAGACTTAACTTCGAGTGATTTCCAGTTAATCAATTACCGATTTGTTAACGTTTAGATTTAATGTGTTTTTCGACGTGAGTCTTCTATCTAAATGTAGTCCAAGATATTTAACACTTTCGTTTTGTTGCAGAATGATTTTATTTAGTCTCACAGGTGGACTGGTGAGCTTATGGAGTGTGATATGCTGATTTATACGCTCATTGGCCTTAATTCTCCATTTTGTTGGCGACTTTTCAATTTTGTCTAATTGTTCTTGTAGAATTCTTGTTGTTTTCGTGGGATTTTGATGGACAGCTAGAGACTTTTTCGCAATAACACAGTTCCCAGTACACTGCTTTGAGGTACTCCTGTATGAATATCATATAAATCTGTGGATGCGGTATTTTATTTGACCAAACAATTTTTTTGTTCAAGGGGTTTTTGTTTTCAGATACGACTCTGTGAACTGGTTCCATGGTTCTGTGTCTTTTCTCTAAATCCAAATTTATGATCCGGAACGAGTTTCCTCTCGTTCAAGTTTTTGTAGGAGCATTTTTTCGAACAGCTTTGAGAAAGTTGGTATAATAAGCTGATTGGGCGATATGAGTTAATTTTTGTTTCATCTTTGCCAGGTTTCGGAATCATTATAATGATAGTGACCTGTTTTCATTTCAGCGTTCGTGTAGCTTTGCATAATGAGAGCTGTAAGTTTCTTGAGATAATGTTGAAGCCCTTCATCATATTCAGATTTTTAGTTGCTGTATTTAACCTTGATTTAAGAATAGGTGACCTGTGGAGTTGACATGGCCTGCGTATTGACCGTTCTGTCATTAGTAGTTGTTGAATATTCGGAGAAAGTTTGCGTTTCTTAAAATTATCAGAGTTAATCGGCCAATCGGTAATCGGCGTAGCGATCTCAGCAGCTTGTTGTAGAATACTATAGTTAGTTGTCGAACCGCTACTTCAATTTCATATTTTGTCTTTCAAACTTTGAGAGACCAATTAGTGTGTTGATCCTCAGGAATCTAGATGGCGCTAGTTTAAGAACTTGCGTGTAAACAGTTTTTAGTACCGGAGAGTGACCAGAAGAAAAATTGTAGTTTCGACCTTTACTAATGTTCTAGGTATATCCTTTGTTATATAAAAGATTCTAGACTTTTTGACCAGTAGGTTAGGTGGCTAGCATAAGTGATCCATTTTTTCATTCTGAATACATTCCCACAGTTGTTTTTCTTTCGTAGAAATTAATCTCGAACCCCATTGCATTTGCTTGGCGTTGTGGTCACCGCCAGCTAGAAGCTTATCTCCTAGAGTTTTGAAGTAATTTGCAAATTGTTTGCTCATAATTGAGTGTCTCGGTGGGCAGTAAACCACAGATATGATGTATTTTCCTGACCACTTTTCTAGACAAATGCTAGTTGCTTGAAAAGTTACACCATGTGATTTTCCGCTAGGATGCTTAGTATCGTAGATGGTGTATCCTGAGATCTTGAGGTAACTCATATTTGTAAAGTGGGTTTCGGAATATTCATTTTTGGTTTTTAATAAGACGTTGCATGAAAGTTTTGAAGCATAAGACCTATTAGTTTCCATCATCTGCATCATCTGCATAAATTTGATCATTGACTCATTGGGAGAAGTTATCATGTTCTAAATACCATGGTAATCTGCATAAAATGACCTCAGTAGTTTTTATCTAGTTCACATTGTTTTGATGCATTTGAAGGACCTAATCAGCGAAGAAACGACGTTTATGGTGATCGATTGGCTTGAGTTCTTGTGTTAACTGAACTTTAAAAGCGTTAAGACCAAAGCCTTTAAGAAAAATACGGTGTAATGTCGTTTGTGGAATGTCTTAATCCAAAGACCCACGAAGAACCTGGGTTTTGTTCACCATTACGAGCTACAGCAACAATATTCTCTGTTGTTCTTGAGCGACAACTTGCTCTATAACAGCTCAAATGTATCGTACCATTTTTAGTAATGGCGTAGTTTTTTCTTGTCAACTGTCAAAAGATGATAGCAGGCTATTCAAAATGAAACCTCTTATTGGACAACACTATAAATACATCTTCGTGGTCAATACCGATCGAAATATAAAATTAATAATTTCAAATTATTCACGCTTCTTGTTCCCATAATAAATACCGGGTACGCGCTTATAATGTTCGACCTTTACAAATCAACCGAATTATTTTAGACGTAGTTTTTTTGGTTTGGTTTCGTTTTGAAAATTCAATCAACTGTGGATTTTCTATATAATTATAAGATCAAAAAAAAATGTGAAAACTAAAATTACCAATGCTACCGCTAATCAAATAAATCCATCCGCCCATTTTACTATTTCTTACACGTCATATTTTGTAAAACTTAAAATGACAAATTTTTTTTTGTATTTCGATTTTGTTGTGAAATATACAGAAGTAATCGAATTAATTTAATTAACTGCTAACTATAAATCTAAAACAATAACCCTATGTGTCGCCGGTGAGTTTATTATATATCTCCCGCGGTTATATCGCAGCTCGCTAGGGTCGAACATGTTTCACATTAGTCTCTTATCTCCATCATCGAATACACACATCATATATCATTAGAGTACACGTACTAATAACATATCGATATATAATGGCGGTTTCTAATTAAATTAACCGATTCGAATGATCGCGCCGTGCCACAATCGAGAGATTAGATCAGTCGATTTTTGTATAGTTATCTGAGATGAACTTCATACATCGATGATAGTGTCAATTAATTATATACATTTTTGGGTTGTAAACCGGATGTCTTGTATAATTATATACACGTAAAATTAAAACGATACACAAGAAAAATTTATAAGGTTAGATTAATATAAGATGTCTGAAAAAAATACATGCTGCGTGTGACACAGACACCAGAGTGCTTTTTAACACATAAATTTCAAAACCGTTTTTTACAAAAGTGCAACGTATACATGTAAACTATAGTAGAATGTGTGTCGTCGCTGAATACTTCATTTGTGCGTCTAGTTTTGCCCGTACGACCACAACGAAAATTAGTAAACCACTTCTGATTGGTTTAAATCGATGGTGAAGAGTCTCCATTATATTTCTCAAGATTTGTTTTGATTTGCGAAATGGTTTTTCCAAACATTTCGAAGCCTAACTGAACCATGTGTTGATTTCAAACGAGCGGGCTCGGGTGGTCCAAAACTGGTAGAAATCTGGTAAAAATCAAGGAGGACAGGGTAATATACAACGCGATTGTGAAGATCTGATAAATCTTGTCAGCAATAGCATATTGGGATCTAATAATCAATCTGAAGAAGTTAAAAGTGACTGAAAAGTTAAAAACCCCGGTTGTCGATGGTGCCCAGTCGGAGGAGTGTCGTCTTGCTGTTGAGCAACGCAATATAGCCCATAATGAAACACGAACTCGGTTTACAATTGCAAGAATTTATAAAGCAGTTCTTGCTAGAAGGACAGCTAAATGAATTTGTAGACAGAAGACGCGCGAATGGTGGAAGAGTATAGGGTTAACTTAAGTGTGCAAAAACTCGGCAAGGAGCACCATCTCGATCAACTGCCATTCGGGACCAGGATGGAAACCTCTGTTTTATCATAAGCTGTATTTGAACACCCTCAAATACAGACCGTAGAGATGATCAGCGACAGTGTTCAGATTCTGAATCAACGAGTCCAACACCAAATATCTTATCTCTGATTTTAGAGACCAAGACGCGAGTGATGAGATTCCTCTGCGTCCACTTCTGAAATCAAAATATTTGTACAGATGTTGATCAGACCCATTGTCATGTATGTATGTGATGACTTCTAACATTAGAGAGAAGAATCATGCGTGTCATATATGGCTCAAAAACGCAATGTTGATGGCTCATATACCGAGTTCTTTTCAATCACGAGATCAGGAATGATATCGTGTATGAAATCATAGGACAGCGAGTACGCTGGCTCGGTCACGTTCTATGAGCTGATCCGAATCGAATGATACAGTGATCTTTGAAGGGGACCTCATGGCATATAGACCAATCTGGCATCTTCTAATTGTTTACAATAGTATGAAGAGCCGACTCGTGATCGAAACCGATGGAGTTAGATTGTTGATACGATACGGATCAATAATGGCCTGTAAAAGCCGTAAAAAAAAGATGGTAATGACACATAATATCTGGGATTTTTGATTGTTTCGCCTTTCGTTGCAACTTCACCAGACTTCTCACTCCACCCTCACATATATATATATATATATATATATATATATATATATATATATATATATATATATATATATATATATATATAGTTGATTGCGTCAACAGAGGGATTATAACGATATAATTCAAATTAATTTACGTGTGTCATTTCACAGTGCAAATTATCTGAATGCCATCATAACATGTATAAGAGACATTGAACGAAGTATAATAATTATGGTAATGATTGTCCAAAATTCTAAGCTCGAAGCTAAAATGATGTTACAAGCGACACCACAGTCGAACCTTTCACCGTACATATAGAGTGCTCATAACCAAAAAACTCTTTCCAAGAAAATTGATAACTTTTACAAATACAAAACCAAAACCTCACATTTTATGATGCAAATTTTGTGTATGTATACGAGTACGATAGCTTAAGGGATATTATAAGAATGATTTATGGCTTTGTGGTTTTGTGCAAAATTTAAATAGAAGGCAATTAAATAATTTGGGTCTTTGACAAAACCGTATGCCATAAGGTTTATTTTTATACATATCTTGTTTAACTATAACACATTATATACTCTCGTACTCGTATATGTACATATATAACACACGGTTAGAAATCTGTTTTGACACGAAACTATCTAATAGTGCAACATTTTTAGCTCAACTATGTGACCTGCATATAAGCTGTTAAATTTTATTTTGTATTCGAATTAAGCAATTTGCACCAAACGAATTTTTATTTTTAGTGCATGTTGCCAAAAATTTTTACAGAGTAAATCTCTTGATGTTAACTGTTCTTCGCGCAGATGAATCTTTAAACAGACCAGTCCTATTCTTTCTACCTGTGTCTTATCCAGGAAGTAATTGAACTTTGATATATGGTGCTGATTCGTTAGTCTGTCAAAAGAGGTTGGCCAACTTTATTTTACCATAAGATTACCAAGTGTAGAATGGGAGAGAATATTTAAGTGCAAGGCAGTCAACGATACTATCAATAATAAATACTAACATTCGCTTATATAACGATCCGTAGAGTCTGAAACATCGCTGATCAGGGATAATGTCTGATCCGGAAATGATGCCTGTATAACGCTGGTCGTGCCTCATTTTGGATTTGTAATTCCATCTCGGCCATTGAATTCTGAAAATCGCCAGGTACTATCCTATTGCATCCGTTGCGTTTAAATTACTTCCTCTTACTATACAAGACTCACGAATTTGATTCTACGTTATTGAGTCGCAATTGGCGTGAGGAAAGATATCATCGGAAATTACTGAATATCACCATCTTCTTGGCGCACTCAACGAAAGAATCATGAATGATATTAGAACAAACCCAGATCCATCGGCTCCTTCAAGGAATTGAGTTGGGCAATATGTAACCATTTCAATGCTTTCTTTGATTACTTTATCGAATAAAATTAAATTGGCAGTTAGCCCAGAAAAAATTAAATAATGTATATAACGGGTGATTTTTTAAGAGCTTGAGAACTTTTTTTAAAAAAAAAACGCATAAAATTTGCAAAATCTCATCGGTTCTTTATTTGAAACGTTAGATTGGTCCATGACATTTACTTTTTGAAGATAATTTCATTTAAATGTTGACCGTGGCTGCGTCTTAGGTGGTCCATTCGGAAAGTCCAATTTTGGGCAACTTTTTCGAGCATTTCGGCCGGAATAGCCCGAATTTCTTCGGAAATGTTGTCTTCCAAAACTGGAATAGTTGCTGGCTTATTTCTGTAGACTTTAGACTTGACGTAGCCCCACAAAAAATAGTCTAAAGGCGTCAAATCGCATGATCTTGGTGGCCAACTTACCGGGCCATTTCTTGAGATGAATTGTTCTCCGAAGTTTTCCCTCAAAATGGCCATAGAATCGCGAGCTGTGTGGCATGTAGCGCCATCTTGTTGAAACCACATGTCAACTAAGTTCAGTTCTTCCATTTTTGGCAACAAAAAGTTTGTAAGCATCGAACGATAGCGATCGCCATTCACCGTAACGTTGCGTCCAACAGCATCTTTGAAAATACGGTCCAATGATTCCACCAGCGTACAAACCACACCAAACAGTGCATTTTTCGGGATGCATGGGCAGTTCTTGAACGGCTTCTGGTTGCTCTTCACTCCAAATGCGGCAATTTTGCTTTTTTACGTAGCCATTCAACCAGAAATGAGCCTCATCGCTGAACAAAATTTGTCGATAAAAAAGCGGATTTTCTGCCAACTTTTCTAGGGCCCATTCACTGAAAATTTAAATGAAATTATCTTCAAAAAGTAAATGTCATGGACCAATCTAACGTTTCAAATAAAGAACCGATGAGATTTTGCAAATTTTATGCGTTTTTTTTTAAAAAAAAGTTCTCAAGCTCTTAAAAAATCACCCGTTACAATACATCATATAAAAATCCGAATACGTATTGGATAAACAAAGAATTTCAGTTAATCATAAAACACTGACTAGTAACTCGACATACAATAAAATTTATTAGATATGTACAAAATGCTTTTAAGAAAGGACTACCATAAAGAAATCTCTAGAGAAAATTATTGGGAAATCGTTCCGTTGCAAATGTCTGAAAATCCACCCTGGGCCAAGTTGTTCATACAAATTTTGAACTTCTCATCAATTATTCACCTGGTTTGACGCAACTAAAAATGTCTTGAATTAGAACAGTTTGGTTTTGACATGGAGCTATCATAAGTAAACTCTAGAGAAAATTATTGGGAAATCGTTCCGTTGCAAGAGTCCGAAAATCCACCCTGGGCAAAGTTGTTCATACAAATTTTGAACTTCTCATCAATTATTCACCTGGTTTTACGAAACTAAAAATGTCTCGGATTAGAGCAGTATGGTTTTGAGATAGAGCTATCATAAGTAAACTCTAGAGAAAATTATTGGGAAATCGTTCCGTTGCAAATGTCCGAAAATCCACCCTGGGCCAAGTTGTTCATACAAATTTTGAACTTCTCATCAATTATTCACCTGGTTTAACGAAACTTAAAATGTCTCGGATTAGAGCAGTATAGTTTTGAGATAGGGCTGCCATAAGTAAACTCTAGAGAAAATTATAGAAAAATCGTTCCGTTGCAAGAGTCCGAAAATCCACCCTGGGCAAAGTTGTTCATACAAATTTTGAACTTCTCATCAATTATTCACCTGGTTTGACGAAACTAAAAATGTCTCGGATTAGAGCAGTATGGTTTTGAGATAGAGCTATCATAAGTAAACTCTAGAGAAAATTATTGGGAAATCGTTCCGTTGCAAATGTCCGAAAATCCACCCTGGGCCAAGTTGTTCATACAAATTTTGAACTTCTCATCAATTATTCACCTGGTTTGACGAAACTAAAAATGTCTCGGATTAGAGCAGTATGGTTTTGAGATAGAGCTATCATAAGTAAACTCTAGAGAAAATTATTGGGAAATCGTTCCGTTGCAAATGTCCGAAAATCCACCCTGGGCCAAGTTGTTCATACAAATTTTGAACTTCTCATCAATTATTCACCTGGTTTAACGAAACTTAAAATGTCTCGGATTAGAGCAGTATAGTTTTGAGATAGGGCTGCCATAAGTAAACTCTAGAGAAAATTATAGAAAAATCGTTCCGTTGCAAGAGTCCGAAAATCCACCCTGGGCAAAGTTGTTCATACAAATTTTGAACTTCTCATCAATTATTCACCTGGTTTGACGAAACTAAAAATGTCTCGGATTAGAGCAGTATGGTTTTGAGATAGAGCTATCATAAGTAAACTCTAGAGAAAATTATTGGGAAATCGTTCCGTTGCAAATGTCCGAAAATCCACCCTGGGCCAAGTTGTTCATACAAATTTTGAACTTCTCATCAATTATTCACCTGGTTTGACGAAACTAAAAATGTCTCGGATTAGAGCAGTATGGTTTTGAGATAGAGCTATCATAAGTAAACTCTAGAGAAAATTATTGGGAAATCGTTCCGTTGCAAATGTCCGAAAATCCACCCTGGGCCAAGTTGTTCATACAAATTTTGAACTTCTCATCAATTATTCACCTGGTTTAACGAAACTTAAAATGTCTCGGATTAGAGCAGTATAGTTTTGAGATAGGGCTGCCATAAGTAAACTCTAGAGAAAATTATAGAAAAATCGTTCCGTTGCAAGAGTCCGAAAATCCACCCTGGGCAAAGATGTTCATACAAATTTTGAACTTCTCATCAATTATTCACCTGGTTTGACGAAACTAAAAATGTCTTGAATTAGAACAGTTTGGTTTTGACATGGAGCTATCATAAGTAAACTCTAGAAAAAATTATTGGGAAATCGTTCCGTTGCAAGAGTCCGAAAATCCACCCTGGGCAAAGTTGTTCATACAAATTTTGAACTTCTCATCAATTATTCACCTGGTTTGACGAAACTAAAAATGTCTCGGATTAGAGCAGTATGGTTTTGAGATAGGGCTATCATAAGTAAACTCTAGAGAAAATTATTGGGAAATCGTTCCGTTGCAAATGTCTGAAAATCCACCCTGGGCCAAGTTGTTCATACAAATTTTGAACTTCTCATCAATTATTCACCTGGTTTGACGCAACTAAAAATGTCTCGGATTAGACCAATATGGTTTTGAGATAGGGCTATCATAAGTAAACTCTAGAGAAAATTATTTGGAAATCGTTTCGTTGCAAGTGTCCGAAAATCCACCCTGGGCTAAGTTGTTCATACAAATTTTGAACTTCTCATCAATTATTCACCTGGTTTGACGAAACTAAAAATGTCTCGGATTAGAGCAGTATGGTTTTGACATAAAGCTATCATAAGTAAACTCTAGAGAAAATTATTGGGAAATCGTTCCGTTGCAAGTGTCCGAAAATCCACCCTGGGCCAAGTTGTTCATACAAATTTTGAACTTCTCATCAATTATTCACCTAGTTTGACGAAACTACAAATGTCTCGGATAAGAGCAGTATGGTTTTGAGATAAAGCTGCCATAAGTAAACTCTAGAGAAAATTATTGGGAAATCGTTCCGTTGCAAGAGTCCGAAAATCCACCCTGGGCCAAGTTGTTCATACAAATTTTGAACTTCTCATCAATTATTCACCTGGTTTGACGAAACTAAAAATGTCTCGGATTAGAGCAGTATGGTTTTGAGATAGAGCTATCATAAGTAAACTCTAGAGAAAATTATTGGGAAATCGTTCCGTTGCAAATGTCCGAAAATCCACGCTGGGCCAAGTTGTTCATACAAATTTTGAACTTCTCATCAATTATTCACCTGGTTTGACGAAACTAAAAATGTCTCGGATTAGAGCAGTATGGTTTTGAGATAGAGCTATCATAAGTAAACTCTAGAGAAAATTATAGGGAAATCGTTCCGTTGCAAGTGTCCGAAAATCCACCCTGGGCCAAGTTGTTCATACAAATTTTGAACTTCTCATCAATTATTCACCTGGTTTGACGAAACTAAAAATGTCTCGGATTAGAGCAGTATGGTTTTGAGATAGGGCTATCATAAGTAAACTCTAGAGAAAATTATTGGGAAATCGTTCCGTTGCAAGTGTCCGAAAATCCACCCTGGGCCAAGTTGTTCATACAAATTTTGAACTTCTCATCAATTATTCACCTGGTTTGACGAAACTAAAAATGTCTCGGATTAGAGCAGTATGGTTTTGAGATAGAGCTATCATAAGTAAACTCTAGAGAAAATTATTGGGAAATCGTTCCGTTGCAAATGTCCGAAAATCCACCCTGGGCCAAGTTGTTCATACAAATTTTGAACTTCTCAACAATTATTCACCTGGTTTGACGAAACTAAAAATGTCTCGGATTAGAGCAGTATGGTTTTGAGATAGAGCTATCATAAGTAAACTCTAGAGAAAATTATAGGGAAATCGTTCCGTTGCAAGTGTCCGAAAATCCACCCTGGGCCAAGTTGTTCATACAAATTTTGAACTTCTCATCAATTATTCACCTGGTTTGACGAAACTAAAAATGTCTCGGATTAGACCAATATGGTTTTGAGATAGGGCTATCATAAGTAAACTCTAGAGAAAATTATTGGGAAATCGTTCCGTTGCAAGTGTCCGAAAATCCACCCTGGGCCAAGTTGTTTATACAAATTTTGAACTTCTCATCAATTATTCACCTGGTTTGACGAAACTAAAAATGTCTCGGATTAGACCAATATGGTTTTGAGATAGAGCTATCATAAGTAAACTCTAGAGAAAATTATTGGGAAATCGTTCCGTTGCAAGTGTCCGAAAATCCACCCTGGGCCAAGTTGTTCATACAAATTTTGAACTTCTCATCAATTATTCACCTGGTTTGACGAAACTAAAAATGTCTCGGATTAGAGCAGTATGGTTTTGAGATAGAGCTATCATAAGTAAACTCTAGAGAAAATTATAGGGAAATCGTTCCGTTGCAAGTGTCCGAAAATCCACCCTGGGCCAAGTTGTTCATACAAATTTTGAACTTCTCATCAATTATTCACCTGGTTTGACGAAACTAAAAATGTCTCGGATTAGAGCAGTATGGTTTTGAGATAGAGCTATCATAAGTAAACTCTAGAGAAAATTATTGGGAAATCGTTCCGTTGCAAGTGTCCGAAAATCCACCCTGGGCCAAGTTGTTCATACAAATTTTGAACTTCTCATCAATTATTCACCTGGTTTGACGAAACTAAAAATGTCTCGGATTAGAGCAGTATGGTTTTGAGATAGGACTGCCATAAGTAAACTCTAGAGAAAATTATTGGGAAATCGTTCCGTTGCAAGTGTCCGAAAATCCACCCTGGGCCAAGTTGTTCATACAAATTTTGAACTTCTCAACAATTATTCACCTGGTTTGACGAAACTAAAAATGTCTCGGATTAGAGCAGTATGGTTTTGAGATAGAGCTATCATAAGTAAACTCTAGAGAAAATTATTGGGAAATCGTTCCGTTGCAAGTGTCCGAAAATCCACGCTGGGCTAAGTTGTTCATACAAATTTTGAACTTCTCAACAATTATTCACCTGGTTTGACGAAACTAAAAATGTCTCGGATTAGACCAATATGGTTTTGAGATAGAGCTATCATAAGTAAACTCTAGAGAAAATTATTGGGAAATCGTTTCGTTGCAAGTGTCCGAAAATCCACCCTGGGCCAAGTTGTTCATACAAATTTTGAACTTCTCAACAATTATTCACCTGGTTTGACGAAACTAAAAATGTCTCGGATTAGAGCAGTATGGTTTTGAGATAGAGCTATCATAAGTAAACTCTAGAGAAAATTATTGGGAAATCGTTCCGTTGCAAGTGTCCGAAAATCCACCCTGGGCTAAGTTGTTCATACAAATTTTGAACTTCTCAACAATTATTCACCTGGTTTGACGAAACTAAAAATGTCTCGGATTAGACCAATATGGTTTTGAGATAGAGCTATCATAAGTAAACTCTAGAGAAAATTATTGGGAAATCGTTCCGTTGCAAGTGTCCGAAAATCCACGCTGGGCTAAGTTGTTCATACAAATTTTGAACTTCTCAACAATTATTCACCTGGTTTGACGAAACTAAAAATGTCTCGGATTAGACCAATATGGTTTTGAGATAGAGCTATCATAAGTAAACTCTAGAGAAAATTATTGGGAAATCGTTTCGTTGCAAGTGTCCGAAAATCCACCCTGGGCTAAGTTGTTCATACAAATTTTGAACTTCTCATCAATTATTCACCTGGTTTGACGCAACTAAAAATGTCTCGGATTAGACTAGTATGGTTTTGAGATAGGGTTATCATAAGTAACCTCTAGAGAAAATTATTGGGAAATCGTTCCGTTGCAAGAGTCCGAAAATCCACCCTGCGGGCAAAGTTGTTCATACAAATTTTGAACTTCTCATCAATTATTATCAACCAGGTGAATAATTGATGAGAAGTTCAAAATTTGTATGAACAACTTGGAACAGGGTGGATTTTCGGACACTTGCAACGGAACGATTTCCCAATTATTTTCTCTAGAGATTTCTTTATGGTAGTCCTATCTTAACAGGATTTTGTACATATCTAATAAATTTTATTGTATGTCTAGTTACTTTTTTTATTTATTTTTTCTGGTTTTTACAGGCCATTATTGGCCCGTACCGTGTCAACAATCTGGCTCCAACAGTTTCGATCACGAGCCAGCTCTTCATACTGTTGTAAGCAGTTGGAAGATGCCAGATCGCTCTCTACGCCGTGGAGCCATCGTCGCTGACAACGACCTCTTCGCCTACCGAAAGGCGGTTCTTCCTTCAAAGATCGCTGTATCATTCGTTTCGGATCAGCACGCAGAACGTGACAGAGCCAGCGTATTCGCTGTCCTTTGATTTCATGCACGATATCAGGAATTTGCATTAAATTCCTGATGTTGTGGTTGAATAGAACTCGGTATGCGCCATCAACGTCGCGTTTTGGGCCATATATCACACGCATGATTCTTCTCTCGAATGGTAGAAGCCATCTTTCGGACTCATCCGTCAAGGTCCAACTCTCACATCCATACAGGACAACGGGTCTGATCAACACTCTGTACAGTTTCAGCTTATCCGCATTTGCAAGATATTTTGATTTTAGCAGTGGACGTAGAGAATACAAAGCCCGATTGCTAGCAGCAAGGTGAACCTTGATACCCTCTCCGACAATATTATCGTGAGTAATGAGAGATCCAAGATACTTGAATCTCATCACTCCTTCAAACGTGTGGTTACCACTACTGAAATCAATTGCGTCTTGGTCTCGAAAACCCGAGATCAGATATTTGGTTTTGGACTCATTGATTTTGAGACCAACGGAAGCTGAACACTGTTCCAGTGGATCAAGTATCTCTTTCACTCCATTGCCATTTAATCCAATCACACAGATATCATCTGCATAAGCAAGAAGTTGATTGGATTGTCGGAATAAGATATTGTCCTGAGGTGTTGCACTTTTACGAAGGATGTATTCCAACATGAGATTAAAAAGTATCGGGGACAGCGCATCTCCTTGTCGAACACCAGAAGTAATTGCAAAAATTCTCGATAGCCTGTTCTCAACTTTAACACAGCATTGTGACTGCGTTACTGTCATTTTACACAGATGTACTTTTTTTTTAGGTATTCCTAAACATTCAAACGCATACTATAGTATCCCTCGGTTGATCGAGTCATAGGCTTGCTTGAAATCTAGGAACACCTGGTGCACATCGCGAGATGTTTCGTAGTACTTGGAAAGAATCATCCGTAGCGAAAAAGCTTCATCAGTGACTGACCGATTTGGACGGAATCCTCCTTGGTAGTCACCGACAATTTCCTCCGCCAGAGGAGTAATTCTTCCCAAGATGATGTATGACAGAAACTTATATGCTTTGCAAAGGAGAGCTATACCGCGATATTTCTCGCATTTCATGCGATCACCCTTCTTGAATATTGGGCATAACGCGGCCACTTTCCATTTGTCAGGCATAACTTCATGTCGCCATACCAATCGAATATGGTCGAAAAGACAGTTCCACAAAGTAAGCCCTCCGAATCTCAAGAGCTCTGAATTAATGCAATCAACCACTGGCGGACGATTTTTCTTTAATCTCTGCATGGCCATTGTGAATTCCTCGTAGAATGGATCCTCAATGAACATCTCCGCGGTCTGTATTTGAGGGTATTCAAATACAGTTTGTGATACATGTGGAACATTAAGTAGATCATAAAAATGTTCACACCATGTATCGAGTACCGCATCGACGTTAACACAGCAGTTTCCATCCTGGTCCCGAATAGCAGTTGACCGAGATCTTAAGGTATGGTGCAATTCGGTGATTCCTTTAAAGAAACCACGCGAATTGTGCTCATTGCTGAGTTGTTGTACTCTTAAGACCTTAGCCTTCCACCATTCGCGCTTTTTCTGTCTACAAATGCATTTAGCTGTCCTCATAGTAAGGACTGCCTTGTTTTTTCTTGCAATTGTAAGCCGAGTCTGCGCTTCATTATAGGCAAAATTCTTTCAAAAGTTCAAAATTAACGAAAAAGCTCGACGCTATCTTAAAATTTTACAATACTTTTTCAGAGCCAAAAAGCAGTAATTTTTAATTCAAAGAAGCGTTAATTTGTATAAAGTTCTGTTCAAGTTTTACCCGAAAAGCTTTGAGCTTTTACCGAATAAAAGTACTATCGCAACTTAAAGGTCTTAGAAAATATACATGCGGGAACTCTAGATGTTAAATTACAGCTTGTGGTTCTAAAATAATTTTTGAAATAGAAATCATTGTTGTTGTCATAAATCGTAGTGACAACAACAACATTTTACATTGACAATTTTTAATTGATAGTTGTTGTTGTCCGACAATTAATTACTTATTGGTTAACTTTTAAATAAGTTAACAGGCAGCAGTGACTGGTTTTGAACCAAAAATTTGACCTGTGTTAATTAAACGTACTTTCAATAAAGCTTTATAAAGTGTATATAAGCTCTCGTTTGTGGTCTGATAGCCTCTGCTTAAAAGAGTTCCCCACTTCGAGGATTGAGCAACAATCACCAGGTATGAACCATGTTCAGAATTAAACATTTGACCTCTGTTCATTAAATTAACTATCAATAAAGCTTTTAATTTATTAGCATAATTTCAAGAGGCATAATCCCTAAAGATGAATTAAAAATTGCAGATGATACAATATATCAACTCTCGACTGGTTTACAGCTAGAAACCAGATTTTGGTATTCCAGCTTATGTTTGGAAAGAAACATAATAAATAATACAAATGATGTTACTATTTAGATACATGTCGCATTCTGCAAAAGATACCGCCGCGATCAGAAATTATTGGCGGCAACATGGCTTAAGATGTAATAGTCCTAAGATTTTGAGTTTTCAATGTGCTACAACATTAAAAATTCCTCGAAAAACTTCCCCGTACCTTAAGTGTACAATATGTTAAGACTTTGAAGTAATTTGAGACGGAAACGCAAGTCAATATCTAGTATAGAAATAATTGGGCGACAGCTGAACTTTAAATTTAAAAAAAAAAATTATACAGACATGCAGTTCTTCGACGTCAAACAACGATTGCCGGGTAGAAAATTTAGTTTATGGGAGATCATATATCAAATAGAGAGTCGTAGAAAGTGCAGAAGGAATTTTTCCCAAACTACTCAACTGATTGACGTCCACAAAGCACAGTTAGACTATTAAAAATCGCACATTCAATGGCACTACTAGACGATAGTTGGCGTGATGTAATAACCCAGGTAGAAAGACTACGAATGGCATCTAGAATTTAAGTTTCTAGATATTACCTGATGAACATTTTACTTTTTTCTGGGATGAGATCCTGAGATAACTTCACACACTTAATTTGTAGCTAGACGCACGAAGCCACCGACACTAATTGAGCACACTGATGGAATCCCAAATGTGTCTCTGTCTCACTATTCTAGTCAGGAAATTGAGATAAAGTCCAAAGAAGTCAAGAACTATTCGTTGGACGAACTATCGATGCATGGGTCTTGGGTATGTTGTGTATACGCTTAATTGAGGCGCGTTATATTACCTTTCCTTGAGTTGGAGTAGAATTTGAACAAAATTTTGACAAAACTTGGAAAATGGAAAATGCAAAGAAAATAAATAGATTTTTATCTTATTGAATTCACAAAATTGGAAAATTTAAGTAACAATTGGAAAATTTAAAGAAAATGAATATTATTAAAATGTTATTGTAAAGTAAATTAATAGTTTTTCATCTTAGTCAATTCTTAGTATCGTTTCGAAATTTAAAAAAAAAATCCGGAGCCCACAGTCTCAACCGGCAACAAACCCGCTCACCAAATCCGAGAGCCTCACACTTTGGAAATGTAAGTATTCCGGATCAAAGCAATATTGAATCACTTTTGCGATGTCGCGCGCACCCTCCCCGAAAGAAAGGAGGCGGTCGATATGACTGTGAGACAGTCATATCGACTGTGAGACAGTCATATCGACTGGCCTCAGGGGGTAGGTGGCGCGACATCGCTAAGTGTTTCAACATTGCTTATCTCTGAAATACTACATAACTTAATGGAGACTTAGTGATACGTGAATATTAACCTGCTAAGACCATAGACTATTTTTACGGTAAACTCTACCAACCGGTTTCATTGTTCCTAACTAGTCACCTATTCAGTTTCGAACCTATGTTGTTTGTCATGTCATGTCGTCTTATCCCACTCTACTATTATTCTACATTTTTTTTTTTTTTTTTTTTTTTTTATTTATTTGGCACCAGCTCCAATGATTAGGAGCCATTTGGCCCGATTTATGTTTACATTTTATTTACATTTTGTTTTGTTTACATTTAATTTTATTATAATTTTAATTTTTATACATTCGTTATTCATACAGCGATCCACTTTCATACTGTAATTTCATTTCTTCTTATAAATTCGTACATCATCTTATACTCATTTTGCCCCATACGTAATAGTTCAGTTAAATTCCTTGCATTCGAGAGGATATCGAACAATTGTCTACTGTCACTAAATTGCGAACAGTTTATTAGTAAGTGTTCGATATCCTCCACAACCGCACAACTTTCACATATATCATTCTCAGTCAAATGACGTTTCTTTAAACACTCCTTCCAATTGCCATGATTCAATCTCACTCTTTCCATAGTTCGTATCATTGTAGTGTCTCCTTTGATCTCCTTAAAGAAAGGTTTCTTCAAAGGAGCACTACACAACTCAAAGTACTTCTTTCCTTTTACCTGACACTTTTCAATATATTCACTCTCCCATTTTCTCCACAGATTCACCTGAAACATACGAAGTACATCTCTTGCATCCATGAAATCATATTCATTTATTTCCTCAAGCATAGCACCTCTTTTTGCAAGCATATCGGCTCTTTCATTACCTTCAATTCGTAGGTGTGATGGTATCCATTGGAGGATAACTTCACTCCCACAAGATTGAAGGTACTCATACAACATTTCTATATACACGCTGCCCTGAGAACCCCCTCCCCGTTTAATTAAATCTAATCCACTTAGGGAGTCGGAGAATAAAACTACTCTCCTTCTCCCTTCATTCATTGCCAACTTGATACCTTCCATTATTGCAATTAACTCAGCGTTCATTATACAGATGCTGTCATTTAATCTAACCATTTTCTCTTTTCTCATTGAAGGAATGAAAATTCCTACACCCACTCGGTCCTCAATTACACTAGCATCTGTATATACTTCCACATGACCAAAATGATTCAATTGCATTCTTCTAAATTCTCTCCTAACCGATAACTCATTCATTAACTCTTTTTTTGTGTCTCCAAATTTCAAGCATACAACAAGATTGCTGGGAGGAATTTTTGGACCCACTGGTCTCATTTTGGAAAATATATTAATATTTTCCAAAATGAGTTTTGTTCTTTGCGTTTTTTGGTAGTCCATCCCTCCCTGCAATCTTGCTATCATTTCCTTAACTAATACATTGCCCTTGGTTAACATTCGCACAGTCTCTCGCACGGTGATCCATTCTCTTTTATAATTAAGAGGTGAATCACCCAATTCAGACCAAAGAGTGTGTATTGGGGTCGAATTGATCGCCCCCAATACCACTCTGCCACATGCATTCTCCACTTTCATTAATTTATCAAACCCAACCTTGGACCCATCACCATATACACTCATGCCATATGCAATTTTGGAAGACACTAGTGACTTTCGTAACATGTCAGTCACTCCAGGGTGAGCTCCCCATTTAGGTTTACTCACCCTTTTGATTACATTCAATCTTTTCTTGCAATTATCGGCTAATTTTTCCATATGCACCTTAAAACTTAAACGCTTGTCGATCCATATTCCCAGATATCTAGTCAGAGTAACATATTCTATACTATCACCATAAACACGCACATCAATTCTTGTCTTCGTTCTAAAAGCCATACAACAACATTTTCTAGGATTCACTCTCAGATTCAGCTCAGTCAATCTATTTGTAACCTGGTTTACACATTCCTGAGCTCGATTCAAGGCCACATCGATATTTTTTCCCTTTCCAATTACGACAAAGTCATCTGCAAATTGCAGGACGACCTTGTCGATCGAATTGTGACGATGAATCGAGCTCGTATACAAATTGAAGAGAGCTGGTGATATTTTACTCCCTTGCGGGAGTCCAATATTCACCTCCCCCTCCATTCTGTAATCTCTTCCATACAATATAATTTTTCGTCCATTCATGAATTCAAACACCCACTTACAAATTTTCCAAGGGAAACCTAGGCTCAAGAGAACCTGAAATAGTTTCCCTGGTACCACATAATCATATGCCCTCTCAATATCCAAAAATACCGCCACACAACTCTTATTTTGCTTTCTTATCTCCCACACAAATCTTTCCACGCATTCATTTGCAGAGTGGTTGCGTTGGAAACCAAAGGTAGTTTCTGGCAATAAACTATTCTCATTCATAAACTTTTCAAGCCTTGCTTTCATCATACCATTCACAATTTTAATAAAAACATTCAACAACGATATTCCCCTATAGTTTATTGCCAGGTTCGGATCACGATCCCTTTTGGGGATCGGAACCACTCTGCATTCCATCCATTTTTCCGGTATTTGAATACTCATCCAAGCCCTATTGAGAGTTCGAAGCAAGGTTTCCTTTGCTTCTACACTCAATAGTTTAATCATCCTGTAACTCACTCTATTTATTCCTGGGGTCGTAGATTTTGAGGATTCCAAAACCCGCAGGAATTCATTCCATTCAAATTCCAGACACATTTCATTTATAGTTTCACTTTCATCTCCAGGTAACATACTTTCATTACTATTATCTAGATTATTCCTAACATCCGTCATCATTTGTAAGAATTGATCTCCTTTTTCTGGATCCTCTAGCACAGTATTTCTTACACTCACCCTTTTACCTCTGACTATATTAAATTTGTTCCATACATCCCTACTGGAGGTCCTATGAGTCATCTCTGACACGTAGTTCCGCCAACTCCTCCGTTTCGCTCTACGAATAGCCTTCTTCAATTTCCCATTAGCATATTCATACATCCGTCTACATTCACGGCAAATACATCTATTAAACACTCTCAAGGCTATTCGTTTCCTTTCATGCCAATATTGGATCTCATTATTCCACCAACCATTTACTCTTGTTTCTTTTACTACCATTTGCGTACTACATGAAACATTCACTCTCTCTATTTCGTGCTCAAGCTGGTTTATATCGATCATTTCATTTGTTATGAGAATTTCATTCATACATTTGACCCATTTCTTGCTGTTAAGCAGTACCTTTTTCTCATGTTTCACATTTGTACCACCTAAACACACATTGATCATGTAATGATCACTTCCTAAATTCTCATCTGATACATTCCAAGTGACTTGGCCAGCCAGTCCGTTAGACACTAAAGTGATGTCTATCGCACTGGCATTGGCCCTAACATTCGCCATCTTTGTTGGCCTCCCATCGTTAAGGATTACGAGATCGGAATCCAAAACCAGGTCAGCCAACAAATTTCCACATGCATCGTTCTTATCACACCCCCAAACACGCGAATGTGCATTCAAATCACCCCCTACAATCACGTCACTTTTTCCATCTACCCATTCAAATAGTTTTCTAATATCTCTCAGAGCTTTATACCTATCAGCCACTTCTCTAATAGGCGCTACATACACGCTAACAAGATACAGATTTCTATCCAGATTTTGAGTTTTAGCCGCGATCGCCTCCATATGCTCAAAATTAGGGAGATCCAATAATTTAAGCGTTATACTGGCTCGTGCCAATATAGCTACTCCTCCAAATCCATCAGCTCTCGGTCTGGACAGAAATCTGTATCCATTTAATCGAAACGTCTTGTTTGCACGCTCCCAAGTTTCACTCACTAGCATTACTTTCAGATCATTATTGGCCAGATAATTCCGAATCATATCGCTCTTGGCATATATGCTTTGAATATTTATCTGACCAATTCTCAAACATTCATCGGATCTTACCATTCGCTCTGCCATTCAGGGGTTTTGGTTTGTTTTAAAACCCCTTCAATCACTCTCATTGTCTTCCTCCATGGCTATCGCCCTCTCCGCTGGGTTAAGGAATCTATAATTCCTTGTTGTTGTGTTTCGTTGTTGCTCTTCAAGTCGATTGTTGATTGTTGTTTTATGTTGTGTTAATGTTGTACTGTTTCTTGTTGGTTCCTTTGTTGTTGTTATTTCTTGTGTTTGTTTATTTAATTCAATTAGGTTCTCGTTCGGTTTGTTGTTTTTAATTTGGTTTTGTTTTATAATTTGAACTGTTTCTTGGTTGTTTTTAATTTCATTTTTATTATTATGATTATTATTATTATTATTGTTTGTATTGTTATTATTGGTATTATTATTAATATTAAAATTCTTTTTATTATTATGATTGTTGTTATTATTATTGTTGCTTTTGGTATTATTTGTTTGGTTCATGTTTTGCATGGTTATTGTTTGGTTGTCTGGATTTTGTTGTAGCACATCACTATAAGATGTTTTCGTTGCTGCTGTCGTATTTGCATTTTGTCTATAATAAATTTCCTTGGCCTTGAAATATGTTACTCTTTCAATTGTTTTAATTGTAACAATAGCCTTTTCCATTTGGAAAGTGGGGCACTTTTGATCATATGTAGTGTGCCCTGTTTTACAATTGGAGCACATAATTGGTTCGCATTTGATATTTTCGTGTCCGTTCGGAATTTGGTTTGCGCATTTTGGACATACTGGCACTCGTGTGCATTTGGCCTTAGTATGTCCGTATCGCTGGCAAGTATGGCACCTCATCGGATTTGGGATGTATTGTCGTACATCTAATCGTAAAAAACCAGCTCTTATATTAAGAGGTAATTCAACTGTGCTAAAGGTGATGATGTGTAATGGTGTATCAATTAGTTCCCCATTTACCTTTCGCTTGATTCGCTCAACTTTAACTACTTTTTGACTTTTGAGTTCATTAGTGATTTCTTCTTCTTTCACACTAATGAGGTCACGGCTATAAACTACACCTTTGCTAGTATTTAAAAATTTGTGTTCTTCTACTTTTATGGGTATTTCGGCTAGTTTAACGGCCTTAAGAAGTTTTTGGAAACCTTCTTCCTTGTTGGTGAGCACCAACAGATCTCCACTCCTTAACCTTTGGGTTTCTTTAATGTAGCAGGTTATCATAGATAACCCCTTTTCTATAAGAAACGGCGATACTCCTTGAAAGCTTCTTTGTGGATCGTCTATTTTCTTTATTACCACATACTTTTCTTCTTCTTTGTTATCGCAGAAGAAATTTCGCCTTCTTTTAAATTTATTCTCGTCTAGTTTGGCGTACCCTCTGGAATCCACGAGGGACGCAAACCGATTTTCCGGCATCCTGCCCGCAGGCAGTAACCGTGCACAAGTGTTGGTTTTTTTTTTGTCGCGACTGTGTTTTTGGTTTTAAATGTCACAATTTAAACCGCGAAAAAATGAAAACACTTTTAATTGTTTTATTGCTTAATTACACAATTTGTATTAATTAATAAAGTTAATAAGCTCGTAACCACTTTATATTACACTGTTCACCAATAAATTTAAGAAAATTTATAAAAATAAACCCAAAATTTGTAAACACTTGAAAAAAAATTTTTTTTTTTGATTTGACAGCGAGTCACTAATACGTCTTTCGTCTACGAATATCGATTTAGGACTGTATTATTCTACATGCAGTTGAATACACAATATTATATTATTTCAAAAGTATACGTTTTAAACGCATATATATATCTTATTACCCATAATGTAAATGGCTTGGTTGGTAGCATGTCGGCTCAATATGCTATGGTTCCTGAGTTCGAACCCCCCAAGTAAACTATTTTATTTTTACAGTTTTTTTCTCATGTTATTGTTATTAACATTTAATTTATTTATTATTTTTTTCGAATTGTTATTAACATTTAATTTATTTATTATTTTTTTCGCTTCGGCATAAAATGTGCTTAAATTAAACTTTGCCATTTAGCTTTTCTTTAAAATGATTAAAACTTATTCTAATAATTTGGTTTATTTAAAATTTTTATTTTTTTATTTTTTTTTTTATTTTTAATTGTTCCTTAGCCACCAGCCACCAGTATTTTTGTTTCTTCTTTTTGAAGTCGATTGGGTTGTCTCTCTTGAACTCTGTATTAAATTTTAGGGATTTTCTGGGTTTGCGAATTTCTCTTCATCAAATCCTTTTTCATTTGTCCCCTTCTCATCACGTGATAGATTAAAGTTTGGTCATCATCTTGTATGTATTTTAATTTGTCAAGTAGTATGAATGATTCCGGCCCTGGAATATTATTTTGTGTTAAATAATATTCCAGGGCCGGAATCATTCATACTACTTGACAAATTAAAATACATACAAGATGATGACCAAACTTTAATCTATCACGTGATGAGAAGGCCAAATGAAAAAGGATTTGATGAAGAGAAATTCGCAAACCCAGAAAATCCCTAAAATTTAATACAGAGTTCAAGAGAGACAACCCAATCGACTTCAAAAAGAAGAAACAAAAATACTGGTGGCTGGTGGCTAAGGAACAATTAAAAATAAAAAAAAAATAAAAATTTTAAATAAACCAAATTATTAGAATAAGTTTTAATCATTTTAAAGAAAAATGGCAAAGTTTAATATTTTAATAGTTCAAAGTTTAATAGTTTAAAGTTATTATGCCGAAGCGAAAAAAATAATAAATAAATTAAATGTTAATAACAATTCGAAAAAAATAATAAATAAATTAAATGTTAATAACAATAACATGAGAAAAAAACTGTAAAAATAAAATAGTTTACTTGGGGGGGTCGAACTCAGGAACCATAGCATATTGAGCCGACATGCTACCAACCAAGCCATTTACATTATAGGTAATAAAATATATATATGCGTTTAAAACGTATACTTTTGAAATAATATAGTATTGTGTATTCAACTTGATTGTGCATGTAGAAACGAGTGGAAGGAATCTGAATGAACTTTTGCGAATGGATAGTAATGTGTATAAGGCTATATATGAGTTTATAAAAGAGTGTGACATAACAGTTTGAAAGGGGATCGATGCGTAAAAGAAGAATAATTGAAACTTTTAAAATCAAATGTATAAATTTAAAACTAAAATGTAATTTAAACTGGGCGATATGGCTCCTTTTATTGGAGTTCAGCCAAATAGCAATTCTGATTAATTTTCAAAATAAAGTTTAAAAAGTTATTAAATGATGATTTCTAACATTTACTTTATCTGAAATCTTATTTTAAGGTTAAATGATTTAAGCTATCGAAATTATAAATTTTCCGATTGGACCTCTATAAGTTTTGTCAAAATTTCGTCAAGATTATATATTTTATAATTTTCAAATTTTCGAAGAAAAAAAAACTGTAAAAATAAAATAGTTTACTTGGGGGGGTTCGAACTCAGGAACCATAGCATATTGAGCCGACATGCTACCAACCAAGCCATTTACATTATGGGTACTAAAATATATATATGCGTTTAAAACGTATACTTTTGAAATAATATAGTATTGTGTATTCAACTTGATTGTGCATGTAGAATAATAGTAGAATGGGATAAGACGACATGAGCGGGTTTGTTGCCGGTTGAGACTGTGGGCTCCGGATTTTTTTAAATTTTGAAACTATAAAATTTTTTCTACTATAAAAGAAAATATAAGATATAAAAGAAAATATAATATTTTTTCTATGTATTTTTTCGAATTGAATAATTGAACTATTAATTTTCTTTACATTTTCTAGAATAAATATATATAATATTTTAATATAATATATTTTCTTTAAGTTTTCCAATTGTAACTTAAATTTTCCAATTTTGTGATTTTACTTAGATTTTTTTTTTTTTTGTTAAATAATTTTTCTTATTTTTATTATTTCATTTTAATTACAATCTAGTCTTAGACGAATAAGCAATTTTATTCAAACTTAAACTACTACATTTTACTGAAATTTAAAGGGTTCATCCATCGATGTACTCCTTATTACATAATATTTGTTATTTAATCGCGCTTTTGTTGTGCGCCAGATACATTTATTTTAATCGATTTTACACTAACTCAAAAGGCTTTATTTTTTTGAGGCTTCTTAATAAATCCGTATTATCCGATAATATCTATGTTGGTCTGCTTAGTACAGGCCCACAGCTGTGTACCGTAAGTCCAGTTGTTGTCAATCTAGAACCCCAGTGAGTATTCTTCGCATTGAAGTCACCACCTATGATGAACCTTTTCCCGAGCCGTTTGAAAAACTCTGAATATTGTTTGTTTTTAATAGAATGTCTTGGTGGACAGTACAATCCTGCCACAACAATAGGAACGTTGTTAGTTTTTATATAAATAACTGTGGCCTGAATTTCTTCTTTTTCATACTTTGCTTCTTCAAAATTTGTTGGATATTTTTTTTAATGCTAATGCTATTTTTTTAACCCTTAAATGTAATGAAGGATTGTTTAGTAAAATGTGTTTCCGAAATAAGACACACATTTATATTCTCAATATCGAGGACTGCTTGTAGCTCGAGCTGATGTCGGAGCAAACCATATGTGACACCTTCAGTTCTTAATTGGCGGCTAAAAGGTTGCCCGTTATTCTGTTCTGTCTGCTTCTCATACCGATTTGCCAGACCATACATTTGAGCTTTATTCATCCTTTGATTTTTAAATTTCTGCATTTCCTTTGCAACACTACATCCTCGATAAATAGCAGGATGACCTTGACCACAGTGTACACACTTTAAATTAACTTGCGGATTGTCGCATTCACCAGTTAGATGGTGTCCAGCACATTTAACACACCTTGGAAGTTTGCCACAATATTTTTGCGTGTGTCCATATGCTTGACAATCTTTTGCACTTCGGAATTAGGTTAGACTTTCTAAGTGGTTGAATTTCCACTTTGCAGCCCAATAAACTAGTGATCTTATAAATTTTAGTTATATTTTCGTCACTGCTGAATGTTAGTACGAACATGTCTAGCTTCTTTTTATTTCTCCAGCTAATTTTGTTCATTACACTGATTATTTTAAATTGTTTTGATGATAATTCCTCTTTAACTCGTTCTGGGTTACATGTATGATGTAAGTTCCTTACCATGACTCTGATGGGCTTTTCTTGTTTATTTTCATACGTGTGAAAGATAAATGCGCCTTCGGTCAGAGTTTTCACTACGTTTTTATATGCATCTCCGCTATTTACATTGATGCTTATTTTATTTTGACTCATCAATTTTGTGATGAATGATTCTTCTGGAACACTCGCCTTAATTATATCGTAGAACGCGTGATAGTTTTTAACATCATCTACTATAATAGGTGGTGGGAGAGGTATTTTTTTTTATCTTTTTTGACATTTGTCTCAACCTTTTGAGGAGGAGTGTTTTGATCCAATGTTTGTGGGTTTTGTGGTGGTGACGGTGTATTATTACAGCTGCTGCACCAATATTATTGGAAATATATGAAATTGGAAATATTCCATATTAGTATTTTCAAATGCGAAATTAAATGTTTTTTGAGGAGATTTAGTAACCCTTCCTCGTCTTTCGAACGGTCTGCTTATTATTTCCATATTCTTGTTGTCTTGGAGCACAAAGCATCCAAGCGGCATTTTATGATCGGGAATGCTTAACATATAGAACTTGGGAGCAAAGATGTAGTATTTTACCAATACCTAGTTTCCTAGTTTCTACGACCATCAATATTTGCCAGATCTTCTTCAAGTTTATCCTCATTTAGCAGTGACATAATTCCAGCACGAGTTTAGTCCATTTTGCCTTAATTATCGGACTCAATCGGTGATTTTCCTAATGTTTAGAACGTTTAACCCACAGTTAAATTATCCTTTATAGTTTTTAAAACTTCGAGTGTTGTTGATGGCTTTGTACGCCCTGTCCTCCCCGGACAGACCGTCTCAAAATTGAAACACACACACAATAAAATTTTCACCAACACAATATATATTTTTTTTTATAAAATTATTTTATTAATTTATATTTATAAATTTTCTAACTTAATAATAATAATTTTTATTTTGCCCACGCACATATCGCGTCGATGTCACCAAAAATCGTAATGGACGAGACGATGACCATCAATTCGTCTCGTGTTAAAATTTGTAGAAGGAGAACCACTGCTGCCACCTACACCTTAACATGTCTACCTTATAGTATTGTTGATCGGATAATACAATAGGGGTATAAACTTGAATAATTATTTTGAATAAAGTGGCGGCGGGAAAATCATATTTGAAAATCATATTTTCGGTCGCTACAGCTTTATGAAACTCTGTGTATCAGACTCGTGAAAAATTATTCGAGTATAGTTGGTTTCGTTGAGCAAATACGTCCCTATATTAGGACATTATCTGAAGTAAAAGCCATGGAATCTTTAACCTCATTCGACATAGGGTACAATGGCCGAATATTAAATCACAGTTTAGCAGAGAAAATTGATCAACTTCTAATATGTAAGGAGTAATTTACCATTAATGATCAGCGCGGCTTGATGACCCTAACCGAACGACCCAAAAACTATAGAAATTATGTTTTTATACCGTTCATCGTTGACTTCAACGGTTCGCCTATCATCGTTTATGTTGACATATGAATCAATGATTCTGCCAGCCCATAAGTAACAAATACACCTTTTAGCTACAAATAAAGACTCTGGATTCAAAATTATTTTTCCCTCGGCACTCAAGCTCAATTAGTCCCTATGAAACAATCCCTACTGATGTACACTCTAACAGTTCCGAAATCGGTTTGTTTTTCAATGAAATCTACATTAAACGGTATCCTTAAATAAGGTTGTCAGTTGATCCTTAAATAAGACACTTGATTCAGAAAAAATACAGTCACTAGGGAGGTAGGAGCTCAAAAAATGGTCAACTGTTTCTTCTTCTCCTTCATTCGGAACATGTTATTATTCTGGGAACTATAGCAGTGGTGGTTAGCTAGCTATGAAGAGTATACTTTTAATACATAATAAGAAATTATCTGATTCAGCATACGTAAACTTGGGTACTCGTCTGCTTGGTGAAGGATGACATGTAAATCCAATCCATTAAGGTAAAGATCAAATCGGTAACCTTATAAACGGGCTCTAAACAGAACTCGGTGGTGTTACGTTCCATCCAGACATAATCGTACAGATGGCACATCACGAGGAATTCAGAAGTAAATAAGAAAAGCCCGATGAAACACATATACACGAAAAAAAGCTTATCTCACACGAGCGAAAAGCTTATAGAATGTATCTTATCCAGTAATATTTCTTCAATGTTTTTAACAAAAAGCTTCTAACATCAACAAGAGCAAACCGTGCCAAATAATGAGACAGTTACTCGGATAATAGAGTTCAATAGATAGTAACATTTAGTGATCGGTCGATATAGATTTTTGTGGACCTTTCAAGGATGAACCCTCTTTACCAACCAATCATATTTAGATGTCACCGACTGTGACAACGCTACGATTTGGTCAGCACATCTCAAAGGCAACCTGTATAAAATTAAAGAAGATTATAGGAGTGTTATAGACCTATTAATATATCACTTACCGTTGATCATATATTCAACTAATGGCCAATCGTTTCTATCATAAGTAAACTTTAAAGAATTTTTTTTTTCGTTTATTTCAATGCAATCTGTTATAGGGCTCAAGGCAGTACCAACTCTTTCGCGGTTCGCTTATTTATGTCCTTACTTTACGCTTTGCAGCTAAATCAAGGACGTACGGCTATAGGTCCGATTTACCCTACCATCTGCACAATGCATAGCTCCAAGCCAGCCAATAAAGTACTGACATGGAAGATGTGTCGGTCCATAGATTCTGCACTCCAACAGGGGGTCATAGGTATGTTCATTCACACCACCGATCGTAATCAAGTGGTGAAAAATCTCTTTTGCAACGTGCCCCTATCGGGATTCGAACCCGGTACCTTGCACTCCAACTGCCGCAGTTGTAATCACTGTGCCACCTGGGCGGTCTCTAGAGAAAATGATTGGAAAATCATTCAGTTGCAAGTGTCCGAAAATCCACCTTAGCCCAAGTTGTTCTTACAAATTTTGAACTCTTATCAATTGTTGACCTGGTTTGACGAAACCAAAATTGTCTCGGATTAGAGCAGCATAAACTTTTGCGATAAGACTACCATAAGTGAACTCTAGAGGAAATATTTTTTAAAATCATTCTGTTGCAAGTGTTAGAAAATCCACCCTGGGCCATGTTGTTCATACGAATTTTGAACTTCTTATCAATTGTTTACCTGGTTTGACGAAACTAAACATGCGGGGTTTTAAATTTTTAGTGTTGCCATATGATTTTTATTGTATTTTCTGGGATAGCATTCTGGGATAACTTCACATGCATATATATAACACACGGTTAGAAATCTGTTTTGACACGAAACTATCTAATAGTGCAACATTTTTAGCTCAACTATGTGACCTGCATATAAGCTGTTAAATTTTATTTTGTATTCGAACTAAGCAATTTGCACCAAACGAATTTTTATTTTTAGTGCATGTTGCCAAAATTTTTTACAGAGTAAATCTCTTGATTTTAACTGTTCTTCGCGCAGATGAATCTTTAAACAGACCAGCCCTATTCTTTCTACCTGTGTCTTATACAGGAAGTAATTGAACTTTGATATATGGTGCTGATTCGTTAGTCTGTCAAAAGAGGTTGGCCAACTTTATTTTACCATAAGATTATCAAGTGTAGAATGGGAGAGAAATTTAAGTGGAAGGCAGTCAACGATACTATCAATAATAAATACTAACATTCGCTTATATAACGATCCGTAGAGTCTGAAACATCGCTGATCCGGAAATGATGTCACTATAACTGTATTGTATCTGTTGCGTTTAAATTACTTCCTCTTACTATACAAGACTCACGAATTTGATTCTACGTTATTGAGTCGCAATTGGTGTGAGGAAAGATATCATCGGAAATTATCGAATATCACCATCTTCTTGGCGCACTCAACGAAAGAATCATGAATGATATTAGAACAAACCCAGATCCATCGGCTCCTTCAAGGAATTGAGTTGGGCAATATGTAACCATTTCAATTGTTACGTCGGTGAATCTGAGGGAAACGGAAGCATGATTAAGACATTTTAAATTAAACGACTATACCAGTTCGCGCGCATTTTAGCGTCCACAGCAGATTCATTACTGTTGAAATTGTCTCAATTAGCGGATCGCATATAAGGAACGACGACAGAAACGCAGGTAACGTCGATCAACCCATCTCCTAGCAAGAATAATGATACCACACTCGAACATAAAACCAGCGAGATCGTTCAAAGACTCGATCAAATGGATAAGTTTTTCCAAATGAGAAATCGCTCACCGAGCGCTTTTCAGCCAAACAATATTCTTTTCCTTCAAATATGCTACACCACGAATGTGTTGTTACCATTTCCGGTTCAAAGGGGATGCCAAAAATTGTAAACCAAGCTGTCCGAAGTGGGAGAATTTCAAGTCAAAAAACTAAAATTACTGGCACAAACGGTGAATTGCTCGGATAAACGAAGGTATATAAATTTGGATTAGGTCTAAGGTGACAATTCACCTAGACATGCGTAGTGGCGGAAGTAACAATGCCAATGGCTTCTAGAATATTGAATATTATTTTGAATAATATAGAGGGGTGGTTGAACGGTATGAATATGAATATAAGTAAGGAAGCTTAAGTGAACTACACGTTGCATTCACTGTTAAGCTTACAGGTTAAAAAAGTGTCTCATCATGCTAACCAACAAATAATTACAATGATAAGAGATTGAAAAGAACTCGGTGTATGCTATCAACAAAGTAGATCCCACGCATAATACGTTCTCACGAATATTATAGGCCAACTTTCGTACTCATATTCGCCAAGGTGGAACCCACACATTACAATGAGTTTGATCAACACTCAGTTCAAATTTTATATTCGTCGCATTTGCAATATATTTCGATTTCAATGGTGGACGTATATAATATGAAGCCCGATTGTCCACGATAAGGCGGCGCTTGATATCTCCTCGATTTTTTTATTATTATTAAAGTTGGATGGAACTCTTTAAGTTTCCACACTCAATGTCAAAAATGGCCCAAGGTGCAAACCTAGGATTTAATCAAAGCGCACAGACTTGTTCTGAAACTTTAGCAAACTTGGGCAGTTGGAAACAGGGCAGAGAAGAAAGTAAATTTACAGAAATATTGCTGGAGTTGAACACAAGGTATCTTATGCGATCAAAAGCCGGACAACTGCTGATGAAGTGTAAGCTACTACAACATCTGTATACATTTGTCGCATACGGCATCACTGACAAGTTCCATACTGACAAGTAAGTACTGACAATCAAGGTGACTTTTAAAATGTATAATAGGTCAGCTTCGGGTTAAGTCCTCTGACAAAATATTTCACCTTACAAAAAGTAGGGATAGCTAATTACGCCAGCTTAAGATTCGATAGGGCAACAGTTTTAATTGTTTCTTTCACTATGTGAAGAGGTGGAAGAGCCGCTGGTTCAGGGCCTACAAAATATAAGCGAGAACTAGTTTTAGCCAAACAGCCTGCAATTTCGTTGCCGTCAATGTCACAATAACCCACATGATCGTTCCCTTGTTGTTACAACCAAGGAGGTTTAGAAATTTCTTACAATCCCATACCAGTTTGGAGCTAGAGGATTGCTCAAAGAGGTAAGTACATAGCCAAGATACTTCAATCCCATAATTTCCTCAAGCTTTATTGAAAACCACTTTATTGAAATCCATTGTACCTTGGTACCTAAAATCAGAGATCAGGCATAATTGAAGGCAAACAGCGATACAATCATCGTTTTGGGCCTTATTCTCGTAAGGCGAATTATATCAGCCAAAATGGCGATGAGGCGGCCTGGGATCTTCGATTTTCGGAGGATGTTTATTTCCAGATTTTCAAAATTCCTAATTGACCGAGTCGTAAGTTCACCAGAACTGGTGTTATAACATCACGCCATGTTATAAAGTATTTTAAAAAATATGTTGAAACAATTCTTGTTAGTCATAGATTATTGCTTCCGCAAGAGAATTGATTCTTCCTAGAATAATATAACACAAGAACTTTTGCGTTGAAAAGAGATTAAGAATGAAATTTGTAAATTTTTCATGAGATGAATCTTCAATGGATCTCTCTGCATTCTACAGCTAAGGCTGTTCAATCATAGTGACACATGTGGTATATTAATCATATTTTCACTAGAATTCGTTGATCTCCAAGAAACTTGATAGGCAAAAATTGGATAGGCCATGTGCCTCATGCTATTGATTTCTACACAGTGAAGACGACATTGCAATCTTGGGGTTTGGCCAGAGCTAAACAGGTGTTATTCGAGTTCTAAGGAGTTCAATCCCGACAGCGACACGATGCAAGAGAGATTTTTTTATTCCCCCTTTTGCCAGGGAAGTGAACATGTAGTTTTCGCCGGTGTTGCTGTGATGTTGATAATCCTGGAATAGTGATAACTTCAATGAGACACCCCAGTGCGGTTAAAACTACCGTCAGGTGTTATGAGTGTGATTTATTGTATACAATCATATGACGAATAGATGAATACTATATTAACATGCAAACACCTTGATCACCTCTCGTTTAACGTTGATTTATATTTTCAACCAAATATAGTTTTCCCAAGCTTTTAATGCATTGAAACATAAAACAAAATTGGATTAAGTTTTTTTTTATTATATTTTATCCACAAACGCGAATCGTGTATAAATACCCAATACGTTGAAAATGTAAGATGAAGCAAAAAAAATCTTAAAGTGAGTGGGTTCTCCTTTATAATATTTTCTTTGCTATTAAAATTAATAATACAAAAAAAAAACTAAGTGTAAAGTGTCTTGTTGAGAATATTGATAATTTTTTAATTTTATTTAATGTGCTTTTAATTTTTTTGCTTGATAATGTGCGCGAAATACAACAACAAAAAATCCCGCGCGTTATTTTAAATATTTTAACGATTTAAATGGTAATTTTAATCTCAAAACCTTATAAAATTGTGATTTATTTTCAAATGTGAATGAATATGGACGCGATGGTAATAAAAAAAATCAACTGTGAAGGTTTACACATATTTATATGCTTATATAGTTTGCAATACCACTTCAACCCTTTCCAAAATGCTAATTGATTGATTTGAAATATGTGTGAAATATGCTTACATAAGTATTTATTTGCTAATATATGCGATGGCTAATTATGTGTCTACGAATCACATTATATATATATATATATATATATATATATATATATATATATATATATATATATATATATATATATTTATTTGAGAAACGGGCGGTTACGTCTCTTAGGTACAATCTCAGAGAACACTTTATTAGACAAGCATGTAGAGTACAATTCATCCTTATCTGTCTAAAATGAGGTGAGATATGGCGACATTCCTAAAAGACATAAGTTTAACATCAGCAGTGTGATGGAGATAGAGAATCCAGCTTACTATATCATACTATGGCATCGATAGCAGCTTTATCTAGTAACGAACCCTTGTACAGTTTGCATAACACGTGGGAAAGTTAATCTACGTTATCAGTAGTAGTAGGCAGCTCAAAATTCCCTTACCATTTCCTTCCAAAGACTTAGAATATGTTTATAATCAATTGCATAATATTATCCACTTAACTAATGAGAAGGAAGGCTTTAAAGAGGTTACTTCGTGAATCGTGGCACTAGAGGCAGTTAGGATGAAATAATAAGTCGACAGTAGGCAAGTATTAAGAACTCCTAGCAAAGGATGATATTAGGCCTTTTCAAAGAAGAGAGGAACGACAGAGACCTAATTAATGAGATGAACTTTGAACCAATGGAAGTTTGAAGAAATGGCATATACTAATTATTCATTTTCTTCAAATGATAATTTATCTGCTTTACTTCAGCAAGGTAAAGAAGAGATTCCTTATTTGGTTTGTATCTTTAGAACCTCGTAAAACTTTATAATAATATTTTAATCTTGTTTCAACTGTACTGAACGGCAACACACACAAGAACAAATATTCAATTCTCACATCAGACAATAGATCTGATCAAAAGTATCTGCAAGACGCCAACCATGTTTGAGGGAAGTCAATATAGAAATGAGGCGCGAATTTACCAATAAATACAGAAACTGTTCCATTCATTACTGGTATAACTCCCAGTTGACGAAAGTTCAACATATTTTACATAGACCCGAAACAAAAACGAGGGTGGGGCGCAAAGAAACCAAAATTATTCAACTATTAAGCACGGCGATGGAAGTATGATGATATCGGGTGCAATGGGTTACTATATGGCGTGGGAAATCTCAAACTTATTGAAACTCCAATGGATAGTACTATCTATTTGAATATTTTGAAAAAATGAAAATTAATACCATCTGCTGAAACCGTTCTGAACCCGATTTTTATTTCCGCGACAATGATCCCAAAAAAAGGCTTATAATGTGAGGTCTTGGTGTTTATATAATTGTCGAAGAAAACTACACTCTAAAGTTTGTTTTATAGATTCAAACTTTAATCGAATCCATGCCACGAAGATTATAGGAAGTGCGAGAGGTTGCATCCGAAATATAAATAGAATGACTTTCAGACATATTAAAAAATTAAACTGTTAACTAATTTTTACTTATAATTTGAATTTCATCATCTGATTACGATCGGTGGTGTGAATGAACACATCTATAACTCCCTGTTGGAACTCATGGGCCAACCCATCTTCCATGCCAGTTCTATTGGCTGGCATGGAGCTATCCAGTGTTCAGATGTTTCTACGTAAATCGGACCTATAGCGGTATACGTCCTCGGTTTGGCTGTAATGACATAAGGTAGGACGTATATCGAAAAAGAGTGCCTTGTGCCCAAAACCAGATTCGAAAGATAAAAAACAAACAAAACAAAACAAAGAATTTGAACTACAATTTTGTTCGAAAAAATTGCTCATTGATTTGGGCATATTTTTTGATGTTTTATCTATATGCTGCATGATCAAAGGTAAGTTGGTCTAACAATGCAGAATAAATCAAATATAGCAGATTTTGTAAGATTTGAAGCGCAATCTCATTCCAAATAGACTTTACTTCTACAAAAGCGTCATTTGGGTTTGTTCCAATAATATTTGTCCTTTTTCCCTTCACAAAATGCCAGAATTGGATTTCAATCCGGGCTTTGTGGCAACCAATCCATGTACTTTTGGCTCATTTCAAGGAGATATCTAGTTATAAATTTACTCTTATTTGCTCACACCACCAGCAATAAGAGCGTTTTCATTCAGCACTTCCAAATAAGAAGATTATGTGACCTTTCAGTCAGCAATTGCAGTTTCATTACGCCATTATTTTCCCACCTGCACTGAGACGAGTTTCTTTAGTGCATTTCTTGGAGCGTAGAATAATAAAACTTTTTTCCCGTAACTTCCGTCTAATAAAAAGCTGAATCATTTGTCCATGAGATGGAACGCCATAGTTCTATAGACTTATGTTTTTTTGTTCTATTTATGAAAAAATTGTTTTTGGAGTGTTGTATATATATATATATATATATATATATATATATATATATATATATATATATATATATATATATATATATATACATATATATATATATATATATATATATATATATATATATATTATATATATATACACTAGAGCCTTGAGTTGCGTCGGTTCGACTTGCGCTGTTCTGACTTGCGTCTCGAAAAAAATTAATACCATAATTTCCATTTGTGTCGCATTTTGAACGCAACTCGAATTTGTTTTTTACATTTTTACGTTAAAAATCGAAAGTTTCAATTTTCGATAGTATCGATTAAATAACAAAAACCTATCGATAATATCGATACTACCGATTATTCTGAAAACTGTATGGAGACAGTTTAATAAAAACATATTATTATGTTATTTCATTTTTTTAAATTTCGATTTATTCGTTAAAATAAGAAGAATTTTGTTTGATATAGTTTGATGTCTTGCAGAATTCGAAGGGACACTCATTTTTATCAATAAATGGGTTTTCTAAATATTGCCTGATGTCTATAATCAAGTCACTCAACGGCGAAGCTTTTTCTGGCACATTTAAGAAAATTAATAAGTCATCACATTTTTAATGTTGAAGGTGCTGCAGCATTTACATCAATTGCAACTTCTGGAAAGCACTGTTTTGAATTGGTGGTTAAAGAGGCCCCATAAGCCTTGTGCAATCAATGCTCTGCTCGTTTTCTTCGTCACTAGTTTTAAAACCTCTTTTCTTCAATCGATGGTCGAGAATAGTAGCGAGTACTGTTTGGGTTCTGCTTTCGTATGGTTTAAGTCTGCTGTCAATGAATTCTTTCAAACGTTACATTATCAATCATGCTTCATCTGTATTTAATCCTTTTTCTACGTCTGCTAACCGTGTTTTGATTCCACGAATTAATGGTAAGATCAATGATGATGTTATTTTATTTTCTCCAGTAATTTTAGTAGTAGCTTATTCAAAAGGGTTCAAAATCTGGCTTATTTCCTGAATTATTAAATATTCAACAGCATTGATTCCAGGTGGAGCCCGTTCACCCTCGTTCAAAGCAATTGCCAATTTTGTTTTAACAGTGTAAATCCGTTTGAACATGCGGAGGACTGGTGTATACGAGTATAATGTGGTAAATATAACGTTGTTTTGAGTTGCGTCGCACTTTCAACCAATTAGCAACGCAACTCGAGGCTCTAGTATATATATACGCCCTGTGGTTGGGGGCAAACATGTTTCGTAAATATTTCGAACGAAACATGATATCCATAGAATACCACCACAGTATCCAGAGCTTGTCGTAGGAGGCGACTAAATCTGGTTGGATCGCTGGGCTGACGACCCGCATCCGTAAAAACCAATTAGAATTGTCAACAAAACCAAAAAAATCGGATACCGCCTAAATAACAATGACCCCCCACTGAAGAACCCGGATACGAGAATGAGGATTAGCACGTGGAACGTGCAGTCACTAAGAAAACCTGGCGCGTTGGACGGCCTTATCACATGTATGAAAGAGTATCGGCTGGAACTCGTAGCGCTCCAAGAAACTCGATGGCCTAAAAGTGGAGTCCATGTGTCCTAAGGCTATACGTTGCTACACAGTGGAGGTGACCTCGGAAATCTTGGAGTTGGCTTTCTCATTGGGCCGCGGGTAAAAAAGGCTGTCTTGGACTTCCAGGCAGTCGATAATCGAATGTGTAAGCTTCGCTTGCACATGAAATTAGCCAACCTGTCAATTGTTTGTGTACATGCGCCCACTGATGTAAGCCAACCCCAAGATAAAGACTTATTTTACAATAATTTGGATAATCTGATGGGCTCTATACCTGAGCACGATATCAGATTGGTGATTGGTGACTTTAATGCTAGAGCTGGCAGAAATCAGACCGACTTATGTAATAAAATAGGTCCGTACTCCCGACACGAAACTGCGACCGAAAATGGGGAAAGAATGATGTACTTTGCGATCGCTCATGATCTCAAAGTGGCAAGTACATTCTTTCCCCATAAAAATATCTATTTGGAAACATGGACACATCCACGTAAAACATCCCGAAGCCAAATTGACCATGTGTTGATTTCAAAAGACCGGGCTCGGGTTGTTCAAGACGTGAGATCGTATCGGTCGTCAACAAAATTCGTAGGCAGTGAACATTATCTAGTCACTGCAAAACTACGATGGAAATTTTCGTACAAGTCAAGGAGGACAGGAGAATATAAAACGCGATTCTCCTGTGATGGTCTGATAAATGAAGAAACGCAACGAAAATACCAAGATCATGTCAGCAATAGCATTTTACGATCCAATTACCAATCTGATGATGTGAACAGTGTCTGGGAAGTATTGAAAACCTCGGTTGTCGATGCCGCCCAGCACACTCTCGGTATAGTGAAAACTAAGCCCAAAAATGATTGGTTTGATGAGGAGTGTCGTCTTGCTGTTGAGCAACGCAATATAGCCCACAATGAAGCGCAGACTCGATTTACAATTGCAAGAAAAAACAAGGCAGTTCTTGCTAGGAGGACAGCTAAACGCATTTGTAGACAGAAGAAGCGCGAATGGTGGAAGGCCAAGGTCTTAAGAGTACAACAACTCAGCAATGAGCACAATTCGCGTGGTTTCTTTAAAGGAATCACCGAATTGCACCATACCTTAAGATCTCGGTCAACTGCCATTCGAGACCAGGATGGAAACCTCTGTGTTAACGTCGATGCGGTACTCGATACATGGCGTGCACATTTTTCTGATCTACTTAATGTTCCACATGTATCACAAGCTGAATTTGAATACCCTCAAATACAGACCGCGGAGATGTTCATTGAGGATCCATCCTATGAGGAATTCACATGGCCATGCAGAGATTAAAGAAAAATCGTTCACCAGGGGTTGATTGCATTAATTCAGAGCTCTTGAGATTCGGAGGGCTTACTTTGTGGAACTGTCTTTTCGACCTTATTCGATTGGTATGGCGAAATGAAGTTATGCCTGACGAATGGAAAGTGGCCGCGTTATGCCCAATATTCAAAAAGGGTGATCGCATGAAATGCGAGAATTATCGCGGTATAGCTCTCCTTTGCACAGCATATAAGTTACTGTCATACATCATCTTGGGAAGAATTACTCCTTTAGCGGAGGAAATTGTCGGTGACTACCAAGGAGGATTCCGTCCAAATCGGTCAGTCACTGATCAAGCTTTTTCGCTGCGGATGATTCTTTCCAAGTACTACGAAACATCTCGCGATGTACACCAGGTATTCCTAGATTTCAAGCAAGCCTATGACTCGATCAATCGAGAGAGGCTATGGTATGCGCTTGAATATTTAGAAATACCACAAAAATATGTACATCTGTGTAAAATGACAGTATCGCAGTCACAATGGTGTGTCAAAGTTGAGAACAGGCTATCGAGAATTTTTGCAATTACTTCTGGTGTTCGACAAGGAGATGTGCTGTCCCCGATACTTTTTAATCTCATGTTGGAATACATCCTTCGTAAACGTGCAACACCTCAGGACAATATCTTATTCCGACAATCCAATCAACTTCTTGCGTATGCAGATGATATCTGTGTGATTGGATTAAATGGCAACGGAGTGAAAGAGATACTTGATCCACTGGAACAGTTTTCAGCTTCCGTTGGTTTCAAATTCAGTAGTGGAAACCACACGTTTGAAGGAGTGATGAGATTCAAGTAATAGTGTGGGAGAGGATATCAACATCCGCCTTGCCGCTGGCAATCGGGCTTTGTATCCTCTACGTCCGCACTGCTGAAATCAAAATATCTTGCAAATACGGATAAGCTGAAGCTGTACAGAGTGTTGATCAGACCCGTTGTCATGTATGGATGTGAGAGTTGGACCTTGACGGATGAGTACGAGAGATGGCTTCTAACATTCGAGAGAAGAATCATGCGTGTGATATATGGCCCAAAACGCGACGTCGATGGCACATACCGAGTTCTTTTCAATCACGAGATCAGGAATTTAATGCAAATTCCTGATATCGTGCATGAAATCAAAGGACAGCGAATACGCTGGCTCGGTCACGTTCTGCGTGTTGATCCGAAACGAATGATACAGCGATCTTTGAAGGGAGAACCGCCTTTCGGTAGGCGAAGAGGTCGCTGTCGGCGACGATGGCTCCACGGCGTAGAGAGCGATCTGGCATCTTCCAACTGCTTACAACAGTATGAAGAGCTGGCTCGTGATCGAAACTGTTGGAGCCAGATTGTTGACACGGTACGGGCCAACAATGGCCTGTAAAAGCCGAAAAAAAAAAAAAAAAAAAAAAAAAATATATATATATATATATATATATATATATATATATATATATATATATATATATATATATGTATATATATATATATATATATATATATATATATGTATATATATATATATATATATATATATATATATATATATATATATATATATATATATAATTTGTATTTTTAATTGCACAATATACCGGAACAAAAATCAAGCATGGTCTGTGTTTCACACTCCAATTTAAATCGCGCCAATTTCCATTTCGGGCGGATCAGCTTGTTTGCATACATGTATATTATATATAAGCTAAATACGAGTAATATACGATAATTTAGCACGTCTAACAGAATCATTACCGCAACAAAAAAGGATATAATCTAATTTAATTGTATTTAATAGTCATAAAGCGAAATTAAAATGAACGAACAATTGATTTTTCATGAGAAAAATAAATAAATAATGAATTGCAACTTTTTGTTTTTTGTATTTGTTGTTTTCTATTTCGAGTTTTTTTTCTAATTCTTAAATGTCACGATTCATTTCAATTATCTTAATAAAAAAAAACGTATAAGCTTAAATATTGAAGAAAAGAGGTTGTGCAGTCGATTTTTGTGAGAAATTTAGAAATTATTTATGAAATAATTATTACCAATTGATTTGATGAAATTCGAACGGTTTCGTTTTCAATACGATAGGTATGTATGTATATAAATAAATTGAAAGCGACGACTTGCTGCTACTGGGCATTTAATTATACTCGAAAAGCACCTTGAAGGTTACCATATGTGGTAGCTTTGAGTTTTTCTCGACATCATATACGGTTTTTACTTTTCTCTTTTGACTTGATATAAGATGTGTGTGGGAAGTTAATTTGCTTTACGTTATGATGATAGAACAGTTTAATTGATCTACTGTTATATATTAACAGTATATAGATTCGAGCACCCATATTATCCCCAGCCCAGAGTAATATAATCACATTTAACTTGGTTGACATTTAAAATATGTGAAGAAGGGCAAACTTATATATTTGTTCTAATTTGCCACTATATTTGAATGTCAGATGATTATCCGGTTGTATATACGCGAGCACAGTTATACATGTATAATACAACAATTTACATGTCAATAAAACATAACTGCGCGAACAATAATTAATGCAACTTTCACGGACTAAGAATTAACCATATTTATTCAAGATGTAGCGTTTTGTTGAACGATTCTCGAGTGGTGATGATTGATTTATGTCATAATACAAAAAGAATAACTGTGAAAAGGTATTGAACTGACAAAATCTGTCGTAATAGTAGTTAATATTTTAAGAATAGTATATGGACACGATCAATGTCAAGAATTATTTTAAAATATATGTACAGGGGTGGGCACTTGGAGTGACTGTGACAATCGAGACTGATCAAGAAAAGTATACACTTTTCGCGAAGAGTGAAGTTTAAATCGTCGAACGTCTCATTTGTTTAGTTAATTCTTTGGCTTGCATGTTCCATATATGAAAAAATCCATTGGTACCGTGTTCGAATCCCGATAAAGCAGGATGCAAAATGGAATTTTCACTATCTGATAACGATCGGTGGTGTAAATAAATACTTCTATAACCCTCTGTTGGTGTGCAGAATTCATGGGCGAACGCATCTTCAATGCCAGTACTATAGAGTGGCACGGAGCTATGCAATGTGCAGATGGTTCTACGTTAATCGGACCTATAGCAGTACGTCCTCGATTTGGTTATGTAATGTCGTAAAGTAGGTCGAAAATAAGAAAACCGCGAAAGATTTGGAAGCGCCTTGAGTCCCATAGATTGCAAACACAGAAACAGACAGATAGATCAGTTGGTTGTAATTTCTGGGAATATGGGGTCCATCGGTGTAGAGAATTTTTTCTTGTAGAAAACACTGGGTTTTACGGGCTATATAAGATTATGCCGAATCTTGTTACAATAAAATAATTATGATGCGATGTTATTGATCTTATCGATCATTTAATTGTTCAATGACGTTATCAGATCAAAAATGAAGAAAGACTATGTTTTTATCGGGCTGGTTGATTCAGCGCCTTAGTTGTCAATCAATTCCACCTTTTGGAGTTCAAGTACTACTCTCATCACTGTCACGTACAGCAAAACCACCTCACTAACATACTATCCTACATTGGTAATCCGGACGAACTATACGTTTTTTAGAGGGCATCATAAGGAAATAAGTACAATTCTTCTTGCCACACGAACTCATCTCTCATCTTATAGCATTGCATAATAACCATTATTTTTAGAAGGAAAAATTACTTTCGGGGAATGGGGAGGAACCAGTGGTTGGGGTAGTGTTTGACGTTGACATCAAATTCTAAATTAATTATTCACAAATACAAGGAACCGATCCAACAACATATAAACGAACACAATGTAACAAAAATTTAAGTTCACAATTCAATGACGTCATCAGATCGAAACACTGGTCTAGCGAAACAACGTAACAGAAAACAAAGCATCCTAAATATAGAAGCAGCAAGCATCGAAAACAAACTTAAAAAGTTTATACCCCATATTCACTAACACATCAATAAGTTGAGACGTCATTAAAATAATAATATAATCCCCCTACAGTTCAAATTTATTACTAAAAAATTTAGAACAGTGTACAGCAAAGAAAAAATAAAAAATTATTTTTTATTTTTGTTTTTCTTTGCTGTCAAAAATTGTTTACAAAATTTTTATAGGTTATAACCGTAGACAATAATAAATTATGTATTATAATAGAACGTTTATATTATAATTAATAATTAATATTGTATCTAAATAAATGAATTTTAATAAAAAAAACAATTCAATTACTTAAAATTGGTTTAAAAATCCACACTGTTAAAAATCGTAACGATTTTTATGATGCCATCTTGTATCGAGTATAACAATTGAATGGAAATAAAAAAAATTAAATAATTTTTGAAGTATTCACTTTCATTTAAATGTTTGGGTATTTTAGTTGTGTACTTCGTATTATCGCATTAACAATATGCTTTAAAATATCAATAAATACAATTTAGATTATTAAAGTTATTAAGTTCCATCTCTCATCCGATATTTGAAGTATATGTTTTTTTTCGTAGTTCATACGTCATTGATCTAGTTTTATAATATATTTTTATACGGCGTTTAGAACCCATTATGAACCAATAATGTATAAAAATTGAATAAATCAAACCGTTTTTATTTTTATCATAACTATTCAAATAATTCGTATTTTCATTTGGCTTCCATATATATTATATGAAAGTGTTTGATTTAAAAATAATTTTCGTTTTCAGTATTTTTCATTCATTAAAATTGAGCCAACAAGATTCAATTTTACATTGGTTCTTATGGAGTGTATGAAAATCTAGACCCCATAAATAAATTCGATAAATATATAGGGTCAAGCATTGCTGCTTATATATTTAGGATGCTATGCAGAAAACAACTGAAAAAAAGAGCTATATCTTCAAGCTCTGTCTTCAACGGACGCTGATTGATTCAGCATAGCAGCTTAGCTGAATTAAAACTTGTTAATTAAAGCGTTTGCTCTTTCGCAGAGCAATTAATTCGCTGGTTTAAATCATCTTTTGATTTGCACTCTGGAAAACTGATGCAAATCATCTTTTGATTTGCATCAGTTTTCCACATAACGAGAAATTGTCCGATACACAAACATTTAGTCCACGTGTAATCATCGTAGCTTTAAAGAATGGCTGGTTGCAATTGTCGAGCCAAATACAAAGCATAACTAGTTTAACTGAGACGTTTGCCAAAAAATGAGCGCCATAATTGGTTGCTACAACAGTGTGAAGTTGGTAACACTTAGAGTGACGACCCCTGTATAGTTGAAAATAAGTAAGTAAATTGAATATTTGCATTTCCCACAGTATAATATATTAATCGAAGGTTGTTGATGGTTTTTCATAAACCGTATATTATGTTAAATATCATAATTTAAATATATTTATAAATCGTTTATTATGACAAGTATGACGCTGCCAATATATACTTCAATTGTATATAGATGTAATTTCTCACATTGTACTGGGAATATAATTAAACTCCGTGTGATATCAAATTAATGAGTTTGAATAAAACCACTCACACGCTGTGCTTTAAGGCTGAAGATGATATTTGTCCATCGTTGACCGTGTGCAATATGGTCGTTTTATGTCTGACGTATTTTTGACATTAAATGTATGACATCGAAATTCTATTTCGTTGCCAATTATAGAAAACTATAATAATAGTAAATTGGATATGTGGATATAATACACCCAAATCAATCAATTTATTTATAATTTCATTTGCCCTCGATACACAGATATAATTTCTACATGTCAATATCGGTTGTGTGAGTAGATTAACATATTTCTCACCGAAAGTCATATGTTCACACACACGCCAGTTGTTTTGTTTTTGGGGTTTACCCTTCCTGCAATTATAATTTACTATAATTAATGTAGTTTACTACCTGCATTTTATTTACTGACACACAAAACAATGCTCTCCACACGATATATGTATATGGAAGTAAAACCAAAAACAACAACAAAATATTCTCACAATAATCAAATTATTATTTTGGAGGAAAATAAAAAATTAAAATGAAAAAAAAAACAAAATCACGGTAACCTACTTTTGATCGTTGATTTCATGAAAATAGAAAAAAAATATTGATCGCGAATTTGTTTTTTTGTATTCGAACTTTTGTTTTGTTTTTTTCTTCGTGTTGTCTATATAATATTAAGAAATCGATGGCGTTCAAGGTATTCGCAATGCGAACGGTGCGAAGCTGATCAATAGTTTAAACTGTGTCTATGGAGCGGGAGGTACCGGTTTTGTATCCCGATAGTGGAGGGCGGGATTTTCCACCATCTGATTACGATCGCTTGACCCGAGGTTTCCTTCGTATATTGTTCCAAAAGTTTGAAGAATATTCCCACTGCATCTCAGAAGCCTTATTACTTTTATCGGGTTCTATCCATAGTGTTTATTGCCCTTTAAATTCTGATGTACAGTACTGAATTGTAAGACCGTCTATAATTATAAATATACGGTCAAAATCCTTCTTAAAATGGTTCGATTGTTTCTCGATTTTGCAAAATCGAGAAACTTTAGATTGCCATTGGTTTATATTTTGGTATTACTAGACATTTCATTTTGTTACCATTTTCAGGCACAAGACTCTCTAAACTCTTTCGCGGTTCGCTTATTTACGTCCTACTTTACGCTATTACGTATAGTTAAATCGAGGACGTACGGCTATAGGCCAATGTATGTAGAACAATCTGCACATTGCTGATATTGAAGATTGGTTGGCCCATGAATTCTGCATTCCAACAGGCGGTCATAGATATTTTTTTTTATTGACACGACCGATCGTAATCAGATGGTGAAAATCCCTTTTGAATCCAGCCCCGTGATTCGAACCCGGTACTTTACGTTCTAATTGTGATAGCTTTAAGAACTGGGTCAGTTGGTCGATGAAAATTAACAACAACTAAGCCCAATATGGCTTGACTTCGGTGATGAGACGAGAACCGATATGATAAATATGGTATGGTCATTGTCGAAATAGATTTTTTGGGAGTGCCTGGAGATTCATAGAATATTGCAAAGATTTAAAAAAAAACATTGTCGTTAAGTCTGAAACCGTGGGATGGTAGTCCGGAAGGGTAAAAAAGTTGAGAACACAAATTCACTATCCAAGTAATTTTCTTAATCAAAATCGAAATGAGACGACTGTTGTCTATTTGAAAACAGGAACAATGAATTATGAATACTGTATATGAACCCAGGGTGTTCGTTGGGCAAGCTTATTACCTTAGTTTTTAAAATTTTATGGAAAATAAATCAAAAATGTTTAATTCTAGTAAATGTTTAAATGGATATTGGGCAATACGTAAATAACATAATGTGGGCATTTTTTATAAAACTTTTGATCTTATCTGGTGCACGGCATCACTTTGTCTCATAGTAACAGAATTTATGTTTCACAAAACTTCTCGTCACGGAGACAACATGAGCTTAATCCACTAGCTTCAGATTCAGACATTATGGAACGTATAACCACGTTTTAACAATCCGTTAAGAAGTGCTAAAACTTCTCTACAATTTTTATTTTGACACTAGATAGGTGCGTGACTTAAGCAGATCCAGACTTCTGAGTGACTGCATGTACATACTCTGCTGGTTTTAGGGCCATCATCAGAAACTTTTGGGAATGCCTTAGCTTATATCATACAAGCTTTCTTTTACAATTTACAATTTTATGAGTATAATCGACAAAGACTTTGGTTTTCTAAGAAAATAAAATAGATAAGAAACTACAAGCTAGTCTATGCCGGTTAAAAGCAAAGTTAATCAATCGTAATCTTTTTAGTTGACTGGGAGACTCTTCTGATTTGCTTAAAGGAATCTGAATACTTATATTTAGCCACAAGACTTTATAAATAAAATTCCTTTTGATTACCGTTAGTATCTTGTACCTCTCTGAAATTTTTGATGTTTTTTCTAACATACAGCTATATATAGCTTTTATGTTTTACATGTCATAGCTTCGTACATTGTTTTCCCAGAAAAGTTGGTTAACTCCTATAACTGTCGCCAGTCGTAGCTTCATGGATAAGAGTTCGGTGAAGTTAAGAGTTTATCGAATGTGTGTCAAACCATTGTGGGCACTGACACCTACAATGTTCACCGATACTTATTAATGGTTCGTAAAGTCTCAGTTGACATGCGGCTAGGATCTGATTTACGTTTAAGATAGAAATTTCTGCGATTGTAATGTTCATTTGCGCTTAAGAAACAAAATAGCTCTTAATGTTGTTATTCTCATCATCTGTGTAGTTCAAAATCGTTTGACCCTCAGTTTAGGTTGAATTCTTCGTTTAGGTTGAAGAGTCTCAGCACTGAACAAAGAACCAAAGTAATTCATTTTTATTTTAAAAGTCAGCATTTGATCATTCAGACACAGAGATCATACCGAAATATCCTTTATTTTCGAAATGCCCCTTGCGTTCCAACAATTTAGCGATTGCGGTTCTGGGCGGTCTGTGATCTTTGAAGATATATGGAAGATCGCGTGCAGTTCGAAATAATGTGAACATTGCGCGGGTGAAACCATTTACTAAGGCAAACCGCGAAACTTCCACCAAGCGACGTTCTTGGTATAGTTGGTGATGTTAAGGCGGACTTGGCCAAGAATTTTACATAAGTTACATCTTTTTCCATCTAAGATTTGATTGGTTGCGTTGCATTGTCAGTTTTGTCGTCTATTCAAAATAAGCCGACTCAAAATTTTCTTTTAATTCATTTCCATATGAAGCGGTACAGCAAGGGATCAACCGTCTGTTGATTCCGATAACGCTGACCAATAATTTTGAATACCTTAATAGAACGTATTTTGTGTTCTAGCAAGGCGGTCTCACTAGCTAAAACCTGTCTATTAGTCTTTTTTCCGCACCCCTAAGGAGTGTTTTAATAACTTAGTCACACTATAGTGTCGACATTGAAATTATCGGCTATATATAACATCTGGACCGAATAGAATGTACATGCCTCAAAACCAAATTATGCACAAATATGCATTCAATATAGTTGTCATTTTTAAAAATTGTGACTAGAAATTAAATGAGTTAAAATTATTGAACATCAAATGTTTCCACTTAGATGCACAGAATGGTGCGGAATAACTTCAGAAAGGAACATTTGACAATATTTTTTTTTAAACACGACTCGACTAACCGGACAATGATTGTAAATTTTTTCAGACTAGAGGTAGAGCAAAATCCTGAATTTTCAACAAGATGGAACCACAGTTCACACACCTCGTTTAACTATGGCTGTCGTTCGCGAAATTTTTGGTGATCGAATAATATCACGATTTTCTGATTTTAACTGATTCGTTCGATTGAACGGCTCCCGATTTGTCTTAGGAGCCACCTAAAGAGTAAGCTGTAATCTGTATGCCAATTAGCCAAGAACCATCCAACAGCTTAATGCCAATATATGAGAAGAAGTGAGGGCGCTAGGACCTGAAGTTGTAAGAAAAGTTAAGAAAAATTACTTTATGTCGACGGTAGATATCCGAAATAGTTCCCAGTCTAAGTGAATGAGTTATTGGAACCAAGTGAAAATATTATTTTTGGCTAATCAAAATTTGTACAGATATGATTTGTCGCGAGAGTTACATTTAAAAAGTTTAATTGGGCTGTAGAAACCGATTTTACCAATCGATGTAACATAAGACGGACTTTTCAATTTTACAGTGACTTATATAAGCCTACAGTGACTTAGAATGCTTTTATAATAAAACTTTTGTAAATGTGAAACTTTTGTATATGTCAAAGATTAAGCTAGAAAATTTTGTTTAGTTGAGTGACTAGTTTAAATCGAGAACCAGCATCGTTTACAAATCTAACTGTCATATTTTGATTATTTAGTAACCTAAATTTCAAATCTCATATAAAATACATTTTTTCCAAATATCATCACTGTAGTATACAAATTAATATCTGATTAAGATATAACTGAAATTAATTATAACATATATGTTAAATATGATAAACAACCTGCCGCGTTCAACCCATTTATTAACTCATTAGCACAAACGAAAATTTTAATTGCTTCGCGCGAAATGTGAGAACAACCTTGACGTGCACTAGAATATTTTTTTTTTTTTAAATCCAAACTATAATTATTTTGTATGTATACATTGTATGTGTATATGCCCATTGAAAATTTAATCAATCAACGACACTCATTCTCTGCTATACGCGTATACCATATGTATATACGTCATGATATCCAAATTCCTAATTATATACACTAACCTCGTTACAGGCGTGTTTCTTCAATATTATGTATCTCAATCATATATAACAACGTAACGTACTTAATAAGACATTTTTGTACTACTAATAAATTGATTTATAAACCGCGCAAAGTTTGAGAATAGTTTGAGACATAAAATATATTTAGGAAAGGTTGTAATACACTTGGGTGTAAAAAAATTTCCACATATGTCCAAAAATATCAAAAAAAAATCCAGTACCTATCCTATATCCAGTGATACCTTTTTTGTACTTGTACCATGCCAATAAAGTGATTTTCTGTCAAATGCATACAGTAGGCTTTCGAATTAAATTCTAAAAATAATTCAACAAGATCAATAAAATAGCATGTCATGAAATAATTCGCTCGGAATTGTGATCATTCGCATATTGACGATTGGCCTGAACGGACATCTATTAATTACGTCTTCAACGCACAAGTGGTTGCCCTAATGTATGTGGGGCAGCACCAAAGTGAAGTGACTCTACAACTTAATTTGAGTCGATTCTCCGTTCTTCGTGTTACAGAGATATCAGAAAACTGTTGGCTTCAGACGACGACAAGAATATGGCCGACCTCGTGCTACAGCACAGCGTGATACCGGCTTTATTGTAATAACTTCGTTGCGAAATCGTTCATTTGAATGCGGTTCAAGCCGACAGCAGCCCACTGAGAAGTCAATCGTGAGTTCACTCAAGATAATTTGAATTGGACAAAACAAGAATGGCGAGCGTAGGATGTGTTTATATGGCACCGATGGACGTGGAAGAGTATACAAAAGACAAGGAGGGTAATTTGCACAATGTTGATTGACATAATCGATAAATCAATGTTGATTGACAATGTCGATAAATTGCAACAGGCGATCGTAGAGGAATGGGAGGTGATACCTCAACATTTTGTGAAAACTTAGATGAAATCAATACAGCGTCGGATGGAAGTTATCAATCGGGCCAGAGAAGGGAATGCTTCTTATTAATAAAACTATTTTTTTTCCATGGTTTAATTCGATTCTTAACAACATGCACGTCACATGTATAAACACATAAATGGTACCACTGGATTGGTATTGAAATAGACTTTGAATACTTTTGAACTTTTGTGGAAAATTGAGCAATGTGTGATTTTTTTGCACTCAAGTGTATATTTAAGAGTGCATCCCTAGAGGTGACATACATATATAAAAAATATGGATTTTATGATTAATACTGTCTCGAGTCGTTAGTTACACATTCAACACGAATGAACGATAACTTTTTCCATATATTGGCGTTATGTCCTCCCAATTTGTTACACTCTATAGAGACGCGAAAATATTCGCTCAAATTATTTCAAGCATTTGTACGTACACATAAATAAATTTACAGACAAAACTATTATTTATGTATTATGTGTAAATCGAGATCTTGTACACAAAACGATTGATAGAATAAATAAGATAAATCTTATGTGGTATAACCTTGAGATTATATCATATTATATATTATTGATTGAGTTGAAAACAATTGATTTTTTACTATCGCTTATTATATGTATGTACATAGTAAATACGATGTTGACACCATTGCACGAAACTGGAGGAATATTCTTATAAGATCTTATGACATATGTGTGCACATATGCAAGCAGAACGATTAATGTGCAATTAAAACTAATGAATTGCTTTTGTGTCAAAATGTTAATTGCAATCTAAGGATTAATATGTAGTTCAAGGTTTTATCCAATTAACATTTTATTTAACTATAAAATATTATAATTAAAAAAAATCGTTAAAAGGTGGCACAGTTAAGCATTAACCCAAGTATAAGTATATATGTATACGGTGGTGCTAGTGTCAAGTTTATAGCCAACAATTTATAATTCACCACAAAAAGGTTTTGTAACTATATACCGATTCCAATCCAGTAAGAAAGATCCGCTCACGTATTTCATGTTAAGGTCTCGATGGTGGTTGTCATTTTACCATGGTTCATTCAGAATGCTGTAGTACTTTGTTTTGAAATGTTTGTATGATCTTAACTGTAGTTTTCTTTACACAGTGTCCCCAAAGTTGAATGCCATATGTCTAGATAGGTTTGTTTTGCGTTGTCAGCTCAGAGTTTCTTCCAATAAGCCAATGCATTTTTCTGAATTTAAAATATAATTCTTGCCTTTTCTATTTAGCATGCGCTTTCCAACTGAGATTAGTGTCTAGTGTCATGCCAAGGTATTTCGCATTGTTAGAGTACGGAATTTGTTGTTGTGTGTTGATTTTGATTCGTTAAGCGTTATTTTCCAAGTTTTTGTTCAAATGTTCACAGGGCCAAGCACACTCCAGCCAATACTTTCTTCAGTTTTGAATACTCCTCTTCCTGTCTCATACTAAAGTAACCTTCATTTATGTAAAACTTTGGCAATTCAAAATATTGTTTTGGTAGATCTCGTTGAAGCTTTAATTCAAGACCATGGTGCCAAACCTTATTAAATGCTTGGTCTACGTCTAGGAATACTGCTGAATATACCTTCTTCTCCGCCAGCGCCTCTTCAATCGTATCAGTAATCCTATGTACCTATTCTATTCTTGAGTGGCATTCTCGAAACCGTGGTATACGTTTTCTATTCCCTATAATTGGCTTTAGTATCTTGAGAAATGATCTGTCGAAAGTTTTTGATGTGCTGTAGTTTCCGTAGTGCTTTTTCTGGAAGTGCTTTGATTATTTTCTTTAAGGCAATTTTATCTTTAAGATTTTTTACTTCTTGTTTGATTTATTTCACAGTCATTGGTGTTAAATATTCATTATCTGCCTGCCCTGTTGGTGGTTTGAAGGTTATTTCTAGGTGTTCGGCAAACAGATCAGCTTTTTGTTCATCGCTGGGAGCCTTTCATCAACCATTTTTATGGGTGTCAATTGCAGTTTAAGTCTTTTCAGACCTTTAGTGGCCTTCCAAAACGAATAGTCCGTGTCAGGTTACTTAGAAAGCTAGCTCGTGACGTATTCTTAATCTCACTTATCTTCAGAGGCTCTAGTTCTCTTCCAAGTCTTGCGAGCTGGTCTTTTTTCGTTAACCAACTAAACTGTTCTTCTTTCTTCATGCAATCCTGTCTAATTTAGTTAAGCTTTCATAATAAATTAAGATAACAATTGGCAGATTTAACCCGCGATTATTCCATCAATTTGGCTAATTAGCCACTTTGAATTTGAAACCAAAACAAAATCTGAAATTGAATTGCTTCGCTTTGTTGTGTACAATTTAAGCAGCTTTTTTGTCCAATTATCTATATAATATTTTTTGTGCTTGAAGCTTCTATATTCTGTTGCAGAGCGACAAAAAATATATATACAAAACAGTTTTATAAACTTAATCTAGATAATTAATTTTTTGCTCTTTGTGTATGCTAAATTAAATGTGTGATAAACGTAACACAAAAAAAAATTTACTTCACATATGTACAGAAACCATCAATCAAATCAATCAATTTTTTTGTTGGTTGGTGTTGTTGTAATTTTTATTCGAAAATCACTTTCAATTTTCTTAAAGTTTAGATTTTAATTGAAACTAATAAAAATCAATTATAAAAATAATATTATATATTTCTTATATATACGATCTTAAAAGCTTTAACGTACTTTTTTTTTGTTTCTTTAATATATTCTCACGATCAGTAAAATGTGTTTGTATTGTTGTTGCTCTTTGGGTGATTTAATTTTCGTTTTGTTTTGTTGTAATAATCGTTTTGTAGCGAAAACAATTAATTTTCAATGTTTTCGAAATTGTATGGCTTAAGCGTGGTGAACTTTAGCGTTACTGTTGTATACATATACAATTTGTTAGAAAAAAGTTTTGTTCCAATTTTGAAGATAAGAAATTTGAGTATTTTATTATTATTTTTTCGAGGATGAGTTTTGTACCACGAACATGACTTGAAATGTATATTTGAGGGATTAGTGCGATTCATTATACTTGGTTTTTATAATAGCGAAACCATCGTATGGAGTTGGTAGCGTCGAAGAAGTTCTATCCCGAATATGTTAAAATGTTTTCCACTGAAAAGTTTCCTTTTGAATAGCCTGCTATTTGGGCAGCCGTCAATTTGGAAGCTGTCATATTTTGACATTTGGCAAGTTTAAACTTCGCCATTAATATAAGTGGTCAACAACGCATTGAAATCGTTTTAATTCATTATAAAAATAGTGAAAATTTTGCCATAGTTCGCAAAACTAAAGTATTCTTTGGTGCTCGTGAAGCACAATCAATTGTGGCTCCACAATCGGTTCATGACCTTAGAGATGGAATACGTGAGTAGGCTGGTACCGTTTTCAAATTTTTATGGCAAACCTTCTTATTTACAATAAAATAAACATGATTGATAAGTCTTAAAAAATACTTTTAGTTGTTTTTAAATATCAACATGAAACCTCTTATTGGAAAAGCATTAGAAAACAGGTGGATATCCGGTGGATACAAAGTTGTTGAGTTTTGTCTTAATAAATATAAAAGTTGAGACCTTTTCTGATTCTTCTGGTTTCTTGAAACCGTTTGGTTTTTTCGAGTCTTTAAATATTTTCTCTACAGTAAAAGCTTGATTATCCGGCATCTAATTAGACGAACTCAGTTACCCGGAATTTTTGCTTTTTATAATTTTATAAAATCGGTTAAATCGCATTTCGCAACCATAGATGGCACACCCTTCGACGAGTGAGCTAGAATATTAGATTGTGAAAATTTTATTGTCATGTGTTTACAACCGTTAGATTAGGGGATAAATCAGAATTTTAAATGTTTTTATGAATTGATTGCTGTTGATTTAGTGAAATCGTTTCAACAATCTTATCACATCAAAGAAACAATATTTAATGCAGCGTTTGAAGTGAAATGTTCAACTGATGGGAACAAATTGTTGATAACCAGACACCGAGAACGCAAAACTTTGAATTCTAATACAAAATAATTTGTTTTGTGGAACATAATTTCAAAACAAATAAAAGAGAATCAATTCTAAAAATGAATGAAATCAAGTGAAATTGTCTTAAAATTTCTAGTTTTAATGAAACATTCAATTCCGGAATTTTTCTCTTCCCCAACTGGACCAATACAACCGGCATGAACAAAATATAAAAGTGAGTTGTATAAGTCCCAGCTAGAGCATGATAGGAAACCGTCACAGATGATGAGAATAAATAGGCACTGCGGAATATTGCACTGCGGAGTGCAACAGAATTGGCATAGTGGCATCACTCGTACTTAAGTAATAACTAACGTCATAAAATGGCACACTCCCACAAGAATTAAAACCACATGATACACAATCATGTATGCAATATACAACTTAAAGTCGATAAGTAACAATTTAACCTTCGAATTTTATGAATGAGGGGAAAAGTACAAATCAACCATTACTGTGATCCTTTAGGTTTGTTACTATAGACCTGGAATTTTAAATAAATATCCTGGGGTCTTCTCATCATATGGCGCTGTATTTCAAGTTGCATCCATATACAATATATATATTTCGCGATGACCTGACATGCAGTGCGAAGTCATGTTGAGTTATAACTTGAGCATTCAGTCACAGAAAATGGCAATATTATATATACATTTATACAATACATTTAGAAAATCTTTCAGTTCTTCTACGTTTGATTTATAAATCGGAAGGGTTGTTCAATGAAAATAAAATAAACTCCCTGAAAAAGAGAGTCATTCAAGCAGCTTATCTCAAACCATAAGCACATCAGTTAAGAAAACTTACTGTTTATATAAATAAAATAAAATTAGCCCTCCATTCAAACAAACCGGAGCATCCCAACTATGTCTCATCTACAGGTAGTTTCATTCCACGATCATCTCACAGATGTTCTCAACACTGCACTTCCATGAATTACAATATAATCAGTTTACAGACAATGCTTTGCAGTAGTGACGACTCTGATATATTAAGATAAAAAATTCAAACTCCCCAATTCAAATCCCGGTAGGCAAAGTGCTTTTTACGGATCTATCTATCTATGTAATACGTTAATATTCTATACGAAAGTCGGAACTCTATCCGTAAATCTAGATTTCAAAGTAAAGTATGCGTCAAAAACTCCGGTTGTAGTTTAATGGTTAAACTAGTTTGCTATCACACCGCGGTCTCGAGTTCGATTCTCGCCGTTGACCATAAATTATCATGCTTCGAATGATTGTGTGTAAAAGCATTTGTTGAACTGATCACATACAATGTGTATCTCAATTGAGACGAGATTGGAGCCGTTACGGCTTTTAAGCCGTAGATTATTATGCGGTAACTGTGAATAAGTCTCGGATAAAAATAAATAAACACACAATACAAGATCGTCGATCTAAACATTTTGATGCGTAATTTCAAAGCATCCTTAATATAGAAGCAGCAAGTTTCGAAAATGAACTTAAAAAGTTTATACCCCATATTTACTAGCACATCAATCAGTTGTGACATCATTAAAAAAATAATAAAATCGCCCTACAGTTCAAATTCATTACTAAAAATTTCGGACAGTGTACAAATAAAAAATAAACAAATATTTTTTAATTTTGTTTTTCTTTACTGTCAAAAATTGTATACAAAATTCTTATAGGTTATACCCGTAAACAATAATAAATTATATATTTTAATAGAAAGCTTATATTATAATTATTAATAATAAATATTGTATCTAAATAAATGAATTTAGTTGTTTTAAAAATTCACACTGTTAAAAATCGTAACGATTTTTATGATGCCATCTTGTATCGAGTATAACAATTAAATGGAAATAAAAAAAATTAAAATAATTTTTGAAATATTCACTTTCATTTAAATGTTTGGGTATTTTAATTGTGTACTTCGTATTACCGCATTAACAATATGCTTTAAAATATCAATAAATACGATTTATATTATTAAAGTTATTAAGTGCCATCTCTCATCCAATATTTGAAGTATATGTTTCTTTTTCGTAGTTCATACGTCATTGATCTAGTTTTATATATTTTTATACGGCGTTTAGAACCAATTATAACATATACATGTATAAAAATCGAATAAATCAAACCGTTTTTATTTTTATCATAACTATTAAAATAATTCGTATTTTCATTTGGTTTCCATATATGTTATATGAACATGTTTGATTTAAATATTGATTTAAAAATAATTTTAGTTTTCAGTATTTTTCATTCATTAAAATTGAGCAAAAAATCCTCAGTTTTACATTGGTTCTTAAGGAGTGTATGAAAATCTAGACCCCATAAATAAGCTTGATAAATTTAAAGGGTCAAGCATTGCTGCTTGTATATTTAGGATTCTATGGTTCATCTAACCATTTACTGAGTAGTTGAAGGTTTTTTGTGAGCTTTCATATTTTGCCACGTCTTTTTTAAAAATATGCATTTTTAATGAACGAGAAGTTTTTTTGTTAATGAAAAGAAATTGAAGAATGGTGACTTACACATGTGTTCATACAGTTCATAAAGCTTACACTATAGGACACCATATTCACAAATTTTTATATTACCAATTTCTCAAAAATTTTCTATTTCATACCTATGCTTATTTTAAGAAAATTTTTTCTGTGATTAGTGTATCCTTGATTCATTTATAAGAATAGAGGACAAGTCCTGTTACCGTATAAATTTTGAGTATTGTGTCCTCTCGTATATAGGTTTGATAATATGTTGTGGTGGTATGTCTGAGATCACGATTGGGTTTAGCCTATGATCTTCTAAAGATTTTTATTAGAGCGTCATAATGTATGTATATGAAATGCTGTCGCGAAATATATGTTGCCCTAGCGTTAAATGGAGATGTATTAGAATGTATTGAGTTGCAATTTTAAATACAGCATACTATGAGAGGAACTCAGTTTTTACTTTTAATGTATAGGTGTTCGATATGATGAAATTTAAAGACCTAGCCTAACCAACTATCGATTATAACAATATCAAACAATTTTTAATCGTTAATGATTCAGAAATTAAAAATTTATACCATATCGTTGACCTCTTGACTGTACGATCGGCGATGTCAATAAACACATCTTATACAGTGCAGAAGATTTGGCACTCTATAGAATTTGGCTTCGGGTTAAGGTTTCGAGTTAAAAAATTACGAATGTTCCTTGAACAAGGATGATAAAAAACAGTACTAATTTTAAAAATATTAGCTGCCCTATCTATTCATACTCAAGAAGACGATATTCAAAAAAGTTCATATTGCCAATTTGTTCCATATCAATGCTCATTTATGGATCTACATAATTAATAATTAATGGTGAATAAATGTTTTTTATTTACTTAGTAAGTATGATTTTGAAAATAGCACAATTGACTTAGAATGAAGACCGTAAGCAACCCTAACCGTATTTCAATTAAGACCTTACCAACCAGTTATAAGTACTGTTGGTAGTCAACTCAACGAATGTTTTTACACACAATCACTTTTTTTTGTCATTCGGGTGCATGCTAATTTTAGGTTAACGGCGAGAATCGGTACCGACCATTATATCAACATATCGTGAGGCGCCTTCGGTCGTGAGTTGTGTCATTTGCACGCTACAGCAAGAGAACATTTAAATTTTTTTGACTGTCTCGTATCATATTTCTTGAGACATATTCAAAGGGTTTTGTATTATAATATTATGGATGCGTATAGTAAGATTATACTTATGTGTTCAAAGAATTCTTTTTGTTTCTCTTTTGAGTTGTCTAACTATCTCTGCCAAAACTCTTTTCTATAGGGTTATGTGACCGATTTTATTTTACAATTATGGCCGAGTATTTGCCGATCATGCTGGGACTTCCATTATTATAGTTCACATTATGAATTAATTTAAAATACAAACGATCGCATAGTTAGTAATTTATTGAAACGCGTTTAGATTATCATACCCCCAATCATTAGATTTATATCAACTGTAACAGATACGTAACCAGAAACGTACCACAATATTAAAACCCCTGGAAAAATATGAGAGTATCTATAACTATGAATCAAACGACCAAATGTTATTTTTAACTAATTTTAAATTAAATACAAATTAATATTGTATTTTAAAAACCAAACTCAATAACAATTAAGATGGAATTGTTTTACATTCTTGTAATAACACAAAAATAAAAACGTTAAGTAAAATAATCATTTGAAATGTAAATTAAATTTTAAAAGGATTGAGATTAGAAAATAATTGTTGTTTGCCTTTCTAAAACAGAAAATCCATTCATTTTTTTTATTATTATTATTTATAAGATTTCAAACATGTTTCAAATGTAATTCAATTCTATATATATATACACAATAATATTATATTATATGCACTCGTATTTTTAAAGACGAGTCGCATCTTAAATATTCAACTCATCTTTGTTATACAAATGGAAATATAACACGAGTACAGTGATTTCGTAAGCTATATACTAAGTCGTTTTCATTTTGTAACGATTATATATTTAATTGTATTTATAAAATAAATAAATATAATCTTCATCGTATAATCGTGTCTATATATATAACATACATAATCCAATCATCATCGTCATAATAATATATCTCAGATATACATTTTCTTACATCAACTAAATAAAGAAATACGAAAAATCTATACAGATTAACCCTGCACTGAGAGAAAACTATTCTAATATTATGCTATTTACTCATAAAATCATGCCTAAATCCTGATCGAATGTGCGCTTAGCGGATCTATTCTTAAATATAGCATAAAGTTAAAATTTTCATCCACAATTTGAGGATTTTGAAAATGGTAAAAACAATATGTTAAAACTCAATTTTAGCAAAACGCAATTCTTCATTCATGAATATTATTATTGAATATCCTTTGTTCATCTCATGATTTGTTAATGTTTTTTTTTATTTAGTCTTTATTTAAGAATGTGATGTTCTAAAAGCAAGAATAATTTATTCGATAGTTTATGTAAATTGTGCATATAATGTTGCAAATTTGAGTAAATTAGGTACCATTTGAGAATATAATTGATAAAGTTTTTCATTTTTATACTCGTTTTGAGATTAATTTTCATAAAATTTGGTCGGATTATGCTTTATTTGTGAAGATAATTCATAAAAAATGAGACTTATATTCACGTTTTTAAACTAAAACTCTTAAAATTAAGTATTATAAAGCTCGATTAGAAAATAAAATAG